>BLBF01000020.1:20782093-20794525 GCA_015471245.1 Laticauda colubrina | reverse complement strand
CAAAATCACAGCTCACCAGCTCAAATCCCCCAGTAACTAAGACTAACCTGAGCACCACCAAGCCCCCACCTAAGCAGAACACACCCCCAGCCAATCAGAACACAGCCAACCCCCCTACCAATCAGAACACAGCCAAACCCCCACCCAATCAAGTCACACCCCCACTAGCAGTTAAAAGGAAGAAGCAGCTGCAAGCTCACATTACTCTGAGAAGCACAGAGCTGAAGAAACAAGCCTGAAGATTATGAATGAGACTTCATCGAAATGTTGCCTAGATACTTCCAATTCTACGCGGGAGAAAACCTGAATAACCAAAGATCCACATACAAATACCCATGAAAACCTCAGAAAACATGTGTGTGTGTGTGTGTGTGTGTGTGTGTGTGTGTGTGTGTGTGAATGAATGATAAGTGTATTGGATTTTTGAATTTAAAAAGAAATCTAAGGAGGAAAAAGAGTTATGCTATTGCTTTGCATGGAAAAACAGCATGATTCAGGCCTTTGGTGGACTATTTTATATCAACATTTGACATGATGATTTTATGTTCGTTTTCAATTTAGTGCTTCAGTTAGGAGCTGAGTTTCCATTGCTAAGCAAGGCAAGTGTGTCATGCTTGCTTGCCTAAGCAAGGCAAGTGTGTCATGCTTTTACAACCTTTTTTTCCCACAGTTAAGTGAATCATTGCACATGCTCAGTGAATCATACAGCTGTTAAGCAAATTGGACTAACCCCATTGACTTTGCTTGTCAGAAGCTGGCTGGGATGGTTGCAAATGACCAATAACATGAACCCACCCACCCCAGACACTGCAACTGTTATAAAATCATGCCAGTTGCCAAACCCCCTAATTTTGATCATGTGACCAGGGGAAGCTGAAATGGTCATGAATGGGAGGACCAGTTGTAAGTCACTTTTTTCAGTGCTGTTGTAATTTGAACTGTCACTAAATAAAGGGCTGTTCAGTCAAGGTTTGCCTGTACTAAGAAATACCACAGCAGTGTTTTCTTTTCTTTTTTTAAGAAATCTTTTTATTTATAAAGGGAAGGGGACAGATACATGAAGTGTGGGATGAAGCAGAATTAGCAATCAGGAACTGCTTGGCCTCTCTGGACGAAGAAAAAAAATCAACCTACATCTCTTCACACTGAGCAATTACCACAAGGAGTTTTGGTTTGTTATTCAGCCCAGTGGGCACATTTTCAATTTTCTTCATGATTAGAAGCCCATCAATTATTTTTCCAAAAACTATGTGTTTCCCATCAAGCCAATCACACTTGGAGCATGTGATGAAGAACTGGTAGCTGTTGGTGCTGGGACCACTGCTGACCATGGAGAGCAAGCTGGGCGTTGAGTATTTCAGTTTGAAGTTCTCATCGGCAAAGTTTCTCCAATAGATGCTGGCCATGCCAGTTCCATCTCCATTTACAAAATAATCTCCTTGGATCATGAAATCGTTCATAATCCTGTGAAAAAGTGCTGCCTTTGTAACCAATGGGAACACCTTTCTTTGAATTCACCTATTCAAATTTCCCCGTAGTTCTCCGTCCTCTTGGGCACCAGGTTAGCAAAGAGCTCCAACTTCATGTGGCCCAATTCCTGCCTGCCGATGGTGACATTGAAGAAGACCACAGAGTTTTTGGGGTTAGAAGCCAGCACCACATGGCGACTGCCTCTCACCACAGCAGTGTTTTTGTGATATTATTTTTACACTAGTTCTCTAGCTATAGAGTCCCATCCCAGTTGCCTCCTATATTAACATTAGAATTAATCAGGAATTTATTTCAACTCATGAGAAGTCTATTCCATATATCCACCTGGACAATCACTTTCAGCTTGTTCTCCCTGATATCCTGTTGAACACAAAGGTCTGAAGAACAGCCATCTTCATTTCCAGATCATAACAGAAAACACTTTCTTTCCCTGAATTTATTTCTGACCTGCAATGCAGGCTGATTGTGCTATCTTCAAAATGACCCAGAGCATATCTGTCATTTCAGAACCTCTTGTCCAGCTTTCAGAGTAAATCACATGATTTCTGTATCCAACTGTTAGTTTGGCTGACTCTTGCACTGGAAACAAAGTGACACAGTGACTTCACTTAAGCCAGGCCAAAATACACAGAGAGAGAGAGAGGGAGGGAGGGAGGGAGAGAGAGAGAGCACCTTGGGAAGTGCATAGCCGTTGCTTACTACCATTTCTCCTGGAAGCTGGTTACAAGAACTGGTCAGGAATAAGGTATGCAGAAATCCACTACAAATAAGGAGTCCCAATGGAAAGATAACTCATCAGGCAATGTTTTGTTTAGTCCACTTAAATAAATGATCAGTTCTGTCACTCAATGTAGAGCACGTATTTCTCTACTGAGAAAAAAAAAAAAACCAGGTGGGGAGACATGAGACATCTCACAAATGAGATGTATTTGTGGTCTAACTTAGAGCCCTAAATTCCATAATGTTGTTAGTGAAAGTGAATGCATTGGCAGCAAAGGATGGCTGTAGGTTATATTTTAGACCAACAGAGTATACAAGAAAACCCAGTTACATATGCCTCTCAAGTTTATATGTGGTACTCAAACTTTCCTGGAGCTTGTAGTTTTTAATGGAACAGAATTGAAAAATATTGTGTATATTGGGGTTAATACAATTTACATTAGAAAAATGTTTTGCCTGCTTTTCATTTCTTTTCATTTCCCCTTTCATCTTTTGCATGGGCATATTGTAGCATGCAGCCTCTAATATGTTTTTGATAAGCTAAGTTACTGATCCAACCTACAAAACACCAAAACACAGAGAGAGAGACAAACCTCAACCTCTTTCCTTCCAATGATTGTCCATATTTCCAGATATCAGGTCTCGTAGCTTTAGCTGAGTAGGGCCTGAGCACAAAACTTGGGTCTTCAGGCAACAGTTTAGAATAAAGAAGAATCAGGGAAACCTTACCTTGTATTTTTGTGTCTGAATTACATTACTTCTGATGATCGTGAACTATACTCCAAAATGCAAAGCATGTAGCACCTATGGGGTTCCCTTTAAAGAACTGTATTCATGAAGATCCTTCAAAGATAATAAAACAAGTTGAAATTCTCTGCTTCTGTGTTCTTCCTTATTCTCTTCCACTGAGCCAGCTGCAAAGGTGAGAAACCTGTCACCTCCCCTGCAGGCAACCTGCAAAGTAGATGATCAGAAAGAGGCAGAAATAGCCAACATGCTTTCAAATGGATTAGCAGTTCAACTCTGGTAGGTTTCAGAGGGAGTCCTTTCCTCTTTCCTCCTGCCTCTTTCCTCTTTCCTTCAGCAATACACAGACTTTCATGCATTGCAAGATTAGCTTTAAATGCATAAAGTTAAACCTCCAAGGATTTTAAAAAAAACATTGCCTTGCTTCTCTTCCATCCCTTCATCTCTGACTATTAATTTAAATGAGAGTCTGGAGAGATTGAACTGGAAGGGAGAAACTTTCAGCTGACAATCTTTGGTTAAATTCCCCCAAGAGAAGGTTATCTAGATGCTGTTTGAGTGCAAGCAAGTGTGAGCAGTTCATGGCTGCCGACAAATCTGAAGAGCATCAGGAGGGCAGAGATGTTCCATGCAAAGAGCAGAGGGAGCGACTGTACAGCAGAGCAGTGAAAAATGATGGCAAATGAGACTGCCATATAGAAAGCAGGCTTCAAAACTGTCTGCCCCCATCCTGTAGTCTGACAAGACAGATGCAAAACAAGGGAATAAAGTCAGGATATAAAGCATGCTCACAGAATCTGACAAGATAAATAAGAATTGGAATGGAGAGGGCCACAGGAGAGAGAAGAGCAGAACTGCCAGTGCTGCCCCCTGTAAATCTGTGAGAGGAAATGGTACTTTGAGGACAGGAGATGAATGGGAACACTCAGAGGCAAGCAACATAGATTGAAAAGGAACAGCAAAATGAAAATCCACTTTACTGCTTTCCTGTGTGATACAGCCTGGACTGACATTCTGACCATTTGTTGTCTTTGAGGTACAGGAAAGCTGTCCTTGCTTCCTTCTAGTCATTGTGCTAAACTAATACCTAAATAGAGTACCATATATAAGTCTTGACATCACATTTCCAGAAGGATATTAGCAAGTTAAAGATAGTTTGGAGGAAAGCAACAAAAATGATACAGGGGCTTGAAGATGTATCTCATGGATGCTCAATCTGAGGAAAAGGAGACTTAGGAGAATAGCCATATTCAGATAGATATATAAAAGGAAGCTACAGGAAAGATGGGCAAAGATTATTCTTCATGATTATAGAAACTAAGGACAAAAATAATGGATATGTTAGGTTTCATTTAAATAGAAGGAAAAAAGTTTCCAAAGGCAAATTCTGTAAAGCAATGGAACAGCTATGAAGGTTGTGGGTTCTCCATTTCTGTTTTTATGAAAAAGTTGAACAGCAACCTCTCATGAATGTTTTTACTGAAATTCAGTACTGAAATTATCATACGATCCTTATTTACTGTCCCTGAACTAAAAGTTCCAACCCTCTAATCCTAGGCTTCTTTGGTGTTCATTTCTTGGCTGTATCAGAATACATGGCACATGGGTAAAATATATGTTAAAGAAAATACTGGATTAGTCTCACTTTGACATTATTTTGCACGGAGACAAATTCTTTGTGTGTCCAATCACACTTGACCAATAAAGAATTCTATTCTATTCTATTTTGACTTTTTGTGCCTACTTGAACTTGATAAAACTCTGGCAGTTGTGAAGCTTAAAGAAGCCCTAAAAACTGAAAGATTGTAAGAACATAGCATCAACTCTATACCAATTCTAGTCCAATATTTTGTTTTTCATAGTGTCCCAATGGATAATTCTAAGATGCTCACAAGAAGAAATTGAAGCTATAGTCCTCTCACATTGTTGTTTCTGTATGTCTGATATTTGGAGGCTTGCTAGCCTGCTTTCAAATGGGAAGTAATTGACTTATAGTCTTTAGAGTTGTCAGTGTATTTATCCAAATCTCTTTTAAAAATTATCATGGAGGGGACTATTGCTATACTTTGTGATAATGAATTTTCCAGATGAATAACTTTTTGTGCTGTGGGGGGAGGGGTCCTTTTGTTTATTTTAAATTTCCCTCTGATGAACTTGACTGGGTGGCATGTCCTAGTATCTGAAGAGAAAAAGAAAAGCTGCTTGATACAATTGTTGATTTATATACCTTAATAACATCTTCCCATGGATTTTTTTTCTAAGCTATTTTTAGCTCATCCCTGGACATTAGTTTGCCAAAATAATACATTGTCATATTTTCTTCAGATTTTTCTTTCTTCAAAAATTTTCACATTTTTGTGAAAATAGTACCCTCTTTCCTTTTCCAGATGATTGATGGTACTCTATTTTCTTCCTTACTAATCATTAAAATTCTTTAAGGTGTTAACAGTTAGGTCTCATCAGATTTTTATGGTATAGAAAAGACTCCTTTTTAATGAAAACTCAGAAAATTCAACATGTTTTTTAAGTTACAAGTTCTTGAATAATTAGTTGAAGAAATGTGACTAATTAGAATTATCACAGTGATGTTATTGTGTGTTTTCTACTTACCATATGGATTTGAAAATACATGTTTGTGTACATAGAGGTAAAATGATAGGATGCATTTTCTAGTATAACAGAATGCATATCCGCTTAATATCTTTAAATATTTGGCATAGAGAACTGTCTCCTGATTAAATGTGACTTGGTGAAAGGAGGACAATTGGAAACAGAAAAAATCTCTCAGTCAGGGCTGTCAAACTCCCAGGCTGTGTGCTGGATGCGTCAAACACTGGCCATGTGCATGCCTGGTTTAGCAAAAGGGGGGGAGTCCCAATATGTCACATGATGATGTGATGTTGTGAGTTTGACAACCCACTCTAAGTGATTCACTTTTAAACCTCCTTCCCAATTATCTAATTAGATTAGATAAAATAATTTCAATCTAGTTGATACATGAAATAATCAATGAAAGTAATATTTTTAAATAACATGGTCAGACAATATGTTTTAGTATCAAATTAGGAATATACACCATATCTTTAACAAATTAGTACTTCTTCACTGAATGCGAAGGATGCCTTTCAAATGCAGATAGAACAGCAGCCATAGAAAAAACAGATTTCCTGTGATCCAGTCCTATAAGGCAGCTATCACCAGAAGGCAAAGTCTATTAAGAACATAGAGGTTACATATATCTTTAATAGGCCAATAACATAAGCATGTTGATTGAAAGAGAAGAAAGAAAGGAAGAAAGAAAGAAAGTGACTCCTACTTTTTTTTTTTATGGGGATAATTGGCAGAAGAAGTTTTACAAAGTTCTGAAAACTACAGCTGTCTTGTCAAAATCAAGACAAGCTTGGAGGCTAAAGGACCTTGAGAAATGTCAGAAAGGGATTCAGCATCATGAGTTCTAAATAAAGGAAGAATATAGCTAGTTAAGGCCCTGTCCCACTGTACTTACGGATGCAAAGAGGATGTAAAACATTAAAAAAAAGCTTGCCATCCATTGGAAAATGCTATGCATCCATTGTGTACTCACTGCATACGTGTTTCATAGGCTCAATCCCTCAAGCATCCATTCACTGAGATTTCATCTGCACAAGAAGTTTTGAGTTGCACAAAACTTTGTGAATGGATGAACTTTCCGCCACGTACGATGTACATCCGTGACATATATGGGCAACAAACGTTCTATGTCTGTTATCATCAATTAAACATCCGCTGTATCCTCTCTGCATCCTCTCGCCATCCCCTCAACTCACATCCGCTGCAGCTGAAAACAGAAAGAGAGAGGAAACAAAAGGTAGACGGAACGTCTACACAGCGTAAGTAGCACGGAAATAGAAAGGATGTAAGCATATGCATCTTGTATATAAAGGATTAAAACGGGCAAAACGTTTGTATCTGGGATGTATCTCGGATATTTAGGATGTCTGCAGTATGTGTAGAGTATGTAGAAGGACACCCTAGCAGAAAACCGATATTTCCTATAAAAAGGGGGAGAAAATCACCTAGATCTCAGTATGAGTCCAGCAGCCGTGGTGTACAGACCTCTTCACCCTTGGTCTTGGTCTTCCATATCATCAATTGTTCTCCACCATGGATCATGACACAGTCTGTATGGTAGCAGCAATCATTCATCACCAGAACCAAAACCTGTTCAGACTGTTTCACCTTTTATACAGAAGGAAAAGAAGGAGACGTCCAAGAGCTGTGTGGATCTGAGGATGGATCGTGAGAAGAATGGAGTTTGGACTGTATGACTAGTTGATGGTGGAGCTGAGGAATGAAGACCCTCGTGCATTCCATCACTTCATGAGGATGCCACCAGCCATGTTTGATGAACTTGTACAGCGTCTGAGACCCAGGTTGACCAAGCCTAGCACCAAATTCCATCCCAACCTGGACCCCAGACTGAAGGTGGCACTGACTCTGCGGCACCTGGCCTCTGGAATCACATACAGAAACATGCAGTATGCATGGAGGGTGCCACACAACAGCATCAGCAAAGTGGTCAGAGATGGCAGGCCATCATCAAAGAATATGTGGAGGAGCTCCTCAAGTGCCCCACCACTGAACAAGGCTGAAGGAAAGTTGCAGAAGAGTGGTATCAGAGGTGGAACTTTCCCCACACTGTTGGAGCCATATATGGCAAGCACGTGGCCTGCAAAGCTCCAGCCAACTCAGGGTCCACTTAATTCAACTACAAGTGCTTCTTCAGCATCATCCTCTTTGCCATGGTTGATGCCGACTACAAGTTCATCTACATCGATGCTTCAGGCAACGGGTCAGCTTCAGAAGCCCAGGTATACAACGCTAGTGACTTCAAGGATGGGCTGGAACGCAACCTCATCATGGGCTTCCCAGATCCAGACCCCCTACCCAATGACACACAAGATGTGCCCTAGTTCATCATTGGTGATGACGCCTTCTCCCTCAGAACCTACCTCATGAAGCCGTACAGTTCAAGATACCTCACCCATGAAGAGAGGATCTTCAACTACATGCTGTCCAGGGCAAGATGGGTGGTGGAGAACGCCTTTGTTATCCTGGCCAACAGGTTCCAGCTACTTCTCACCACCATGCAGCATGAGCCACATACTCTGAGGAGCATCGTGGAAGCTTGCTGCATCCTGCACAATCTCATGCTCACCCGCTACCCAGTGTTACAGAACAGACTTGTGGACCGTCAACAAGGGAATGGGGACATGGAGCCTGGTGAATGGAGGCAAGGACGAAACCTGATAGACACTGTGGATGTACAAGGCCCGAACAGAGCTTCACATGAAGGGAAGAAGCAGCGCAACCTACTGAGACACTGGTGCAACTCCCCAGCTTGAGCAGTGGAGTGGCAAGACAGGATGATAGATGGTTAATGGATGCTTCCTGCAGCCTGTCTCATAACACTGATGAGATTGTGCCATGTATGTTGAGTGGCCCTAAAATGAATAGGGCATTAATAAAGAGCTTTGTTTATTTTGAAATGTGTTGATCAATGAATAAATTGTTATTGATAATAAAGGTCCATATGTGTGACAGCTGGGATGGGGGACCATACAGTCCCACTATGCTTGCACTTGAGGTTTATCTATCCCACAACTATCCTTATCTATCCCACAAGCAAGCAAAGGCTTAACCATTTTTAAAAGTTTTCACCAACACTTTACTAAGGTAAAAAAATGAGCCAAGTGTCTTAAGCAAAGATAACCTTTATTAACTGTCTTAGGTAAACTTTATGATTTTATTAAATAAGCAAAATGAACCAAGTAAAGTGTCTTAAGCAAAGATAAACTGAACAAGTACAACTCAGTCTCTGACACTATTCTTAGTCACTCTGAGTCATGTTCATGGTCTCAGCTGTTAAGCGGCCAGGGACTGTGGAGGTGGCTGTGGCTTGAGTGCTGGTCTGAAGCGCCATTGGGGTGCTTGGCCCTGAGAGTACAACAGGGGATGGTGTGTTCAGGAAGCTGTCCGAGAGCTGACTCAGTCCCTCCCGTGAGGTTGAAAGGCCCTTCATCAAGGACCTGAGATGTGAGGCCCAATACTGATGACAGATTGTCCATTGATGGGCTTGGCTGTGGGGTGGAGGAAGGAGGAGTGTAGTGGGGCTGTCTGGTCTGCAACTGGGTGAGGACTGGCGTCTGTGGTGTGCGATGAACCTGGGCCTGGACTCGGAAGGTCTGCTTCTGCTGTGGGAAGTCCTGGTAGTCGTAGCCTTGGTAGGTGAGGGGCTGTTGAAAGCCATGGAAGGGCTTTGTCATCGTCTGGGGTGGAGGAGCAGACCTGGACTGGGTAGGAGCAGCTTCAGCTGGGCCTTGAGGGTTGTGCAAAAGTGCTGTTATCTTCTCCTTCATCACCTGGTACTGGGCCTTGGGCAGGTCCCTGAGGGTGTGGCTCACGTAGGTGATGAAGGTGTGGCAGCCCGAGGATCCTCTGTCCAAGTGGATCAGCTGAGAGAGAAGTTCTGTGCTGGTCTTCATTGTGTCCCTGATCTCCAACAGCACACTGGTTCTGGCCCTCCAGTCTACCTCTCTGCCTGCATCCTCTGGAGCTGGGGGTGGGGGCAGGGGTGGGGGTGGGTTGGCCTCTGGTGGCTGCTGCTTCTTCCTTCATTTGTGACAGATGATCCTCCAAGTCCGCCGGCATGGGGAGTGCATCTGTCGGGGGGGTCTCTGCCATGGGGCCCTCTGAAGACACCTGCCTGGACAGGCTCACTGGCTTCTGGCTGGAAGAGGACTGGCTATCTGTGGGCTGTCTGAGGGAGAGGGGTCTCAGAGGGGCTACTCCTCAGTGGCAGATCTCACCCTCCAGGAAACTGCACTTAGCCATGACGTACATTTCCCGGTCAGTGAGCTTGAAAGTGGCCTGCTCAGATTTCTTGAGGTGTAGCTTGCCATACCAAGTGTGCATGTGCTTCCACCTTCCCAGGAGTACATCTGCAGTGTACCCCAGGCTCTCTGCCTTGTCTCTCCAAGCTTCCTGCTTCTTCTTGGTGTCGCAATAGAGTCTGTGGCCCTTTCTCCAGAGGTACTTGTTCTCCCTCAGCCATTCCAGCACCTCATCCTCATGCTCCTCAGAAAAAGTGTACTGTTTTCTCGCTCCCTTCTCCTTCCCTTGCCTCTTCCTCCCTCTGGCAGGGGCTTCAGTGGGCCCTTCAGGGGCTTGAGCAGCAGGGCCTTCAGGGGCTTGAGCAGCAGGGCCTTCAGGGCCTTCAGCAGCAGGGCCTTCAGCAGCAGGGCTTTGAGGGGCTTGAGGGCCTTGGGGCTGGTCCACCACAACAGCAGCAGCAGCAGCAGCTTCAGAGTCAGTGCCAGGGGTGGGATGCTGATTCTGTCCTTCTTGCCAGGGCTGGAACGAGTAGGCACCGGCTTCCTCTTCTTCCCTGACTGACGAACCATGGTGTTCCTGCTAGATATATGTGGCAGCATGTCTTTCTCCTGAATGCTGACTGCATGCGTGCTGCATCCTTTTATATCCATGGAGCTGATGCAATTCATCCTCCCCGCATGCGTAGTGAACGCTTTGCATCTGATATACATCCACACGGCATCCGCTTTGCTTCCTATAGGCATCCATGATGCATCCGCATCATCCGCTATGCATCCACTCCTTCTGCTTTGTGTCCACTTCGCAATTCTCCCCCGGACCTCCTTCAAATGTGTCATCCACTTCCATCCGCTGTCATCCACTAGGCTTCCTATGAACTTCCGCTTAACATCCCTGCTACATACTACCCACGTCCGTTCTTTTCCATTCTTTTCCGTTCTGTTTATGCAAATTTTTGCCACTTTTTGGAGGGGATGACAATGGATGGAGCCACCCCGAAAATTTGCTCGTCCACTGTGTTCTTTATGCATACATTTTGCGTCTGTCAGCCAGTGGCACCTAACCTTTAGGTCAGCAAAGAAGCATTTTGAAATTTATTAGAGCTGCTCCTTATACATGCTAACAGGACAGTCTTTCTGATGTAACCAACAAAAGAATTCAGCAGCTTTGTTATTTTCTCTATAACTATTTGGTCTTTGCCTTTCTCCACTTCTGAAACACAACAGTGTTCCCAGCCTTGCTCTGCTGTTAGAAAGTTTTCCCAAAGTTTTCAAGGCTACTAAATTTGATATCTACCTTATAACTGAACCACCTTGAACATTGCCTTTAAAATATTTGTAAATAAACACTCTCTTTGTCTGATCTTTAAAAAATACAGGATATGCTGTGAAGGTCTATGTTTGTGGTTGGGATTGTATATGAGATACACAACCATCAACAATTCTAAAACCTTTAGATAAGCTGAAATTCAGCTTTAATAAACTAAAATTCACCTTTTGGGAGAAGAATATGTGCAAATAAGAAAATGCCTCGCAATGAATAAATTCATATTATTATATTTGCATAATTAAATGCTGGATGTGATATGATATTTGGCTCTTAAAATCAGAGGATACAAGAACATATTTCTCCTTGGAAAGACCAGATAATAAAATGGCTGATTAGCAGCATAGAACACTGTGACAGAGATGTCTGCTACAGCTGAGGGCATAAACATAGCAATGAAAGTAATTATCTGCATATCAGAACAAAGCTCTGTTCTAGCTGCATAGAGCATTCTTTCATTTGCTATTAACATCAAAAACTGATGCATTGATATAGTTGAACAAATGACTAAAAAGAAGTCCTTGCTAAGCAATGGTGTCACTTCAATATCGTAGCATCAATTTGCTTGCAGGTTGCTGCTTGTTGTTAGAAATGTGGTCTTTATCTTTCTTTGTCAACTGTCTCATCTGCTCAGACTGTCCTATAATCCTGCAGACTGTTATGTCCTATGCAGTTTTAGAAGCCCACAATGCTACAATCAGATCTAGGTAGCAAGGAGATCGCATGGGGAAACACACCCAAATACAGCTGAATGGCTGTATTTTAAAGATGCAGCAAGAAAATAAAAGTGGGGCTGCAAACAATTTGTGCCCAGTTCTAAAATGAAAGGTGTCAGACAGTTTTGCTTGGTTTTCATTTTTCTGAAAAGCAAAATGACTTACTTTACATTTTATGAACCATGTATAAATGAGAACAGAGTTCTTTATCAATTTTTTACTGCTATATTTATATTTACTCCTATATTTTTTGGGGTGCAAGGCTTGGCTCAAGCATGCATACATACAGTGTGTGTGTGTGTGTGTGTGTGTCCATATATATGTATGTATGTATGTATGTATGTATATATGTATTTGTTTTCTTAGGCTTTCGCGGGTACTTACATATGTGCTGTTTAGCTTCCTACGGGTATTATCCCACGTCATTGTAGTTCTGTTAAACTTGTAGCAACGTTTCAGCAGAATCTCATCTGCCATCCTCAGTCTTCCACAGGACATGAAATTGACTTTAAAAATACCAGAACTATCGCTAAAACCGAACACTTCAACAACAGAATAATCA
>BLBF01000020.1:20744385-20774432 GCA_015471245.1 Laticauda colubrina | reverse complement strand
TAATACCCGAAGGAAGCTGAACAGCACACATGTAAGTACCCGCGAAAACCTAAGAAAACAAATAAATATATAAATATATATATATATATATATATATATATATATATATATATATACACACACACACACATGAAATTTGCAACCAAATGTTCTATATTTGATATTTGTGAGAAAATCAATACAAAGGCACATTTTTGTATCACAAAATAATGTGCAAATTCACCAGAATGGATGTATGAGTGAGTACAGGTAAGATGTAAATGACTGCAATCCAGACTAATCCATACTGATTTTGATTTATCAAGCAGGACCGGTTGTTTCTATTCTCTTTTTCATATGCTACTCTATAAATTTAATGTTTAATATAGTCTTCTAAATAATCAATTTACAATTATTTGCATGAAAGTTGGCATTTAAATCTATACATAAATACAGATGCAAAACACACACATACATAAAATCATGTTTTAACCTGAGCATGCATTTAAAAAGATGTTTTTATATGCCTGTTTTTGTTGAAGGATGGTTTGGATTATTGGGGGAGTGCAAAAATTGGTTGGTCATATTTCTTTGACCTGGATTTTGGTCCAGGAGGGGATAGCGCAGTTGAGTTTTCAGCCAGAATATACAAATATTAAACATGAGAAGCATCTGAAGTAATTTCATCCTATCATTATTTGTACTTACCCACAGTGTTCTTTATGCTAGAAGCAAAGTTTAAAACATCGTCTAGAGTTTCTCTGAATCTATGGCTGTGCAACTTCAAACATTTTTTTAAGTACTATCTCAGGCTTAATAAAACAACCCTGGAGACACATTGAAAATGTATTCATATTAAAAAACCAGCATGCAGACGACTGGACCTACACTTGATTGCAAATGCACCTCTGTGCATTGTCTCCCTGAACAATTGGCAGTAACTTTCAGAAACAAGGGTAATGGCCCTCTCTTATCTGCAGGCTTAACAAAGATCGCTTTTTAAAGCTGTGTGACCAAATTAATGTGCAGTCTTCCCCCTCCCCCAAGGTCTTTCCCCTGGTTTTATTAGTGGTGATAATATTGTAAGAGGGGTGTGAAACAGCTAATTCACACATGTGCCGTGTTCTGCATGCTGCCTGGACCTGCTGGAACATGATTTTCAGAAGAATGATGAGAGTAATAAACATTTTCTGGCAGAGTCTTGCAAAACTGCACCCATTTTAGTCACTCAATAATGGGCCATAAAACTTTTTGAGAACTGCAGGAGAAAAACAATGTATAAAGGAATGCATAAATTAAAGTGAGGAATGCCGGCTCAATGGCATGTTACAACTTCCAAGTACCAAATGGAAGTGGAGGTAGAATCATATTTGCGTGTTCAAGGTTATATGCTCAAAAATGCAACAAAACCAAAGAAACACAACATTTGCTCTTCCAAACATTGGTCCACATAGCTATGGAAAATAGTCAAAAGTATCATCCCAATCAAAAAATTAATCTTCCCAACAACAATGAAAGCTACTAATTGACCAAGAGGAATGAGTTAACCAGCAAGTTCTGCTCTCCTGGTTTTCTTTCTTTCTTTTTTCTTTTTGGTTTTCAGCTTATTTGCCTGACAAAAAATAGCAAATGATGAGAATAAAAGTGGATAGACATCTGGACTAGTATCACCCAGGAAAGTAACCCAATGAAACCATCTGGAAGAAAGCTAGAATGTTGATATAGGAAACAAATTTATGAATTTAGGACATAACTGTGATTCAAAAGCCACTTTGCCTATTTGGCTCTTCTCAAGGTTTTGGGAGGAATTCTCTTCAGAATCAAGCAGCACAATCCTACACAGATTTAATCCAATAAGTCTCAATGGTTTAAATCAGCCCAAGGTAAGTATATACAAGTTAAATCTTTCAGAAATATTTCCATGGATTATATCAAAAGAGAAAATGTAGACACCTTGTTAAACAGTGTCATAAAATTATTTAGTTTCTACACGAAAGAGTAAAATTAGGAGCTTTCTAAAAGCTCACAGGCATAGAAAAAATGGGAGAAAAAATTTGCTTTTAAATTTATAGTACATACCTAATGTAAGGCTATTCAGATACTTGTGAAATACACACATCCCCCATACACACATCTCAAAACATTAAATATGTCATTAATTCATGCCCAGTCCAGAAATCATCTTAGAATAATACATGGACAAAATGACAGTGAAATGGACAAAGAAATAGCCCTGTTCACATCACATAATCATTTTAATTAGTTTCTTGACTTGGATGGTCAAACCTATCCTTTTCAGGTTTGTTTGGTTTCTTAGATGTCTAACATTACATTGATTGTGGTTTATTTCTGTTTTAGTTTGAAAATTGTTTTCAAAATAAATCCTCATAAATATGAACACATTGCCTGTCTACTTTATCATGCATATAGTTATATGACATTTGGCCTAACAGGCATCTTTTGGAAATAATTGTCATTAACATAATATCTATATTGGCATTTTTTTTCAATATAATGCACATTTGGGGGTATGTATTTTCTTTGGAGAAACAATTTGTGTAAATGATTTTAGATGGGATACCTTCCCAGAGAGATTTAGGCAAGTTACTAGAAAAGTTAAGGTCAGTTCTTCCAAATATGGCTTGAGCTAGGTTTCCATTTCTGGTTCAAAGATAAATTGCTACCAAAATGCCATTCTTGGCAATCAGAAAATAGAGGAAAAAATTTAATTTTAATCTAATCAGGAAAAGATGAACTGTGGGTTGAGACTTTAAGAGTTGATGATGGGGTGATAATATTGTTCCTGTGTACAATACAAAACAATTAAGAACAAACACAGAACAACAAGGAAAGCATTAATTCTAAAGTGCTTTAAAAGCAAGTACAAATAGCCCAAGGTGATTATTTTATTTAATCTAATCTCAATCTGTGAACCTAACTAAATTGAAATAATGGGGAGCCTTGCTGCAGAGGAGACAGCTAATGTTTCAGCTTGTCAAAGCAACAGCTGTTGAGTCTTCCATAAGAATTGAACAGTTGAAAAATGTTTAGATATTTTCAAGATAATTTTAATTTTGATAAAATTATTTAAGGATCAGAAGAGTAATCCAACACTAAGGCATCAAATCTATTTTGGGCTTGGAAGAAAGAATTCTGCATCTTTCAGATATATATGGAAAAAATAAATATAATTGTAGAAAGATTTATGCAATAAAAGGTTATTCAAATTGCATTTCAGTAACTTTTTATTTTCAACTAATCATATATTAATAGCATGCAGTTCTAAACATGTTGACTTAGTGGTCTCTCTCACTCTTTCTCTCTCTCTCTTTCAAATGAAAAGTCTTTCTTCCATCAAGGGATATAAAAGAATGTTAAATTCTTCTGGAAGCAGATATGTTGTGCAATCCATGTTGAAATGAAAGCAAACTCTAGCTAAATTTATTCACTCCTTCACAATGGAAAAGCAAGGATATGGTAGCAGTAATATTAAAAAAAAAATGAGTTGACAAAATGCTGTCTTCCAGCTTTAATTAACCTTTAAAAGGTCTGAGACTCTTGTACCAGAAGAGACTTCTGTTACAAACCCCTTTTTGCAAGACCACATGATGAGATATAATTACATTAGACTGAGGTTAAACAGAGGGACAAGAACTCTTAACTATGTTATGCATTTTAGAAAATTAAATACAAATCTAGTCTGTCTCCATCCATTCTTGGAAATGTTCCTTCAGATTAAACACATAATAATATTCAGGAAATAATATCAGATATAGAATAGAATAACAGAGTTGGAAGGGACCTTGTAGATCTTCTAGTCCAACCCGCTGCAGAGGCAGGAAACCCTACACCACTTCAACATCTTTTTAAAAACTTCCAGTGTTGGAGCATTTACGACTTCTGGAGGCAAGTTGTTCTACTGATTATTTGTTCTAATTGTCAGGAAATTTCTCACTTCCAAATTGCTTCTCTCCTTGATTAATTTCCACCCATATTGCTTTTTGTCCTGGCCTCAGGTGCTTTGGAGAATAATTTGACTCCCTCTTCTTTGTGGCACCTGCTGAGATATTGGAGATATTGGAACACTACTATCATGTCTCCCCTAGTCCTTCTTTTCATTAGACTAGACATGTCCAGTTCCTGCAACCGTTCTTCATATGTTTTGTCCTCCAGTCCCCTATATAGTGGGAATATAGAAGGTAGAGAGAAATGACATTTTTAGGATCTACAAATCTCCTTTCACACGAATTGTCCCTTTTTTCTGTGAAGTATTCAAGAACCAACTATTGTATCTAGGAAATAATAGATCCCTTTCCTAAGAAATTATGGTTTTTGCCTTCAGAGGCACCTTTTTTGTTTCCCTGAAAATTCCAAAAATATTATTCAATCAGGAGATTTTTTTAGGGAATTTTTTTTTAAGAAAACCAGAGGTAAATATGGATATATTTCTGTTCCCAATATTGAAGTAGGTCTATAACGTCAATTAGAGTCCTCTTCATAAATTTTAATGTTCAAATTTTGAAGCAGGAGGGTCTAAAACCCAATGTCTTTTATGCTGATCTTCCCTGGTCTCTATGATTAAGACCTCCTTCCATTCATCTGAATACAAGTAGGACAATTTTTATGATTACAGATATTGTGAGGAGAATTTCAGCCAGGTTCAGATGAGGCCAGAGCAAGTGCATGTACTGATGAAACAGGAAATGGGCATGATCCTCTCCCCCTCTGTGATTTGAATTGTCATGCAATCTTAATAAAAGAAATGATGTTTTTGGAGTACAATCACAAAACTATTCTCATATGTTCCATTTAAGTGATTTCATATTTAAAAAATCCAGAACTTGCAATGGGCTTATTCAATGATTTCTGTACATATGAATTGCAAATGTCACTAGATTCTTATTATTAGAATTGCAGGATAAAGCCTTGAAGTCATTTGAGGTGAAACAACATTGCCATTTGGTTTCACTTTTGGAAATGGGAGACTCACGTTGCTTTGTATAATAGTTTTGAAGGATTCTGTACAAAACATTGTCAAGGAGAAGCACCCTTTTGAATCTTTCCACACCTTTAGTCTATTCATGTAAATTTCTACCTAAACTGTACTTCCTGAATGAATATGCAACTTAAAAATGCAGGTATTAATATGAAGTAGATAAAAATATGCATATTGGGAAGATATGCATAACATTGCAGTATCCTAGAGTAGAAGTAGGGAATTTCTATGTCAGTCAAAACCTGCATCCTTCTGAATAATGTGTTTACCACAGCAATGGTGAAGAAACAGTGCAGGGGGTCAAAGTCAAAAGTAAACAGGGCTACCAATATATATTTAATTAGAGGTCAATTTTATCTAATTCAGTGGGATTTATTCCAAGACAAATTGTCTTGGAACCATATGCCTGTATATCTTTATGATGTTCTGCTCTTTTAAATGCAGGTTTGTGCTTGACTAATTATTGAGCATTGATTAACTTGTATCACTGTGGAACTCATTCCAAAGACTTGTGGTATTTAAATACCAACTAGCCATTGACTTTACAGTCCATTTTATGGCACTCATGGACTGAAGGGAGAAGAGGGAAAAAGTCAAGAAGTGCATTTTTCAGAATGACTTCATAACTTCCACTATCCCATAACCTGCGATCTGTGATCTATTCTTGTCCTGATATTATTTTACAGATCCCCAAAAGGTATTCCTGTGGAGGATTTGTGCCTCTATTTGAAGGCAGAGATTTCTCCTGTTTTCAATTGCCTGAGACAAAGTGACTGATTATTACATGGGAAGAGAAACTGAAGGACATCAACATACTCTAACATATTTTGGCACAAGACAATAACACAGTAGATTACAATCCTTTTCACAGCTGATTGAGCAAAATCATAACAGAATAACAGAAGCAGAGAAGGCTGGTTCCTGCTTCATGCTCACATGGCTGCACTTCAAAACACAAAGGGCCCCCTTCTTTTCATTCATACACCTCAAATCATAACTTTGAATCACAGCAATGCCTCCTATATCTTTTGCAAGAGTTATGAGCTAGCTGAACCTGAAATGATGACAGCTCTGCTCTGCAAAGATATTGCATGCTATCTTGGATCATTTTATTATCCTTTTCCCATTTACTTATGAACTGATCACCAATTTAACACCTAAGGCACCTGAAATAGTGTCTCATTATTATTTCCAATTTTAAATGGGAGAGAACTTTCCTGTGCTGTGTCAGTCAATACTAAATTACAATGTCCTTATACAATTTCTTTAAAGTATATCCCTGTGCAAAAGGCCATCTTTGTTCAGCATGAAGAAGTGAGGGAAAATGTAAGAATAGCAAGCTTGACCCAAATCAGAAACAGGCAAACTGAAGTTCCAGGTTAAATATATTTGCTGGCCTGTTTGGGGAATTTATGACTAACCCTATCCCCACATCTATTCTAAACAGAATTGACAAAAATTGGAATTGGGGTAGCTTGCCCTTTTGAGAAGGAGATACATGGGCATTCAAGTGCAAGAATTTAAATTGGATTTTAAAAACAAGAAAACCTCTACTCCATCAACATATCCAAAACAATCCAAAGGAAAACCTGCTGAAAATTCTAGAGATTTTTTCCCTTACATATGTGATACAGTATAAGAAATGCATATTGCTGTTTACTTGGCTGATAACTTTATACAGCTTGCATGTGTGCATGAAGACACAAATTTACAACAATTAGCATCCATTCACCAAGAAATTAACATCTTAGGTCATTATTGGAGCATTTAGACTTCAGCAAGGCATTTGACAAAGTAGACCACAACCTACTTCTTGGTAAGTTAGAAAATGTGGGGTAGACAGCATCACCATCAGATGGATTTGTAAAT
Source organism: Laticauda colubrina (assembly GCA_015471245.1). Lineage (NCBI taxonomy): Eukaryota > Metazoa > Chordata > Lepidosauria > Squamata > Elapidae > Laticauda > Laticauda colubrina. The sequence continues at coordinate 20,767,588 of BLBF01000020.1, read as the reverse complement.
GGCTGACAAACCATACTCAATGAGTTGTCCTTAATGGTACTATATCTACATGGAGGGGAGTAAGGAGCGGGGTACCACAAGGTTCCATCTTAGACCCAGTCCTCTTCAACATCTTCATAAGTGATTTATATGAGGCAATAGAAGGGAACTCATCAAATTTTCAGATGACATTAAGCTGACAATAGCCAACATCCCAGAAGACAAGCTCAGGATCCAAAAATGATCATGACAGATTTGAACAATGAGCCCTATCCAACAAAATGAATTTTAATGTGGAGAAAATCAAGGTTTTACACTTTGTCACAAAAAACCAAAGTACAAGCATAGATTAGGTGAAACCTAGCTCAAAAACAGTAACTGAGAGAGGGACCTTGGAGTCCTAGTGGGTAATCACTTAAAATGAGCCAGCAGTGTGTAGCAGCAGCCAAAAAAGTGATACAGTCCTTGATTGTTTAAAAAGAGGCATATAATTAAAACCATGTGAACTATTAGTATAGCTTTATAAAGCCTTAGTAAAGCCATACCTGGAATACTGAATCCAGTGCTGGTCACCACATAACAAAAAAAATGTTGAGACTTGGAAAAAGTGCAAAGAACAGTTAAGATGATTAAAGGCCTGGAGACAAAAACATATGAAGACTGGTTGCAGGATTTGGGTTTGGCTAATCTAGAGAAAAGAAGGACTAGGAAGATATGATAGCAATATTTCAGTATTTGCGAGGACGCTATTTATCTTCCAAAGCAACAGAGGGCAAGACAAGAAACAATGGATGGAAACTATTCAAAGAGAGAAGCAATCTGGAATTAATGAGAAACTTCCTAACAGTGAGGACAATTAACCAATGGAACAGCTTGACATCAAAAATTGTAGGTGTTTCATCACTGGAGGTTTTTAAGAAGAGACAGATAACAGATAATCAGAGTTGGAAGGGACCTTATAAGTCATCTAGTCCAACCCCCCACCCAAGCAGGAGACCCTACACCATTTCTGACAAATGGCAGTCCAGTCTCTTCTTCAAGGTCTCAAGTGATGACGCTCCCACAACTTCCAAGGGCAAGCTGTTCCATTGGTTAATTGTTCTCACTGTCAGAAAGTTGCTCCTTATTTCCAGACTGGACAGTCACTTGTCTAAAATGGGATAGGGTCTCCTGCTTGAGCAGGGGGTTGGACTAGAAGGTCTCAAAGGTCTCTTCCAGATCTATTCTGGTTGATTGATTATCTGATCATCAGCCATTCTACAGAAATTTACAAGCAAATTAATCTGTGGATTGCCTTCTGCTTGTTTTTTAAAAATCTAAAGTATGTTATAGAAAAAATTATTTTTTTTATTTCTAATTTCTAGTTTCTAATCAAAATTTTATTCTGTTCTGTTCCTGCATAAAATCAAGAGTGTTTTTTAAAAATGCTTATTCCTGCTTTTCTCTTCATATATTCTTATTGACATATATATAACCAGTGCAGCACATACATCTCAATAATAGCATAATAGTAAAACCAGCAGAAAACAAGTTGATTTTTACCACTGCTAATTTCTTTTTTAAAAAATAAATTTTATTAAGTTTCCAAATTTTAAAAACATAAAATAAAACTTTATACATTGTTATAACATCAAAATATCTTTTGCATCTCCTCACATTTTTCACTATATGTATTTACTTATTCCTTTACCATTACATTTTACTCTTACTATAAATCAATATCTTTTATCCTTACATCTCAATCTTCTCTATGGTATATTTACATATTCCTTCATTCTTTTCCTAATTGCCATTTGACCACTGCTAATTTCTACAAACACTAAAAAAAAGCTTTTAGAATATCTGGGATAGAAAAAAAAAAGTTATTACCAGAGATCAAAGAACTACCGCATAGATACCAAGAGAACCTTTCTGCAGAAAACTCTCCATAGTTTGGATGCCAGTGGTGAAAAGATTTTCTCTTCTAGAAAATATTGGAAACCAAAGTGACAGTAAAGGGATATAAACATACAGTCAGTGCAGAATGGTACTTTAATTGTTAGGGATATGGATAGGGTAGAGTCAAGCCAGTCATGGAGAGAGAGTCACTAGATAGCTTGGGTTTAATCACTCACTTTTTTCTAACTTACTTCACATAGGGAAAGTCTGAAGAAGAGAATTCCATAGATACCACTTGAGCATCTAAAGAAAAAGTGGGATATCAATTGGACAAATAAAGACGATTTGAAAGAAATATATAAACAACATTAAAACGAGCAACAACTGAAATGAAAACCATCAGATGAAGCTGCTCTCCCAAGCCAAAATCTAATTCTAAGTTATAGACTTTCCAATCCACCAGTGTTGAGCCCAGTGGTGGGATTTAAAGATTTTTGCCACTGGTTCGGTGAGCATGGCTTGGTGGGTGTGCTTTGTGCACGTGCACACACTTTGCATGCATGCGCATACCAAATGCTCACTTTGCGCAGGCGCAGAGGCATTTGCACAGGTGTTCTAACTCATCTCCTGCAAGCCTGCATGATCCCGGTCGCTTCAGCAGCTGCCACGCTGCACTACCAATTCAGTCTCCACTACTCATCACTCCTACCAGCTCACCAGAAGCAGCCTAACCTGTCAAATACCATCACTGGTTGAGCCTCACTGAAAGCAGAACTTTCATGTTGTGATAGTAGCTATACACTGCTTGCTACAAGATGTGTTGGTTTCCTCTTATCAAAAGATATTTCTGTGCTTTCGGGGTAATTGAGATAACAGCTGATTGTATTGACAACAACTGTGCATTGAGTATACTTTCTGGCTTAAGGTAAAAAGACCCCTACTGTGTGCAGAAGCAATGTCTATTGAAAGCATTGTCATTTCACAACACTACTTACAGTCAGTACCTGCAAAATATGGATGGAAATAATGTCATGTCATGTTTGCTTTTATCTGCAATTCTTTTTGACCAGAGTAGAGTGACATCCTAATTGAACATTTTCAAGCAATCTACTACAACTAGTTCTCTCTGGATTAGGTCCCAAATCCTAGAATTTTCCATCTGCATGACCAAAGACCTAGCATAACTAGAAATGTCATGAGTTTAAAATTCAGAACATGCCATAACATGTTCGCTATATTTTATTAGATGTCTTGTGTTGCTGAACTCTTCATAAAATGAAACTAGAGGAATTTAGTTTCTTTTTCTTTCTCACACAATTTATAATTATTCAGATTTCACTTACAAATCTTAGATTTTTTTGTATTGTAAGAGAATATATATTCAATGCAATTAATCATAAAAGCGGGAGAGATTTTAAGTTACAAAACTTGGAAGTATTATTTTTAATTTAAGGTCCTCCATACTCTCAGGAGTTAGGGATTCCTATTGCTTGAAGGAGAAATTGTCTTAGCTTTTTACACTAATGAAACAATTTGTGCTTTCATGCATAATTACATGCTAGAGAAACGAGGGGAAATCAGAAATTATATTCCTTGGAAGTGCTAATACATAATAAAGCTTGTTTATTTCTATTGAATTCACTCATTCATTCATTCATTTGATTTATGGACTACATTTGTTCCATAATACTGTAGTTTGAGGAAGCTGACAAAGAGATCTTCCTTCACTGTATTCCAAAACAGCAGTAAAGTAAGTAGTTTGGACTGATAGTGGCTGACCCAAACTTTCCCATTGAGGGACTTGAACCTACATTTCCCCAGTTTCAGTTCAACACTAAATCATTATCCCATACTGACTCTCTGTGTTATAACTCTATACATTAAAGTCTGGTGTAGATATAAAACATTAGGAAGATTCTATCTCACTGAAGCAGAAATGGCAGGATTTAAGAGTCACATTAAAGACTCAATTGCTTTAATTATTCAATTCATTACAGCAACTGCATTTTTAGGCTCTTGTAGAAGCCTAGAAAAAGACTAACTTGCTTTAATGAACAGTAGAGAAGTAATGTATTCATGCTTGTTCTTGTGCAAAGTCTGAAGCAATTCTTTCAAATCCTTTTCAAACTCTGCAGAGCTCTAGTCAATATCCTGGACCAAGGGTGCAAGTTATTTCCATTTTGTTCCATTCTGCCATAATATGGGTGATCCTGAAACAAAAGGAAAAAAAATGCATCTGCTTTTACTTTCATACATAACATTTCCCATCCTACCTTTCTATACACGTTTGTGTACAAGTATTTCTCAAAAGTACATGTTTGTATCTAATATTCTTATAGTATCCATTTTTACAGCCAAATGTATACAGGCTCTATGCACCTTTACAAAATCTACGGATGCTTTTTGAAATACATGTTTGAGTCAAGAATTATAAACACCAGCAGACTATATTTCACTACAGCCCAAAGAATCCATATTGGCTGAAAATGCCCTTTTAACCAAAAATAAATCAATGGCAAATGTCTTCTATGTACCTAAAATATTTGAATGAAAAGATGCAGAACAGAGATTCTGTCCATCTTTTCCAGATAAGCCCAACATTTTGTATGGCCATTGGACTCTGACAAATGTTGGAGACCGAGTGGGAGGGCTTTGTAGAGTTGCCTATTTGGCCAAGTTCCACATGGGTGAGATGGGGAGGAAAACCCACAAGGAATCATGATTTATACATGTGGTGCATCATGCATTCACTCTGTGGGCAAATAAAGTTTTGAAGTAGCCATGTTCAATTGTGTTCTATATCACAAGATACATTACTGTCTTCCAGAAGTAACTGCATGGCAGAAGTGGGAGAAAATTCCAGAAGTCTGGCTGCTCCTACAGAAAAACTCATGGGAACTATTTTTTATTTCTCTTTCTCAGGTTTAATTTAAATTTGATAACATGGAAGATGGTGGGAGTGGAGCACCAAGGAAGAAAGCACCTGGGCAAAGCAATCAAGTCATGTTCATAAGAGTGAAGGATGCTTGAAAAGTGCCACAAGGACTGCAGTTCCATCCCACACTAAGGATGCCAGGTACCAGAGAACACAAGGAAGACATGAGAGGGTGCAACCTAAAACAGTGTTTAACGGGTAGTATTAATCACTCTCATTTTTGTCTCAAAAGTGCTTTTTCAAGGGGAAATTGGACTTTCAAAGTTTTCTTTGAAGACATTTCACTTCTCATCCAAGAAGCTTCTTCAGCTCTGACTAGATGATGGGAAATTGAAGGATTTATACTCCTTGCAGACAGCTGGTTCTTTGCATTCTTTTGGAGAGTTGTTGAGACCACTTGGAGGTTTGTCTTTGTCCTCAGGGTCACCTGAGTAGTGCAAATGGATGTGGAGTCTTCTTGGAACTGCTGAAAGGACTGAGTTGTCGACTGGAGATAGATGATGTCATATCTCTCCCCTCTGTTGAGAGAGAGCTGTATTGACATAGTTGGCCTCTTTCACACCTCTTTCAAAGCAGAAATAAAACCTATCTTCAAAGAAAAACAAGAAAGTCCTCTTGAAAAAGCAACTTCGGGACAACCAGGATCTGGATGACTGAGAATCTCAAAAGACATTATCATTTTTCTTGGTTAATTTGATTTCAGATCAAAATCAGGATGGAGAAAGCAAAACCAGCAGAATGTAGTTCTTTTTCCAGAGTACTAACTACTGGTTTTTCTTCTTCTCAGAGACTGGAGACTATATCTTAACAAATAGGCAGTTACACCCTGAGTCAAAATGTTCATGTAGGAAAACAAGAAGCATGATGTTCTGCAGTGAGCAGAGTATCTACAAGATTCTTTTCAGACCTGTGGTTGAGTGTTCATTTGTGTTGCTTTCTTTAAAGCAACAACAAATCTGCCCTCCATTTGTTTTATTCCTTTATTGGTAGAGTAGATCTGACTTGAGTCTTGGGAACAATAGAAAGATGTTACCTTGGCTATTAGCTATGGTTATGTCTCAGCAACATTAAGCATAGAAGAAATGTCTTTCTATCAGAGAAATGCTGCTTACAAAACTTTTTAAGTACATAAAAATATTGGGGAAGGGAGAAAAGCCCCAACAATTATAAATTCTGGCAAAAGCTAATTAAGTATAGCCTAATTCTTCTAGAAAAAGAAAATACATTTCATTTGAACTAATACCACCATAAATCAATATTGCTTTAAAAAGTTAATTTTTTTTTAAGAACAGTCAACAAATCATTAGCATCAAGAATATCGCCCAGAAAAGACAATTAATGCTGCACATGGCATAAATGTCATGTCAAAGGAATAAAAGACACTAAGGAATCCACACATCAAAGAATAGCAGCATTCAGGGTCTCCCAATTTGCCATTCTGACTTCCAATACGTAGAAGAGAAGGGCAATTATAAACTGTGGGCTGCAGTAACAATAAAAAAGATAATTTGTGAATGGTTTTGCTTATGACAAGAGCAGCAGTTAAAGACCAATCTTCAAAGCAGGCTCGATGTGTCATGAGGTACATGCACTCAGAGGTGGCATTCAGCAGGTTCTGACCAGTTCTCAAGAACCAGTAGTGGAAATGTTGAGTAGTTTGGAGAACCAGCAAATACCACCTCTGACTGGAGATTTTACACTATCCTTCCTGTACCACGCCCACCAAGGCACGCCCATAGAAGCAGTAGTAAAGAAATTAGAATCCCACCATTGATGCACACTGTTTCTGATACTTGATCTCAACAGAATTCTCAGATCCAAGACACATTGTTGGGAAAGGTATGAACACTTACTTTTTCAAACAGTGGCAGGTAGCCTTTCAGCATTTGTGGCACAATTACAAAATTATTTGGGGACAGCAAAAGATCTCAACTGCAAAAATCTGGATAAGCATGAGATGGCTGCAAAAAGTTGGGGTTTATTGGCTTTTGAATTACTTGGATTCTAGATAATGTCTCTCCACTTTTCTAAGTGTGCTAAACTCATCTGAGCCTGAATACCACTTTCTCTCGTAAATACCTTTTATTTTTTTTAATATTATCTTTGCACAATAACCCCAAATATCCCTTGATTTGAATTGTGGGAAGATTTATTCTCACAGAGGGAGCACCCATTCCTTCAGTTGTGATCAAATCTTATGGAAAAACAATAAAGTGCCAGGCACTTAACTGTTCCTTCAAAACCCACATTAACATTTAAAGGACTTAAATTCCAGAGTCTACACCTTATTGTCTAGAACTGGTGACTCATCCACATATACATACACCCATATATTTGGTGCCTTCATGTCAAGGTTAATTTCTGGAGATTTCTTGGACAAGTCCCATCAGCTTTCTTGGAAAGGTTTCTGGAAGTGGTTTTACTATTTCTTTCTTTTCCTTAGGACTGAGGGAGAGGGCACAGGGGCAGAGCTAGAACTCACAGTCTCCTGGTTTCAAGCTAGATAACTTGACTACTACCCAAACTGACTGTCTTTATAGATATACCCTACTTTAAATTTTTGTTCCATCCTGCTAAAATACTAAGGAGTTTCAGCTATTTGTATTTTTTCCCTCTGTACTAGTCAGCCAAGGAACTTTGGATGTAGCCCTAAATCAAATCAGTTAGTTTCTAATTTGATCTGAGTCAACTGGGCTATTTTATAAAGAAACAAATGGAGCCAAAACTGAATGTGAAGGTCAGTTGGCTTGTCTAATATCTAGGAAGTCCCAGACTGAGTATATTTTCCAATCTCTTTCTTTGTTTTTACATTGGCTTGGTTGTTTGAAAGGAATTGTTTCTCTCTGTGTGCATCTAATTTGGATGAGAATAAGAAGACATCTATCTTTTACCCCTGTTTCAGCTCCCTGTGTGTCTCTTATATTAACAGTAGTGGTAGATAAACGGAATCAATAAAAAGATAGATGTTGATATAGAATGCTATTTTTCATAGATTTAGGGTGGCTCCAAGTGGAAATGAATGAGAAGCATCTATGAGATTTAAACGTATCAGATGATTTTACAACAGGAAGCAGCTTTGTTTCTTTGTTCTTTCACTGAGGGTATTTTGTTTGTATGTGCATATATATACACTATGCATGCTACTACATTTTATTTGAATATGTACGATTCAAATATGTCCTATAATATATGGTATATATTCAAATATGGGAAAATACAGGCAGCTGAGAATATGCTTAGACCTGGATTTTAGCAAACAGTGTTCATTTGAATTCCACAGGGTGGATAAGTCACTGCCAAGACCATCACATTTGATTAGTCTGTCACCTTTCATCCCCCAGTACTGTCCTGATACACTGCAGGCTCACTATCTAGTTCTGTTTCTCCATGCAAAGTTCCCAGACCATAGAATTGTTGTAGAAAGATGATGGAGAATGACTGTACAGTTTTGGCTAAAGCGCCTCATTATTTATTCACCTAACAAGAAATTTGGGCTCAAAGAGGCAAAGATGGATTACAACATTCCAGTATTTTATTTCTTTATTTATTTACTTACTTGCTTACTTACTTACTGATTGATAGATTGATTGCATTCAGCATGCCCGGTCTTGCTATTTTTCTTACTGACTCTACATTAGAAATTTACGAATTTGGGCTTTGCAATTGTATATATAGGCTCTGTAGAATTTTCAACTGATATTTAGCATGTGAGTTTTGGACATACCTTTCCCCAAGACAACCGATGGCTGCTAGTGAGGACTGCATGGACAACTTAGTTTGTAGTATATAAAAAATAAGCATTAACAAAATGTTGAATCAATTAAGAGCCATTGCTATTATGATCCATGGTGGTAATTCCATCATAATAGCTTCCAAGATCCCAATCCAAAGTCAGCACCAGAAAAATCTCTCAAAAATTAAAATGTTGTACACCAGCTGCAATTATCTGAGTTCCTATTTTAAATTTTTTTAAAAAAATCATATGACTTGTATTATAGCCTCTGACATCAGGCCTGGGATTTATCCATAAACTATGGGATGGGAGTAGCAATGTTCAATTTTAGTTAAGGAGCAGTTTAATTGATTAAAATCATACTTTGGTAAAGAATCTGAATGAAAGATTATTTTCTGGGACAGAACAATGGAAATTATTTATAATTAATGTATCAGATTTGTGTTCAGGATGAAGAGGTTCTTGGATAGAAAACAGTTGATTTTCCATTCTTTCCGGGTTGTACTATATTTTCTGCTGCCTACATACTTGATGTTTTTACTCATATCTGTAAACTCATGCATACACAGAAAACCAAACATCTGTATCTAAGATTTAAAGTTTTCAACCACTGTTTTGTTGTTGTTAGTTGGGAAGTCATGTCTGACCCATTGTGACCCCATGGACAATGTTCCTCCAGGCCTTCCTGTCCTCTACCATTTCCCAGAGTCCATTTAAACTCACACTGACTGCTTCAGTGATTCCATCCAGTCACTTCATTCTCTGTCATCTCCTTATTTTTTTGGCCTCAATCTTTCCCAGCATTAGGCTGTTCTCCAGTGAGTGCTTCCTTCTAATTAGGTGGCCAAAGTATTTGAGTTTCATCTTCAGTCAACCACTTACCTTTCATTAAACTTAGCGCATCTTGCTTTACTTGTCTTGCCTTTTTTAAAAAATTGTAAATATATATTTTTTAATTAGAAGATACTTTTTATCATATGAGTTCCAGATATAATCTGAGATGATAAAGCCAGCTTAATGAGATGTAGATCTTCAGTAGTCAAAAAAGTTTTTTGCTCATTTGTACTGACAAAAACAGAGTGGATTTAGCAGTAAGTCTCACAAGGAGGCTTCTGTATTTATGAGGTAGAAGTACTAAAATTACCATTCAGGTTTTAGAACACAGTCCACTTTATAATTTAATTTGAAACTTAGTAGCATCTTGATCTATTGTCCCTGGTTGTAGCTAGATGGAAGTGTGACTCATTAAAGAGTTTGTGATTAACAAGGAATTCTCAAGGGTAGGATCACAGCAATAAGCAGAGTTCCAAAAAGTGTTTTGGGGAAAATAGACTAAGCTCATAATAGGAAACCAAAGACACACTACAATTGTGGTGTTGGATATAGAATATATTATTATATATTCCTATATTAAAAAGGAACACTAGGCTGATGGGAACCAGTAACTCAAATGTCTTCTGTTACTGGGTGAAATGGGAGGACAGCAGCTCTCATATGAGGTATTTTGTGAATCTTGACAAATAACAGGAAAATATGTTTTCTTCCTTCTTCATTAGGGGCACCAGTAGTTAATGCTTGCAGAATATCAATAATGCAGTGTGTAGTGCTGCATAATTAAAGGCAACCCTACGTTAATAAAATAAGTTGGGAGAAAAGTGCCAAATAGAAGGCGTAAATACATTGGTGCCTTTGGCCTTATTTCAGACAAGCTTAATTACACTCAGGCAGCTGCAACCTAGCTTGTAAGGTGATTCCTCCTGTCACTTAGATCTCTCAAGACCTACACCCAGTTATGACATTTATGAAGAAGAGCAAACAGCTTCCCAATGGCCCACATGTGAATACTTGCACTTTATGGCTGTCTAGACTGCACATTTGCAAATAGTTGTTCCCATAAATGGAGTCAGCTTGCCTTATACAAAGAGCTGCCATCAATTATTTGAAACCTCTCTCACTGAGAGAGCCACAATTACCCTTACTTTATGCACCAGGAACTGAAAATTCAGGAAGGACAAGTTCTCCCCACAAATCAGTCTTGCAGGGTGACCTGATATGAAGGTTACAGGCTGATCAATTGAAAATGTCTGCTTTAATAGGGGACTTCAGTCTCAAGAGAAAACAAAGATACATTTTTTTTCTATTATTATTGTAGCCACCTTGAATTATGCACATTGGAATGCTCTCTGGATGAGGTAGCCTTTCAGAATTCAAAAAGTCAAGTTGGTATGCAACCTTGTGAAGCTAGGCACTTGGAATGCTTACACTAACTCTCTCATTTACAGAAAATCATTTTAAATTGTCAAATTCTTATAAAATGGCAGTCTTGATTTTTGTGCAGCACGAGGAAACTGTCTGTGTCCTCCAGTGAGCTTTAGAGCCATGTTTCAACCTCCCTCTTATAAAGACTAGAATGTTAGGAGGCAAAACCAATGATGTTTCCTTATCCCAGTGAAAGTTGCCCAGTGGAAGTAAACATGTTAATTCCTAGTACCTTTCAACATTTTTGTTTTATTCTATTTTGTTCAACTCAGTGGCTGGATCTGGCCTAAGCTTTGCTGCATTTGTCCAGGTGGAAAAAGTTATATTTGAAAGTCTGAGATCAGACCTCCTCAGTCTGAGATCTGAGATTCTGAGATCTGAACACAGCTCTAGCTTGATTGAAATGATTTTTATAGTTTTGGCTAATCCAGCTCTGTGCAACACCCTCTTTCCATTCCATTCCCAGTTCATTCCGCTTTAACTGTTAATTAGGGGAAGTGGTCACTGCAGAACAGAGAAGAAAATCAATTTTTGTAACTTGCTTCTTTTCATAGTATCATCTTTTATGATGTTGTTATACCTATCATAAATCAGTCACTGATTTTATCAACTAGTTAGTCTCGTCAGTCATGTACCATCATCATTTTAATTATATTACTTGAATTAATAACAATTACTGTTCACAAAATACTTGATCCTATCTCAACTCCATCAGATAAAACAATATGATGACAGATATGTTACAGATGCAGAAACAAACATGGCCAAAAATAGTGCTTTATTTAATATGAATAATCCTACTTTTCCAGTAGGCTTGCAATTTAAAATAAAAATTCTCAAATAAAAGCTTCTAATTTACAATCTCCAAACTTTTGGAAGGGTGTTGCATAAATTATTCAATGAGTCCAGTTGGATTTACTAAATTTTTCAATTTTCCTTAATTTCTAGTGTTGTGCAATTAAAAAATAATAATTTAGTAGAACTCTTTGGGAATACATGGAGTGGAAACACAGAACATGTTTGTGACATATTAAAACATACGTCTTTTGTTTAATGGCAAATAACATGACTACTTTAATAACTCACAGATAGATGTTGCATCTGTACTGTCAAGCACCCCTCTGAATGAAATCTGAAGCAATGCACCACCCTATTAATTTCTCCTTTTCTAGAGGAGAAATGCATTAAAATTTGTTTGTGTATATTTCCTCATATCTATTTTTTTTGTTGTACCTATATTTTACTGTGTACAATTTTTGCTGTTTATCTTTCTGTCTTATATTTTGTTTTTCTGTATATTTATTTGTGTTCCCCTTTCTTTAAGATACGCATTATGTGCAATTTTTAACATTCCAAACTGCATAATGAAATTCTGCAAAGTATGTTGAGTTTCTGTGTATAGTTCTATCCAATTTGCATATAGATTTCAGTACATGCCTGTGAAAATCACAAAGAATGAATTTTTCCAACATTCCACAATTACTCATTATCCCACAAAATAACCCTCTGCCACCACCTACTGATTTGCACAGAGTAGTAGGACTCTTTCTTTATCAAGTCCAGCATGTGAAGTGAAATGTGCTAATCTTATAGTCCATCAGGTGGTAATTTATTGCAGAACATTAAAAAATGAATTAGATATTTATTACCAGAGAACACATATTCTCCAAAAATTAGTACTGAGAGGAGCCACTGCTTGCAATGCTCAGATATAGACATCATGCCTGATAGCCACCGACTATGTTTTCAGCCATGAATTTGTTCAATTTCTCTTTCAAGCAATCCATGCTGGCAGGAGTGGGCTTCAAAAATTTTAGCAAAGGTTTCTCTGCCCAGTTGCTGGGTGGCCATGGCCATGGTAGGTGTGGCCTAGTCAGCCTGCTGCATCATGGCAGAGAGGGGCATGTTTACCCTCCCAGGCTCCGGGGGCTTTCCTCAAGACTCCGGGAAGGCGAAAACAGTCTCCTTGGGCTCTGGAGGATCTCTGGAAGCCAGAAACAGGGCCATTTTCAGCCTTCCCAAACTTCTGGGAGGCCCGTTTTTCACCCTCCCCAAGCCTCCATGTGCGCCCTGCACTTATCTGCATCCAAAATGGGCCACATGGGGACTCCTAGGAGGGGCGGTGTGGGGTGAGCGGGACCAGCCAGGAGTGGGATTTGGAGGTTCTCTGAACTGCACAGAATCTTAGCTAGGGGCTCTCCTGAACCCCTGCAAACCCCCAGCAGCCCATCCCTGCATGCTGGTGACCATCACTACAAATTCCACAGGTTAAATGGAGGCAAAGCAAAGAAGTATTCCCTATGTTTTTTGCTAACATTCAACAATTCACTTTCATTGGATTAGGCCAGGTTAGTGCCTTTTTTTCTCCCCTTGTATCAATTTAAAGTTCTCCCCTACACTTCTTTATTTGCCTTCTTTCTAAGCCCCAAAATTGTTATATAAGGAATTTAAAATTTTTTAGTTGTTTCAAACCAAAAGAAAGCATAGAACAATGGTTCTCAACCTGTGGTCCTTGGACCCCTGGGGGCAGTGATGTCATCACAGGAGCATTAAACATTTTAATTTAAATCTTGCATTAAGTCTTGGTGGTTCATGGCCACAAAAGGTATTTAAAGATATGGTGAAGAAATGAGAACCACTGGTATAGAACATTCCTATGTTTCTTCTGGCATGTGGAAAGTATATTTTTTTTCTTCCAAACTACTAAATAATGCACTCTCTTTAAAACTAGCAGAAACCACATCTTCTTTTGCCATTTGGAAAATAGTAGAGGCCAATGTCTTCATCTGGCCTTTACCTGGCTTTCAATATTCTGTTATGAGGTATGTCTAGAGATGTATATGTGTATGTTTTATTATTGGCTTTATGTTTTGCAGTTTTTCATAAAAGGATGGTACTAAATAAACAAATAAATTTTCACTGTGAATTTTACATTCCCCCCACACCCTAAATAAAGCTGCAAATTGGATTGGGGATTTTATCAAACCATGAAGGAAATTATCCAGTCTAACCTTATGATCAGGATCTCCCTCTCCCTCTCCCTCTCCCTCTCCCTCTCCCTCTCCCTCCCCTCCTCTCCCTCTGATGGAGAGAAAGAGAGAGGGAGGGAGGGAGCATTTCCTTGCTTACTTGGAGTTCTTCACCAATTTTTGTGACTAAACAACTAGATCAGAGTTTCCCAGTCAGCATAATGGGAGTTGAACTCACACACATTATCTTAAAATTGTCAAGGTTGGGAAATATTACATTACATTAACTACTTTGGTATCATTCCCACCTTACTATTCCGGAACATTTTTGCACATGTTAAACGGGTGAGAATGCCCTTGCCAAATGGCCTTGTGAGGGAGGACAGCATACCTGTCTCAGTGTGGCTGTCATGGGAGATATAGCTAGTTACAAAACTCACTGATATCAAGATGTTTCAAAATGTTTTGTACTTCTTCATAGAGAAGCAAAAGGATTATATTAGGGTATAAAATACTGTAGAATAAGACTCCTAAAGGGGGATTTCCCTGGAACTGTATTTTCTTCCTTCCCCTGCCACTTTTGTTCCAAAATTACTGGATGGTAGAGGTGGGCAGATCAAAAGAAAACCTATCTCTGTTTTAAAACTGCAGCTTCCTACAAAGACTCTTCTTTCCTTTTTTTTTTTTCTTTCCTTTTTTCTTTTTTTCCCAGGGAGAAATGCATATTATGAGAATAATCTTTAACAAATGCTCCAGCAGAAAATAGGCTTCCCCCTGCCCTTCATTGGAAAATGGAGACCCTTGCTCTTTCCGCTGCTTTCCTCCAATTAAACCAAGCCAGCTCAGCAGAAGCTTATGGATTAAAATTTGTGCACTGAGGAGACTACTGTGCCTAAATATGTTCTATATTTATGGCCTGCAATGAAAAGTCAGGGCATGGGGTCTGATCTTAAATCTAATAAAAGTACATGGAAGTCAGTGGGTTTTCAATCAAGCCAATTAGAGCACTTGTGTGGCTAAGCATCAGTAATTGGGATAAAGAATCGGAAGCCTTATGGTATTTGAAGTCCTCTCATTTATTTGCCTTAGGTTGTCTATAACTTTGATGATCCAATTGTCTCATTGCCCCAAAATATAGGGGGGGGGGGGGTTATTTCCCTTAAGGGTTTGAATAACATTGATTATACAACATAGTCCAGCTACCACAAAATATGCAGAATTGTTTCCTCACATTTGTTTTTTTAACCCCAAACTGGCCACATCAAGGCATAAGAAGAAAGTGCCATTCATTTGGAAAAGGATTTTAATTAATTGCAAGATTAAAGTATTGTCATGAAAACAGATGAAGAGCCCTCATGGGCCCATACTGTATTTCCAAAGCAGTAGTTGTGGATAGAATGACTGTTTTCTAAGAGTGTTTCCATTATATTTCACAGGAGGAGAAAGAAGGGGAGCCAAACTAAGAGAATACTACACATTTGCACAGTTAATCATTCAAACTTCAGGAAATGGCAACATTTGGGGTTCACATTTAATCTTAATCTTGCTCCCTTGGGCCTGTACAATATTATTCAGCCTTTAATTATGTGATTGATTAAATTTCACACACCAAGTAATGCAAGGCCCTAAGGCTTCTTCCAAATTTGTAGAAACAAATGGTATATTAGATAATGTTCTTTTTTTTTTTCTTAAAAAAAGATTTACAGTAATCTTTTCACAATCCATTAACTCGGTAGTTTGCAGACAATGGTCTGTAGGGCACTGGTGGCTGGAGGTAATGCACAAGGAGGTCCATCAAAACCACACCTTATTCCATACCAGAGCCTGCTTACCAACCTGCCTGTCTACATTCATCACCCATTAGTTGCCAAGACAAGGACGAGAAATTGTCACTGTAATTAGTTCTCAGCAATGGACCAATAACTGAAAACAGTTCATTAAACAAATATACAAGTAATATTTGTATTATAGCATTCAAAGCTTTGCTTCAAAGCAAAAACATGAATACTTCATGGCAAAAGCAACAGGTAAGACTTACCCCTGCAAATTTTGTAAAGACAATCACAATGTCTACTTTCATATTGCTCAGAGAGAGGCAGGACAACCTATTGACAAAATTATCTGGTCATAATAATGTAACATTGTACAAAATTTATGGCAGATCATGTGGTGGAACAGTTATCATAATGTGCGCCTGCTAGCAAATATTTTACATTGCAGTTCTACATAACCTGTGTGCAAAGCATAAATCAGCTCTTAGATTATGTGCAGTGTATATGAGAGGGTTAAAGACTTGAAGTCATTTTATTCTGCTTATCAGTGAAAAACCAGCAATAAGGGAAATAAATTTTAACAACTATTTTGGAAAAATTATATTGGGATAAATACGACTAAAGTATCAACCATTTGCAGCATAAAGGAGATTGCTAGTATATATGTGAAATAAGTTTCACCTAAATGCTCTAATTACAGAATAGTTGGCCCCTTTGCCCCCACCCATTACCCTTAAATATTCTCTGCTATCAATCCAACACTGAGTTATGTATTCTGATGTCAGAATTTGGAAAGGTTCCATCTTCCCATGGATTGTTGAAGGAAACACACTTTTCAAAGTTCAAACACTATGAATGACTATATTTATTATGGGAGAAAAAAACAAGCCACAAAGCAAACAATTCATAAATAGGAATGACTACATACAACAAACATCTTCCAAGTCACAGTTTGCTGGCAGCAATCCCAGCTCCAACTAGAAATGTATTTTAATGAAGCTGCTCCAGTTTGACAGGACCCTATTCCACAAAAAATCTCACTATTAAGTAAACTTCTGCCCAAACAGACCACTATATGATCCATTTCAGTTTGTTCTGCTCTTCTCTTATTCCATCAAACACAGTTACCACCACACCAATCCTTGTCAAACAAACTGAGTTTCCTTTTCTATTTCTATCTTGCTGTTAAAAAAGCCTCACGTGACATAGGTGTTGAAGGATCTTTCAGACTTCTTACTATGTCAGGGGTGTCAAACAGGTGACCTATGGGTCTGATATGTGACATGCAGGCCACACCTACCCCAGCTTCATGGGGGGGGGGGATTTCATGATACGTCATGTGACGGCAATGTGACACTGCGAGTTTGACATCCATGTCCTAACTTAACCAATGGATCAATCTTTCAGGAACTACATTACTCAGGCAAAACTGGAAGATGTGAGGTACTTCAGGTCCAGGCAACTTTTTTCTCCACTTATTTTGAAGTGCTCAACAAGCAATTTTATGGAGTGGTTTGCAGATTCTTACCAGCCTTCACTTCCACAAATGAACAATAAAACTGTGAGCTTTGGGTATATGTATGTTCAATGTGCAGTGTGAGGAAATATGTCCTGCTTTACCACACAGAATTATGGATGCTGTCATTGAAATGACTTCCCAAAAGTTGTTGTGTTGAAGAAAGAGATATTTTTATCACAATAATGAGGCCACTGAAGACATTTCCTGTGATTCCAAGGAATATGTTAAATAATGTGGTTTGCTCTGTGATAT
Source organism: Laticauda colubrina (assembly GCA_015471245.1). Classification (NCBI taxonomy): domain Eukaryota; kingdom Metazoa; phylum Chordata; class Lepidosauria; order Squamata; family Elapidae; genus Laticauda; species Laticauda colubrina. The sequence continues at coordinate 20,750,292 of BLBF01000020.1, read as the reverse complement.
ATTCATATCAAGGTCACAATACTAGAATTGTTTATTCCAGGACAAGATTTCAGCATTTCTTCCAAAGTTCTGAATTATGGTGAAAATATCTTGACTGATAAGAATACGACTCCTTGCTCTTGATAATTTTTCTCTATTCTTCACTGGAAAACATCAACATTGTACTAATAAGAACATTTAAAAACACAATCCAGATGCTGCAGCAACTTAATGAGGAACTCTGAACCAGATGTAACCAAGGAATGCATAGGAATCCATTTACAGCTGTCTGTTAACTTGACTCCCATGGCCTTCTAGGTTACAAATACAATATGCTTGTTGACTTTTAGGGCACTGAAAATAATGTTTGGTGAGAAATGTCTTCTGACCTACAGTCCAGACTGCTCATTGTTAGACCAAATATCAATGTCTTGGTATGAAAGCAGAAAGAGCACTACTATCCCTGATATACTGTCAGAGATTTCTATTGAAGAAAATTCTTGAATGGCAACTTTGAACTAAGAAGTACCCTGTATGACACAGAGTATATAAAGAAAGAAAATTACGCAATTACTTGAGAACCAGTTTGGAGTAAAGGTTAGAATATCAGACTAAACATTGGGAGGTCTTGAGTTCTTACCTTAGGCACAAAACCATCAGAATGATCTTGAGCCAGTTACTCCCTCTCAGACCCAGGAAACAGATAATGGCAAACCACTTCCAAAGTTTTGCCAAGAAAACTGCAAGGGTTCATCCAGGCATTTGCTAGGAGATTTGTGGCTAAGATGCTGAGTTTGTCGATCAGAAAGGTCAGCAGTTTGGCAGTTTGAATCCCTAGTACCACATAAAGGAGTGAGCTCCCGTTACTTGTCCCAGCTTCTGCCAACCTAGCATTTCAAAAGCATGTAAAAATGCAAGTAGAAAAATATGGACCACTTTGGTGGGAAGGTAACAGAGTTCCATGCACCTTCAGCATTTAGTCATGCCAGCTACATGACAACAGAGATGTCTTCAGATAGCGCTGGCTCTTTGGCTTTGTAATAGAGATGAGGACCACCCACTACAGCTGGAAACAACTAACACATATGTGTGAGGGGGACCTTTACCTTTACTTGAAGGCACATGATAATTATTGGATTATGTTTTTCATACAAAATCAGTATAGATTTTTAAAATGGAGATGATAGAAAGGCAACTAAAAAGCATAAAATAACCTTGTTTGCTGAAAAATACAAACATCCACATTTTCTTGAGATCAAAAATGGGGAAAAGTTGCTTATTTAGTAAACAATGATTATAGAAAGTTTGAAAAAATATACAGTTTCTCTCTCTCCCCTCCCTTTTTGCTTTTTAAGGTAGTCTGAAAACCAAAAAGTTAGACAACATTGGGGGATCAGCACAAAGTATATTACTATAATCTGAACTATCCCATTACTCATTTCCAATTAGGAAATGTTACACTATACTACAGGTGAGAGTTGAGCTTGTTAAATCTCTCTGCATATGTGGAAATTGGATTTGGATCTACTAAAATTTTATGGATGATTTCAGTAAATCAGTGGAATGAGTTCCCAGTGTTCCTTTAAGAAGATTGGTAGGAGCTTTTTTAAATTTACTTATTTTTATTACTTAAGAATTTATAGACCATCCCTCAACAAATGTTCCTCAAGAAAAGCTTAGAGAATGTTTTAAAATTAAGTCTCTAAAAATGCACACTAAAAAAGCAGAAGATAGATTATAAGAACATCTTGAAAATAGATGGTATACATAGTAAAACAGTTAAACAAAGGATTAAAATTAATCACTCAATTACAGAAACTAAACCAGGAGAAACAAGATTAATACATGACAGCAGAAACAGCTAAGAGAAGAAAATAAGATAGATCAAATTAAACCCATCTAATATCCTCTGTTGAAGCAGAAGCAACACCGAATAAAGGCACAACACAAAGGAGTGCATCGAACCTAACTAAATGGTTTCTTAATTTATTAAACTAAATTTAGTAGATGATATTCAGGGCACAAAACAGATTGGGAACTAGTGATGATTGTGTTTTCACAGCTGGGGGATGCATTCATTTCTTTTGTCTCCAAAGATTCCATGGAACAAGATCCTCAAAATATCCAACCCAAACTACGCAATCAATCCACAGCCTCCATTTTGAGATTAATTTCTGTAAAAAGTTAGCACCCACCCCTCTCTTAGAAGAATGAAATATTCTAGGAAATATTAAAAAGGCAGAATATTATACCTTCCTGGAGAGAAAACGAGAAACATGCACTTAGAAAGTGCCCCCCCCACCTTTGTTAATAGCCCCTGAAAGACAAAAGACTTATCTGCAACACGAAAGACCTTCAGCTTCAGGGTGATGGGATTAAGACATGGCCCTCAGGACATGATAGGATTCACCCTCTTCCCATCTCACTACATGGCACCTGGGAAGATTATATCACCCAGCAAGATTCAGCCAAATTTGGGACTCATGACAACCTACAAAGTTACCCCTGCATGGCCCCATGGGAGTCTGAAACCAATTGGGATACATTTCTTGCCACAGGAACAGGAAGCAAGTTCAGACCCCAAGAGAGGTTATAAATCTCTCTCACTTTCTAACCCATGTGCTCTTTTTGGCCAGAACCTCAAATCATGTGGTCCTGCTGTCCACCATCTTTCCAAGCAATCTCCGTGTTTCCAATGTCTTTCTTCCTCTTGGAACTCAACCCAGATGGACATTTCTTCCAACATTTCAAACTGAAGTCCTCATTCAATAACAGTATAGCCAACCTGTTGGACTTTCTTCCTTATCACCTGTTTTTTATTGTTTAGTTGGCTTTACGTGGGGAAGTGGAGGGTGTATGTGTTTGCATTTTTCCTGATAAATAAATTCTGGAGAATGCAAAAGCTTATGTATAATTTTGTGTCATTTTAATTAGCCCAATCAAGACAGTGGCCAACTCAGATTTTGAATATCTGAGCATAAAATTAAAAATACCCTATCATCAGTGTCCTATGCAAAGAATTAGAGCTTGTATTTGGGGCTGAGAAGTCACCTTCACCATTATTACAGAAATAGCTTGCATAAAGGAAGCTTATTATCAAAAGACGCCCTTTGGGTTAATAACTCCTTTGCACTTGCACAGAGGCGAAGTTATTTGTATTCCTTTTCCTGTGAAGTTGCTTTTGCATGATGTCCTGTTTTTTAAGATTCCTAGCAAGAACTCCAGAGAACTGCTCAGCTGTTTCATGACAAACTTACAGTTATGCAATTAATTAAGAAAAAAATTCTCTTAGCAATGTAAAAATCTTCCCAGCTGCTCAAGCTCCAAACAGGATAAAACCTCTTGGGCACCTGGCAAAGTCTCTAGGGACTTTTTCACAACATCATCCTCGTTGATCAGGATAACACCACAGGATACAATAGTTAAGTCCTTGTAAAACAGTAAGCAGTTTAATACATGCTTTTACTGGTGAGTGGGGAAAGCAACTACTCAATCAAATGAATCCAGAGGAACTCAGAATATCAGCATCTCCTTTTAGGAATGAGCCTTGCTCTTAAGCTCTTTAGCAGTTTAAAGTGTTGGCTCAGGACATATTTGTTTCCTTGACTTCGATAAATAATGCAAGAGAATGTAGCAAATGGCTGGGCTGTGGTATTTTTTCCCCCGACACCTCTTAAAAGCCTCTGAATTCTTTCCCACTCCATTTTCTGTCACCAGCTAACATTACCATATGACATGTACAGAAAACGGCCTGTCTCATAAAAATCAAAAGCTGGTCCTTGTCCAGAAGTGGCTGGTCTTATTTAATATGGCCTTTTCTTTCTTTTTTAACTGAGGGGTGAGCAAATAGGTAGGAGTCTTTCTTCATGGAACTGTTCTTTTGATGCCTGTGTTAAACCAAGGGTGGAGAACAATGGCCCTTCTATAACTTGTGGACTTTGATTCCCAGAATTTCTGAGCCAGCCCAGTTCTTTGCATGAGTGAGTGTGGGGAAGAGAGCCTATATATTTATTTATTGGGGGGGAGGAGTGAAGTCACAGCCTACTTTTGAACTTTGGAAGTTCAAAGAGGCATATATAATCCACCCTTTCCCCCATTTTATCCACAGCAAAAAGCCTAAGAGCAAGGGTGTCAAAGTCAAACTCATGTCATCACAGCAGCATCACATGACGTATTGGGACTTTTTCCCCCTTTACTAAATCAGGTGTGGGCATGTCCAGCACATGATTCATCTGGCCCACAGTCTGGGAGTTTGACAGCCCTGCCTTAGAGCAGCCCTGGCTGGGGAATTCTGGGAGTTGAAGTCTATATATTTTAAAACCAACCTTGTTGAAAAACACTGCTTCAGAATTGGATTCCATTTTCCATTGAAAAATCCCCTACTAAACTTCTATGGCTGAAGATGGACTAGAATCCAGAACCACCTGGATACCTTAACCAAATAACCTTAACCAAATACCTTAACCACCACAGCATATTTGCTTGGTTTTCCCTTTCTGAAATGGTTTGTGCATGAAAGGCTCTTTTTAAAAAAATGTATTCTTTATTTTTATTATTACATTTTATTATTTATTTATTCAATGTATTTCTCTGCTTCTGCTGCTTATTCAATGTATTTCTATGCTGCTGCAGTCAAAAAAAGGAAAAAAAGACCCTAGCAGCTAATCTAAAACAAATTAAATAGCCATGGCAAAAATGAGAATTGGGGGGACCTCATATAATACAAATGACAAAAAGTGGCAGCATTTACTTCAGGAGAGAGCTCTCAGAAGCAATTTAGTTTTCAGGAGATCCTAAACAACCAGCAATAGGGAACTGGTCTGATCTCCTTGGGGAGGCTTTTCCACAATGTTGACACTGTTACATAGAAGCAATGCCACTTCACATCAGCCTCCTCAACCTCTCCAAAATGTCTCATTTGTAGCAGGTTGTCCTTCTTAGTTCTCCCTGATAGATTTAATTGGTCAGGCTGGGAATAAGTGGTCCTGATTGGTTCATAGCTTTCCTTATGGTCTTGGAGAGCCTCAATCCAAATTAAATGATGTGCCTAATGCTGTGCTGATCTGAAATCTAGTTTCCTAATTTAAATATAACTCAAGGCGGCGAACATATCTAATGCCGCTTCCTTCTCATAGTTTCTCCACAGCAACAGCCCTGTGAGGTGAATTGGGGCTGAGAGAGAATGATTGCCTCAAGGTTACCCAGCAGGCTTTCAAGCCAAAGGTGGGACTAGAACTTAATGTCTCCTGGCTTTTAGCCTAGAATATTGATCAGTAGCCCTCACTCTCTTTCTCTCTCTCTCCATTCTTTCTTCCTTCCTTCTTTCCTTCCTTCCTTAATGTATACAGTTACCCATGTCACAAAATAAATGACTCTAAGTGGTGCTTCACAAAAATTAAAAAACAGTAAGTTACTATATATATCAAACAACTATAATTATTATGATGTGTTATACATTTGTATACTATCCAACCCTATGCATTATTAGAAAAATACCTTTTTGTCAACTCCTACTCTGCTTATTACAGTGGTGGATGATATTGTCTCATGTGCAAGTTCACAGCTTCAGAGTAAATATGAATGACAGCCAATGTCCTCAGTGATGAATATAAGAAAATGTTTACCTCCTTTATATGGACCACTTTCAAATGAGGTAGGAGATAAAATAAGTTTGTGAAAGAAAACTGATAGAATTGGTTATTGCTGGGTAACTTAGGCAGAGAGAAAAAGAGAGTTATCTAAGGGCATAATCTCAACAATACTGATTTTACAGGAGCTTCATGAATGCTTCCAGGTCTTTTGCAGGTGCATTGCCACATGCGGCAACTTCTTAGCAGGTATAATCCAACTCGCTGTACTTTGCTCCTCTCTCCCTCTCTCCCTCTCTCTCTCTCTCTCTCTCTCTCTCTCTCTCTCTCTCTCTCTCTC
>BLBF01000020.1:20707156-20744375 GCA_015471245.1 Laticauda colubrina | reverse complement strand
CTCTCTCTCTCTCTCTCTCTCTCTCTCTCTCTCTCTCTCTCTCGTCATATCAATAGCAATCTTGGTCGTCTTCCCCACTGATCTGATTCAAAACACATTTTATGACACAAAATGGCATATTTAAAAGCTGGACCTGATGGAAGCTGAAAAACAAAGAAAGGCTGGGAAGTTTACACTCACTTCTTCCGTGATCTTCACAGTGGCACCCGTGGGACCCAAACTACATTCAACAAAGCAGCAAGCGCATACAACAAACACTCATACATACCTTTATTCAATATGAAGCCTGATCAACCCTTACTCTTCCCCCCATATACACACTCCAGTTATCAGGCTTAAATTTGACTCATACCTTTAATCTTCAACAGTATTAGTGAAACAATTATAAGAGCACATTAAAGCCATGTAAAAGTTTGAAGGGTAGATGATCAAAGGAGTCGGATATTTAAGAACAAGATGGAAGGCTGGCTTTGAGATTCAAAGCTTTTTTGTGCTGTAATCATTTCACTAGCATTCATAAATCTTTAACATCCTTTTTTCAACTCTTTGATTTTTATGTATTCAATTAATTTCAACAGAATGTGTTCTAAATACATTATGTGCATTGAACCTATGGAGGAGACCTATAGAAGACATACAGAAGACAAGTATTTCCACATGGCCAAGCAAGATACATGGTAGATAACCTTCACTTTTAAAGAAGTCCCACTGCTCTGAATAGAATAAATTCTGAGTAGATATTGCCCTATTTATTTTATGGGTTTATTTTTAATTAATTTTATTAATAAAATGTATAAGGCTGCCCATCTTATGAAAAATGACTCTCCAATCCAAACAATCCAATAAAAACTAAATATAAAAATCATTATAAATAATTATTAAAACATTAAAAACTATAAAATCAGAACTAAACAAAATGGAAACATTGATGGAGAAATCTTAATAATAATGGAGCCAACTCATGAATTCACCTGTCCTCTGGGGTCCCCAGGACTGTTGGCCTAACCAGTTCTTGGGAGATCTTTGAAGCTTTCAAAGATCATGCCCAACTGCTCTCTGGGGGAAGAAGATTCCTCAATGTGGGTGCCAAAGCAGAAAAGGCCCACCACTAAGTGACTGCCATATGTAGCTGCCTAGACAGTGGAACTCCTAACATGCCCTTTCTGTTGAATCTGGTGAGATGACAAGATGAAATAAGGAAGAGGTAGCCTTTCCAGTCCCATGCCATGAAGGGCTTTAAAGATCAATGCCAACACCTTGATTTAGACCTGGAAACAATTTGGCAACCAATGCAGATCATGCAACAGAGATATAATGTGCTAGACTCTACCAGAAACATAGCAAAACTCATGCCACTATATTTTGCACTACCTAAAGTTTTCAAATGCTTTTCAAGAGCAGTCCCACTAGAGTTCATTGCAATTTGGAGGTCACCAGGACATGGGAAGTTGGACCCTTTGATATATAGTAGGTGAGATTTATGTCCTGAATCAGCTTTTTTTTTTATAGTGATGGTCCAATCTGATAGCCAAATCAGAAAGAATATTCATTAAATTGGAGGTATTTGTACTTCTCATGAAAAATCTGACATAAATAGTTCTCTGTGGGGTTTTTTTCCTGTTCTTTTCTCAAATAACATCCATTGCAGGCTACACAGAAGTCAAAATCTCTGTACATCCTCCTGGCATATTCAAATAGAATAATTACACAATGATGTCATGATGCCTGATGTGGGACACTTGAATGACAACGACAGAATGCATTTGTTGTCATTTAACTTTCCTGCCAGCAGCCCATGATTTTTTTTTTAAAAAAAGAGTTATTGTAGCTCTCTGATCCGGAACCAGAGCTTCATTAACACCCATTCATTAACATTTTAATTTATAGATATAAATTAAAACTGCATTGCATTGAATTGAAAGCAGAAAGCTGTTTGAGTATCCTATTTTGTTTCTGGATTCTATATTGGTTTGAATCCAAGACACATGTGTACTATAAAAGCAAGATCTGATCCTGCAAGGATCAAAGGAGGAACGGTTTTTATTCTACATTTTTAGGACCATAGAGATGACATGAAGACCATTCCAGCCTCTCCTGAGGCATTTAATTTTATTTTTATCCACAGGTATTCTTAAAATTTGGAAACTGTCTGAATTGGAGAGGAAGATATTGCCATCATAACTAGGCAGAAATCTCACCTCACTACCATCTAATACAGAGGTAGTATTCAGCAGGTTCTGACCAGTTCTGGAGAACTAGTAGTGGTAATTTTGAGTTGTTCAAAGAACTGGCAAATACCACTCTGAATGGCCCTGTCCTCATCTATTCTTTGCCTCCCAAGTCCCAGCTGATCGGCTGGGTCTTCTTTTGTTGCCCTGCACAGGAGAACAGAACTAGAAAGCAGGTTAGTTGGGTGTGGAGGGAATGGGATTTTGCAGTAACCTTTCCCTGCCATGCCCACCAAGCCACACCACGCCCACCAAGCCATGCTCACAGAACCAGTAGTAAAAATGTTTGAATCCCACCACTGATCTAATAATAAAATATAGTTCAGTTTAGTTCTGATGTACAGACTCACATAAACAAAAAGAAAAAAAAAGTCCCCTTCCCTTGCCCAGTGCCTAAAATCTGTCCATAAAACAATCAAAATAGGAGCCTGCGGCTGAAGATATATTGACAAACTCCTGGAAATGTAGCTTTCACAGAACAGCCTGAAATGTGGTACGCTTCTGTATAATTATTCAGCCTCCTGACATGACAGTTTTTATGGTGCCTGTTTCTTGATGACAAGTCAGCAAATATACAGGATGTTCCCTTGTAATCATGCCAAGTTGCCATACAGAAACATATCTCTGCATTCTCTAAGGATACAGAACCAGCAGCTAAGGTGTCTCATTTATTCATGTTCAGTGATCCAGGTCTATTTATTTATTTACTGATTGATATTGACTTTACAGATGTAGGCAACAACAAGGCTGCCATTTCAGAAATGCCAATATTTATATATTCGTGGGCTTTGTGTTTGGAAGTTGGACATCTTTTGTCCCCTCTGCTTCTTCTTCTGGTGAACTGTAAATTATGTCATTAGACAACTGTTTCCAAAATGCACCCATTTGTCATGATCCAGGAACAAAGGCATTTTTAATGCACACACTTAGCCTATTATACCTTGTGGCATTGATGCAAGATTGTCATCTTATGTGTCGCTATTTAGGTAATAAATATACAGGGACTGTATAACTTATCCCCTGTGCTTGAGTCCCAGTGAGTGATCACTAATCAAATAAAAAATGTTCAATAAAGCAAAGTCTAATCAAATTCATGTGAAACAGCCAGAGCTAATGGTGCCATTACTTCTAATTTCCAAAAATGGTTGTACATTTTGAAGACCCCAAATACAGGACTTTCTGCATTCTCAATTCTAGTAACATGATGCTAAGTGGATTATATATTTTGGAATTTCTAACAGGGGCAATGACTTTAAAGATAACCATCCTAATGTGTAACCCTGGGATTCTGATATGTTTATGATTCAAGTCATAGTCCAGTGTGGAATCAGGAAATGCTTCCCTTTCTTTAACTGCCTATAATTTGTTGAGATTAAATAAAGCATAATTCCTTGGCCACAGTGAAGGGGACGAAATAAAGGTCCATCTTTTGCTAGTGGAAAGCAAAACAGAAGTCAAACTTTACCAAAAAGAGCCCTTACTGTAACTAGACACAACTTATCCTGCATCAGATAATAACATTTAACTCCTCAACTCTCTTACTTATCACTCAAGCATGTAATTGGAACAGCTCTAACATCAGCTAAAAATACGTATATATCTTCCCCTCTCCTCTATTTTAGGGCTTTTAATCACTATCTCTAAGTTTTAATGAACTTGAAAGCTTGCAACAATTCTATAACTTTGATTGAATCAATAGAGATGATAACCCTGCAGGTTCAAGATGAAGAGTGGATGCCATTATTGCAAACCTCCTAATTATGATGAGTCAGTGTCTGGTTTTGTTGATTTTTTTCTTCCCTTGTGTCTGTGTGAGATACTTCCACATCACCCTGGAAGATGGGTTAATTGCTTCTCTGCCCAGTCACGACCTCAAAGCCCTTATCCACAAGTCTAACCTCGTCTTGCTCACTGAAATTATACCATACGATTACATATAAGTACTGCTTTCTGTTATTAGTTCTAGGCTACGAAGACAACCATTCAATGACAGGAAAGGTGCATAGAAATCTCTACCCTTTGCTTCCATCTTTAACACTGATCTTCCAGAGTTTTCTAGCCCAGCTGAGACAAGTGTAATAATGCTGCTTCTACTACTATTGAAAATGTTGTTTCTGTGGAAATAAATCACTTATTTTGTCTCCAGCTCTGCAAACACCTTCCTTTTTATTCAATTCTCTTCACTTTCACTGCCAAAATTCTGTCATCTCATTCACCAGCACATACATGTTCCTTCCTGGCACAATGGAATCAGCTGAATCAATTCCCTTCCTCAGTTGCTATAGAATACAATGTGTTTGGGGTTTAAATATTCTATTTGCAAAGGGTCTCTAGCATAAAAACATTTCCCATTTGAGACAGCTGTGCCAGAGTTAGAGGACATCACAGATGTTTCTTAAATATTATTGCTGCTCTCCTTCAGAGGAAGCATGTGGGTTACAGCAGGGTGAGAACAACAATACAAAGTGTACTCATACAGTGTATGAGTAATGATTCATCACCTCCTCTTAAACAAATAAGTAACTGAAATGGAAGTAAACTGGTTACCATTTAATTTTCACCCTTTTATTGTCCCTCACACACTGCTTTCCCTTGAAAGGGATATCTCCTTTTCTATCCTCTAATTTCTGCGCTCAGTTATACATTTTTCTCCTATTCTCTCTATATAAAATCCTCTTGTGATACAAAAGAGTTCACTCCCACTTAAAGTTACAACTCAGATACTATGATTACTCTACTACTTTATAATAGAGAGAATCAGTCGATGTAGGTATGTTATACATATGCACAACATACTGTATAACAGACCCATTCTCCAAAGAGTACTTTGAAACCAAATAGTAAGTTGAGAGAGAGAAGAGAAAAGAAGAGGAGAGTTTAAGATAACTGAAGAACATAGAAATTCATTCTGAATAGTGTAGAGTTTTAGCCTGTTGATAAGTGTTGTATATACAGAAACCATAAACATCTCCACCACCTATGCATTCATCTCTCTCTCTCTCCCTCCCTCCCTCATTGATGTATCCCAGGTAAGAGGTCTTCTTTAATTATGAAGAAATAGCTGTCAGTCATTGAGTTTACTTCCTACCCAGTCTCCATATCCAGATATTTTTCCTATATGGGGTTTTTTTTTTTTTTTGAAAAAGCAGAAGGATACAAAAACTCCTGTCTTCATCCAGTGTCAGGATGAAGCACAATTGCCTGTCCATCATTTAGGAACTACATCAGGTTAGGTATAAGAAGCCACATCCTGTATTGACAGTGACATCTAGTGTTGCCCAGTGGGATACTTATTATGGGAGACGAGGGATCCTGTTTCCTCTGGATTTATTACATGATCAGAAGAAATGATCTGAGCACAAAAGTGCTGGAGAAAGTGACAACATATCTCACAGCACTTTGGGGGTTGCTATGCTGTCATGAGTTGAGACAACTGCTTTGTTTTGAATCATTATAACCTCTGCAACAAGATTATAATAATTTTGCTGAAAGGGATGCCATACATCTGAATAAACAATCTGTAGGTGAGATTGGAAAGAATCAGACATGCATGAAAAAAAAATGGAGACATGAGAAAATGCAACTTTTATGCTGTGTTTGTTTGTTTTTGCACTGGTATAAAAAGGCCTCCTGACTTTCTAAATTCCTAGCAAATGCAAGTTCCTGACATGTCTACTTTTATATTCTATTCAAGAGGTACGGCATGTGTTTTTAACATAAAGAGACAGTGACTCAATATGTTGTGGCCTTTATCACCTGATTCTAACACAATAGTAAAATCAAAATATTGGTATGCTGTCAATGATCTCATCATTCCTGATGAGATTCCTGATGATCTCATCATTCCTGGATGCTGAAGCTGCCCATGGCATTTTCTTTACTTTGCCAGGATATCTGGCAGGATGTTGGTAGCTATGGTGACTCCTTCATTCCATTCAATTTCTCATTGTTCCTTGCTGCCCTAAATGAACCAAGACGGATGTATAGTCTCTAATATGGTATGCTCATTCATTGTTTTTCATGTCTACAGTGGAAATGCCCTGGAAGGAATTGAAAAATTCTGTAAACTTCCCCAAGGACTGGTTTTCAATTACAGAATGAGAAATTACCTGAAGATGTATGCCCTGCAGATATTCATTTTTTAAGCAGAACACCAAGGGACAATCATTCCCTACAGCCATATTAAAGGAATGTTTAAATCAGGACCTGATGGATCTCATATAATGACATGTATTATTTTTCTACTTTCTGAGTGTTCCCTACCTTAATTTCTTGTGTTCTGCTCATTTATTATTTTTAAAATTTCATCTAATGACACTTTTTAATTATTATTCTTGTTATTATTACTGAAATATGAAATTATCTCTGCCACGTAGCTTTTAGACTCATAGATTTTTAAGGCACACAGTCTGAATCCAAGAGACAATAGAAAACAATAGCTTCCATTTAAATGAGGCCTGGTTTATTACTTAACACTGCCAAAGAATCATAGTGTGAAAAAACAATATATCTCAGGTGTAATAGGAAATAAGAATAATGGGGCATCTAAGCAATATTTAATTGGATTAAATGAATTTGGTTGGGGAATGTTGAATCTATAAAATCTCTTGCACTGTGAAATTAAATTATAGATAATATACAGTACCTATGCCTGTGAGCCACAAGCCCTTGCTGGGATTAATCAATGAGCAATATATTTTCCAAATAACACCATAAAAATAAACATCTCAGCAAAATTACTGTAAATGAAATGAAAAAGAATGGTTAATTCTGGATAAGCTCAAATGAATACAATTTAAGAGGACCAGTCTTTTATTTCAGGGAGTGTCTTGCAAAGCTGCCGTTTATCGCTCATAGATCATTCAACCATACAGATTGCTTAGAGTACCATAAATAGTTACATGGGAATAATTGTAAATTTTAAAAAGCAAGATACGCACTTGAGATCTCTATGTGGGGATGACTAATCAAAATTATTTCTGAAGTCTGTTCCCAAAAGAGAATATCAGATAGTCAGAACAGTGGTCTGTCCATAGTAAAATGGAAGAATGCTATATTTTATGGGCATTTTATTAAAGGTACTTGCCTATACATCTACAACTTTACATAGATAGGTACAGTGTATATAAATATTTGTAGAAATATAAAATTGCACCCAGGTTAATATGAAATAAGGGTGAAAATATGTGGAATAATAGTCTGGAGATTCATACTTTCATTATGTTTCCGAATTTCAGTACATACATACTATGAGGATGTGCCAACAATATAATTAATATACATACATCTTTGCCCTTAGCAGGGAAGTTTCACAATCCCAGATGGACTATTTCAGGAATATAGAGGTTGACTAGGCCTTGTGAGCTTAAGAACTTTATGACTGATCCTATGAACACGATTTTTATTTTTACTTTCTTCTGAAGAACTGCAGGCTTCTTGAATCTTTGTCTGAAAGTTATTAATCTAGGTGACTAGTTTGCAAATGTGAATCATGAAATCTTTTCATATGTGAAGTGGAGCAAATGATCACAGGAAGGTTTGAAAACCTGTAAATTATTTTTATTCTAACTTCAAGTCCTTTCCACTACATACCATGGAGACACATTTATATTTTATTTATACATTCAAATAAAAAAAAAGTTGAGTGGTCTGGAACCACAGTGAAAACCAAGAAACACAAAGACAATTGGACATGATCAATAGAAGACATAGAAACATAGAAATAGAAGACATCATAGAAACCACAGAAGACAACAAGTCAGTATTTATTTTAGGAAATGCAGGAAGGAAATTAGAAATTAACTTTTGGTCAGTAAGAATCCATCAGACTTGGAAGGTAGATTTGGAACAGTATACATCATAAGAATATATGTTCTCTGAATATTAATTATATGGATGTTTCCAAACTAAATGATACAAAGGTTGCCACTTTTCTCCTTCTCATTCCTCAGTAGCTTGCAATCAGTGGAATCAGTGGACAGATTCCAAAAAATAGGAAGAAAATAGGCAATTTTCCCCCAGTTTTCTATCCCCCCCTTCCCAAAAAAATCATTCTTCAAAATCTTGAAGTAGACATTTTTCAATGGAGACACCTTTAACCTTCTTTGAGAATCCTAGTTCCCCATTAATTCACATCACAAAATATAATATTTCCTGGCTCTGAAACGTTCCTGCGGTTTGCCAGGGGCTCACGTGGTTTTGTGCAATTATTCAATCTCCTGACATGACGGTTTCCAGAGTGCTGTTTGTTGATGAGGAGTCAGCAGATCTCCAGGATGTTCCCTTGTAATCATGCCAAACTGCCACATCGAAACATCACCACACTCTCTGAGGACCAACAGCTAAGATGTTTACTGGTGGCCTGTGAAATGGATTTTTTGTTTGTTTCATGATTGATGTAGCTTAGCGATGCTGATGGTGACAATTCAAACATATTTCGGAAGCGCCAACATTTACATGGCATTCTCTGCATGCTCCACCACGCCATGAAGTTACTTTTTGTCATATTTTCCGCTGTTCTCAGTAAACTGTACATCATGTTGTTAAGCAACTGCTTCTAAAGGGCTGAAAGGAATTAACGAGCATGTTAATGGAGGAGAGAACAATTTATCATGTTGTATCAAATTATTTCAAGACTCTTTTCTTTGCATCCCATAGAAATATCTAATAACCACCAAAAGTTTGGCACTGTGGTAATGGCTTCAGTCTACATTACTTTGACCTATACCAATTTTTTATGACTAAAGAAGGAATTGGATATACTGTATTTCCATTGTGAAAACTTCTACTTGATCAATTGGAGAAGCCATAGTTAACTGATAACTGTTCTTCCAAGGACACTGAGTGACATGGAGGTTCTGACTATCATAAGACTACAACCACAACAGCACTGCATTATTAGCATGAGAATAGATTTATGCAAGTTTTAGGGTGAATAAGTTATATAAATCATAACCTATGAAACAGAATATATAGCAGATCTCTATTGTTTGATGATTAGTGGGTTTTTTTTAAGTTTCTTTCAAAAAGTTATTATTTCTAAACTTAAAGTAATCTTTTGGAAATACAGTTAAAAAGTTATTTCTGAAGAGGAGACTTATGGGATTTTTGTCATTGAAGAGTAATATAGGATGTACTCTGGAAAATTAGAATTTGATAAGATAAATAATTGTTATTCCCAAGTAGATAATTTGGTGCTGTTAGATGGACATAAAGATTATAACTGGGATTCATCAGTTATAACAATATCATTAACAATACCATTACTCCATTAACAAATTATCAGCATTCTCGATAAACAATGAGGATAAAACTATTTAAGTAGGCCTTGTTTTTAGACTAAAGCCCTCTAGGTATTCTTTTGAATAAAGTATCTCTCGATCTCAGTTTCATTTATATTATTCATTTCTTTTCTTATTACGCTAAGCAGATAGATTATTGGTAACATTTTCTATTTCTATTAGACAAGATTGTTAGTAAGAATCCAATGCTCACATTAATACTTCTTTCAGCTAACTACACAGAATTGTAATTTCCGAGAATCTGAAATCCTGGAAAGAGACTAACAGCTTCCAATCTAGATACTAGCTTATCCATTTTAATAAGTTGTGGACTTCCTGCCTGCAAAGTATTTCCCTAAATGCATTTTTAAAAGCAATTGTCCAAAATATTCTGAAGGTGATGTGTTCTTAATTATAGAAAATTAAAGAGACTTTCATCATTAAGAAAAATGCAATTACACAAAAGCTGTAAGCTTTTCTATGAGCCTCGAATCACAAATCTTGAGTAAATGATGGACATGGTGGAAAGGTCTGACACATGCTGCTGACTTAGATAAAAGGACAGCCAGAAGCTTACAAGTATTATTGCCGAGCAACATATATTAAAAATCACAGCAATCAAAAGAAGGTTATGTGCTCCTCTTGGAGCCAAGACATTTTGCTAGCCAAGAAAAAAGATGGTGCCCCCTCCATAATACTTACAGAAACTGACTCTGTTGGAGTAGAACTGGAATCTTTGTGCTGTATAACACTACACTAGAATGATCAGAGGTACAGTTCTCTCTTTCAAGAGTGAAAAATGGTCAGGAGAATCATTAGTGCTTCAAAGCATCTTCAAACTTTAAGAAAGTTCAAAACATTCTCAAACATCCACCTCATCCTGGGCACCCTTTTTTTGAACTTTTACCATCTGGCAGACAGTACAGTATAATAAAAATAAGGACAAATAGGCTGAAAAACAGCTTCTATACCAGGGCAGTAACTCTGTTGAATTCTACTGTATAGTGCAATATTAATGCGATAACAAGGGTTTTCAATTCAATGCCTGGAATGTGACGGATGTATGTTTGTGTTTATTTTCATAGTCATAATGTACACTGAAGATGGTATTTAATTTTGTTGTTTGAGGTGCAATGACAATAAAGTAAACTAAACAAAATAGTCAGGAGAATCATTACTGCTTCAAAGCATCTTCCGACTTTGGCAATGGCTTCAACAGCTCTTTTATCTATGCATTTTGAGAAAGATTTAATAAGGAACAACAGAATGTCAGATAAAATGCTTCTTTCTATTTTTGATTTGCTAGGTAAGTTCCTAAATTATTTATATGAGTTTTATTATAGTTTCAGAAGGATTCAAATTTATAGCACCTTGTGGCCTCCTACATATAAAAATAGTCTTCATTTAGGGAAAATTGGGACCTGTAACTTGGTAATTAAACAAAGCAGTCACTAAGTAAAACCATAGTAAGAATTTATCATCTTACTTCTGCTTTCTTTTGCTTTACAGACCTGCAAAAGTTGCAGATGCAAGGATAATCTACAAAGTTATTTTTTTCATTGCTCTAGTAACTGCAAGCTGTCACTGACTGAGCTAAACAAGAAATACCATACATATCTCTTACTTTAAACTTTGCATTTTATTTGAGCTATCTGAATGTTCTTACACTTGTGTATGTGGGATTATAGATAGTCCTCAATTAACAACCATAATCGGGACCAGCAACTCCATCACTAACTGACGTGGTCATTAAGTATGACAGTACACAACTGTGAGAGACTTACCTTATTTCCGTCACAATTATTAAGCAAATTATTTGCAATCTGTAAGGGACTGAGAGTTGCAATGTTACTGTTGGCTTCTGCATTGCCTGTGCTTGTTGGAAGCCTGCTGTGAAGCATATAAATGGTGATCACATGGCAACAGGGGTGCTGCAACAGTCATAAGAGTGAGGACCGGGCATAACGTTACTTTTCAGAGCTGTCGCAACTTCAAATGTTTGCTAAGCATGACATTTTAAGTAGTGACTACCTGTAATGCTATTGTTCCATACATAAACAATGTATGAGCACTAGGAATTTATTATGAGGGACCAAAATAACAATCTAATTGTGTCGCTTTTTTAGCTACAGGGGAAACAATTCATAATGACAACCCTCTTAGGACCACACGAGCAGTTCTTGGACAAGTTGTGAATATATGAAAAGCACCATCTTGGTGCCCATTTTTGATGACCATCATCCTGCTTTGATAAAAACCTACAAACCTAAAAACCTACCTAACACTTTGGTACATAAAGTACTTAGCAGCTAAGAAGTACCACTCAGTTTTTTGAGCAGCATTTTTTTTCTTTAGCTATTTAAAATATCAATATTGGCAAATGTCAACATTCCCATGTCAATTAAAACATGACATATGCACACAAGGGAAAAATAATTGTGTTGGTTCAATGTATTTTCTCCTACAGCAAAAGTTGGAAAACTATAGCTTATAGCTCATGTGAAATTCCATGTTACTTTCAGCCAAATCTCAAAACTCTTTTGCAATTCAGTCCTTTAGCAAGAACTGTTTCTTCTCAAGCAGATAGACGCAGGTGGAAAACTGAAAGAAGGGAAGGAGTTCCAGAAAGGGGAAAGGGGAATGGCACAGACAGACTTTAATCTTGTTTGTTACCAGCATGCAACCTTGCAGCTTACAATGGCCAAATATCATCCTAAGTAGAAAGTGCCTTCTCTACCCTGATATAGTGTGCTGCAGTGCTAAAAGGTACTGTTTAAATATCATAGGCTAAGAACATAGTTGTGGGCTAAGAAGTGTCTTTTCAGCAATAACCAGCAATAATCAGCAATAACCCAAAAAAATGGAGATGCTTCTTGAAGTTTTCAATAAACTGAAGGACGTTGTTAGATTCATTGGGAATCAGGCAGGTATACATTCAATAAATAAATGAATAAATCTGGGGCCGATGAGTATTTGGGGTGTAGTATTTCCCAAGAGACATTTGTAGCATTCCCAAAGTATGGTGTGAAGGATTCAGTTAATGTGGAAAGGCTGAGCATCATATGGTAATTAGATCTTGGCAGCTATATACTTCAACAAGAACAACAAAGTCAGTTTATAGGCACACATGTTATTTATGTTGACTTTTTAATAGTCATTATGTAGGAAGGCTGTGAATGGGGCGAGGGTGGTGGTGTCCCATTTATTCATTAACCAGCAGTGTCCTGCCTGAGGTTACTCATCAATGAGATGAAGTCCTCAAGAAATCAAAGGGTCTGTAAGGAATGGCTTTTGCATTTGATAAATTTGTCTGATTAACAAAAAAGACCTTGTGTTGTTGCTTAAAATATTTTTGAAACATAAAAGTGATGTTAAAAAAAGTTCAGGGGAGGAGATTGCATTTGCTTGAAACTTGTGTTCAAAGTAAAGTTCTAGGAAAAAAATCTATCTTTCATTTCTTGCAGATGGAGTTGTTTGGTCTTCTGGGTACTACTATTAGTTTTACCAATATTTATTTCTCAACAATCCCAAAAGGATTATCTTTGCTTTTATCATTCCCAGCCTTTGAGAAGAGATGCTTGAGCAATTCAATCTTTTGCAAAATCCTAAACAAAATGAACTGATCGGTACTTCTCAGATATATGAGAAAGAGAGAGGGAGAGAGAGAGATAATGTGTTATATTAGATGTATATATCTTTGATTGTTGCAAAATATTTTAGAAGATTACATTTAATACCACAAAATATGACTGAACATATACTTAATGAGAACACAAGTTTAAACAATACACAAAACTACAAAAAAGTGGAGGGGGCAGGCAAATAAACACTTGGGAACACAACAGGTGCCCTTTAGCCAAGGATTTGTGCAGAGATCATACACACACTTTGCTTTTTAGCATTTTGGATACAATACATTCAGAATAGGAAGGAAAACCAACTTCAAGCCAACAGTGGTGGTATGTATGGCTCAGGACTCTTTATGAATGATGGAACTTCCAAAGCACAAATTTCAGATGGCTGAAACAAGCACAGAATGAGGAGCACAAACATATTGTATTTCCTTTTACTAAACTTCTAATGCTTGAGTTGAGGTTTGTCTGGGGCATTTCATAGGTGCTGAAATTAATCTCCTGAAACTGAACAGTTAGAATAATTCACCTGGAATCAGAAGGTAATGTATTGTAATATTCTAAACCTTTTCCCACTTAATTTCTCATTCTTTAGATGTACACATCTTTTCTACTGGCACATTAGAGATCCAGCTGTTCAAAATAATTTAATAGTAGAGGTGTCTCAGCAGCAGTGCCTGGCTGATCTTCTGTGAACTTGTAAGCTAAGCTAAGAAATGTTTTTCTGGTTGGTATTTGGGTGGAAAACATGAGAGAATTCATGTGCTCTAAGCAAGACTAGAAAATTGATAAAACATTTCAGAAAATGGCAATAGCCAACCATTTTTTACTTTTGCCATACTGCTCTATCCCAAAATAGTAACTGATTCCTTTGTGGCTGTGATCCTGCAAAACAGCCACAGTTTCTAATTTCACGTTTTCTTTCATTAACACTGTTCCAACAGAAATTTGAACTTGTTGCTTCCGTGATTCAAAAACATGAGCCCATCGCTACATATATGAACCTGCTTCTGTAATTTCCACCCAAATGTGATATACAATTGCAGTGCCCCATTTGGACACATTGGATTGTTTTTTCTCTCTCTCCAGTTATAGTTCAACACAGAATCCAGCTTCCATAATATTTCATCTTGTCCCCAACCAATGTTCATCTATCCCTCTTCATTTTCAATAGTCACCTGGCATCCACAACTGCAGAACTTGTTCAACATTCAGCTTGATCTGGAATTATCTTTCATGAGCTCTTTTTTGTTTAATGTTGTGACAGCTCTGAGACTTTTTATACTTCCTTCCAGCATGGGATGGAAACCTGTTATCAGCAGAAGATTCTATGCCTTGAAAGCACTAACCCTCTTCATTTAATCCATAGAGTATTATTTTTATTTATTTTTATGCAAACACAATGGAATTGAAATTGGGGGAGTAAGTTGGAGAGAAGAGAAACGACCATTTGACAGCATTTGTCTAAATTAACCACATGTGGTCTATCAGATTTTAGTTTTGTCATCAGAGCTGTCAGTTGACTAGAATGCCAACTCCTCACAATGAGGAATATACATCTCTAGTCTTCCCCAAACTTTTCTTTCTTTCTTATTGGCAGAGCAAGTGATTCCACGGTAGAAGATTGGGAAATGACCACTTGTAACGATGAAATTTACATAAATAAATGCTGATAGCACAAAACAGATATTATGCTATGGGCATCATCACAATAAGTTGTCTCCCACTGACATGCAATCTAACTTAAAAGTGTGTGTTATGCAAATCAAGCTAATGCCCATTCCTCATTACTGTCATGGTGGTGGAAGGAAATAAAACAACAAGATATCTTCTACAGACAGCTTGTGTCTAGGTCAAAGCCAAAATGTTTAATTCTGTGTGCTGACATAGGAACTGAGTCAACAAAAATAGGATGTAATAGTCATACATCAGAAGAATCCATATTGGGGCAGACCTGAAACTTAATGGACTGTGAATCTAATGTCTGTACAGAGGGCCTTTCATTGGTATTGACCTATAATAAGTCTGCTTCCTCTTTTGCCAATTCTATAGGAATAGATTGCAGAGACAATTTCTTAGGTTCACATGTCTGCAAATAATCTATTTGTTTTCCTTGTTAACAGATGAGTTGATATTTATTAATGCTTAAATAATATTGTGGAACCCAAAGCAGAAAAGGAAAAAAGGGGGGGTGGGAGAAAACCTTGCCAGAATAACCTATAGATAACTTGAGGCTGATGGCTATGTCAAGTTTCATTAGAATGCCAACCAGTTTTTCAAGCAATACTGTGTCCTTCAGTCTCTTTGCTGATCATTCACAGGTATGCCTCTCACTGCTACTTGTTAAGCAAAGCCCTAAATTGTTTCTGAACAAAGAAACAAGAACCTTTGGTCAAAAGTTCTTCAGTCTTAGGGATGCTGAGAAGGGCAAGGGCAGAGACAATTGTCTTCTTTCTCCTTTCCTTTCCCTTCTGTTCTTGTTTAAGGCCCGGTCCCACTGGCCAACGGACACAAAACGTATACATAAAGGACACAGTGGATGAGCAAAAATTTGGGGGTGGCTCCATCCATTTTCATCCGCTCCAAAAAGTGGCAAAAAATTGCATAAACAGAATGGAAAAGAACAGAAAAGAACGGATGTGGGTAGTATGTAGCGAGCATATTAAACGGATGTTCATAGGAAGCCTAGCGGATGAAAACGGATGGAAGCAGATGACACCTTTGAAGGGGTTCTAAGGGAGAATTTCAAAGCAGATGCATAGCGGATGAAGCAGATGCATCATGGACGCCTAAAGGAAAGAAAGGTGATGCCGCGCGGATGTATATCGGATGCAAACCATTCACTGTTCATCCTTTCTATTTCCGTGCTACGTACCTTATGTTTCCTCCCTCTTTCCATTTTCAGCTGCAGTGGATGTGAGTTGCGAGGATGCCCAGAGGATGCAGAGAGGATACAGTGGACGTTTAATGGATGATAAACGGACATAGAACGTTTGTTGCTCGTATGTTGCAGATTTACATCGTACATGGCAGAAAGTTCATCCATTCACAAAGTTTTGTGCAGCTCAAAACTTCTTGCATGGATGAAATTGCAGTGGATGGATGCTTGACGGATAGAGCATATGAAACATGTTTGCAATGAGTACATAACGGATGCATAGCGTTTTCCAATGGATGGCAAGCTTTTTTGAACATTTTACATCCTCTTTGCATCCGTAAGTGCAGTGGGACCGGGCCTTTCGTATTTTCTCCTGATCCCCTCAGCTACTCCAGTCAGTGGTGTATTAATAATTAAGCAGACAAAGCACGGGCTTAGGGCACCAGATCCAAAGGGGGCACCACAAAGTTGAGAATATGGCTTCGTTTCTACAAGAGAGGGAACACCAAGATTTGTCAGTGCTTAGGGAGTCAGTGAGCCTTAATCCATCACTGACTCCAGTTAAACATGAAAGCAATTCCTAAAGATGCATTTGGAAGTTTTGCCTTTTTTATGTTGTTATTTCAAGCTTTTTCATCTCATTAATAAAGAAAATTAATATTTTTTAAACAAAACTTCAACTGAACAAAAAGTGTATTTTCCAAAGTTAGGCAGAAATTATTAACATAAAGATCAGGTTACAGATGCCTGCCATGTATGGCATAACTATTAAAGATGAATAGCCTAAAAAAGGGAAGGGAGAATATGAAGTAACATCAAAACTTAATTATTGTCCCTTCCCTCCAATTAGTGCTGACAAACTCATAGGATGTAAGAGTGGCATTGGCCATACATGGCAGCTAGCTGCTAAAAACATTCTCACACTTCCAACTTGTCTACCCTTGTCATTTCCAAGCCAGGATGCTGAGTTGTTCCACACATCTTGAAGTTACTGAGGCTGAGAAACAATCGTTTAGATATCACTCCAAATTTGCTATATTGGCCAAATGAGTCTGCTGCATATACCAAATATGAAGAAAGTTATTGGTGTGATTCCCCCAAAATCAAATTCTTATGAAAAAAATAGTAATTGACAGCTATCTTTAAAAAACTGGTAGGTTCTTTTCTTAAACCCCTGGTGAATGTTGCAAACACTTTTTCCAAACTATAGAGAGATTCAATGATTTTATTTTTTACTATTAATCTGATATTATTATTATTTTTTATTAATTACTGTTGACTGTTTTATGGCCCTCCTGATAAGTTACATTATATTATGGCCTATGGGTTGAAACAATAAATAAAATTATTAATAATTCATAATAATGGTGCCACTATCTTAGTATAAAATAAAAAATATATAATATTATTTCAAACATTGTTCTCACCCCAGAGATGGGATTCAATTTTTTTAACAACTGGTGCTGTAGATGTGGCTAAGTTGGTGGGTGTGGCTTGGTGGGCATGTTATTGGCTGGGTGTGGCCAACTCAATATCACTCACATCGAGGCACGCATCTCCTCGCATGGCCTCTCATGACTGGGGATGCTGCAACAGTTGTAAGTGTGAAAAACGGTCATAAGTCACTTTTTTCAGTGCCATTGAAACTTTGAATGGTGACTCCATACAAGCAAAGTACCAGCAGAGGAGGGGAAAAAAACTCCAGAGAAGTTCCTGAGACAGGAAGTCAAGTTCTGTCAAGAATGTAATAAGGGTTAACGGAGAGGCAATTTTTGTAAGCAACACCAGAATGTTTCCTTCCTGCCTTCCTTACAGGATTAGGCCAGTAATTTCTTCTAATAACCGGTTCTCCAAACTGCTTAGAATGTTAACAACTGGTTCTAGCGAATAGGTGCGAACTGGTAGAATCCCGCCCCTGTCTATATTTATTTATATTTATTTATAAATATATTTTTATTTCATGAATATATTTTATTTCATAAATATATTTTATATATTTATAAATATATTTTTATTTCATATTTATTTCTTTTGCTAAAAAAAATAGATGCATTAATATATATATTTTCCCCATAAAAACAAATAAGTCATGCGCTCAAAGAATCTGACTGGATGAATTAATCTATCAGTCATGGAATTGTTTAAAACACAAATTCCTTCTGTCCTCTTTCAAAGATATTGGTGAATTTGGATACTTTTTAAAAAATAAAATTGTAAGTCTGGAGGCTTCCAGTTTTGAGCTTCTTCGGCGACAGATGGAAACCTCATCTCTCTGAGGCTTCAATCTGTGCTCGCCTCTGGAGTGCCCCGAGCTGGCTGGTTCCGGGGTAAGCCACCCTGTAGAGGTGGTGAAGAGGGGGGAGACTGCCTGCAGGGTTGAGGAGAGCCGCATCTCTCCTCCCGAGCTGGCCATGACTCCCTTTCCTGAAGGCGGTTGCAGCGGTGGTCATAAATGGCTACCACAAAGAAAAATTCAACCAGGAAAGAATGTGCAGGAGAAAGATAAGAAGAGAAAGTTTTGGTTGACTGGGTCAAACAGCAAAAGCAACAAATAAGGTATCCTGGAATTTAAACTTAACAACATTGTTCCCAAAGAAGATCTTGAAGCTGCGAAGGAGAGAGAGAAGGGGAAGGATTAAGTTTTTTCTTGTCTTCCTTATACTAACAGCTAAGAGTCTTAAGAAAGAAATTGGGAAAAAAAATCCACTTTGACATTAATAGGCATCTAAGCTGGAAATAAAAGTCAAAGGGAAAGTAAAGATTTCTGGACATTTAAAAGTTTTTAAAAGCTGGAAAGGAGAAAAAAAGAATACAAGGACAGGATCTGGAAAAATGGAGGAGACTGCCTGGAATTAAGGAATGGAACTGTAATTAAAAGTGAAATTTTGATAAGATTCTTCAAAGATACATTTTAATGGAAGCTTGGTAACAAATTAATAGAACCCCAGGAAGATAAAGTGGAAAAAAGAAGCAAGTAGTAACAGGCTTGGATTATTGGATTATTTGGTATTTTTTGGTTTTTACAACTAGACTGACTAAAATTAACTGGGTGATTGTTTAAAAGTTTTTTAAATGGTATCACTCTTTGAAGAACTGAAAACGGAACTTAAAAAATGGAAAGAAGATGCACAAGAAGGGAGAAGTTCTTTTGGCTTTGTGTTTCTATTTTTAGAAATGGAGATCTGGAACTATGAGAAGCATCAAGAAACACTTGCAGAACAAGAAGATTGGGACAAAGAAGAAGCCATCTTTAATGATCAAATAATTTTAAGTGGGGGGAAAAAAGAAAAAGTGGGAAAGTGAGTGAAAAGTTTAAGACAAGAAAAAACAACCAAAAAGAAGGACAATTTGAAAGATAAGTATAATATTAGAAAGCAACAGAAGAGGGGATTACAGATGAGAGAGTTAGAAGTAGAGAGACGAGGGGGCAAAAAGGGAGGGAAAAGAAGAGGGGGAAGAAAGCAAGGAAAAGAAGTTGTAAAAGACAGAAACAAGAAATGGAGATACAGAGAAAAGATATAAGGATTGTAACCATAAGCTTATTTATAGATAATGGGTAAAATTTTAATTGTAAAAGGGATTCTGTAATGGTACATAAGATAGCATTACAATAGAAATAATTTTAGAAAATATGATGATGGATAAAATATTTATTGTAATGTAGTGAGATGTTTGTTTATAAATAAATGAATTAAAATGATTGAAAGAATTAAAAGGGAACATTTTTAATAATTAGTAATGATTTATAAAAATATAAGTAAGAAATATGGGAAAAAAAGAATTAATCATGGAAAGTTTATAAGTGTTCCCAAAGAAGTATGATATTCAACTGAAAAGAAATGTTAAAGATATTAAGATTTTAATGCATATTAATGATAGAATTGAATTGGAATGGAATGTGTGTTTATTTACATATATATATATATATATTCTTTTTAAGAATATAATGTCTATTTTAAGAATGTACCAAGCAGAATCCGATTGGAAGTTATGTATTATACTGAATGCTATAATCTCAAAGCTATACACTGAAGCTTAAATATGGACAAAATTAAAGGATATAAAGGTGTCATACTCTAATTGGTAACTACAGGGAAAAATTTGTTTAATAAGAAAAGATAATATCAAATTGTAACAGGACAGACAAAAGTATAAATATAATGATTTGAATTGAGATGCGATAATTAAAACAAAATTGAGAAAATTAAAAGAGGGGAAAAACTATGTAGAATATGGAATAGAATATAAAAATGAACATGAAATTGAGTTTTGTGTCTGTATGAAGAACTGATAACCTGGGACCATGCTATTTTCAAAAAATATGTTTTATTTGTATTTTGTTTTTTGTAAAAACCCAAATAAAATTTTCAAAAAATAAAATAAAATAAAACTGTAAGTCAACTAAATTTTCACTTCCTAACTCCTGTTTGTTACAGATAAAGTTAAGAGTTATATCTTAAGTAGAAATAGTGTGCTCCTGTAGGTCATTGGAGAATGTGGCTTCTTTTCAGTTCTTAAAGCTAAGTACTGGAAGCCCATATTGCATATACTTACAGTTAGTATAATCTGAAAAAAAATGGAAGAGGCATCAGACATTATTTTTTTACATTGTGGAATTTAGTGACCCTAAGGCTAAGCAGATGAGTACTCTCTTAATTTGGTAAGCAGATTCATCAATAAACTTGCCAGAAATCAGATGTGGAGCTAGAATGGAGCCATCCGTTATTTTCCCGGTGTGAAAATCATATGTAAAGAGATACTTGGCAAGCTGCATCCTTCAATGATGGATTATTTTTCCAGAAATTCTCTTTTCTTCCAGAAATTCCTTCCCACTCTCCAGTTTTCCTTCTCAGATGAACAAATGCTTGGTGAAATATTATGACATTCCTTTTTCTTGATTCATTTATTCAAATCAGTTTTCCCCCCCACTGGAACAGATAATATACAATTCATAAAGGTATTAATTCAAAGATGCACTGATTAAAGTTTGATATAAAAAGTTTAAACATGTAGGTCACAATCTACATTTCTCAAGCTGCTATGCCTGAGGAGAAACAAAGGAATGGTAGCAAGGAAGAAGGAAAAATATTGGCATGGACAATATTGGCAAGTTAAGTTTATGGATGAAAGTTCAAGGAAAAAAGGATTTTCTTTAGGGTGTGCAAAACTATTCAAAAAGTCTTTTTCAAGTCAGCTGTCCGATACCCCAGAAGCTTTCTGAATTCAAAACAACCCACAGTTTGCCTCAAATACAGAAGAGAGATACCTTAAACTTAAAAAAAAAAAAAATACCAACTTCTCACAAGGTCAAGGTAACTTGCTTTTCCAATACAAAATCCAAACAGGGCATTTCAAGCTTTAAATGCTTTGAATTCAAAAACACTTTGCACTCCCATTATTTTCCTTCTCTGCAGCCCCAAAAATGTTATCAGTGAACAGATGGAAAGAAGGATCTTCAGAACAAGGTGTGGAATAGGTGTGAGGACATGCTGGGGAAGATGGAGATCTTAAATCAACAAAGAGAAAATTCCTATAATTTTCCCATGTGTACTGAAAAATAAAAGCCATGAGTTCATTGCAACAGATTCACTCACAGCTAAAATCTATATAGAATTGCAGTCTAAAATAGAGTCATAGTGGAAAGATTTCCCTATGCAACCCACATTATTCAGAGGGGACTTCTAAAAGTCCTAGCATCCTTTTTTCAAGAATTTTTAAGTTCCTGCTCAAAGAAAGGAAAATATTCATTCTGGAAATGTCCTCATGTTGAATTTAATTTCAGATCTGAGCTCTCAGGTGTAAGCATCACCATCTGCAAAAACCCATCAGTATAGACAAAAGAATGGAATATATGCTTAAATCTCTCTCATGGAATTAAGTTGGACTAAAGCACATTAGTCATAACTGTTGTTATTTATGATGGCCACAGGACTTTTAATGTGTATCATGGTTACCATAGTAACCTTTTTAGATTCTGCAATGATTCTCTGAGGACAGTTACTACACTCACAGTTTTATAGATGAAGGAATAAATCAGAAAAAAGAGTAACAATTACCATTGTAGAGAACCAGCAAGAATGTAAAGGCAGAAAAGGCCAGGTCAAGGGCACAACTCCATGAACTCTACTAGTTTGATCTCTAGCTAGAGAAAAAGTTTAAATCTATACTTTATCATTCCCAGAACTAGCTTTATCAAGAGAAAGAAGCAAAAGATTAAGAAAAAAATACAAGAATCCAAACAATGAGAATATGATTCTGATAGGATTTGATTTTGAATTACAAACAGATTAAATTCCCCAGAGCCAGGTTTTCCTGAATTAGGTATTCTTCTTATCAAATTTATACTCTTGTAATAGTTTCTGAACTGCACTTTTAAAGAAGCAACTATACTTCTCTGTTTTTTCTCTGAAGACATTTTGCTTCTCATTCAAGAAGCTTCTTCATCTCTGACGAGATGGAGGAAATGTAAGGATTTAAATTCCTTGTAGACAGCTGAACATTTGCATTCTTTTAGAGAGTCATTGAGGCTACTTGGAGATTTATCTGTGTCTTTAGGGGCACCTGAGTAGTGCAAATAGATGTGGAGTCTTCTTGAAACTGTTGAAAGGACTGTGTTGTAGACTGGAAATAGATGATTTGTATCCCTTCCCCTCTGTTGAGAAAGGGCTGTTCAATTTTTTTTGCAACAATTTTTATTAAGTTATAAAATATGATAAAATACAAAAGTAAATTAAAAAAAAACAGGGAGGGGAAAGGGGAAAGAAAAGTGAGGAAAAGTAGGGGAAAGAAAAGAAAAAGAAACATTGACTTCCAACTCTTTCTGTTGCAGTAGAATAAGCATTAGCACCAAATCACAGGTTTTTGCTTTTCCATAATAATATGAAATTTCGACATGGATGGTTTCTTTGACCCATCTTTCAAACCAGTGGTCCTCTCTGTCCAAAATTTTGGATTTTGTTATTTTCAGAAAAGTGGCCTTTGTCTTTTAAATGCTGATGGACTGCTAAATCTTGTCCTGATGGGTTTGTTCAACTTTGTTTTGCCATGTGTTTCTGAAGTGGTTGTTTTGTTTCTCAATGTACAGATCTGCACATTGTACTGCATATGCCAAATTGCTCACAAACCCAATTTGTGTCTGGGTTTTTATCTTGGGTTGGACAAGCTTTGCCTTAGTGTACTCTTGGATTTAAAGTATATGTTGTGTTGGCTGAAGATCCTCCTGTGATTTTCAGACATGTCACAACGTATGAAATGACAACTTTGTTTTGTTTATTATTTTCTTTTTGTCTGTTATGGAGGCACTCCTGCAGGGTGTTTTTTGGGGATTTGGTGAAGGCCTACTTGGGATAGCCACACATTCTGAGGGCTTCCTTGATGTGTTTTAGTTATTTTTTCCCCTCATCTTTCCTGGTAGGCAGGCCTTCAGTTCGGTGATGTAGGATATTGATAACTCCCATTTTGTACTCCAGTAGGTGAGAATCAAAATGTAAATATTGATCTGTGTGTGTTTGGAAAAGGGTTGTGTTAACATCAGTGTTAAGGCTTCTGTCTTCCTTAATGTGTACTGTACAGTCCAGGAAGGCTAGACTATTTTCCTTAACAACTGATGAGGTTAATTTGATGTATCTGTCCACAGAGTTGATATATTTGGTGAATGCTTCCAATTCCAGTGTCTTGATCCAAGTATAGCACACACAACTTGTTAAGCCTGGGTTCCCCAACCAGGGTTAGGTAGACAAGCTAAACAGAATGTGCAGCGTTAGTCAGATAGGCACACAGATAAATGAGTGAGCTAAGCTTGTATGTTTATTAACATACAGTAAAAATAACAGATACGCTTGTGCTATCAAGAATATAGTTTATTCCAGTATAAGTTTATGGCATAGTCAAATAACAGTCCAATAGTCATTTATCATGTAGTCAGTCCATTCAGGGATATTCAGGTAGCAAAGTCCATGTAGAATATCCTATGTCAGTTCACTTACAAATCAGTCCTTTGTTGTCTCTCCCTTTCGAGCTATGCAGTCTTGATTCCAAGCAGTAATCAGGGATCATCAAAGCCAGAGTGAGCAAGCTGTAGACTTGCTACTTTTATAGTGTTTTCATAACCACTCCCTTGATTACTATCCCGTAGTTAAAGCTGCAGACACTTTAACATACATAACTATGAATCATAGTTATTATTTCACCTAAACCAGTTAGGGTAAACAATGTTATCCCTAACACATCTATACCAGTGAGTGGGTGAAATTCCTGTGAAGGAGGTTAGGGCTTTGGTTTCTACCTCTTCCATTGGCCACAATGGAGGACACAGGTGAACCCATGGCACAGCCATGTTTTTGTCTGCAGAAACTTTCATTTTATTTAAAATAGGTAATAGCTAGACAGAGGTCCAGCCTGGCACACATCTGGTCTGGTATGAGATTGGTTCTAACGCCTAAGGTGCTTTCTTGTAGTGGTTGTTTCTTCACTACTGTGACAGTATTCAGTATCTGGAATGCAGGTAAAGAGGGAAGTCACATCATATGAAACCATGGTCTCATCAGGGTCTAGTTTTTAATTTTACTGCATCATCTATCTCCAGTCTACAATAGTCCTTTTAGCACGTCCATTGTACTGCTCAGTGACACTGAGGACACAGATAAACCTCCAAGTGGTCTCAATAACTCTCTAAAAGAATGCAAATGACCAGCTATCTGCAAGGAATATAAATCCTTCCATTCCCCACCATCCAGTACAGAGCTGAAGAAGCTTCTTGGATGACAAGTGAAATGTCTTTAAAAAAAAACAAAAAACTCCAGTTGCCACTTGAAAAAGCACCTTTGGGACAACCATGACCTAGATGACCATGACCTATCTCCATAGACTTTCAGAAATGCAGTGATTTTAACCATGGATCAGTTATTATGTAAGCATCTATCAACATGATTGCTTTCAGGAATCCTGTGTTCCTGTTCTGAGTAGGAAGAGTAGAAAAAGAATAGTTATGAACTGGATTCTCCCACCTTCTTGTGAAAAAAATCATTATGGCTTCAAATCACCATTTCATTTTTATAGTATCCCATATTCACCTCTGGTTGGGATGTGTAGCATGTCAGAATTCCTTTTTATGACTCCTGCCTAAAAGCAGATATGTTCTATTGTCTTCTCTCAGAAGTAGAGATTGTTTTTTTTCCCCTCAGGGAAAACAATCACCCCAAATTTGCAAATCAGCCAGGAGAATCTCAAATTAAGAAAGAAATCAAGAAAGACTGAGACAGGTGATTGGTTTAGTACAAACTTGGGTTAAAGAATAGGAGGCTACAAAAAAAGAACATGGTGATATATAGCAGATCAGTAGCACACACCATTTCGGTATTTCATTTCTGTCAGATATATCCTTTCTAGGCTGAGTTTTTGGCCTCAAATAAGCATGTACACCTAACTGCCTTTTATCTTGCCTCTGTCATATTGATCTAGCAGTGAATCTATAATAGAAGATGGGAGTTTGAAACACTAAAATGAAATAACCATTGAAATGGTTAGCCAGAGCAAAAATATAGTTTCAATAGGACACTTAGTGCAAAGAATAGTACATTCAGGTTGGAGCCATATGCACCCCCTTCAAAGTTGATGGTTGGAAACACCGAGTGCACAGATGACCTGCCTTCAGTCTATGATATGTTTCTATATTGATTTTTCAGAGTTTCAGAACAACAGGAAACAGCCAAGTGAAAATTTCTTTGCAGAGCAGTAAGAGTAATTTACCTCCTTCTTTTGATTTCAGCTTTGTATTTTTGTTTTATGGTTCAAAACTGCAAATGTTTTTTTTTATTTTAAATCATTCCTGACAATAGAGGAACAGGCAGGGATTTTGAGAGAGTGCCAGAGCCAGAGGGCCTTGTGGAAGAAAGGCACCATTACATAATGGATCCAAACCAGTGAAGAAACATGTCATGTCTTTCTGCAGTCATTTCAACCAATAGCCGATAGCTTTAAATGAAGGACTTTTGGCATTCTCTGAGATTTTTTTTAAAGAACAGCTAAAGAATCTTATAAAATGTATTCTGCCAACTTTATGACAAATATAGAAATATTTAAATATATAAAGATTTGTTGGAAGGGAAGGGAAGGGAGGGGAAGGGAATTATGTAGATAGAAAATTCAATTCTGGCTATCATTCTGGCATGATAGCATTATCCTGTACACTGTGAGAAAAGTTTGACACTAGCATTGGAGAATGGCCCATTGCAAGAAGGATGTATCTCTTTTCTATATATTCTGCATTATGTTCTGCAAGAGAGCAAAAAAGAAATGGAAATGGGCTGGTCACATAGCAAGAAGAATTGATGGCAGGTGGACCAAGACAGTCATAGAATGGATCCCACTTGATTTAAAAAAGGGTCCATGAAAGAGACCTAAAACAAGATGGATCAATACCACCAGCAAGTACTGTGGGTCCAATTGGCAAAAAAAACCTCAGGACTGTGTAGGTTGGGAACATGCAGAATCCTGCAGTGGATAGACAATTGCTAATAGGATGATACTCTGCATTAAGTTTATATATATGTGTCAGTAACACCAGAAAAAGACAATCTCTTGTCCAGAAACCTACCTGTTTAAGAAGTAGACACTGAACACAGAACAGAATGGGTTTTTAGAGGCATATCACCATCTAACTACATGAAAAACATAATTTCCTACAGGAGACAGCCTGGATTAAATTTGCATTTTGCTGGAATACCCTGCATGAATGACAATGGACAATTTTAATGTCAGCATGCAGATCACAATTTGTTTTTTTGTTTCTTGAACTTTTAACCTCTTTAATGTGGTAACTATTAAGAAGACCCAACCTGAATCAGGATGGAACAGAATAGTTTCCTTAGTGCATCAGGCCACACATTGTAGAAAAAATTCCAAGTGGAGCAGCTGGGAAAATGACCTATCAATTTCTAAATAACAAAGTAAACTTTTATATATGAAGCTATCATATGCAATTCATCTCTTTAAAAGCATAGAGAAGACTACAGGATGCAAGCAGGAGTTTGATCCTGAGTCTGTTGCAATCATTGGTAGCAGAGACCACAACGTCTTATGTGCCAAATCACTATTATATTTGGTGTGTCCCAGGATGTGGCCTTCTCTGTGTACTTCTACACAGTACCCACTCTGTGGGACATTCTATTCTCCTGCACCAAGTCAGATTACTTCTATCCTGTTATTCTTCTGAAAGACCCTCAAAACCTGGTTATATCTCCAAAAACTAGGACATTCTTAGATGGCTCCGTTGTAGGTGATCTTTTACTCTCTTGTGTGGCTTGAACTCTTTCCATTTTATGGTGTCTTTTCATTTTTAATAATGATTTTATATTTTTATAATGGCTGTTTTGTACATTTTTAGTTTTTCTTAATTGTTGTACATCACCCAGAGTTGCTTCTGTAGCCATATAAATGTGATAGATATTGAGATAGAGATAGATAGAGATAGATAGATAGATAGATAGATAGATAGATAGATAGATAGATAGATAGACAGACAGACAGATAGACAAACATAGTTATACATACATACATACATACATACATACATACATACATACATACATGTGTGGTGTGTGTCTGTGTGTGTATGTTGAATGTATGTGTGTATGTATGCCTGTAAAAGAAGAAACAGACATCCTGCAATCTCCGGGACTTAAAATTACATTTAATGTACTTACTAAGCTTTCGTCGGCCTCTGCTGACATCATCAGAGTATTAATTAAGCTACCATTACAGAGATCTTTGCCTTTATATATCATTAATCAATTTAACCCTTTCACATGTAATAGGCCTTCTCAACTGCCTCCTAATTGTGATTAGCTTTGTTGTTTTTGCTTCCGTCATGTTGGTTAAAGGAAACTTATCTCTTGTTGTTGCTTTCTCATGTGCTGGACCCAGCCTGGAATGCTCATCTCTAGGAAGCTCATCTCTAGGAAGCCAGCTATTGCAATTTGTTGCTTTGCTCGTGACCTTGTAGTTGGCCTGGCTCATTCTTCATTATTCCTGTTTGCTATAACTTGAGGCAGCTCTGCCAAGCTCTTCTGTATTTGGACAGGCCTGGCTATGCCTTCATACGCCCAGGGATGGGAGGGGTGCCATCAGATTCTGCTCCCCAATGGGAAGTGGTCTCTGCTCTTCCTACAGGGTCTTTCCTGGTGTCTCGGTGCTTGGTAGGCCGGTGGTAGTTCGATATGCCTATTAATATAATTGCTCTTGGAAAATCAGGCTTCTTTTAAAAGGTGTCCTCCTTTAGTTATTTCACAGGCAACAACCTCAGCTTCTTGAAAGCTGAATGTGTGATTATGCTCCTGCATATGTGCCCAGATCTGAGAGCACTGTTCTTTGCCGTGGACAGTCAATTCATGTTCGTGTACCCTGGGCTGTAGCCACTTGGTCATTCCCCCTACACAGTTGCTTGCATAATGAATACAGTTGATGCGGTAAACCACTAAAGATGTCTCCTCCTTGGGTAGTGCTTCTGTTGATACACATACACACACACACACACACACACACATTTGTTTTTGTAGATTTTTACGGGTACAGGTATGCAGGTCTTGGTGTGTTCAGATCTTTTCCTATGTAAAATTGAGAGTATCTTGGCGTCGTTTTGATGAGGTCCCACTCGCCATCTTTAGGCTGGTGCTTTTAGCTTCATGCTTGTGTGAACAAAGTGTGATCAGAGCTGCTGTCTCCCTATATATACTGGTGGGGAGGTTGGCTGTCTCATCATTTCTTGATTGGTTGATGGAGTTGATGTTTGCAGATTGGCTGGCTTTTTCTGAAGAGCATGTGTGGCTGAGGTATTGGCTGTGTATCTATCAGCCTCCTGTGTTGTAACGACCTGAGTAATGGGCTGTGAGATGACCTTCTGAGTTCTATTGTTGTGACATCCTGGGTTCGTGCATTTATTCTCCTGTTGGTTTGTCCAATGTATGTGGCTGGGCAATTGTTGCATGGTATTTCATAAACTCCTTGGTTTTCTAGCTGGATCTTGTCTTTGTGGTTTCTTAGGATGTTGGCTATTTTTCGGTCAGTGCTGAAGGCTGTCCTGATATTGTGTTTGTGGAGAATTTTGCTGATTTTATCTGTGGTGCCTTTGATGAAGGGGAGGAGGGCGATACCATTGTCCTGTTCTGTGTCTCGGTTTCTGGGGGGTGTCTCCTTTAGGATTAGGTTGGTAATTGTGTTTCTTTGGAATCCATTGGAAATTAATACATTTGTGAGGGTGTGTAATTCTGTTCTCAGGTGGTCTTTGTCAGTTTGCCATTTGGTTCTGGAGAGGCCATTGTGTCTTATATATTATATATGGCCATTTTGGCCTTGGCTTCCAGGTGGTATAATGCTGCCCATCTCATTTGATGAGAATCTATAGGTCCACTATTGTATTATAAAGAAATGTGTGATACAAGGTATGACTTCAAATCTAGATGATATATTTCAAAGTATCCTCGATTAGCAGAGCTTTCCATTAAAAGAATCCTGTACACAAAAAATATTGGAGGGCCAGTGACATGCGTATGGTCGATATATATCTAATTTGCATTGCATTAGCTTCATCTGCTATATTTCTTGTCTATCAGACTACAAGACTGTCTGACCAGCAACTTTTAATAAATAGTATTGTTGCTAAAATCTTACAAGGGGCTTTGTGCCTCTGCCTTGTGATAAATATGAGGTCTGAAAGCAAGCTGATTGATCTCTCCACCAATGCTTTGTCAGAGATTGTATACTAATTCCACCTCCAGCTGTTCAGAGGGCAGGCCTCAGATTCGTTGCACAAAGCCAAAGGGAAAGAATTTGTCATCGTTCACATTATTTTACTATTGCTGAATTGGGTTAGCAAGAAAAAGACCACATTTAAAAATAGCTTCCCTTGAAAATTAACTAATACTTATCTACATTTGGGACAAAGCCCCGAAGCATCCAAGCCTATCAATATATTACTACATGCATTAATTTCTTGACACCAAACATTAAGTAGTGGAACTTCAGCAAAGTGACTTTGGTATGGTTATATCTAGTCTGCTTTCCAAAATATCCCTACATTGAATTAAAAAAATAAAAATAAAAATTGAATAACAACTTGTTTGAAAGAAATGCTTATATGCTTCAAATCAAATCAAAACTTTATTATGGTCCAACACCAGTAAAAGGCAAGTAAGATATAAAAAAAATTAAAATCATAAAAATCATATGCTCATTTACTTCTATAATATTTTTATTAAATGTTATAATGAAAAAGATAAAAGCTAATAGAACTAAAAAATAAAGTATAAAAATAGTGTAAAGAAAAAAAGGAAAGAGAAAGGAAAAAATAACAATATGATGAGGAAAAATAAAAAGTACAATATAAAAAAAGTACAGCATATGCCATAACTAGTATCAACAATTTTAGGAATCTATTACCCTCTCTTAAAACATGATGATGTCTTTTTCTAATCTCTTATCTATAAACAAAACCTCACCATTTTGTCCTGGTCAGTAAAAGTCAATTTAGGGTATTCAAAGATCGCAATATAACCTTAACATTCATCAAACAAACTAACCTTATGTTCCTTCCCATTACTGTGAACAATCTTGGTCTTTAATTCCTTCAAATAATGTACTCCCCCCCCCCTTTTTTTTTTTTTTTGTTTGTCCCATCTTACAACTTCCTTCAAAAATTTAATGGATGCTTTTTGTAAGTCCAATATAGCAAAGTTATCCAGCTCATTCTTCTGGTTCGTTTCTGTAGTTCTCTTTTTCTTATTGAGATAGTTTTGTTTGTAAATCCAATTATATATTTTCCAGTTCTTTCTCATAGACTGTCATTTTTAAATCCATATGCTAACCAATTTCAGTCTTATCAGGTGAAACCTGTTCCTCTTCCATAACATTATTTACACACAGTCTATCTGTAATAACAGACATTCTTAAAATTAACTTCTGAGTCATTGTTCATAAATATCTTTCAATAGATCCAGTGTTAAAGCATTTCACACCATTGTGTGTCACCAAGTCGAATTTAAGCATTCTTCTCCTTTAATTGTAATCTTTAGTTCCTTTTGGTTTCCTCTCATGTCCCACATTCAAAATTCATCATATAATTTTTTCCCAAATTCAAAATAACAGCCATTTCTCACAAGAGGGAGTTTTACAATAAATTTCAAAAAAATTTTTGAAATCCATCTGGACCATGATATTCATTAATAACTTTTCAAAAACAACAGTTTAGTCATAATTTTGCCTTTTATTCTCTCCTCACACACAAAAAATTTTTTTCCATGTCCTTAAACTCATATTTAAAACTTATTTTGCTAAAGATTGAAGGAAATTCACTCATTGAATGCTATAAAACTTGCCATTCCAAAGGTCCTTAATGTTTAAAAAGCAGTGAAAAAAGTAATTGCAAATATGATAAAGAAATTAGGCTCTGCTGAGCTATATGTCTTTGTACAGAACATTAAAACTGTGAACTGTGTTGGAGTACCCAAATCTTCCCAGACTCTTTATTCATTAGTCAACCACAAAACCCCATTTCCTGAAATCTACTCATTAGAAGCAGCTATCCAGGGTACATGTGGGTGATCTCATTACCTTTCTTTTCTGTGGAAAGATTTCACCACCCAGGGCTCATCCTCTGATCACTCATCTCCAGCATAAGGCTGTTCCTATTTCCTCAGGATGTCTAACTCTGAATGTCCTCACCACACTTAGACTCTGTGAGGATGGAGAAGAGAAGAACCATATCTGACTTAACCATAGTAAGCTTTTTCTGGGTGCAATCTAAGGTACTGTAAAAATTGCAAAGAACAGAACCTGCAGGACTACCTCTCCCTGAAGGTACCTGCCCTGCTACCAGGTTGAATAGGGTGGGCTTGTTCCCTTTTCTTAAATATTGACTTCTATGAAGACCTAGAAAATATATCTGCTCTGCAGAGGCCCCTGTCTTGTGGAAAATCCTTCACACTGATATCTGGCAGGATCCCATTTCCTTAAGCCCCTGTCACAAAGCACCAATGGATGGAAAGAGGATGTAAAGTGGAAACATTTGCCATCCGTTGGTTAACGCGATGCTTCCATTCTGTACTCACTGCGTCCGTTTTTCATACTCTCTATCCATCCAGCATCCATCGGCTGACATTTCATCTGCTCGAAAAGTTTTCAGCTGCACAAAACTTTTTGAGCGGAAAATGTATCCAACACGTCCGTTCTACATCCGCAAGGCATATTGGGAACATCCGTTCTACATCCGTCATCATCCGTTATGCATACGCTATATCCGGTAGGCATACGCTGTGCATACGCACAACTCAAATATGCTCCAGCGGAAAACGGACATAGGGAGGAAGCGAAACAGATGCGGAACGGACACAAAGTGTTTGTAGCACAGATGGAGAAAGGATGAAAGCGGATGCAGCTCGCATACAAAGCATTAAAACGGAAAAAACGTTCGCAGAGGGGACGTATCTCAGATATTTAGGATGTCTGCAGGATGTCTAGAGGATGCAAAAGGACACCAAGTGGAAAACCTATATTTCCTATAAAAAGAGGGAGGAACTCACCTGGATCTCACTTTCAGTCCAGCAGCCCTGCTGTGCAGACCTCTTCAGCCTTCACCTGGCTCTTGCTCTTCCACAGCATCCAGTCATCTCCACCATGGATCATCACACACTCCTTTTGGTAGCCACCATCGTTCTACAACAGTGTGAAGCCATCTACAGGCTCTTTCAACTGTTCTACAGAAAGAAAAGGAGGCGGCCAAGAAGTGTCTGGGTGTGAAGATGGATCGCCAGAAGAACAGAGTATGGACTGTATAACAAGCTGATGGTGGAGCTGAGGAACGAAAACACTCGTGCATTACAGAACTTCATGAGGATGCCACCAGCCATGTTTGATGAAGTTGTGCAGCGGCTGACACCCAGGTTGACCAAGCAGAGCACCAACTTCCAGCCCAGCCTGGACCCTGGTCTCAAGGTGGCACTGACTCTGTGCCACCTGGCCTCAGGGGCCACGTACAGGAGCATGCAGTATGGCTGGAGGTTGCCACACAACACCATCAACATTGTGGTCAGAGAAATGGTGCAGGCCATCATCGAAGAATACCTGGAGGAGCTCCTCCAGTGCCCCTCCACTGAAGAAGGATGGAAGAAATTTGCAGAGCAGTGGTATTAGAAGTGGAACTTCTCCCACACCATTGGAGCCATAGATGGCAAGCACGTGGCCTGCAAAGTGCCAGCCAAGTCGGGGTACACTTATTTCAACTACAAGGGCTTCTTCAGCATCATCCTCCTTGCCATGGTCAATGCTGACTACAAGTTCATGTACATCGATGCTTCAAGCAACGGGTCAGCTTCAGATGCCCAGGTATACAATGCCATTGACCTCAAGGAGGGGCTGGAACGCAACCTAATCATGGCCTTCCCAGATCCAGAACCCCTGCCCAATGACACACAAGATGTGCCCTACTTCATCGTGGGGGATGACGCCTTCTTCCTCAGAACCTACCTCATGAAGCCCTACACCTCCAGATGCCTCACCAGTGAAGAGAGGATCTTCAACTACAGGCTGTCCAGGGCAAGGCGGGCAGTAGAGGACACCTTTGGCATCCTGGCCAACAGGTTCCAGGTACTTCTCACCACCATGCAGCATCGCCCACAGACCGTGAGGAGGATCATGGAAGCTTGTTGCATCCTGCACAATCTCATGCACACCCACTACCCAGTCTTGCAGAACAGGCTCGTGGACCTCCAACAAGGCAATGGGGACATGGAGCCGGGGG
Organism: Laticauda colubrina; assembly: GCA_015471245.1. Taxonomy (NCBI): domain Eukaryota; kingdom Metazoa; phylum Chordata; class Lepidosauria; order Squamata; family Elapidae; genus Laticauda; species Laticauda colubrina. The sequence continues at coordinate 20,710,569 of BLBF01000020.1, read as the reverse complement.
AATGGAGGCAAGGGCAAAACCTGATAGATACTGTGGATGTGCAAGGCCCCAACAGAGCTTCACATGAAGGGAAGAAGCAGCGCAACCTCCTGAGACACTGGTGAAACTCCCCAGCTGGAGCAGTGGAGTGGCAAGACAGGATGGTAGATGCTTAATGGATGCTTCCTTCAGCCTGTCTCATCACACTGATGAGGTTGTGCCATGTATGTTGAGTGGCCCTACAATGAACAGGGCATTTAATAGAGAGTTGTGTTTATGTTGAAATGTGTGGATCAATGCTTACATTGTAACTGATAATAAAGGGCCAAAGGTGTGGCACCTGGGAGGGTGGACCATACAGTCCCACTATGCTTGCACTGGAGGCTTATCTATCCCACTGGTATCCTTACCCATCCCGCAGGTATCATAACCCATCCCACAGCTATTACCCATCCCAAAGGTATCCCTGCCCATCCCACAGCTATTACCCATCCCAAAGGTATCCCTACCCATCCTACAACTATTACCCATCCCAAAGGTATCCCTGCCCATCCCACAGCTATTACCCATCCCACAGGTATCCGTGCCCATCCCACTGCTATCCTTACCCATCCCACAAGCATGCAAAGGCTTAAACCATTTCTAAAAGTTTCCACCAAGACTTTATTTAATAAAATAAATGAAGCAACTGTGTGAAGCAAAGATAATCTTTGTTAATAACAAGCTGTAAAAGAAAAATGACCCAAGTGTCCCAAGCAAAGATAAAGTTAACAGGTAGCCACCCAGTCTCTGGCACTCTTATCAGTCACTCTGAGGCGTGCCCATAGTCTCAGGGGTGAAGGGTCCATGTGCTGTGGAGCTGGCTGCTGCTGGAGTGCTGATCTGAGGCATCATTGGGGTGCCTGGCCCCGAGAAGACAACAGGGGATGGTGTATGGAAGAAGCTCTCAGAGAGCTGGTTCAGTCCTGTGATGTTGAGAGTCCCTTCCTCCAGGATATGGGGTGTCAGCCCCAATACCGATGACAGATTTTCTGAGGCTGGGCTTGGCTGTGGGGTGGAGGAAGAAGGAGTGTAGTGGGGATGTCTGGTCTGCAGCTGAGCATGGTGAGGCATGGGTGGCATCTGTGTTGTGGGTGGCATCTGTGGCGTGGCTGGCATCGGTGTCGTTGGTGGCATCGGTGGCATCGGTGGCATCGGTGGCTCCGGTGGCGTTCGATGTACCTGTGCCTGGAATGGGAAGGGCTGCCTGTGCTGCTGGAGCTCCTGGTAGTCGTAGCCTTGGTAGGTGAGAGCCTGTGGAAAGCCTTGGAAGGGCAGTGACATCACCTGGCATGGAGGAGCAGGCCTGGACTGGGTGGGACCAGGTTCAGCTTGGTCTGGAGGGTTGTGAAGAAGACCAGTGATCCTGTCCTTGATCACCTGGTACTGTGATTTGGACATGTTCATGAGGGTCTGGTTGACGTAGGTGAGGAAGGGCTTGCAGTTGGAGGATGGGACGTCAGTGTGTACAAGCTGAGAAAGGAGATCTACGCTGCTTCTGATGGTGTCCCTGATCTCCAGCAGGACAGTGTGGCTCTGCCCCTCCGGTCTGGCTCTCTGCCTGCTTTCTGTGGAGCTGGGGGTGGATGTGGGTTGGTCTCTGGTGGAAGTGCTCTCTCCTTGCTCCATCTGCATCAGGGGGTCCTCCACGCGCTCCGCCATGCTCTTGGCCAGAAGAGGATTGGCTCTCTGTGGGCTGCCTGAGAGAGAGGGTTGTCAGAGGGGCTTCTCCTCGGTGGCGGATCTCACCCTCCAAGAAGCTGCACTTGGCCATCATGTAGGTCTCTCGGTCCATCAGCTTGACCGCGGCCTGGCCAGATTTCTTGAGGTGCAGCTTCCCGTACCAGGTGTGCATGTGCTTCCACCAGCCGAGGAGCACCTCCGAAGTGTAGCCCCGGCTCTCCGCCTTCTGTCTCCAAGCAGCCTGCTTCCTTTGGTGTCTCGATAGAGCCTGTGTCCCTTCCACCAAAGATCCTTGTTCTCCCTCAGCCATTCCAGCACCTCATCCTCATGTTCCTCTTCGATGGAGTATTGCCTCCTCTCCCATTCTCGTTCATGCGTATGCCTCTTCCTCCCTCTGGAAAGGCCATCTGGGCCCTCATCAGAGGGGCTTCGTGGTTGTAGGGGCTGCTCCACCACACCACCACCAGCAGCAGCAGCAACAACAACAGTAGCAGCAAAAGCAGGACCAGCAGGACCAGCAGCACCAGCAGCACCAGCAGCACCAGCAGGATCAGCAGCAGCAGAGAAAGCACCAGCAGGATCAGGAGGACCAGCAGGACCAGGAGCACCAGCAGCACCAGCAGGACCAGGAGCACCAGGAGCACCAGCAGGACCAGCAGAACCAGGAGCAACACCTGCAGAGTAAGCACCAGCAGAAGCACCAGCACCAGGAGCAGCACCAGCAGAGTAAGCACCAGCAGAAGCCCCAGCACCAGGAGCAGTGAAAGCAGAGTAAGCACCAGCAGAAGCCCCAGCACCAGGAGAAGCCCCAGCAGAGTAAGCCCCAGCAGAAGCACTACCACCAGAAAAGTCAGCCCAAGCAGCAGAAGCCCCAGCAGAAGCAGAGTCAAGGCCAGGGTGTGGGATGGTGGCCCTGTCCCTCTTGCCAGAGCTGGCAGCAAATGACACAGGCTTTCTCTTCTTCTCCATGGTTGTTGGCCGGCTGGCTGCCTGGTTGGTTGGCTGGAGCTGTGTCTGGCAGCAGTTCTTTCCTCTGAATGTTGACCTGCTTGTGAGCTGCTTCCCTTTATATCTGCAGGGTGATGCAATGCATCCTCCCCGCATGCGCAGTGAACGCTTTGCATCCGCTAGGCATCTGCTTCATCTGCTCGGCATCCGCTCTGCATCCACACTTTCCGCTGCGCGTCCGCTTCGCTGTTCTTCCCCGGAAATCCTGCGCATGTGCCATCCACTTCCATCCGCTTCCATCCGCTAGGCTTCCATGGAGTATCCACTTTCCATCCTGGCTACGTCCTCCCCCCATCCATTCCTTTCTGTTGTTGTCCGCTGTGCTTATGCAAATTCGGGGCACTTTTGAGTGCGGATAACAACGGATGGAACATTTTCTCATCCGCTGTGTCCTTTTTACATACGTTTTGCATTCATCGGCCAATGTGACAGGCCCTTTAGACTTCGAACAATCATTGATATATATATTATAAGAAAACACACACCAACCGCTACCTCAACGCCCAATCCCACCATCACCCAGCACAGATAAATTCCGTAGCGAAAACACTAATTACCAGAACCAAATGCCTGGCAGACAAGACACATATAAAGACTGAACTATGCACCCTGACTGAAGTATTGACAGCCAATGGCTTCCACAAAAACAAAATCACCAACTTGATCCACAAAAACACACCAAGACATAACAGAGACCTAGAAGA
>BLBF01000020.1:20653549-20683257 GCA_015471245.1 Laticauda colubrina | reverse complement strand
GCTTAACAGGTCTAATGTAATACTATGGGGTGGCCCAGTACAGGGGAGGTGGGGACCCCCTTCCCTGAATGCTGTGTTCGATGGAAATGCCAATAAAGTGGCAGTATTTTTAGGACAAGTCATAAACCATTTTGACTTATATGGTCATTATTACCCCTCTCATTGGTCAATGGTCATAGCAGTTACAGGTGTATTGCAGGGGGAGGCTAGTGACTGGGCAGCAGATATGCACCGCAAGAGATCAGAGGCATTATGCGATATTGAAATTTTCCTCGGGGATCTACAAGCTTGGTTTGAAGACAAATCCACAGAACAGCAAGCAAAGAATGGTCTATTGGGAATAAAACAAAAAGACCAACAAGCTCGTGAATATGTGCAGGACTTTGGGTGACTAGCTGGGAAGATCACATAATGGTCTGAGGGTTTATTAATCCATTTGTTTAGGGATGGCCTAGATTATAAACTAGGTCAGGCTTGTTTGTACAGAGGTTTACCCAGGAGACTTCAAGAATGGTTCCATACTGCCATAGAATTGGATACTGGATTACGCAGATTATGTGCTAAACCAGAAGCCACATCGGGGATATGTAAAATGGGGCTATAAGGACAAAAAGCCGGAATATGAGGTGTATCTCCAATTCAGAATCAAGGTACCAGAGGAATGTTTAAGTGTCTCCGATGCAACTTACCTGGACATCAATCTTTAGACTGCCCTATACCACCTTTAGCAACACCACGTACATCTCAAGATACTCCCACTTTAAGGGTAGGAAGATCACAACCTAAAGGTTGGCCAACTCCAGAATAGTCCAGGTGATTGGAGAACCCATTACAAGGGGGACCAGTGTTGGACAGCGAAAAAATAGCTGAACATTCTATAACTGAACAAAGGGATTTTGAAACAGAAGAGGTGGCTGGCGATAATCCAATGGTAAGTATGCCAATACATCCATTCATAATACCTTTCACTCTATGAAATAGAAGGACAAATCAAGGGATTAAATTGGGTGCATTGATTGATTCTGGGCGTACATGGTATTTAGTAACCCAGGCAGTGGTGGACAAATTAGGGCTCAGTGTAATCAGATTAGTCAACCCAATTAAATTTGAGCAGGTGGATGGGTCCTTATTGGGAGGGGTTCCTGCTACACATAGTACTGAATATATTAAATTGATGATGGGTGAACACTGGGAGTGGATCTCATCAGTAGTGGTGCCTCATATGACAGAAGCCCTAATATTAGGATTGGCTTGGCTGGACAAGTGAGAGTCAGCCATTAAGTGGGATGGAGGCTTTCATAAGATATGTTTGGCCACAGGACCATCACCATTACAAAATGATTGGCCATCTGAGACAAATGTAAAGATACTCCAAGATACTGAATCAACTATCCCAGAACCTAAATATCCTCAGGAATATGAGGACTTAGTGGAGGTCTTTAGTGAAGACGGGACTGATTGCCTGCCTCCCCATAGACCAATTGATTGTGTGATAGAGTTAATTGTCATGTATTCCATGACCCCCAAAGAAATGGAAGAAATGAGAAAGTATATTGACAAGAATCTAAAACGTGGATTTATTATGCCTGGCAGGTCTCATATAGCTGCTCTAGTATTATTTAGAGAAAAGAAAGATGGTGGTTTGCATCAATATGTTGACATCCGAGGTCTTAACACGATATGCGTTGAACCTTTATACCCACTCCCATTGATAAAAGACTTGTTATGTATGTTATCACAGGGCCGTATTTTTACCAAACTGGACTTACAGGAGGCATACTATCAGGTACACAGGAGTATACCACTCTATACAGAACACCCCTCCCCCCCTTAGTTTAGTCCTACGTGGGTTATGTAGTCGCGAAGGTAAGTGGGGCTTCTTCTGACTCTATTTGACTTGCGTGGTTCATTTTCGCTGGAGACTCCGAGCGGTTCGGATGGGATCACTGTCTCTCTGGCTCTTCTCCATGGAACCGTCTGATAGGGTGAGTCAGCAAGGTTGCTCCCTCTTGAGTTGCTCAGGCCGGTGGTTTTGCCTCTCCCTCCTGGCTTTTCCGGGCAGGTCAAGCTGGCTTTGCTGGCCCCTTTCAGGATGGGTTCCTCTTTATGTGGATTATTTCTGCCAGTTTCATCTAACCATAAGTGTTCTTTTTGCTCTTTTTGATTGGTTAGATGTTCTGGGTTCATTTTTAACAGTTATTTTTTCCCTTCAGTATTATTTTCTTGTATTCCTCTCCCCCCTTTGGTTTTGTTTTCATCGATTTTTATCGTTTGAGGTTGTGCGGTCGTATTTCGCTCGGCATTTCGGGAACGAAGCTGGTCTATGTACCGCTTCCATTCCCTGCCATCGTCTACGGTTAGACGGTAGGACCGGAGGCCTGTTATTTGTATGATTGTGGCTGGAAGCCATAGAGGGTCCCCAGTAAAATATTTTGCGTAGACTAGGTCACCGATTTCAAACATTCGGAAATGGCTGGAGGAGTCGGGGGGGGGTTCTCAAAGGTGTAGTTTGGATGTAACCTATCCAAATGTGATCTAAGTTTCCTCCCCATGAACAATTCCACCGGGCTCTTGTTAGTTACAGTACTGGGGGTGATATGTTGGAGGGTGAGTAAACGGTTTATTTTATCCTGGACATCCCCTGGGTCCATTTTTTCCAAACCCTCCTTGTTAAATCTGACCATTCTCTCGGCCCTACCATTTGCCGCAGGGTGGGCTGGCGCGGTTAGTGCATTGCGTATATCTAAAGAGGCTAGGTACTGTTCAAATTGTATAGCGGTTAGTTGTGGCCCATTGTCGGACACTAGGACGTCTGGGTTGCGAATAGTTTGTTGAGTTGTTCGATAACGGCGTCGGTTGTTGTAGATGACATTTCTGCGACTTACAACCAATTTGAGTATGCATCTACAAGAATCAAAAACGTATGCCCCCTAGTAGGACCCGCAAAGTCAATATGGATCCGAGACCAGGGGCCTCGTGGAGTCTCCCAGTCGCTTATAGGAGCTTGTGGTGGTGATGGCCTGGTTTTCTGGCATTTATTGCATGTAGCAACCTAGTATTCAATATCTCTGTCTAAACCAGGCCACCAGACATAGCTCCTAGCCAGGCTTTTCATTTTCACGATGCCTGGGTGGCCTTCATGAAGCATACCCAACACTCTAGTTTGTAATTTGTAAGGAATTACCACCCAATCACCCCACAATAAACACCCCTTTTGTATTGACAGTTCAGTCTGTCTGGTCCAGAAAGGTTTAAAGTTTTCAGTTTTTTGGTTTTCCGGCCAACCTTTACCTACCCAATTTAAAATGCGGGCAGTCACTGGGTCTTTAGTGGTTGCTCTGGCGACATCATTTGCAGATATTGGCAGTTCGAGGCAGGTTTCTATTTGCAGGGTGGTAATTGTTGGTGCCGGGTCTTCCTCCATCATTGGCAGCAGTGTTCGACTTAATGCGTCTGCATGGGGGATCTGTTTCCGGGTCCATGTATCAAAGTGTAGGAGTATGCTGCTAGGAATTCTGACCATCTAGTCATTCGGAGAGATAAAATGTTCGGTATGGGTTTGTTTCCCACCAAAATTCCTAGTAGTGGTTTATGGTCAGTCACAATTGAAAATGTTCTCCCATAGAGGTACTCGTGAAAACGTTTAACTCCGGCAGCAATTGCCAGGGTTTCTCTGTCTAGTTGACTATAGTTGCGTTCTGCTTTAGAAAGTGTTTTCGAGTAAAAGGCGATGGCCACCTCTCTCCCATCAGGCAGTTGATGGCTCAGGATGGCACCGACTCCAAATGGTGAGGCGTCACAGGTGACCGTCAATGGAAGTGTGTTACTAAACTGAATAAGAATGGTGTTTGAGGTTAACAGGTTTTTTATGCCTTGGAATGCTTTTTGCTCTCTATGCCCCCAAGTCCAATTAGTTTTCTTATCCAGTAAGCGATGTAACGGTTCTGCTATCGTTGCTTTGTGGGGGAGGAATACATTATAGAAGTTTATTAAACCCAAAAATGCTTGCAATTCCATTTTGTGTTTTGGCTGTGGTGCATCTCTAATAGCCTTGACTTTTTTTCTGTAGGGTGTATACCCTCTCCATCAATTAAATAACCCAAAAATTCGATGCGATCAGTCATTAAACAGCATTTTTCTTTTTTGACTTTCAGGCCGGAATCTCTAAATTTTGTTAGCACCTCTCTCAATCTTGTCTCTAATTGGGTCGTGTTTTTAGCCGAAATTAGGACGTCATCAAAATATGGAACGACCCCTTTAATTCCATTTAATAGGTGTTCCATGAGACTTTGGAAAATGCCTGGGGCAACACTTACTCCAAATTGAAGTCTGTTACGTTTGAATTACCCTCTGTGAGTTACTATTGTCTGTGCCTTGGCCGTTATTGGGTCTACAGGAAGCTGTTGATATGCTTGGGCTAAATCAAGCTTGTCAAAAAATTTTCCTCCCCCAAGCGAGTGCAGTAAATGTTGCACGATTGGTACAGGGTATGCACTTTGCTGCAACGCATGGTTCAGGGTAGCCTTGTAGTCTCCACAGATGCGTACCGACCCATCAGGTTTAACAGGTGTTACTATTGGTGTCTCCCATCTAGCATAGTCAATTGGTTCTATGACCCCTTGCTCAATTAATTTGTTTAATTGTTCATCTATTTTGGTTTTTAATGCTTTTAACCTTCTAGGTGCTACTTGGGGGTCTAAACTAAAGGAAATTGGGGTCCCCCGATACCTGCCTAAGGTGCCGTCGAAGATGTCCTGGAATTCGTGTATCAGGCTCTTCCCAGTTGATTGCGGCTACTTGGCTCACTCCAGTCATTCCGATGCCCAATGGTGCGAACCATTCAATGCCCAGGAGACTGGGGCAGTCCCGGTCGACTATTGCTAGAGGCAGAACTTCAGCGTGCTGCTTGTAGGCGACTTGGAAATGTCCTAGACCTACCACAGGGATTCGGTTTCCTTGGTAGTCTTTTAAAATTAACTTTTGTTTCTGGAGTTCTTTTAATTTGATGTTTGGAACCAGCCGTCTGATTGTGTTCTAAGACACCATTGACAGGAAGGATCCTGAGTTGACTTCCATCTCGCAGGGGCTTCCTTCAATTTTTACAATGATTTTGACCTTTCTCCCACTTTCCGTCTGAGCGCTTCCGATAGTGACAGTTTGATGGGTCTTTTCTTGGTTGCCGGTTCATTTGTTGCGCTCCCATTTTTTCTCGGCTTGCTTTGATTCAACGTGTAGTGGGGAGTTATTGCATCTGTTTGGACTGTTATTTTTTCGATTCCTACAGACTTTTTTGATGTATCCCCTCTTCTTGCAAGCTTGGCAGACAGCATCAAGGAATCTGCAATCGGCTCGAGGGTGGTTTCCCCTGCAGCCAGCACATTCCTGCCAATTTCTTTTTTCGCGCCTTTTTTTGTTGGCGTACAGGTGGTGGACCTCATCGTCATCATCTTCCGTTTCTGATGAATCATCGAAGTCTTTGTGATGTGTTGTGGCGGGAACTTGCTTCTTTCCTCTGGATAGGGTCATCGCGTCATTATTTGAGTTCATTTGCTTCATAGTGGCTGCTGACTTTTTCGCGGCTTCTGCTGCTATGGCTTCTGCGATCACTTCAGCCACTGTTATATTGGGTTTATTTAATAGTTTACTTTGTAAGTTAGAGTCTCTCAGACCTAGGACAACTCGATCTCGCATGGCTTCATCCAAGTTCAGGAACTCGCAAACTCCCCCCAGTTGTCGGAGAGCTGCCACGAAGTCAGCGATGGTCTCGCCTTCCTTTTGGTTCCTTTTGTAGAATTCATGCCATTTGATGAGATTTGACACTACCGGTGTGTAGTGAGCCTTTAGCATTCGGTGAAGTTCAGACCAGTTCATTTGTTTCACGTCTCTGGGCTTTGCCAATGCTTTGGCCATCTTGAACATGGTTGGTCCACAATGCATTAGGAAGACAGCCCTCTTCTGCTGGTCTGAGATCTCCTCCATCTCGTTGTTCTCTAAGAACATCAGGAAACGGTCTATGTATGATTCCCAATCCTCTTCGTTGGGATTGAAGGGTGCGGGCGGCGCATTATTCCCAGCCATCACTTCTAGCCTGGAATTATTTTTGCTGTGTGCTTGGTCTCGCGTTTAGGACAATCCCATCCTCATCGCCAGTGTTCTGTCCGGAAAAACGCGAGGTAGACCAGGTTCCAACAAACAAAGTCTTTTTTAAACAAGCAACAGTAATGGAACAGTTTGGCTGAAGCCGCGGCAGCCTTTTTATACAGGCTTGCCTGCCGGCTTGTAGCCAATGGCAGCTATTTGATTTTGCTGCCTTTCAGCGGCTCTTTTGGATTGGTTCCTAATAAACCAATCCAATACTGGTCTTTCTAGCCAATCAGATTGTGTTGTTTGGAGTATACCACTCTATACAGAACAATGCTTATATTTGTTCTTGCATTAAATACCCATATTAAGCCATAGCATGCGTACATGGCATATCTTTCTATAGCTATGTTGAGATTACTTATATTTCTAAGTTCTTCTAAAACAACCAAAAGCTTCACAACGACTTGAAAGATGCTTTAAAAATTCATCACATGCCTCTGGAGAATATATATTATCCCCATGAATTCTTGCAGCCTATCTTCATTTTCTAACTATTTTTCCAACAATATTAATCACATTTGTTTTAATGAAACCTCTTCTCTGAGCCTGTATGAAAGTATTATCCAGGCTAGTTCATGAATAATTACACCAGACACTGAAATGTAGCTCCTGAACACAACATCTCCTTAAAATCAAAACAACACTATCAAACGCCATCTTATTCTTCACCCTAGGCTCATTGCCACTCAATGTTAATCATGCCTCATGCCTTTGAAATCTTAAAAGAAGAAATAAAACAAGAATACTGAATGTTAGAACTCTTCATGTACACCTCCTGCCAAGCAGAAAAGCAACCCTACTTATTGGCCTTTTTTGTTTCCCAAACACAGACTTTTGACATCAAACAACTGATCCCACAATATTATGTGTTTCCTCTGTTGCAAGTTGTTATATCTTTCCCTGACAATGACCATTTTGAAGTATAACCAGCATGAACTGTAAGCAATTAGTAACCAGAAAGCTCGGGATGATTTTCACTTTGATCATTCGTATGTAAAGAGGACTGCTGCTCACTGGCCTTTAATAACTTGCTTGGCTCAGATTTCTACCCACAAAAATCTAAGATGTCACACTAATTTTTGTAAGCTTCTAGACCTCAAGGATATAAAAAAAAATACAAGATGGCAACTTGCTTTAAAAGCAAGCTAGCTGTAAGCCTACAGTTCATATAAAGAACTTGTTGGTTTGTGTGTGTGTGTGTGTGTGTGTGTGAGTGTGTGTGTGTGTGTAAGAGAGGGAGGAAGGGAGGGGGGAGAGGGAGAGAGAGAAACTCTTTACATTTTGAAAATCAATGCTGCAAGAGTTGCACCTTAATACCTAGAATCGTATTTCAAAAGTTGTGAAATAGCCATTGGATGCTTAATAAGTAGCTTTGGTCGCACAAGTAAAACAAATTATCAACAAGTAAAGCTCCCTGTGGAATGGCCTTTATTGATTGTGTCAGTGGTAATCACAAATAGATATCCACACCACATAATATTTGGCTTTTTTTATGGAAACTTTTTTTTGTAATTAATCTATTTATATAGCTGCAATTAAGACATGAAAGATGCCACAAACACCCACTGAAGATAATTCAGCTTAAAAGTCTAACAAATGGCCCTCTCATTAGGATTCTGTTTCTTCACGACAGATTGCTTAGCAGCTTAAAAAAGAACAAACCCTCGGCAATTCATTGCTCTTATGGTTCCTAAGCAAAAGGGACCTGTTCCATCCAAACTTAATGAGCTTGCTTATAAATGAGCTTGCTTCCCAAATATTATCTCTTTCCATGTCTATCCTCATCATCCATGTGTATGTTACACATGTGTATGTTATATATATGTGGATCTTTGGTTATTCGGGTTTTCTCCCACATAAAATTGGAAGTATTTTGGCGACGTTTCGACGAAATCTCATTCGTCATCTTCAGGCCTGTGTCTTCGGCCTTGTGCTTCTCAGAATAATGTGAGCTTGTAGCTGTTTTTTCTTTTTAACTGCCGGTGGGGGTGTGACTTGACTGTGGGGGCTTGGCTGTGTTCTGATTGGCTGGGGGTGTGTTCTCATTGATTGGGGTCCTGGCTGTGATATGATTGGTTGGGGGGTTGGCTGTGTTCCGATTGGCTGGAGGTGTGTTCTGTTCAGGTGGGGGCTTGGCTGTGGTGGTAGCATCTTGTGTGGCACTCGTGGGTGTGGGTCTGGTGTCATTCTTCATGTTAGGTATTCGTTTGTTAATGAGGGCGGGTTTCCAAATGGCTGGTAGGCGGGAGGCATCATCTCTTTTATTCATGCTGTGTGGGCGTTTTTCTATCTCTATGGCTTCTCTGATTATTCTGTTGTTGAAGTGTTCGGTTTTGGTGATAGTTCTAGTATTTTTAAAGTCAATCTCATGTCCTGTGGCTTTGAAGTGTTGGACGAGGGAAGAGGTTTGTTCTTCTTTTTTGATTGAGTTCTTGTGTTCTTCAATGCATGCACTAATTCTACTGTTGGTTTGCCCAATGTATGTGGCGTTGCAGGCATTGTAAGGGATTTCATATACTCCTTGGTTTTCTAACTTGATTTTGTCTTTAGGGTTTCTTAGGATGGTGGATATTTTCTGTTTGTGCAGAATGCTGTTTTAATGTTGTGTTTTTGGAGAATCTTGCTGATTTTGTCTGTAGTGCCTTTTATATATGGGAGGAGGGCTTTGCCATTCTCTTATTCTCTGTCTTGGATTTTGGTTAAGGTTTGTTTTTGGATTAGGTGGGTAATTTTCTTTCTTTGGAATCCATTGGCTGTTAGTACATTAGTGAGAGTATGCAGTTCGGTTTTTAGGTGTTGTTCATCAGCTAAGCATTTTGTTCTGGAGATGAGTGTCTTGGCTACGGAATTGATCTGTGCTGGGTGGTGGTGTGAGAGTGCATGTAGATAGTGGTTTGTATGTGTTTTCTTCTGATAGATGGTGTGTCCTAGGGTGCCATTGGAGTTTTTGTATACTAAGACATCCAGGAAGGTAAGTTGATTGTTAGCTTCTGTTTCCTTGGTGAATTGTATTTTGGGGTGTAAGCTGTTGAGGTGTGTGAGGAAGTTGTTCAGTTTTTCTTTCCTGTGTGGCCAGATTATGAAGGTGTCATCTATGTATCTGAGCCAGAGTTTGGGTTTGTGATCATATTTTTCTAGAGCTTGTGTTTCAAAGTGTTCCATGTAGAGGTTTGTGATGACAGGTGAGAGGGGTGATCCCATGGGTGCTCCTTCTATTTGTTTGTATTTTTGTCCATTGTAGGTGAAGTATGTATTGGATAGGCAGTGGTTGGTCAGATCTAGGATATGTTTGGGGGGGTTGTATTTGTTTTGGATGGCTGTCAAGGCTTCTTTTATAGGCACTTGGGTGAAGAGGGATATGACATCGAAGCTCACTAGTGGGTCACTGGGTTGTAAGTTTTGTTTCTTTATGATCTCGATGAACTGGAATGAGTTTCTTATGTCTGAGTTGATGGATTCTGCATAGGGCTGTAGTTGTTTGGTGAGAAATTTGGGTGGTTTTGTAGTGGTGAGCCTATGGAGCTGACTATTGGTCTAAGTGGAGTTCCTTCTTTGTGTATCTTGGGGAGACCATAAAGCTTAGGGCATCTGGATGATTTCTCTCTGGGTATGATTCTTTGCTGGATTTCTTCGCTGATGGGGGAGGCTTTTATTTTGGATCTGGTGGTTTTTTCTAGGTAGGTAGTGGGGTCTGTGTTTAGAGGTTTGTATGTGGGGTCTTGAAGTAGGTTGGTTAACTTGGTTTGGTAGTCAGATAAGTTCATAACCACTGTAGCATTGCCCTTGTCTGCTGGTAGGATTATTATGTTGGTGTCTTCTTTCAGTTTAAGTAGTGCAGTTTTTTCTTCTTTGGATAAGTTGCTTTTGGGTGGTTTGCTAGTGCAGAGGATGTTGGTGATTTTGAGTCTGATTCTGTTAGCATCAGCAGGGTTGGTTTTGGTCAGGCTGGTTTCAACTCCATATATAATGGTTTCTGTGGGGATGTGTTTGGGAGCGACAGCAAATTTGAATCCTTTCGAAAGGACATTGGTTTCGGCTTTGGTGAGGATCATGTTTGAGATGTTGTGCACTGTTTGTTTCATGTGTGGATGTGAGGGGGGAGGAGGAGTTTGTTTCTGGCGTTGTTGTAGTTTTCTGAGTTTGTTGGTGTGTGTGTCTGTCTTGAGGGTGGTCTGTGTTTCGGCTCTTCAGACAGCAAGTTGTTTGGATTTGTCCCAAAGTGCGGGGTGAATCTTGTTGCTGAGTCTGAGGTGAAGTGTGAGGAGATCTTTGTTGATTTGGTCTAGGAGGAATCTTTTTGTGTGAAGTTCATTTATAATTAGGGCCAATTCTGTTCTTTTTAGGATGCGTTTGGTGGTTGCTGTGCTGGCGTGGAATTTCAATTGGAAGCTTATGGGGATTAAATTTTGATCTCGGCAGTTGCGTAGGAATGCGAGGTCACATAAAATGGAAGCTCTTTGGACTTCAAGTTTTTCATAAGTCCTGGTCAGATGGTGGATTTCCTCCCCGTAGAGGTGTAATATTTGTTTTCTGAGGTTTTCGCGGGTATTTGTATGTGGATCTTTGTTTATTTGGGTTTTCTCCCGCATAAAATTGGAAGTATTTTGGCGACGTTTCGACGAAATCTCATTCGTCATCTTCAGGCCTGTGTCTTCGGCCTTGTGCTTCTCAGAGTAATGTGAGCTTGTAGCTGTTTTTTCTATTTAACTGCCAGTGGGGGTGTGACTTGACTGGGTGGGGGCTTGGCTGTGTTCTGATTGGCTGGGGTGTGTTCTCATTGGTTGGGGGCCTGGCTGTGATCTGATTGGTTGGGGGGTTGGCTGTGTTTAAAACTTTAAATTTAAGTTTAAAACTTCCAATTTTACACGGGAGAAAACCCGAATAACCAAAGATCCACATATGCATGTATGGTATATACATTAAAACTGAAACGGCTGTGAAAGTTTGACTCACAGACGAACACAATACAGAAGCCTGATGATGGCAGATGAGATTCTGCCGAAATGTTGCTACAACTTTAAAAGCACAACTATAATGACGTGGGAAAATACCTGAACAAAGCTGAATACCATACATATAGATACCCATGAAAACTTTCAACTTTCAAGGCCCCAGCAGATTGTACAAGAAGATGCTTGTGTTCATTTAGGAATTTGAAGTATAGCTGTAATTTTTCAAAAGTGCCAAGCTCTTATTTTGCTCACATTGGCAAGTTACCAGAGATCAGCATGTGGCATAAATGCAATCTAATTGTGAGCACTAAGCTACAGACTGATAGAGGCCAGGGGAATCCCATATTTGATAATTATTTGGTCTACAATTCATCTAAAAATCAATATTATTTACCCAAGGGAAAGGCTTGTTTCATTGCAAAGAAATATTTATATAACAGATGTCATTTAATATCTAAGTGCTCTCTGATATTACTGTAGAACATTTTCCTAATCTTGTTTGTCCATATGATCCAACATT
This sequence comes from Laticauda colubrina, assembly GCA_015471245.1. Classification (NCBI taxonomy): domain Eukaryota; kingdom Metazoa; phylum Chordata; class Lepidosauria; order Squamata; family Elapidae; genus Laticauda; species Laticauda colubrina. The sequence continues at coordinate 20,671,641 of BLBF01000020.1, read as the reverse complement.
TGTTTATAAGTTATGTCCCCCTAAATATGTAGGTCATTTGTGCAAACACTCTTTTGATTCAGATTTTCTGCTTTCATTTTGGGAAATAATTGAGAACAAAAGAACTTTCTGCATTGTTGAACAAAACTCAATAGAAATTCTAGAAATAGAAAACAAAATTCATCCATCTTTTGGCCAGCACAAAGCAATGCTGGCCGGAATTTGCTGGCCTCGTTGCCATTGTTTTGTTCTTCCAATATTGTTTGTGTTTTGAGTCATTTTCCAGTGGTTGTTATCCTGCTTTGTGAGTCTGCCACTTGTTAGAGGCAAAGTTATTCCTTTTTCTTCTCTGTCCTCTTTCAGCCTGTCACTAGTTAGCAGACTAGCCATCTTCCAAGAGAGCACCCAGTGAAAAGTAGGTGGACCTGACTTCAGGTCTCAGCCTGGACTTCTCAAGGTATCAAGATCAGGGGTGTCAAACAGAAGACCCATAGACTGGATCCAGCCCACAGGGTGCTTAGATCTGTCCCACAGGGCCACCCTGCAACAGGGTGCAATGGAAATAGCAATGGACTGGCCTGCAGTATCTCTGCCAGTGAAAATGGAGCTTTCATGTGGCCTCCCCAGGCTCCCCATGATGGCCTCCTACAGCTCTCTGACAGTGAGCCTGGGTTGGCTGCATGCTATTTTGGGGGCAGGTGTTTTTTTGGGGGGGGGTGTTTTTCAGCTGTTTTCAGGCTGTTTTCTATGCCATTTTCAGCCATTTTTCAGATGAAAAACGGCTTGAAAAATGCCCAAAAAACAGGCTGAAAAGGAAGGAAGGAAGGAAGGAAGGAAGGAAGGAAGGAAGGAAGGAAGGAAGGAAGAAGGGGTTAATCCAGCTTTAACTTAGCCTCTTTCAGAATTGCCTGCACAGAAGTATTGTCAATCATTCTCCTTCTGATATTTATTTATTATTTTTGGTGTGCAAATGTAATCGTAAATTGCTTCAGAAGAGTCAATGGGATTTATTGCCTCTGCTACCTCAGGTGTGAAGTGTTAGCTGTTATGTCACAACATATTGCTTTTTAATAAGCTCAGGCTCCAATATCTTACTTTCCTTGGTGATGGGAGCAGAATGTTTTGGAAAGGGTTTCCTTTCATTTCTGGAAGTGTTGCATATAGACCCAAGGCCTGGGGAAAGGAGAGTGGCCGGGAGGTGGAGCTGTTTGTAATGAGTGATGTCAAGTTGGCCATGCCCACCCAGTCACATAACCACCTGACCATGCCTACCTAGCTAGTCATTAGGGCAGAGAACGGTTGTTAAATTATTTGAATCCCACCACTGATTCGGCCCTCAATGAATTCGGCCCTACCCGTGATGTAGAGAAACAAAGAAATATATGAGGATGAAGTTAGAAAGCCCCACAAAAGAGGCAGGGAGACCCTACCAAAACTATGAAAAACTATCTGAGTCTTGACATTAAACAATTATAAATGCTGAGCAACCACCTCCACCTTCAAGTGGTTGGGAGAGAAAAAAAATTAAGGAATATACAAAGTTTAATAAATAAGCACTGAAAGACCAGTTTGATATCCATTATTTCTGGATGCAATAATAAGAAACCCGAGACCAACCAGCCCTACAGAAATCCAAGCAGAGCTGTGCATTTTGTGGTATCTTCAAGAGAAAGACCAAAATGTCAGGATGGCAGTCACAGCAACACAAAGCCTTTCCCTCTTCGAAGTCAATACATATAAAGATAGTCCTTGCCTATTACCACAACTTGGAGCAGAATTTCCATTGCTAAACAAGTGGTTTTTAAGTAAGTCTCACCCAGTTTTACTAGCTTTTATTTTTGTTGGCTATTAAGTGAATCATGCAGTTGTTAAGTGAATCCAGATTCCCCCATTGACTTTGCTTGTCAGAAGCCAACTGGGAAGGTCACACATGGAGACACATGGCCCCAGGATTCTGCGACTGTTATAAATACTTGCCAGATGACAAGCAGACAGATTTTGATCATGTGTCAGTGGAGATCCTGTGATGGTCGTAAGTTCAAGGACTGGTCATAAGTCGCTTTCTTTGATGCTCCTGTAACTTTGAAAAGTCTCTAAATAAATTGTTGTAAGTTAAGGACTATCTGTTCCAAAGGTGCAGAGCTTTGATCGCACCATACTGGCCATTCTTGTAACTATTTTTTGTAATTTAAAAAGAGTCACAGTGACACAGTGGTGAGAATGCAGTACTGCAGGCTACTTTTGTTGACTGCCCACTGCCAGCAATTTGGCAGACTGAATCTCACCAGGCTCAAGATTGACTCAGCTTTCCATCCTTCTGAGGTCAGTAAAATGAGGGCCCAGATTATTGTGGGCAATATGCTGATTCTGTAAATCACTGAGAGAGGGCTGTAAAAGCACTGTGAAATGGTATATAAGTCTAAGTGCTATTGCTATTCCCCCACCCCCATCTCCAGGTAAAGATATATATTGATGCAATTTCAGAATACTATTGATGGAACAGAATTAAATTCTGCTGCAAATGAAACAATGGTAGTCTGGCCATTTCAGAATACTGTTAAAGGGAATAACATCATTATGCCCCTCTCTTCAGGGATGGGATTCAAATTTTTAACAACTGCTTCTGTGGGCATGGCTTAGGTGGTAGGTATGGCTTGGTGGTCATGTGACTGGCTGGGCATGGCCAACTCAACATCACTCACATTGAGGCATGCATCTCCTCACCTGGCCTCTCATGACTGTGGGGATGCTGCAACAGTCGTAAGTGTAAAAAATGGTCAGAAGTCACTTTTTTCAGTGCCATTGTAACTTTGAATGGTCACTCCACGCAAGCAAAGTACCAGCAAAGGAAGGGAAAAAAACTCCAGAGATGTTCCTTAGACAGGAAGTCTAGTCTTGCCAAGAACATAATAAGGGTTAATGGAGAGGCAGTTTCTATAAGCAACACCAGAATTTTTCCTTCCTGCCCTCTTTACAATATTAGGCCAGAAATTTCTTCTAATAACCAGTTCTTCAAACTGCTTAGAATGTTAACAACCTGTTCTAGCGAATAGGTGTGAACCTGTAGAATCCCACCCCTGCCTCTCTTCCCCAAATACAATAGTGATGTTCTACTCTCTTCTCTTGTGACTTGTTAGAAACATGGAGAGTGGTAGGTTTCAGAAGCAGGGGAAGAAAATAATTTGGTGCTAATGGAGAAGGGAAACAAATAGGAAGAAATGGCCCCGGTTTCGAATAACAAGAGAAATGACATCTGGTCACATCCATCACAGGACAGATAGTGGATAAAAAGTTATATAAATCTTTTTTATAAAATATGTCAATCACCAGTTGAATCCAATTGTTAACCGCATGAACACAAATGGCATATCCACTCAGGCAAGACGTTTCCTTTAGCCTGTAACATCCATTTTCTACATATTGAATAGAAATGCTACAATGCAATGGCTAAAATGAAAGATATTTTTTTTTAGGGTTAGTCCTTCTGCTAGTTCAGAGGCACGTTTACCTGTTTACATAATCCTGTCACACCTCAGTAAACTATTCCTTTCCGAGAGCAAAGCTCCTGATCCTTCCCTTGCCTAAAAGAAAGGGATATTGCTTACCTTAATAAAGGCAGAATGATATTGACCAATGGCAGCAGAGACCCAGCCAGCTCCATCTTATTGTCTGAAGCAAACCTAATAAGGAAAGTATTCGGAATATAAGTCACCTAATAGGTATCTGGGTTAGAACTATATAAACCAGGATAGACATTTTAAAACTGTATCTCTAAGAAAATGCAAAACTATAATTAGGTGTGGTTTCTCAAACGGCCATAAGATGGAGCTAGAAACCTGGTTTGTCTTTGTCTGAGTCTCAGAAGAGAGTGTGAGTGTATCTCTGTTTCCTTCTGTTGGAAGGTATTGCCATTCCTCCATTTTTCCTAATTGACTGATATTCCTGGATTTGATGTAAGTCTGATACTGAACTGTTTCTGACACTGGACTTTGTTACTGGGGTAACCCTGGATTGAAAACTGACTGATTTACCTGTTAATGACTTTTGGACTGCCTATTTTGAACTTTGCTTAAACCTTTGTTGAAAGTAAAACCTTATATTTACTGTACAGTGTATCTGTGTGTTGTGTGTGTATTATTCAAACACTACTCTCATATACGTCTCCTGTATGCTCTCATTCTCCTAACGGGGAATTACCTCAACATTGGTTATAGGCCCAGGCCATATCAGGCTGAGATAACTGAGAGTTAGTGTGAATGCACAGTACTCTTTACAGACAGATGTTTACTGTTTAATTGTGGGTTAATATGCTGGTAAACATGGCACAAGACACTTCAACAAGTCTATCACTGATAACCCAGTTGAATGGAACAAACTATGTTTCCTGGTCTATGAAGTGCAGTCTACTTCTGTGTAGAGAAGGTTTATGGAATGTAGTTCAAGACCCGCTGGATGTAAATGATTGGGATCCAGCTAATGAGGATGATGCCAAGAAGTTTGTTGACTTTAAACAGAACAATGAATGAGCTCTTTGTATAATTGGACTAACACTGAGTGACCAGCAGCTAGTCCATATTCGTGGAGAAGAGTCTGCTGCTAGGTGTTGGGAGAATTTGAAGAGGATTTATGTTCGTCACAGTGTAGGTGCACACATACATCTTACACATAAACTGTTTAGAGCACATCTTCTGAAAGGTGGAGATATGTTAGCTCGTTTGAACTTCATGAAAAGAACTTTTTAAGAGTTACATGAAAAAGAACTAATATCTTCAGAGCTGCATCAAGTTTACATTATTCTGTCCTCATTGGATGAAAGTTATGATGATTATGTATCTTCACTGGAAGTACTGTCCAGAGGTAAACTGACACTGACTGACATAACTGAAAGATGGTTAGAAGAAGCAAGAAGACAGCTGGACAGAAACTAACTAAGGAAGGAACAACCACAAGAAGAGGATTTATCTTCAACTGCCTATACTGTTAGGAAATGTTTTTCTTGTGGGGCTAGGGAACAAATAGCTAGACATATAGTAAGAAGGGGAAACAACAGAATACTGGCAAACACCAGAAGGCTAAGAAGAATGTTAATTTAGCTATGTCTAGCAATTCAACTGTAAACCATGATTTGCGGGTTGTTGATACTGGAGCATCGCAATGCATTACTAAAGATAGAAAAAGGTTTGCAAAGATGTCTACAAGTAAACAACATGTATCATTGGCAAATGGATGGAAGATTAAAGCATCAGATGAAGGTATTCCATATTGTTCTTGTATAAATGAACATTTAACAATGTTATATGTATCTAAACTGAAACTTAATTTGTTATCAGTAAAGGCCCTAACACACTGGCCGACGGATGCAAAACATTTATAAAAAGGACACAGCGGACGAGAAAATTGTTCCATCCGTTGTTATCCGCTCTCAAAAGGGGCAAAAATTTGCATAACCAGAATGGATAACATGGAAAGGAACGGGTGGGGGGAGGATGCAGGGCGGATGGAAAGCGGATGCTCCACGGAAGCCTAGTGGATGGAAATGGATAAGAGCAGATGGCACATCCGCAAGGCTTCCAGGGGGCCACAGCAAAGCGGATGTGGAACGGATACAGCGGATGCAGAGCAGACGCCGTGCGGATGAAGTGGATGCACAGTGGAAGCCTAGCGGATGCACAGCGGAAGCCTAGCGGATGCCTAGCATTCACTGTGCATGCGGGGAGGATGCATTGTGTCAGCCCCATGGATATAAAGGGAGGCAGCTCCCAAGCAGGTCACCATTCAGAGGAAAGACCTGCTTCCAGACACATTGACTGCTTTTGCCAGCCTGCCCTGCCTGCATGCCTGCCTGCCAGGCTTGCTGCCTGCCTTCCTGCCAGCCTGCCTGCCAGCCTGCCTGCCAGCCTGCCTGCCAGCCTCCCTGCCAGCCTTGCTGCCTTGCTGCCTGCATGCCAGCCTGCTTGCCTGCCTGCCTGCCTGCCTGACTGACTGCCTGACTGCCTGACTGCCTGCCTGCCTGACTGCCAGCCTGCCTGCCAGCCTTGCTGCCAGCCAGCAACCCCACAACCATGGGGAAGAAGAGGAAGCCTCAGCCATCTGCTGCCAGCCCTGGCAAGAGGGACAGGGCCACCCTTCCACCCCCTGGCCCTCACGCTCCTTCTACTGGGGCTTCTGCGGCATGGGCTCGTTCTTCTGGGGCTGGGGCTTCTGCTGCTTCTGCTTATGGAGGAGCTGATGATGATGCTTATGGCGGTGGTGCTTCTGCTCGTGCTTACTCTGCTGATGCTACTTCTGGCGGTGGTGCTTCTGCTGGTGCTTACTCTGCTGATGCTGCTTCTTGTGGTAGTGCTTCTGCTGATGCCGCTTCTGGAGGAGCTGATGATGATGCTTCTGGCAGTGGTGCTTCTGCTGGTGCTTACTCTGCTGTAGCTGCTACTCGTCCTGTGGTCCTGCTCGTCCTGCTTGTGCTCCTGGTCTTGCTCGTCCTGCTCGTCCTGCTCGTGCTCCTGGTCTTGCTCACCCTGCTGGTCCTGCTGGTGCTCCTGGTGCTGCTGGCGCTGCTGGTGCTGGTGCTGCTGCTGATGATGATGATCCTGCAGGTGCTGCTGCTGTTGTTGATGATGATGATGATCCTGCTGGTGCTGCTGGCGGTGGTGGTGTGGAGGAGCAGCCCCTACAACCTGGAAGCCCCTCTGATGAGGGTTCATGTGGTCCTGCCAAAGGGAGGAAGAAGCATACACGAGAACAGGAGAGGAGGCAATACAACATTGAGGAGGAACATGAGGATGAGGTGGTGGAGTGGCTGAGAGAGAATGACTATCTATGGCGGAAGGGACACAGGCTCTACAGGGACACCAAAAGGAAGCAGGCTGCTTGGAGAGAGAAGGCGGAGAGCCTGGGCTACACTTCGGAGGTGCTCCCCAGCTGGTGGAATCACATGCACACCTGGTACGGGAAGCTGCACCTCAAGAAATCTGGCCAGGCCGTGGTCAAGCTGACGGACAGAGAGACCTATGTGATGGTCAAGTGCAGCTTCCTGGAGGGTGAGATCTGCCACCGAGGAGCAGCCCTTCTTACAACCCTCTCTCTCAGACAGCCTGCCAGGAGCCAGTCCTCTTCCGGCTGAGAGTCAGCTCCTGTCTCCAGGCAGGTGTCTGTGGAGGGTGGCACGACGGAGAACCCGCGGACAGCTGTTGTAACCGTGGTGGAGCGTGTGGAGGACTCCCTGGCACAGTGGGAGAAAGGAGACGGCACTTCCACCACAGCCCAACCCGCATCCACCCCCAGCTCCACCTCCACAGAAAGGCAGAGAGCCAGAAAGGAGGGGCAGAGCCACACTGTCCTGCTGGAAATAAGAGACACCATCAGGAGCCTCATAGATATCCTCTCTCAGCTGGTCCACACGACTCCTCATCCTCCAATCACAAGTCCTTCCTCACCTATGTCAACCAGACCCTCACGGACATGGCAGAACCCCAGTACCAGGTGGTGAAGGACAGGATCACCGATCTGCTTCACAACCCTCCAGATCCAGATGAACCTGCTCCCACCCAGTCCAGGTCTGCTCCTCCACCCCAGGGGATGTCCCTCCCATTCCAAGGCTTTCCACAGGCCCTCACCTACCAGGGCTACGGCTACCAGGAGGCCCAGCAGCACAGGCAGCAGCCCTTCCCAGTCCAGGCACAGACTCATCGGACGTCACCATTGCCATCAGTTCCACTGATGCCACCGATGCCACCCACACTACTGATGCCACCAATGCCACCCACACCACTGATGCCACCGATGCCACTGATGCCACCCACGTCACCGATGCCACCCACGCCAGTCCTCACACAGCTGCAGACCAGACAGCCCCACTACACTGCTCCTTCCTCCACCCCACAGCCAAGCCCAGCCTCAGTACATCTGTCATCGGTACTGGGGCTGACACCCCATGGCATGGAGGAAGGAGCTCTCAACATCACGGGGCTGAGCCAGCTGTCTGAGAGCTTCCTCAACACACCATCACCTGTTGTCCTCTCGGGGCCAGGCACCCCAGTGGTGCTTCAGACCAGCACTCCAGCAGCAGCCACCTCCACAGCACCTGTACCCTTCACCCCTGAGACTGGGCACACCTCTGAGTGACAGAGAAGAGTGCCAGAGACTGGGTGGCTACCTGTAGACTTTATTTGGATACTTGACTTGAGTCATTTTTCTTTCACAACTTGTTATTAATAAAGATTATCTTTGCTTCACACACTTGCTTCATTTATTTTTGTAAATAAAGTCTTGATGGAAACTTTTAGAAATGGTTTAAGCCTTTGCATGCTTGTGGGATGGGTAAGGATAGCAGTGGGGTGGGTAGGGATACCTGTGGGATGGGTAATAGCTGTGGGATGGGCAGGGATACCTTTGGGATGGGTTGAGATATCTGTGGGATGGGTTAAGATAGCTGTGGGATGGGCAGAGATACCTGTGAGATGGGCAGGGATACCTTTGGGATGGGTAATAGCTGTGAGATAGATAAACCTCCAGTGCAAGCATAGTGGGACTATATGGTCCACCCTCCCAGATGCCACACCTTTGGCCCTTTATTATCAATAATAATGTAATCATTCATCCACACATGTCAACACAAACACAACTCTTTATTAAACGCCCTGTTCATTGTAGGCCCACCCAACATACATGGCCCAATCTCATCAGTCTGATGAGACAGGCTGAAGGAAGCATCGCTCAATCATCTATCATCCTGTCTTGCCACTCCATTGCTCCAGCTGGGGAGTTGCACCAGTGTTTCAGGAGGTTGCGCTGCTTCTTCCCTTCACGTGAGGCTCTGTTGGGGCCTTGCACTTCCTCAGTGTCTATCAGGTTTTGTTCTTGCCTCCATTCCCCAGCCTCCATGTCCCCATTGCCTTGTTGGAGGTCCACGAGTCTGTTCTGCAAGACTGGGTAGCAGATACGCATTACATTGTGCAGGATGCAGCAAGCTTCCATGATCCTCCTCACGGTCTCTGGGCGATGCTGCATGGTGGTGAGAAGTACGTGGAACCTGTTGGCCAGGATGGCAAAGGCGTTCTCCACCACCCGCCTTTCCCTGGACAGCCTGTAGTTGAAGATTCTCTCTTCACGGGTGAGGTGTCTGGAAGTGTATGGCTTCATGAGGTAGGTTCTGAGGGAGAAGGCATCATCCCCTTCAATGAAGTAGGGCACATCTTGCGTGTCATTAGGCAGGGGGGTCTGGATCTGGGAAGCCCATGATGAGGTTGCTTTCCAGCCCCTCCTTGAGGTCACTGCCATTGTATACCTGGGCATCTGAAGCTGAGCTGTTGCCTGAAGCGTCGATGTACATGAACTTGTAGTCAGCATCGACCATGGCAAAGAGGATGCTGGAGTAGCCCTTGTAGTTGAAATAAGAGGACCCCGACTTGGCTGGCACTTTGCAGGCCACGTGCTTGCCATCTATGGCTCCAACGGTGTTTGGGAAGTTCCACCTCTGATACCACTGCTCTGCAACTTTCTTCCATCCTTCTTCAGTGGAGGGGCACTGGAGGAGCTCCTCCAGGTATTCTTCAATGATGGCCTGCACCACTTCTCTGACCACAATGCTGATGGTGTTGTGTGGCACCCTCCAGCCGTACTGCATGCTCCTGTAGGTGGTCCCTGAGGCCAGGTGGCGCAGAGTCAGTGCCACCTTGAGCCCAGGGTCCAGGCTGGGCCGGAAGTTGGTGTTTGCCTTGGTCAATCTGGATCTCAGCCGCTCCACAACTTCATCAAATATGGCTGGAGGCATCCTCATGAAGTTCTGGAATGCACAAGGGTCTTCTCCTGATCCATCTTCAGACTCAGATGCTTCTTGGATGCCTCCTTTTCTTCCTGTAGTAGAGTTGAAAGAGCCTGTAGATGGCTTCGCACTGTTGCGGAACGATGGTGGCTACCAAAAGGAGGTTGTTACGATCCATGGTGGACATGACTGGATGCTGTGGAAGAGCAAGAGGCAGATGAAGGCTGCAGAGGTCTGCACAGCTGGGGTGCTGGACTGAAAGTGAGATCCAGGTGAGTTGCTCCCCCTTTTTATAGGCAATATAGGTTTTCCACTATGTGTCCTTTTGCATCCTCTAGGCATCCTCTAGACATCCTTAATATCCGAGATAGGTCCCCTCTGCGAACATTTTTTCCATTTAATATGCTTTCTTTGCGAGCTGCATCCACTTTCATCCTTTCTCTGTCCGTGCTACTAATGCTGCGCATCCGTTCCAGGTCCGTTCCACTTCCTCCCTGTGTCCGCTTTCTGCTGGAGTGGATTTGAGTTGCGCAGATGTGCAGTGGATGCCTAGCAGATGTAGCGGACGCGTAATGGATGATGACAGATGCAGAACGGATGTTCCCCGTATGCCTAGCGGATGCAGAATGGATGCGTTGGATACATTTTCCGCTCAGAAAGTTTTGAGCAGCTCAAAACTTTTTGAGCGGATGAAATGTCAGTCTACGGATGCTGGACAGATAGAGAGGAAGAAAAGCGGACGCAGTGAGTACAAAACGGAAGCATCGCGTTAACCAATGGATGGCAAGTGTTTTTCTCCATTTTACATCCTCTTTCCATCCGTTGGTGCAGTGTGACAGGGGCTTAAGGGCTTTACTTAATCTTGGTTATGTAGTAACCTTTAGGGGAGATAACTGTACAATAGAGAAAGAGGGTAAAAGTGTTACTGCTACATTAGAAAATGATTTATATACGATACATGATGACCAGTTGAAGATGTTTATAACAATGTTAAGCCACATGATGAATGTATACATTCACTGCATAGACGTCTAAGGCACATTAATTTCAAAATGCTCAAACAAACTGTTGAATTGTCAGAAGGAGTAAAATTGAAACTCTGTAGCAAGTATTTAAACTGTAATGCTTGTAGTCAATAAAAGAGTAAGGTTAATCCTGCAAACAGACTAAATGGGTTTAAGAACTTTTAGAGGCTGTGTTTGCTGACATCGTTGGTCCTAAGAAACCAAGTTTAGGAGGTGCCTGTTATATTTTGAGTATTATGGAGAATTACTCACGATACGGTTTCTGCTATCTTATGAAAAACAAAACAGAAACATTCCAACATTTCTTTAACTGGCTAAGGTTTGCTGAGAGAAAAATGAAAAGTAAAGTAATTACTTTCATAACTGATAATGGGACTGAGTTTGTTATCAAACTATGTTGAAATTGGCTGGTGTCGAGCATAAACGTTCTGCACCTTACAGACCACAATATAACTTATTTGTAGAATGAAGAGGGAAAACATTAGAAGCCATGGCTCGCACTATGTTATCTGACTCAGGTTTACCTGAAACACTGTGGAGTGAGGCCATAATGTGAAGTAACCATGCTTTAAACAATGTAGTTAATACAACAACTGGAGAATTGCCATTCACTTGTTGGCATGGCAAAAAGCCAAATTTAAGTTACTTACACACATTTGGAGCTCCAGCATGGGTGCATATTTCCTCACAAGTAAGACTGAAAGGGCAACATAGAACTAAGAAATTATTTTTTGTGGTCATGAGACCAACCATAGATTGTTTAGATTCTGTGATCAAGGCACAGCTCATGTTCATTGTAGTGCTGATGCAAAATTTCTTGAACACGTTGGATGAGATAAAGTGGAACAGGAATCCAGAAATGATATTATTGACACCTAAATAGACCCTAAAGATGATATCAGTAAACAACAAATAGCCATTAAAGAGGAAGAATAGGAGGAAGTAGTAGAACAAGCACAGGAAGAAATGGAAGAATAGGAGCAGATGGCACAGGAAAGTCCACTAGTAAGCCCTGTATTACCAAGACGTTCAACCTGAGTAACACGACCACCTGATAGATGTCAGGCTAGTGTTGAATGCCAAGTGAATACAGTTCCTAGTAACTATAGTGAACTAAAACTGTATCCTGCTAAGGATCAGGCTGCTTGGCAGAAAGCAATGGATAAGGATCTGGAATCTTTAAAAAGACTGGAGGTATGGAGGTAACGAAAATGTTAAGTTACCACCATGTAAACATGTCATAGGATGTAAATGGATATATAAACTGAAGACAGGTGTGGATGGGACTATTACCCATAAAGCCAGGTCAGTAGCACAAGGGTTGAATCAGACAGCAAATGACTATGATGAGGTCTTTGCACCAAGTCTGAAGGCTACAACATTAAGAGCAGCATTAGTGTGGGCAGCTAAGGAGAAATACATTGTAAATCATTTGGATGTAGAGACAGCATATCTGCATGCACCATTGCAACACACTATATATTTAAAGAAACCTTAAGGTATCAAAGATGATAAAACAACTGATTTCTGGAAATTGAAAAAGAGTCTTTTTCTTTGAAGCAATCAGGATATAAGTGGAACCAATGTACAGTTAAAGAATTAACGAAGATAGGTTTTGTAGCTGGCATGGCTGATCCATGTTTGTTTAAAAGAGAAAGTAAGGGTATGATTTCATTATTGCTATTATTTACTGATGATATAGCATTAATCACCAAAACTGAACAAGAAGCTACTGAGATAATTTCACCATTGGAAAATAAATTTAAGATAAAATAATTAGGACAAATTAAACAATATCTTGGTTTAAAGATAGATAGAACTAGGGGAGGATACAAGACCTCACAAGCAGATAAAATTAACCAATTGCTAAAAAGTTTTAAAATGGAACTTTGTTAGCCGGCTAAAACACCAATGAGTCAGGAGTTTAGCCATAGTGATGTTCAAAGTCCTGTTTTTGATAAGAACACATATCAGTCCTTGATTGGTAGTTTATCTTATCTCAGTAATTAGTCAAGGCCAGATATTGCATACAGTGTTAATCAATTTGCAAGATTTAATGCTGAGCCAGCTGAAAGGCACTGGCAAGCTGCTAAACGTGTATTAAGATATCTAAAACAAACAGTGCATTATGTATTGTATTTGGAGCCAAAAGATGAACTTAATTTGACTACATATGCTGATGCAAGTTTTGCTACAGACATAAATACACGAAAATCTACATCAGGTACTGCTGTATTATTGGGGAAAGCATTGATTGGATGGAGATCTATTAGACAGAAACATCTAAGTTTGTCAACAATGGAGGTTGAATTCTCATGTTTGTCTTTATTATGTACAGATTTAGTTTTGTATAAGCAATTATTAATTGATATGGGAATTGTTATAAAAGATCCTATTTTTGTTTACGAAGATAACCAATCAGCAATACAGATGGCTTCAAATATTGCTGTTAAAACAAGAACGAAACACACAGATTTAAATGTGAGACAATGTGTGCAAAGTAAAATGATGAAGGTAGAATACCGTATGTCAGAAAATAATATACCAGATCATTTTACAAAGGCCCAAGGCTCTATAAAGCATAAGGCTAGCTGTGAAGATTATGGACTTAGAATTTAAGGTTGTATATATTGTCTTACCTAAAAGGGGAGAATGTTAGGAGTATAAATCACCTAATAGGTATTTAGGTTAGAAATATATAAACCAGGATAGACATTTTAAAACTGTATCTTTAAGAAAATTCAAAACTGTAATTAAGTGTGGTTTCTCAAATGGCCATAAGATAGAGCCAGAAACCTGGTTTGTCTGAGTCTGAATCTCAGAAGAGACTGTGAATGTATCTCTGTTTCCTTCTGTTGGAAGGTATTGCCGTTCCTCCATTTCTCCTAATTGAATGATGTTCCTGGATTTGATGTAAGTATGATCCTGAACTGTTTTTGACACTGGACTTTGTTACTGGGGTAACCCTGGATTAAAAACTGACTGATTTACCTGTGAATGACTTTTGGACTGTCTATTTTGAACTTTGCTGAAACCTTTATTGAAAGTAAAACCTTATATTTACTGTACAGTGTATCTGTGTGTTGTGTGTGTATTATTCAAACACTACTCTCAAATACGTCTCCCTATATGCGTTCATTCTCCTAACGGGGAATTACCTCAACAGAAAGCATCAACCATATAAATTAGCAAAAGTGCCAATGTTTTCTGTAATTTGGAGACATGAGCCAAATTCTATCAAGGTTCCAACATTAGCAAGGATACAAGAACTATTTCCAGCACTACTACTACCCTTAAAAGTGTGGCTTTTCCTAACAATAAAAAAATTCTGTTTATGTAGGCAGAACTTATCTGCTTTTCCTTTTGTGGTCCTAAAATCCTAACTGGAGCCCAAGAATGTCCTGCTCCGCATTTCAAAATTCTCATAAAAAGTCTTACCATTTTATTGTTTTCTGTTCCTCATTTTTTGCAAGTTGCAATGCAACAATCATTGTCTCAATTAAACGAGTGATCTTCCTCCTTAGAGTTGTGCTCATTTTTTTGCCTTCCATGACAATAGGAGACAACTTATCAGGAAGGAAATAAATAGTACTGGTATATACTGTACATTCTACTTTGGATATTTTGCAAACTGGGGAAGTGAATTGGAACTTTTACCAAGAACAGTTTGGAAATCCATACCCTATCAGTCACCTTGTACTATCTTAGATAAAGTACTCAGAATTCAGTAGGTCCATAACCAAATCTCAGCTTCTAAAAATACACAGGGTGTATATATTTCACAGAGTGAAATACCTGTTCATCCCAAAACCTACTGTGGAGCTAGAAGTCTCAAGTGCTGCAACATTATGCAGGCACCACAACAATGAGAAAAATATATTCCATTTGGCAGGAAGCCTCTATTGAATAAATGCTTTTGTTTTACTGAAAGTTACCTATCCAAATGTGAGCAAGGAGGCACAGGATAATAATTAACTGCAGCAATTGAATGTGTTGGTTGACTTTGTTGGAGAAGGTGAGACCTTAACATCCATAATCTCATCAAGTATTTGCCTCCCATAAAGAGTTGCTGAGTAAGGATATATTCATAATGGATCAAAGCTATCTGTTTTTTTGTTTCCTTCTTAACTGAGCATATCTAAATGATCATCAAAAGATTGAGTGGATTAAAACAGAAAAAATCACTTATAGGCTATTAGTGTCTTTCTTACTAAAGATATATTGGGGAGAATATGATGTTGAGATTTCAAATGTGATTAACCTATTGCCTCAGCATATATCATGCTAATAACCATTTGCATAGAAAATAGTTTGATATTAAAATGTGCAATGAATATTTAGAACCAGGTCAATCCAACTATATCTTAAGGTTAAAATTAAAAAATCCCAAATCATGTGTGTAGATTGCCTCCCCATCATTTTGTCTCATCAGATCTCAACATCATTTGTTTTATAGTTGGCTGAGATTTATATTAAATCAAACAGTTTTAAATAAAACTGTGATGAACATACTTTCAAATAAAAGAAAAGAATACAGCAACATAGTTTCTAGTATATAACCCTTTCTAAAGCACCTCAGATTCAGTCTGTGGGAGGTTGAAAAGAAACAACAGAACTTACTCCACCAAATAAAAAATGTAAATAATTTGTTGTTCACTTTTTTCCCATATCTAATGGCAACCGTAGAATAACCTCTTTCCTTGTTTTCAGGAAAGAGAGCTGGGAATGCATAAAATAAAACCTCATCTAAAGATATCCATTTTTTCCATGATATTCGTCTTGTATGGTTCATTAAGCCCTGAGGAAACTAGCTATTTAATGCATGAATATTTAAATAAGTTAGTGTTCTGGCTTATGTATTGTGTATCTATTGTGTTATGCTTAATTATGCACCAATTTTTCAGACATGGTAACACTGAACAAATGACAAGCACGCTTGGGGTAAAACGGGAAGGTGTTAAGTATTTAGAGAATATATCTGAAAGAATATTGCCATAGGATTACAAATTAGGATATGACCCTGACAACTTGATGTCTGAAATTGTATTTTTTCTTTGTTCCATATTTCATAAGATGCCATCCTTCAAAAGTAGTGCCATCTAATTTTTTTCTGTTGTAATACATTCTTATAATTTTGAGGTTAAGTTAGATCATCTAATGGGAATTCTGTGAGAATTATTAAGCTGATTTGTGTGAATCTGTGATATTATGAGATATAAATCTTTTAAGTGATTGCTGGTATATTTATCACTTAAGATGAACCCCTCTGAAGAGAAAAATTAATATCCCTGTCTGTATGTAATTTTTGTCTGTGCTCTTATCTGTGGGTATTTACCCACAATAGACCAAAAGGTGCAGAACCTTTAAAGCAAAATCCACAGGAATTTGACAAATTTCACATCAATGATTGTAGCATACTGAATACAGGAATAATGGGATTTTTCTAGCATTCTAATAATGTCTTTGGAAAAAACTTGCAATAAAATCAGGTGTGGCACCCTCCTTAAATTGGTTTATAAGAGAGATAATAGATAAGCATATATTGAAGACCAACACACACAAAATGGATCTTGGTTTGGTGCCAGAAGCACCTGATTCTTTTTTCTTGACATCAGATCAGTTGATATTCTTCAGAAAAGGTCTAATCTGCAGGCTCATATCTAAATGAATGGACTAGCCAATTTGTTCATATTGAGAAAATGTTAAATATTTGACAAAGCAGTTTTGTTTCTACTGAAAGTCCCTTTATACTGCTATGGTTAGATTATGGCACGAAGCGGAATTTGGTGAATTGTAGTTAATTCAATGCTTGAGTGTATAGGTGTTCCTGTGTATAAGCAGTAAAGAAATCTCTGGACAACTTGTCTTCTGTATCTCAGACACATTGGATATTAGATTTAAAGGAAAAGGTCAAGTGGGAGAAGGTGAATAAGACCGAGAGAAAAAATATTTTATCATATAAAATCTCAAACCCACAATAATGGTTCTTTTTTAATCCTATAGATGAGGATGTATATGGAAAAATACATGCTGCTCTTAGATCATATGAGCCTTTAAAATAAAGACTAAACCAAATTAGATTTGTATTTATTTATTTGTGAGATTTTATTTTGCCCTTCTAATTTTGAAATTGTGTACAATATAAATATATCAATGACCAAATTCTAAACTTAAAAAATGATCACTAAATAATAAAAGCCACAAGATATATTTGGGGAAAAAAAACTAAAAAACCCCACATTGAATGGTGAAGTATCTAGCGTTGTCTTCAAAAACCATGTCTTTCATAGTATCCACTGTAATCTTTGGTCATTTTTTGAGGTGCAAGGAGTTTTGATCTTGATGTTATTTATTATCTATTTCAAAATCAGTACAGGAAGTCAAACACTGAATCTACTCAGCCCAGAAAAGAGTCCCAATTATTCCTAACAGTTTGGAAACAGCAACATTTGAGCCATGAAAAAAAATGTATGTTTCATTAATTAGAGAATCAATTTGGTTTAGTGGTTAAAGGTTCAGGCTAGAAATCAGAAGAATGTGAGTCCCACATTAGCCATAAAAGCCAACTGAGTGACCTTGGGCCAATCTTTCTCTCTCAACCCAACTTCCCGCACAGGTTTGTGGTGGGGAAAATAGAAAGAGGAGTGTGTTGGATATATTCACTGCTTTGCATTCATTGTAAAAAAAATAAAGCGGGAAAGAAGGAAAGAAGGAAGTGTTAAGCCTGGGTTCCCCAACCAGGGTTAGGTAGACAAGCTAAACAGAATGTGCAGCGTTAGTCAGATAGGCACACAGATAAATGAGTGAGCTAAGCTTGTATGTTTATTAACATACAGTAAAAATAACAGATACGCTTGTGCTATCAAGAATATAGTTTATTCCAGTATAAGTTTATGGCATAGTCAAATATCAGTCCAATAGTCATTTACCATGTAGTCAGTCCATTCAGGGATATTCAGTTAGCAAAGTCCATGTAGAATATCCTATGTCAGTTCACTTACAAATCAGTCCTTTGTTGTCTCTCCCGTTCGAGCAATGCAGTCTTGATTCCAAGCAGTAATCAGGGATCATCAAAGCCAGAGAGAGAGAGAGCAAGCTGTATACTTGCTACTTTTAAATGGTTTTCATAACCACTCCCACAATTGCTATTTCACAGTTAAAGCTGCATACACACTAACATACACTAACTATGATTCATAGTTATTAGTTCACCTAAACCAGTTAGGGTAAACAATGTTATCCCTAACAGGAAAGAAGGAAAGAGAGAGAGAAAGAAAGAAAGAAAGAAAGAAAGAAAGAAAGAAAGAAAGAAAGAAAGAAAGAAAGAA
>BLBF01000020.1:20640272-20653539 GCA_015471245.1 Laticauda colubrina | reverse complement strand
GAAAGAAAGAAAGAAAGAAAGAAAGAAAGAAAGAAAGAAAGAAAGAAGCAAGCAAAAATGGCTATTTTAAATTCTTTTAACAAGGAGTACCATCTCTTCCCATCTTGGAAATAAAGCAGTCTCACAAGAGATAAACAACTGGGAGACATTTTTTAAAAAAAGGAAAGAGAAAAAATATAACCATCACTTTTGAACATTAAAAATTATAACTGTCACCATCTTAGGTTGGTTATTTGGGTTCACATGCACAAAACTCATTCCACTTCTTGGAAATGATCAAAGATCTCCACGTGGAACAAGAAGATCTGCTTGTAAGTTTCGACGTGGTTTCACTATTCACTCAAGTCCCGATAAAAGGAACTCTTGAAATCATCAAAAATAAATACCAACCATCTAAACACCTGATGGAACTAGAAGAACACTGCATAACCAACACATATTTCACATACAAAGGACAAAGATACAAGCAAATTGAAGAAACCCCTATGGGATCACCACTGTCACCCGTCATTGCAAACCTGTTAATGGAAGAATTCGAATCTAGAGCCCTGGCTAATGCCACCCACAAACCCAAACTTTGGTTAAGATACACCGATGACACACTTGTGATTTGGCCCCATGGAAAAGAAAACCTAAACAATTCCCTAACACACCTAAATAGCACACACCCCAAAATCAAGTTCACCATGGAAATGGAAACAAACAAACAACTACCATTCCTAGATGTACTAATCTACAAAAAAACAGATGGCACACATATACCAAAAGAAAACACACACCAACCGCTACCTCAACGCCCAATCCCACTACCACCCAGCACAGATAAACTCCATGGCCAAAACACTAACTGCCAGAACTAAACGCCTGGTAGACAAGACACACATAAAGACTGAACTATGCTCCCTGACTAAAGTACTGACAGCTAATGGCTTCCACAAAAGCAAAATCACCGGCTTGATCCACAAAAACACTGAGACATAATGGAGACCTAGAAGATGAGCAGATCTACAGAACAGCTGTCCTACCCTACATAAGAGGTACTACAGACTAAATCAGTAAGATACTACACAGGCATCACATCAAGACTACCTTCAAAACAGACAAAAAAATAAAAGCACAACTATAATGATGTGGGAAAATACCCGAACAAAGCTGAATGCCATATATATATATATGTATATAAAATCATTTTCTTAAGTTTTCGCAGGTACTTACATGTATGGTATTCAGCTTTGTTCGGGTATTTTCCCACGTCATCATAGTTGTGCTTTAAAAGCACAACTATGATGACGTGGGAAAATACCATATAGTTGTGCTTTTAAAATTATAGCAACGTTTTGGCAGAACCTCATCTGCCATCATCAGGCTTCTGTATTGTGTTCGTCTGTCGTCACAACTAAAATGATGTGGGGAAAAACCCGAATACCATACATGTAAGTACCCACGAAAACTTAAGAAAAGATAGATAGATAGATAGATAGATAGATAGATAGATAGATAGATAGATAGATAGATAGATAGATAGATGGAGTTTAATAATTATAATTATAAATAAAATGAAATTCAGAATTTTATTGTAATACATACATAAATACACACACACACACACACACACAAAGTTCCTATTTGAATACTCTATGAGAGAGATGGGTGACCTCCAAATATAATTAATAAATAAATAAAAATATACTATACTTTTCTGTCAGATTGTTGGATAGTCTGATAAGAGGGTTTTTGTTTTTTGTTTTTTGTTATAAAGCTCTGCTGGAACCTGCAAAATAATGCATCCTTTTCTGAATGTTCTTGGATAGCTGCTTAATAATCTGTTGCATATTTTTGTTCCAGGTTGACATCAGCTGATCATATAGTTATTTAGATAGTCTTTTTAAACTCCTTTTGAAAACAATATTAACTTCTCCTTCTTCAGTCCTCTGATATTATATCTGTCCTTCATGATTTTGTAAATGTCATTGAAAGGTCACTTGTGTGACATCTTGAAACTCCTTCAAGGTTGTTGGTTGTGATTGTGATATGGTCCTTAAGACTTCAACTTATTAGCTGTGATCTTCCTCACCATATCTTTATTTAGTTTGGCCAATTATTCTGGTCTGACCTATTTTAATATAATTCTATATTAATTCTATTTAGGACCAAAGCAAAATAATGTTTAAAAGTTCTGTCAGTTGATCTGTGCTGTAGGAATCTCACAGCAAAGGATACACCATTTTTCTTTTTGTTCCTACTGATTTAGTCCTGAAAAGTCTCTGTTGTTGTTGTTGCTTCTAGCTTCTGTCCCAAGTCTAATTTCATTATGCACTTTAGCATCTCAAATTTTCTTTCTGCATATATTAGCTTTTTGATTATATATCTCCTTGCTGATTATAGCCCACTTCCATTTCCTACATACAGTATGTTCTTTTTATTCTTGGCTCAGTCAAAAGCTCAAATGAGCATACAAATATGAACAAATTTAATTTGATATACAACAACTAAGAGGAAGCCAGTCTCAGTGTTGATAAACATGACTACTCCTTTCAGACTTGTATGGCTATCAGCCAAAAACATTATTAATATATATTCTCTTGAATGGGAATCTTCAATAAGATCAAAATAGGACTACATTATTTATGCTTTATGGGAAGATGTATTTAATGTTTGTAAATCCATTTGGATAATAACATTGATTTTAATAGATTGACAAATGCATGTGCCTTTTAATGTCCATTACAATAACGATCGTCTTGAGTCTATAAAAAATTCATCATTTACTTGTTGATTAGGCTTATTCTTCGGCTTGCTACTTAACCAAAGTTTGCCCAAAGTTCCTAAACTTTACAGCATGCACGAACTGACATTTGTACAAAATGATCTAAGACTTCGTGTTCTACCCAGAGGCATTGTCGGACCTGAAGTCCATGAATCCATGTTAAAAGGTTTTTGAACTAGTTGGATTGCAAAGAATGCTGACCTAATTTGATCAATCAAGGCATATCCCAGGCTGACTCTGCTCATTGCCAGGAGTTTGATGCTGACAGGCTCAAGATTGACTCAGTGTTCTATTCTTCCAAGGTCAATAAAATGAGGCCCCAGATTGCTGTGGGCAATATGCAAACTCTGTAAACTGTTTAGAGAGTGCTGTAAAGCGCTATGAAGTGATATATAAGTCTAAGTGCTATTGATGTTGCTTTCCTTGAAAAGTGGCCATAGCAACATTTAATTAATTTAAGACTTTATTGTGAAGTCTGAGGATCTGTTCTGGAAGGAAGGAAGGAAGGAAGGAAGGAAGGAAGGAAGGAAGGAAGGAAGGAAGGAAGGAAGGAAGGAAGGAAGGCTTACTAAAGAATGAAGTCAGCTCACTTTGGCAAAGGTAACACCAATATATAACAGTATTTCGCCTGATTAAATGCAACGGGGGGGGGAGGGACGGACTATTTCTCAAAAATAGCTGAGTGTTTCCAAATAAAAAAGATTAATTCCTATCAACTTCCTGCTGACCAGACCATTTGTCAATTATTGTTGCATATGAATTGTTGAGGTAATTCTCCGTTAGGAGAATGAGCGCATACAGGGAGACATATTTGAGAGAAATGTTTGAATAATACACACACAGTACACAGATACACTGTACAGTAAATGTAGGTTTTTACTTCCAGAAAGGTTTAAGCAAAGTCCAAAATAGGCAGTCTAAAATCATTCACAAGTAAATCAGTCAGTCTTGCAATCCAGGGATAATCCAAATATCAAATTCCAGTGTCAAAAACAGTTCAGTATCAGACTTACATCAAATCCAGGAATATCAGTCAATTAGGAAAAATGGAGGAATGGCAATACCTTCCAACAGAAGGAAACAGAGACACACTCACACTCTCTTCTGAGACTCAGACTAAGACAATCCAGGTTTCTGGCTCCATCTTAAGGCCATTTGAGAAACCACACCCAATTGCATGCTCTTGCATTCCCTTAAAGAGATAGTACTAAAATGTTTATCCTGGTTTATATATTTCTAACCCAAATACCTGTTAGGTGACTTATATTCCTAACATGAATCATAAACCTTTATTTTTCCAAAGAATTAGCTAATAAGCTTGATAAGACTTTCTCTTGAAATCACCATTTTTAACATACATAGAAAAGAGACACTGGAAATTTACCCAGAGCCCATAGGTGATATACAGGCATTGACTAATATCTTAATAATATTATATGATATTCTGGCATGAGAAATAAATATTTTCATTTCCATGTTTAAATAATGCCAGGACTGAATTCAGAGTAAAGATATTACCATTATTTGTATTCGGTGTTTTTTTTATCACCAATCAAATTTTCTACAAGCACTGTGTTTCCTTAGCTTTAGAAAATACGGATTTGGTAGAAATAGAAAGCTTACAGCTATCCTAAATAGGCTCAGTGACATTGTTTGATAAACTCCAATTGTACCAATGGAGGCTCAACTCAAATCTCTCAAAGCTTTTTTAAAGTTATCCTTTGGATGCAGCAACCGTGAGGATTACCTGAATCCACAGTAATGGATGATATTTCCAACTGAATTCAGGACAGCGTGAGAACTAAAATGCACTTCTCTCATTGTTTCTTTATTATACTTAAAAGTTTACAAATTCTGCTTAAAATTTGTTTTCAATTAAATATCCAATCTTCTGGAAAAAAAAAAATAAGGAAAACTGTTTCACTTCAGTTAAATTTGAATCTTGCCTATTACATTTTCCAAAGTAACTTCATATGAGAAAAAAATAAGTAACATACAGATTAATAACAAGCCACGATGAAAATATGTTAACAATGATAGATTAAAATGTCCAACAGATTGGCAAAGTCATTTGAAAATATTCTGCTAATGTTTACTTTGTAATTGTCAACCTTTAATTTTTTAGATTATATCCTATTATCAGTTTGGGGGGCAGCCAAAGTGAAATAGAACTTAAAAGTATTGTGTCAGCTGGTGCTCCAGTCAAAAGCCAAGAAAGAAATATTTTCAGACTCTTTTAATTAGAGAAAAGATATCTTTTACTGGAAGTCAAGTGGTAGCAACAAAAGAATTCTGAATCTGAGAAAATGAGAGCATAAATCACACATACAAAGTGATGGCAATGTTCCCATCCCCAATAGTTCAAATAGTTCTTCCAATTAAAAGTTGTGAATGTCATCATGTGGACATCTTCAGGTGGTGATGACAATTCTTGGCCGTTGACCTTGGCATATTTTGATAAAGGTTTGCAGCTGCGCACAGAATAGAAAGCCAAGCAAGAAATAGAAACCTTAAGCCCCTGTCACACTGCACCAATGGATGGAAAGAGGATGTTGGTTAACGCGATGCTTCCGTTCTGTACTCACTGCCTCTGTTTTGCTTCCTCTCTATCCGTCCAGCATCCGTCTATTGACATTTCATCCGCTCAGAAGGTTTTGAGCTGCTCAAAACTTTTGAGCAGAAAATGTATCCAAGGCGTCCGCTCTGCATCCACTAGGCATACGGGGGACATCCGTTCTGCATCAGTCGGCATCTGTTACGCGTCCGCTACATCTGCTAGGCATCCGCTGCGCATCTGCACAACTCAAATCCGCTCCAGAGGAAAGCGGACACAGGGAGGAAGCGGAATGGATGCGGAACGGACACGCAGCGTTAGTAGCATGGACGGAGAAAGGATGAAAGTGGATGCAGCTCGCAAACAAAGCATTTATAACAGAAAAAACGTTCTCAGAGGGGACCTATCTTGGATATTAAGGATGTCTAGAGGATGCCTAGAGGATGCAAAAGGACACATAGGGGAAAACCTATATTGCCTATAAAAAGGGGGAGCAACTCACCTGGATCTCACTTTCAGCCCAGCAGCCCTGCTATGCAGACCTCTGCAGCCTTCATCTGCCTCTTGCTCTTCCACAGCATCCAGTCATGTCCACCTTGGATTGTAACAAACTCCTTTTGGTAGCCACCATCGTTCTGCAACAGTGCGAAGCCATCTACAGGCTCTGTGAACTCTACTATGGGAAGAAAAGGAGGCGGACAAGAAGCGTCTGGGTCCAAAGATGGATCAGGAGAAGAGCAGAGGACGGACTGTACAACAAGCTGATGGTGGAGCTCAGGAACGAAGACCCTCGTGCATTACAGAACTTCATAAGGATGCCTCCAGCCATGTTTGACAAAGTTGTGCAGCAGCTGACACCCAGGTTGACCAAGCAGAGCACCAACTTCCGGCCCAGCCTGGACCCTGGGCTCAAGGTGGCACTGACTCTGCACCACCTGGCCTCAGGGACCACCTACAGAAGCATGCAGTATGGCTGGAGGGTGCCACACAACACCATCAGCATTGTGGTCAGAGAAGTGGTGCAGGCCATCATCGAAGAATACCTGGAGGAGTTCCTTCAGTGCGCCTCCACTGAAGAAGGATGGAAGAAAGTTGCAGAGCAGTGGTATCAGAGGTGGAACTTCCCACACACCGTTGGAGCCATAGATGGGAAGCACGTGGCCTGCAAAGCGCCAGCCAAGTTGGGGTCCACTTATTTCAACTACAAGGGCTTCTTCAGCATCATCCTCTTCGCCATGGTCGATGCTGACTACAAGTTCATGTACATCAATGCTTCAGGCAATGGCTCATCTTCAGATGCCCAAGTATACAATGCCAGTCATCTCAAGGAGGGGCTGGAACGCGAACTCATCATGGGCTTCCCAGATCCAGACCCCCTGCCCAATGACACGCAAGATGTGCCCTACTTCATCGTGGGGGATGACGCCTTCTCCCTCACAGCCTACCTCATAAAGCCCTACACCTCCAAATACCTCACCCGTGAAGAGAGGATCTTCAACTACAGGCTATTCAGGGCAAGGCGGGTGGTGGAGAACGCCTTTGGCATCCTGGCCAACAGGTTCCAGGTACTTCTCACCACCATGCAGCATCACCCAGAGACCGTGAGGAGGATCGTGGAAGCTTGCTGCATCCTGCACAATTTCATGCGCACCCGCTACCCAGTCTTGCAAAACAGGCTCGTGGACCTCCAGCAAGGCAATGGGGACATGGAGCTTGGGGAATGGAGGCAAGGGCAAAACCTCATAGACACTGAGGATGTGCAAGACCCCAACAGAGCCTCACGTGAAGGGAAGAAGCAGCGCAACCTCCTGAAACACTGGTGCAAATCCACAGCTGGAGCAGTGGAGTGGCAAGACAGGATGATAGATGATTAATGGGTGCTTCCTTCAGCCTGTCTCATCACACTGATGAGATTGGGCCATATATGTTGGGTGGGCCTACAATGAACAGGGCATTTAATAAAGAGTTGTGTTTATGTTGACATGTGTGGATCAATGATTACATTCATATTGATAATGAAGGGCCATAGGTGTGGCACCTGGGAGGGTGGACCATACAGTCCCACTATGCTTGCACTGGAGGTTTATCTATCCCCACAGCTATCTCAACCTTTCCCACAGCTATCTTAACCCATCCCAAAGGTATCCCTGCCCATCTCACAGCTATTACCCATCCCAAAGGTATACCTGCCCATCCCACAAGCATGCAAAGGCTTAAACCATTTCTAAAAGTTTCCACCAAGACTTTATTTAATAAAATAAATGAGGCAAGTATGTGAAGCAAAGATAATCTTTATTAATAACAAGCTGTAAAAGAAAAATGACCCAAGTCAAGTGTCCAAATAAAGTCTACAGGTAGCCACCTGGTCTCTGGCACTCTTCTCTGTCACTCAGATGTGTGCCCAGTCTCAGGGGTGAAGGGTCCAGGTGCTGTGGAGGTGGCTGCTGCTGGAGTGCTGGTCTGAAGCCCCACTGGGATGCCTGGCCCCGAGAGGAAAACAGGTGACGGTGTGTTCAGGAAGCTCTCAGACAGCTGGCTCAGCCCCGTGATGTTGAGAGCTCCTTCCTCCATGCCATGGGGGGTCAGTCCCAATACTGATGACAGATGTACTGAGGCCGGGCTTAGCTGTGGGGTGGAGGAAGGAGAAGTGTGGTGGGGCTGTCTGGTCTGCAGCTGTGTGAGGACTGGCGTGGGGGGCATCAGTGGCATGGGTGGCATCGGTGGCGTCGGTGGCATCAGTGGTGTGGGTGGCATTGGTGGCATCAGTGGAACCGGTGGCAACGGTGGCATCCGATGAGTCTGTGCCTGGACTGGGAAGGGCTGCTGCCTGTGCTTCTGGGCCTCCTGGTAGCCGTAGCCCTGGTAGGTGAGGGCCTGTGGAAAGCCTTGGAATGGGAGGAACATCACCTGGGGTGGAGGAGCAGACCTGGACTGGGTGGGAGCAGGTTCCTCTGGATCTGGAGGGTTGTGAAGCAGCTCGGTGATCCTGTCCTTCACCACCTGGTACTGGGTTTCCGCCATGTCCGTGAGGGTCTGGTTGACATAGGTGAGGAAGGGCTTGCGGTTGGAGGATGAGGAGTCAGTGTGGACCAGCTGAGAGAGGAGATCTATGCTGGTCCGGATGGTGTCCCTGATCTCCAGCAGGACAGTGTGGCTCTGCCCCTCCTGTCTGGCTCTCTGCCTTTCTGTGGAGGTGGAGCTGGGGGTGGATGCGGGTAGGACTGTGGTGGAAGTGCCGTCTCCTTTCTCCCACTGCACCAGGGAGTCCTCCACACGCTCCAGCATGGTTAAAACAACTGTCCACGGGTTCTCCATCGTGGGACGCTCCACAGAAACCTGCCTGGAGACAGGAGCTGACTCTCGGCCAGAAGAGGATTGGCTCTAAGCAGGTTGCCGGAGAGAGAGGGTTGTGAGAGGGGCTGCTCCTCGGTGGCGGATCTCACCCTCCAGGAAGCTACACCTGGCCATGACATAGGTCTCTCTGTCTGTCAGCTTGACTGTGGCCTGGCCAGATTTCTTGAGTTGCGGCTTTCCGTACCAGGTGTGCATATGTTTCCACCAGCTGAGGAGCACCTCCAAAGTGTAGCCCAGGCTCTCAGCCTTCTCTCTCCAAGCAGCCTGCTTCCTTTTGGTGTCCCTGTAGAGCCTGTGTCCCTTCCACCACAGATACTCATTCTCTCTCAGCCACTCCAGCACCTCATCCTCGTGTTCCTCCTCAATGGAGTATTGCCTCCTCTCCCGTTCTCACATAAGCCTCTTCCTCCCTTTGGCAGGACCTGATGGGCCCTCATCAGAGGGGCTTCCAGGTGGTAGGGGCTGCTCCTCCACACCACCAGCAGCAGCAGCACCAGCAGGATCAGCAGCAGCAGCATCACTAGCAGCACCAGCAGGACCAGGATCAGCAGCAGCACAGTAAGCACCCGCAACGCCAGCAGGACGAGCAAGACCAGGAGCATGAGCAGGACGAGCAAGACCAGGAGCACAATCAGGACCAGCAGGACCAGCAGGACGAGGAGCAGCTACAGAAGAGTAAGCACCAGCAGAAGCACCACCTCCAGAAGCAGCAGCATCAGTTCCTCCAGAAGCAGCATAAGCAGAAGCACCACTGCCAGAAGCAGCATCAGCAGAGTAAGCATGAGCAGAAGCACCACCGCCATAAGCAGCATCATCAGCTCCTCCAAAAGCATAAGCAGCAGAAGCCCCAGCCGCAGAAGAGCAAGCCCGTGCTACAGAAGCCCCAGCAGAAGCAGAGTGAGGGCCAAGGGGTGGGAGGGTGGCCCTGTCCCTCTTGCCAGGGCTGGTAGCAGATGGCTGAGGCTTTCTCTTCTTCCCCATGGTTGTGGGGTTGCTGGCAGGCAGGAAGACTGGCAGGCAGGCAGGCAGGCTGGCTGGCAGGCAGGAAGGCTGGCAGGAAGGCAGGCACCAAGGCTGGCAGGCAGGCAGACAGCAAGGCTGGCAGGCAGGCAGACAGCAAGGCTGGCAGGGAGGCTGGCCGCAAGGCAGACAGCAAGGCTGGCAGGGAGGCAGGCAGCAAGGCTGGCAGGGAGGCTGGCAGCAAGGCAGACAGCAAGGCTGGCAGGAAGGCTGGCATCAAGGCTGGCAGGCAGGCTTGCAGGGAGGCTGGCAGGATGGCAGGCAGCAAGGCTGGCAGGCAGGCATGCAGGGCAGGCTGGCAAGGCATTTGATGTGTCTGGAAGCAGGTCTTTCCTCTGAATGGTGACCTGCTTGCGAGCTGCTTCCCTTTATATCTGCGGGGCTGACGCAATGCATCCTCCCCGCATGCCCAGTGTACGCTGTGCATCCGCTAGGCATCCGCTAGGCTTCGGTTAGGTTTCCGCTCTGCATCCCCTTCATCCACTCGGCATCCATTTGGCATCCACTGTATCTGTTCCGCGTCTGCTTTCCTGCGGCCCCCCAGAAGCCTTGTGGATGTGCCATCCACTCCCATCCGCTTCCATCCTCTAGGCTTCCGTTCCGCATCCGTTTTCCATCCACCCTGCATCCTCCCCTCGTCCGTTCCTTTCCGTGTTATCCGCTCTGGTTATGCAAATTTTTGCCCCTTTTGAGAGCGGATAACAATGGATAGAATATTTTTCTCGTCCACTGTGTCCTTTTTACTAATGTTTTCCATCCGTCAGCCAGTGTGACAGGGCCTTAAGCAAGAATGTACTTCCCCCCCTCCCAGTTTATACAGTTCCACTTTGTAACACCTCCAGCTCAATTCCCACAGTTATCCCCCCTCTTCCCCCCGTTACTTATGACAGCCAAAAGATGCAAAGGAGAGGGAGAAGGTCTTGAAGGCTAAAATCTTGAAGGCTGACATATTGCTTCAATATTTATAAGCAATTGTTCCTTTTTCTTTTAGATTTTAACTCTAAAAACTCAGATGAATTATATTTAAACAACACTTGGCCTTATTTTAATTAGTCACATCTCATGCAAATATATCTGTGTTTTATTTCATTTAATAATAGAATGATGCAGAAATTGGATGCTGTGGGTTTATGAATGAACACAAGAAAATCCTAATATAGATAAGGAATAGATTAATTTCTCCATTCTTAGAATTAGCATCACTTTCCCTATGTACATTTTTCTCACAGAAAATATAAAGAAATCTGCCAACAAAGAAAAGTAGATGGATGGGCATTATGGAACTGGTATCCATTCTTCAATATCTTAATGCTTCAATCCCTATTCCAAGGAAAAAAATGAGTCCAAAATTGGTGTGCTTCCTTTCTAACAAGGAGATTCTGACACACATTTTTTTCCACTGGCCAGTCATTTGTGATGCAGCCTAAAATCAATTGCCCTGCACTTTCAGAGTGATCTGCAAATCTAAAAAGCGTCATCCTATACCCTTGCAAATCTAGGACTCTCAGGAAACATCTTCAAACAATTATTACTGAATGCAGAGAATACCATCCAATCATTTTTTATTCTTTATGATCACTCACCAGGATACTGGACCCAAAATTTCCAGTGTTCTATGAATTAACAAATACCTTTTATCCTTTAAAATCCACCACATACAATGTTGCAACATTTATGCACATATACTTGAGAACACTTCTACATTTGAAACTATTCTTGAAATGGCTATAAAGGAGGGTTTATTTTTAAAGCTATTAATAAATGTTAATAAATCTGAGGCACTGAGAAACTTTTCTGTATCTTGTACAGAGGTGGATTCATAAACTGTTCAAATGCAGAGAGATAACTCAACAAGACATCCATAACAAAGAACATTTATTGGTTCATCAGGTATCCTCATAACTCATGTTTGTGATGAAGTTCTTCTTTTATGACCAATCCTTTGTATATCTGCCTTGTAGTAAAAGATGGTTATCTCCTAACTCATCTCATAGCAATAGAAAGAAGGTGCTATGAGTCCGTGAGTTCAGGCAAAGAATGAGGGAAACCTCCCCCCATGATACCTTTAACTACATTTACCATGATACATTCCCTTAAGGGGACAGCTCACAATTCCTAAGTTACTATCCAATTCCCATAGGCTGGCTGGGACAGCACAGAAGCCCCAGATGTTTATTATTTGTCATGGCAACCCCACCGGTATTGCAAAACAAAGCCCGTGAACCCCATTTAAATGAGCTCTCCACTTTGAACCCTAGCAAGAAAACAGAGAACCAAAAACGCAGGATGAAGAAAAGTCAAAAAACAGAGATTTTGGAAATTTACCTTGGTGCATTTTTCAAAGATTTGCTACCAAAGAAGTGGAAGAAAAATCATCAGATGGGGGGAAAAAAGAACCACGGAGACAACTATGACCTGGATAAATGAGAATCTCTATAGACACCATTCAGAAAGTGCTCAAATTCTTTTTATTCAAGACAACTTGGGGGGCAAAAAAACAGACAACAGGGAGGGGGGGAAATGGAAAAGTTGTGCTAAGCAAACAATGAAAAAATTATTCAATCAGTATGTGATATTTTTAAAAACTTCCCCTCATTGCCTTTATGTTAAAATGTCCTCATTATCATGACTGGCAATATTTTGCATGTATTTCCATTGTTCTTCTCATATCCATTAACATTTTAAAAAAATTAAAAAGCAGTGAAAAATGGACTACAGAAAGTTACTTCCAGTAATCGGGATGATAAATGGTGACTTAGGTGTTCTGACAACAAAAAAATTGAGAAGAGCAAGTGGGTTTTAAAATAATCTGTCATAGACCTAAGGTTAAAACCACTGTGGGATATATTTGAATGCTTGTCATAATTTAGTACAATTCCATTGTAGGATTTGATGGAGAAATGGCACAAATAAAATCCATATAATGTCTCCAACTCAGCAGTAAGGCAAATAGAAGCACAAGAACAATTAAAGCACAGATTATTGAGGATGCACTTTAAGGATTCATGGAATGTTTGGAAGTAAACATCATACCAATAAGAATACTTCCAATGAAATATCATACATCAAGTCTTTATTTCTATTTGTTTTGAGTCTTATGGCTTCTGACATGGAAAACAGTGTGAGAATTATTGCATTACCCTGCTTTCATGACAAAAATTTGAGGTGCATTATTTTTTAGTGACAAAAGCGTTATTTTGTCTATTCTGCTGGAACCACCACATGTGCAGACATGGGTATGCATTTCTATCTTTGATTTCAACTCCTGCAGTAGATTATTATATTCTTATCTCCAGAAATTTAGCTTGACTTGGTAAAGGGAAAACATGAAGCACAAATCTTGAAACTTGCTAGTGCAGAACACCATATGTTAATAAATGTTTCCGTATGTCAAATTAAAAATGAAAACCACTGGATTTAATGGGATTCAGAAATAGATATAAGAGAGTATATAAAATATAAGGCTATTACTACATTTGAAAGGTAAATCTTACACAGGTAAAAGTTATTACTCTGGCTTCATTAGATTTAGTTATTCATTACAGATCAGCAGGTAAAAGTTATTACTCTGG
>BLBF01000020.1:20546330-20605022 GCA_015471245.1 Laticauda colubrina | reverse complement strand
ATTTGTCACATGAAGCTCAGATTATGGAGCATGCTATTTCTTGTTGTTAAGACCATTAAAACATTCAGGTTTTCATCTAAGTTATGTTCTGTACAATCTGACACTTAACAAATCAATTGCTTCAGGACAAGTGCTGAAACAAATAGTATGTTTTGGGATGTGAGATAATTGATGGAATGAGGGAGGGAGGGAGGGAGGGAGGGAGGGAGGGAGGGAGGGAGGAAGGAAGGGAGGGAGGGAGGGAGGGAGGGAGGGAGGAAGGAAGGAGGGAGGGAAGGAGGGAAGGAAGGAAGGAAGGAGAACTGAATTCTTGAGTTCCAGTAGAATTAAATTATTTTCTTTTCAGTGTAGGTATTGTCAAAGATAATGCTTTCTGGCTTTTGAAAGAGATTCTCTTGGTCAAGTGGTGAGACTGACAATTGACTTCCAGAATAAAGATAACACCTATGTTCTTGTCTTTGGCAGGAACAAAAATGTGCTCTTGAACAGTTTTGAATAGAGCATGAATTGGATGAAGTCTGGATGTACAATTGTTTGTACATGTGTGGCCTGATGTAAGGATGTATTTTACTGATTTCAAGAGCACTTTCTGAACATATGCTATAGTATCCAGTTTACTTGAGAATTAGTTCTTTTGACAAAACAAAGTGAGAATGAGGCAAACTTCACATGTAGAGCTGGAATCTGCAGTGTGGCAATAGAAGTATTAAAACCTCAGATTCTTGGCTCATAACAGATTTCTGGTTCTATCTGTCTGAAATTTTATTCTAAAATTTATATTACATTTTAAAATAAGAAACAGAATGTTTAAATGAAATGCCTGGTTTCTATCAACAATCAGAATTTGAAGTGGAAGAGAAATCCAACTAATACAAGGGAAGTAAAAAGCAGAAGAGGGACTTCTAATAGAGTCAGAGAAAACTAGATGGGCAGTTGGAACTTGACTAGCTACCCAGCATTTTCATTTTAAGGCCCTGTCACACTGCCCAACGGATGCAAAACATTTGTAAAAAGGACACAGCAGATGAGAAAAATGTTCCATCCGTTGTTATCCGCTCTCAAAAGGGGCAAAAATTTGCAGAAGCAGAGTGGATAACATGGAAAGGAACAGACGGGAGGAGGGCGCAAAGCAGATGGAAAGCGGATGCGGAACGGAAGCCTAGCGGATGGAAGCGGATGGAAGCGGATGCAGAGCGGATGCAGAGCGGATGCAGAGCAGATGCGTAGAGGATGCATAGAGGATGCAGAGCGGATGCAGAGCGGATGCGTAGAGGATGCAGAGCGGATGCATAGACGATGCAGAGCGGATGCAGAGTGGATGCGTAGCGGATGACGCGGATGCGTAGCTGCATCCGCTTTCATCCTTTCTCCGTCTGTGCTACTAACACTGTGCATCCGTTCCGCTTCCTCCCTGCATCCGTTTACCGCTGGAATGGATTTGAGTTGCGCGGATGCACAGCGGATGCCTAGCGGATATAGCAGATGCGTAATAGATGCAGAACGGATGTCCCCCGTATGCCTAGAGGATGCAGAATGGATACATTGGATACATTTTCCACTCAAAAGTTTTGAGCAGCTCAAAACCTTCTGAGCGGATGAAATGTCAATAGACGGATGCTGGACGGATAGAGAGGAAGCAAAACGGAGGCAGTGAGTACAGAATGGAAGCATCACGTTAACCAATGGATGGCAAGTGTTTTTCTCCATTTTACATCCTCTTTCCATCTGTTGGTGCAGTGTGACAGGGGCTTTAAAGAGCAATCAAAGCTGATTTTTTTGGTAATTTATTGAAAAAGGGAAGAGAATATTGTTTGTTTGATTGAAGGGAAATAAAGATTAATCCCTTTCATATAACAAATACAGAGTAATCTGTAATCCCCAAGTTGGTAAGCTGATGGGTACGAGACCATACTGTGGATATTTTAATATGAGACCATACTATGGATATTTTAAAAACTGTGATGAACATAACCAGCTGCAAGTTACCCTCTTTCTGTAAAGCTGAAAGTGAAAATAATGGTGAAATTATTTCTTAAACTTCCAAAACTCTTTTCACTAGCTTCCAGCCTGCAATGCAATTTTTTTTAAAATGTTGGCAGAAATATAATATCACCTGTTATTTCAATGTTATAAGGCTGCATTCTTGGAAATTAAGATTATGCTTGGGGCTAGTATTTGCTTTGTAGCATACTTGCTTTCCATTTAATTGTTTTTTTAAAATGTGTTTAATTTAAACAGTCTTGATGTGGAAATGGAACCTGGTAAGTAAGGGTGATTGTTCACAGATGAATCGCAGCTTATTACTATCAGGTTGGTTAACCAGGTTATAGCCTACCATGAAAAGTAAGTATGAAATCAAAGTGCACAAAATTATTAAGGAAGAATTAAAATGATTGGACCGAAAGATATTGATTTGACCACTGTCATTAGGAGCAAATTTTGGGAAAAAGGGAATTTCCTTATAGCATTTCTAAAGTGATATTTACTTACATTGCCTTCTTTTTGTTTTATGCCGAAGAGATCTTACTTACCCAGATTTTTTCCCTGTTAAATGTTTTGTTGCGCTTACAATGTTGCTTGAACTTACACATTAATGTGTTTCCTATACCAAAAGGCAATGAATAGCTACAACAGTCCTAATAAGCATCACCTAAAATTATATCACTGGAAATATATCAAATCAACTTGAACGGATATTAATCTCTAAACCTCCCTGAGTTTTGTAAATATGTCTTATTGATTTTATTCTGCTGCCATTTCTCGAGACTCCTACCACTCTGAATAGTTTCCATAGCCAAAAAAAGTTCTGGATGGTTGCTTTGTTTCATTATTTCTGGGAAAACACAGTGATTTTTTGACTTTTTCCTCCCCCTTTTGGTATTGCTTCATTAATTTCTCCAGACATTCATTTCTCTTTTAAGAAGATAGAGACAATTGAAGTAATGTAGAATCCTGGTAATAAAAACAAGATAATTCCAGTGAAGTTCTAAATTCTAATACAACCAAATATATTTACTTCTAGCAGTTTAGTTTTGCTATATTTTTAATTCTTTCTGCTCCATTTTATGTTTAAGACCATGTATATATGAGCATTCAGAAACTATGTGACCAGAGAGACTACACATGCAGCAAGAGGATTCCAATTAAGTTCGTTATTCAGCCTCATCCTATGAAATTAGATTTAGTTGCACCTGAACAGGTTATACCAAGAATGGACAATGGGCTGCTCTATGAGCCAATTCTGGTCACTGGAATTGATTTATCTAGTCCTCCTGGAAATGAAAGGCCAACATAAAAGATACTGAAATTAGGAAGCTTAATACCCAATAAATCTTAAATGCAAAGGTAGTTACACATTTGTCTTGAAGCATTATTCTCTAAATGCAATGGAGACATATGTCATGTGAGCACAGGAGCATTAGTAGACTTCTGCTGAATTGAAACCAGAGGGCAATCCTTTGTTGAAATAGAGAAAGAAACAAAGCAGAAGGGCAGAAAAGTCCAAGACACCTCTGTGTTTATCCCCCAAAATTGGTACTGAGTGCTGAATTTGGTGCTTAGTGCTGAAGGATATGCTAGTGCTGAATGTGGAGGTTTACTTGTTACCTATATTATAACAATAAGCCTCTCTTCATGACAAGCAATGATGCAGTGTCCCATTTAAAATTTGCCCTTGAGCTGCAGAGATAAAGGGCTGTTTACCTAATAGGCTCCCTTCGTCAGAATAAAAACCGCATGGAAGTCACTAGGCAATCATCTAGCCACCATTGTGCCAAAGTCATGAGGATGGGCTTTACATTATATCTGTAATGGAGCTGTGATGTTATGAAAGCCCTTTAGGAAAAGCTTCTGTTGGTCCCATTTCTTGATGAGAGAAATAACACCTACAGAGAGCTTGTCTTCCCTGAGGAAGGGGGGGAAGCATCTTCTAATTTTTTTTCAAAGTTTGTTTTTCTTTTATGCTACACATATTTGGTTGGAGTGGGTGAGTTTTTGATGTTTTTTTTTTAAATTGGCCAATCTACACCATTTCAACTTTGAGGGGCCATGCCCAGGAGTGGGATTCTACCAGTTTGCACCTATTCGCTAGAACTGATTATTAAGAAGTTCAGAGAACCGGTCTTTTGAAGACATTACTGGCCTAATCCTGTAAGGAAGGCAGGAAGGAAACATTCTGGTGTTACTTACAGAACCTGCCTGCCCATTAACCCTTATTACATTGTTGGCAGGACTAGACTTCTTTGCTGGTACTTTGCTTGTGTGGAGTGACCATTCAAAGTTACAGTGGCACTGAAAAAAGTGACTTATGACCATTTTTCACACATATGACTGTTGCAGCATCCCCACAGTCATGAGAGGCCAGGAGAGGAAATGGCATCTTGATGTGAGTGATATTTAGTTGGCCATGCCCAGCCTGACCCCCAAGCCATGTCCCCCAAGTCACATGACCACCACACCCACCAGCTAAGCCACACCCACAGAACTGGTTGTTAAAAAAATTGAATCCCACCCCTGGCTGTGCCCATGCAGATTGTCTGACAAGATAAACATTTGTTTTCCAAAATTAAATGCTATTGCTATGTCACTTGAAAATTACAGCAACATATGTGCTGATTTTGTTTCAAGCAAAAATATAATAACCCACGTGAATCATATTCAAGGTCTAGGGTGCATCATAACTGGGAAATAATTGTATATAATCCTGGAACAGAAGCCATGTGTCTCTCTCAAAAGTGGAATTTTTATTCTCTGTGTGTGGACATTTATTAAAAATTAAATGGGGATAAATAATTCAAAGATACCAAATCTGAATGAAGTGTCATAGTTTGGGAGGACTCTAAAGCAGCTTTTAATTGTGTAACTAATGTCTTTGTCTCTTTTCCCTACTAAGGACTGAAAACTCAGGTCCTTGATAACATAGCACATTACTCTATTCTTCTTTCAACAATGATCAAGTGGGAGTTGAAACTCTACAGGCCTTTTATTCTGCCAAGGGCAAGCACCTGATTACTGCTTGCAGCATATGGTAGCATTTTATTTCAGATTTCTATTTATAAATACTTCGTTATTACTTACAAAATGAGCTTGCAGCACATTACACTAAGTAGTTCACAGCTTTGCAGCAAGACAAACTGGAGTTCTTTGTACACGCTTGCCTCAGCAAAATGTCCAGGTACAACAACTATTATTATAATTATAGCCTTTTTCTTATATCTCCATGTGTTAATTATTAAAAAATAAAACATGTTATAAAATCTTAATTCCTTATTAACTTTTACAGCTAACAACTGGGGGAGTGTAATGAGCTTCATTTTCATTCTCTGCAATCCTATTACATATGATATCTAAAGCAAATATTACGCTTTTGCTGAATGGACAGTATTTGTCAGATTATTCAAGACATAATTCTACAATAAGCAGTTTCCTCCAAAGTTAGAGTTGTGAGTAGGGTCTGAGTAGCAGAGAGGCACCGAAGGTAGCAAAGACCGAAATAAGATGTCCATCTCAGAGAAAGACAAGATGATGATGAAAGAAAACACAAAAATGGATGTTGAGTTATATAAAAGAGGCATGTATAAAGCATACCTCAGGCATGTATAAAAATGATATCTTGTAATCCCTTGAGAACCAAGGGGCATATTGATCCCTGTTGTAACTATGTATCATTTATGTGTTTGCAACTGTGTATCAATGCAACTATGTATCATTCAGACATTGCAACATTGTATCATTCACGTGTAATCATTAAGCTTCTGTCTTCTCAGTGACCTTTTACAGGGCACGTACAGAGACAAGGAGTCAAACATTTGTAGAAATGATTTATTCACTTGGGATTACATTGTCTGGCATGCAGCTTTGTGAAGAAGTAATATCCTGATCAAATATAAATCTTGCCATCCTGTCTGTCCTGATATCTTGCTTTTGTTTGAGCCATTGTTAAATCTGTATATTCCGTCTGACCTAGGCTTAACCTAGGTTCTGAATAAACAATCACCCCCTTTTGAATGAGCATAATAAAAGAGCATGTACCCGGACACTCGGGGCGCACTCATCGCGAGGAACTTCATCTCCTGTCGTTTCTCTCTCCTTCGCTCCCTATCATGAGACGCCCATCTGATGCGGGATAGCAGATACCGCAGATCCCCACCTAATTCCTGAAGGTTCATTTTTCTCTATGAAAAAAGCTTATATGGCAAGAAGCCAACAACACTGTACAACATTTTTTGAGCCAGCAACTCCGTTAAAACTTGAACAAATATGAAGGCAAGACCAAAACAAAAATTATTTTCAATTTAGTTTCCCATAATAGTCTCGAATGATTTCCTTTTTCTCTTTACTACCATAGCAAACTTGACCTTGGTCATCTATTAATTGCAATATTTCCCTGATTCTTTCTCCTTTCTCAGTTTGTATGATAACCGTCTACCTGATTTATTTGCATCTTCAAAGTAGTTCTGTTTAGCACCTCTAATTTTCTGTGCTAGTTCTTCTTTTTCTATTAAACCTATTTTATGTTTAATTATATCCATTTTTAGCTTAATGTACTTTTTCTGTGGCATTTTCTGTAGCTCTTTTTCAAGTCCTTTATACTCATCCTCTAATATACACAAGATAATATTGATGAGGAAAGAGTTAAACAGTATTTACAGAATGCTGATTTACCCCAGATACCTAAAGAGATTGGAACAATGTTAGAAAAGCAATATAACGATGATAGAGTTAACTGAAACACTCAAGAAGCAAAATAATGGTACTAGGCCCAGATGGACTTCGGGCAGAATTTTACAAAACATTACAAGCATCATTGAACTTTCCATTGCTAGAAGTTATGAATGAAGTTATGTTAAAGAAGAGGATACCTAAATCATGGTCAGAAGCTTATATCACACTTGTTCCAAAAGAGGAGACTGATCCACTACAAATCAAGAACTATAGACCTATTTCCCTACTAAATGCAGACTATAAAATTTTTGCTTCAATATTGGCAGAAAGACTGAAAAAATACTTAAATAATTTTATTCATCCTGATCAAAATGGATTTCTGCCAAAGAGACAAATTAAAGACAATATGAGAGTAATTTTGAGCACTTTGGAATACTATGAGGCACATCCTGAAAAACAAATGGCTTTGATATTTCTAGATGCACAGAAGGCATTTGATAATGTGAATTGGCGATTCATGTTATTACTGTTGGAACAAATGGGCTTTACTAGAAAATTTATTCAAGCAATGGAAGCTATATCTGACAGACTCTATTGCCATAAGAAAAGGAACAAGGCAAGTGTTTGATCGTGGGAAAAGAGACCCGAGACCAGTGTAACTTTTCAGCTCTTTACTTAGTTGCTTGAATCTGCTCTGGCCGCGGAGCCACGGCAGCCTCTTTTATAGCGGCTGCTAGCGGCTCGCGGCCAATGACGGGTCTTTGAATCCCCCGCCGATCCGGCAAGCCAATCACAGGGTGGTAATGCGAACCAATCAGGATCACGTTTCTGGACCAATCAGCAAATAGTATTTCTGGTCCAATCAGAAGAGGGTATTTCAAGTATGTTAATATAGAATACCCCTCCCCTCTTGGTTTAGCCCGACCTACGTTATGTAGTCCCATAAGTAGGCAGGGCTTTTGTGTTGTCTACTTGACCTGCGCAGCTCAGTTGTGGTGTTGCCTTTGGCTGGTTCAGACGGGATCGCTGTTTCTCCTCTCCTTCTTGGTGGAACCTCCTGGAAGGGTGAGTCAGCCCTGCCGCTCCCTCCTGGTCTACCTGGGCTGGTCAAGTTGGCTCTGCTGCTCCCACCTGGTCTCTCCAGGCTGGTTGAGTCAGCTCCGCTGCCTCTTCCAGGAGTGGCCTTGTGTTGGCTTTCTGCTGTCAATTCCCATCTACCGAAGTCTTCTGCCGGTAAGTAGTTTTGGTTTCGCAATGGGCCTACCAGTGGTGTTTGTTGTTGGTTTGTTTGTTGTTGTGTGATTAGTGGGTTTTCTCCTCCCCTTTGATTTATGTTTGGGTGATCTCCCCCCTCTCTGATTTTGTCATAGTCTCGTTGGTGTGGTCTTTGTGTGTGTGTTTGTTCTGTGTTCCCAGTGTTATCGGTGTTTCTTTCTATTGTCCTAGATCGTAGTTGGTCTATGTCTCTCTTCCAGCTTCTCCCATCCTCTGTTTCTAATCGGTATGACTGAGGTCCCATTATTTAGGTTATTCTAGCTGGTATCCAAAGTGAGTCTCCCGTAAAGTTTTTTGCATATACCAGATCCCCTGTTGTGAATGTGCAGCATTTACTGGAGGATTCTGGTGGCTTTTTGGGGTTGTATGTTGGGTGTAATCTGTACAGGTGTGAGCGTAGTTTCCTGCCCATCAGGAGTTCTGCTGGGCTCTTGTTAGTCAATGTGTTCAGTGTTATATGTTGGATAGTTAGCAATGTATTGATTTTGTCTTGAATGTCCCCTGTGTCTATTTTATCTAATGCCTCTTTGGTGTACCGGACCATGTGTTCCGCCCATCCGTTTGCAGCCAGGTGAGCGGGCGCTGTTAGGGCATGTCATATACCCAGTTTGGCAAGGAATTTTTTGAATGATAGCACTGTGAACTGCGGCCTGTTGTCTGAGATTAACAAGCCCGGTAACCCATGCGTAGTGAATAGTTTTTTTAGCTGTCTGATGACGGCTTCTGTCGTTGTGGACTGCATGACTGTGACCTCCAGCCAGTTGGAGTAAGTGTCGACAATTATTAAAAATGTATATCCCTTTGTGGGTCCAGCATAATCTATATGGATTCTTGACCAGGGGCCCCTGGGTGTCTCTCATTTGAGGGTAGGTGCAGGAGGGGGCGTAGGTCTGGACTTTTGGCATTTTGTGCATGTTCCCACCCATGTCTCAATGTCTTTGTCCATCCCGGGCCACCAGACATAACTCCTGGCCAGGGATTTCATTTTGACGATACCTGGGTGTTCTTCATGTAGCATGCACAGTACTTTTTCCTGTATTTTTTTTGGGAATAACAACTCTATCCTCCCACAGTATACATCCCTTCAATATCAATAGCTCCGTTTGTCAGTTTCAGAAGGATTTAAACGTCTCGTCGTCATCAGTTTCCAGCCACCCTTTCCTTACCCAGTTTAAAATCCGCGCCAGTTGTCTGTCTCTTGCGGTCTCTTTTGCAATATCTGATGCGGTTATGGGTAGGTTTGGAAAGGTCTCTATTTGTTGTGTGGACGTGGTCAGTGTCAGGTCAATTGGTGCTTCTCTCCCATCCGGTAGTGTGTGACTGAGTATGGCCCTGACGCCGAAAGGCGATGCGTCGCATGTCACTGTCAGTGGTAGGGTTTCGTTGTATTGAATGAGTACCGATTCGGATGTCAGCAGATTTTTACTCCTTGGAACATGGCTTCTTCCCGTCGGCCCCAGGTCGATGTAGCTGTCTTATCAAGAAGTCTATGCAGTGGCTCCGCCGTTGTTGTCTTCTGCAGCAAAAAGACATTATAAAAATTAATGAGTCCCAGAAATGCTTGTAGTTCTGTTTTGTTTTGTGGTCTGGGGGCTTCTTTTATAGCTTTTATTTTCTTTTCAGTGGGGTAAATTCCATCTTTGTCTATTAGATACCCCAGGAATTCAACTTTCTCGGTGGCCAGCTGGCATTTTTCTTTTTTTACTTTGAGTCCTGCATCTTTAAATCTTTGTAGGACCACCCTGATGTGGCTTTCCAATTGGTTTTTGTTCTTAGCAGATACCAGCACGTCATTGAAGTAGGGCACCACCCCTTTAATTCCCTGTAAAAGACGCTCCATAAAGCTTTGGAACACCCCTGGGGCCATGCTGACTCCGAATTGCAACCTGTTGCATTTAAATGCCCCCCTGTGAGTCACAATGGTTTGCGCCTCCGCTGTTTCAGAATCGATGGTCAATTGCTGGTATGCCTGCGCCAGGTCGAGCTTTGCGAAGACTTTTCCTCCCCCTAATGAATGTAACAGATGTTGCACCACTGGAACGGGGTATGCACTTTGTTGTAGTGTGTGGTTTAGGGTGGCCTTATAGTCTCCGCAGATTCGCATGGACCCATCTGGCTTAACTGGCATCACAATTGGGGTTTCCCACCATGCGTGATCTACCTGTTCCAGTACCCCTTGTGTGATTAGCTTATCCAATTGCTCATCGATCTTTGGTTTGAGTGGGAATGGGACTTGCCATGCCTTTAGCCGGATTGGTGCTATGTTTGGATTCAAATTAAACGAAATAGGGGACCCTTGGTACTTGCCTAGCTTCCTGTCAAATACGTCCTGTTGCGCTCAAATGCCCAATGGTGTTTGGTGAATCTGTTCCTTTCGGTAGAGTTCATGGAGCCACTTGTTCCTGCTTTCACGGCTCCAACGGCTCCCTGCCTGTCTGTCTATGGTCTTGGGGGGGGGTGCTGTCTCATCGCCTAGGGCTGTAGCTCTTTTTATTTCAGCAGACCCTAGCAAAGTGTCCCCGTTTCTCACAGTGCCAGCAACTGTCTAGGAAATGGCACTCGGATCGGGGGTGGTCTCCTCTGCACCCAGCACATTGGAAACCCAGCTTGAGTTCTCTCCTTTCCTGTCTGTACTGTTCTGACTGGAGTCTATGTATTTCTTCCTCCTGACGGTCTCAGATAAGGACTCGATGTCCTCATGGTGCACGGTAGTGGTGGTCCTTTGATGTCCCTCTGTCTTCCTTTCTTGGTGTTGGCCTGTTTCTGCCCATGTTTGCTGGGTCACCCCATTCATATTCTGCATGGTTGCTGCTGACTTCTTCTTGGCCTCAGCTGCGGTGGCCTCAGCGATGGCCTCAGTGACTGTGATGTTTGGCCCGGTCAGTAGTCGGCTCTGTAATGTGAGATCCCTCAGTCCCAGGACCACACGGTCTCTCATGGCTTTGTCCATATTGAGGAAATCACATGCACCGCCAATGTCCCTCAGAGCCGCTATGATTTCCCCGACACTCTCACCTTCTCCCTGGTCTCTTTTATAAAATTTGTGTCTCCTGATAAGTTTGGAGACACCCAGTGCATAATGGGCTCTCAGTAGTCAGTCCAACTCTGGCCATGCCATCTGTGTGACGTCCTGAGGTTTGGCCAATGCTTTAGCCATTTTGAACACTGTGGGCCCACAGTGTGTCAGAAACATGGCTCTCTTCCTTTTATCGGTGATTTCTTCTAGGTCATTACTCTCGAGGAACATGAGGAACCAATCGATGTACGATTCCCAGTCCTCTGTCATTGGGTCGAATGGTGCAGGTGTCGAGTTGCTGCCGGCCATCTCGTTGGTTGGTCAGTCCTCATTGCCACGTGCTCGACTGGTCTCCTTTGTCTCAGAATCCCACCCTCGTCACCAGTGTTTGATTGCGGGAAAAGAGACTCGAGACCAGTGTGACTTTTCAGCTCTTTATTTAGTTGCTTGAATCTGCTCTGCCCATGGAGCCGCAGCAGCCTCTTTTATAGCGGCTGCTAGTGGCTCACAGCCAATGACGGCTCTTTGAATCCCCAATCACAGGGTGGTAATGCGAATCAATCAGGATCGTGTTTCTGGACCAATCAGCAAGTGGTAATTGTGATCCAATCAGAAGAGGGTATTTCAAGTATGTTAATATAGAACACCAAGGGTGCCCACTGTCACCTTTGTTGTTTGTGTTAACTTTGGAAGTGCTAAATAGAAATATTAGAGATGAAAAGAACATAAAAAGGATGAAAATTAAAAAAAGAAGAATTTAAGTTGCAAGCATTTGCAGATGACCTGGTTTTTAATCTTAGAAGATCCACTAGAAACAGCACCAAAATAGATAGAAAAGATAGAGACATATGGTAAGGTGGCCGGTTTGAAAATAAATAAAGATAAGACAAAGATTTTGACAAAGAACATGCTATCTAGACAAAAAGAAGAACTGGCAGACTTATTGAAAATTCAGGTCACAAACAAGATCAAGTACTTGGGGATATACTTGACAGCAAGATGCAGTACATTAAAAGAGAATAATTATATCAAACTCAAACAGCAGATAGCACTAGATTTGGCGAAATGGGAAAATTTACAACTGTCACTAACAGGGAGAATATCAACAATCAAGATGAATATATTGCCCAGAATTTTATATTTATTTCAGACAATTCCAATTAGGCTTGGAAAAGATTCCTTTGAAGATTTGAATAAAATTGTGTTGAAATATATATGGCAAGGTAAGAAAGCGAGAATAAAGTTAAAACTTTTGCAAGATGCTAGAATAAGAGGTGGATTTGGTTTGCCTAATTGGG
The DNA here is from genome assembly GCA_015471245.1 of Laticauda colubrina. Taxonomy (NCBI): domain Eukaryota; kingdom Metazoa; phylum Chordata; class Lepidosauria; order Squamata; family Elapidae; genus Laticauda; species Laticauda colubrina. Next base: position 20,592,770 of record BLBF01000020.1, on the reverse strand, counting down.
AGTTATATCACCAAGCTACAAATTTGATGTGGGTTAAGGAATGAATAACGTTAAGAAATACTAGATTGTTGAAATTAGAAGGACATGATCTGTTGTTGGGGGTGGCATGCTTTTTTATGGTATAAAGGAAGAAAAACACAGGGGTACTTTAGAAGACATTATATATGGGAGTCTCTGTCATTAAACTGGGAGAAGATTAAAAGACAATGTTATTTGAAAATTCCAGTCTGGCTATCGGCTATTGAAGCATGTTCTTATCCTACAATATATAAAAAGGAACAAACAGTTAGATATGGTAAAATATTGAATGAAAAGGGTGAACTTAAATCTATACAAAAACTAGAGGAACAAGGTGTAAAGATGAATTGGTTTTCACACACGCAAATACATTCAAGGTATGATAAAGTTTCCAAAACAGAAGGTTTTTATGGTAAACTGACTGATTTAGATAAGATTTTGACAGGTACTGATGAAAAGGTGATTAAAAAATTGTATGGATATTTATTAGAAATTAAACTAGAAGAAGAACAAGTTAGAGAAATGATGATTGCTTGGGGGAAGAATTTTGGATATGGGATTGATCTAGAGAAATGGCAAAAATTGTGGTCTCAAAATTATAAGATAACAATGTCAACAGCATATAAAGAAAATTTGTATAAGATGTTTTACAGATGGCATTTTTCCCCGACAAGAATAGCAAAAATGTTCAAGAATAAATTGGAAAAATGTTGGAAATGTTATCAGCCACCTGGCTCATATTACCATACGTGGTGGACTTGTGCAGATGCTAAAAAATACTGGACTAAAATCCACACGTGGTTTAAAAAAATGACAAAAAAACATATAAATTTGAAACCAGATATATTTTTATTGGGAATTTTACCTGAAATATATAGTAAAGACTTGAAATACCTGATTGTAAATGTATTAACAGCGGCTAGGATTGTATTTACTAAAAACTGGGAAAATGAGAAAATACCATCACTGGAGTAAATTATTAAGAAAATATTGGAATGTGCTGAAATGAGTAGATTGACATTTGAAATTAGAGAGCAAGAAAATAAACAATTTTATAAAATTTGGGATCTATTCTATCAATGGTTAGATAATAAAAGATAGTAACAAAATATGTAGACTTTTAGAAAATACTAAATATATGAAGATGTATTTTTTTTTCTTATTATATCTACAAAATGATTTTAGGATAGATCTGGGATGATAATATGAATTGTCACAAAATAAATTGAGTAAAATATGATTATTTCTTAAAGAATGAATGAATAATAAGCATAGTCAAATTGTTGATTAATAATGATATTAATGCATTTAATATTGGATTGAAAATACGAGATCATATATAATATAATTGTAATTGAAGACTACCAAATGGAAGCACCAAAAAATTTGTAAACCAACCAACACAATGTATGTACATATATGGAAGATGGCTTAATGTTTTGATGTTTTGTTTGTTTATGTTTGTTTCAAAAACCAATAAAAATTCTTTTTTAAAAAAATATTTTCAATGTATTCAAATACGAATGTATTTAAAATTAAATTAATGATAGCATTTTTAACCTTTTCTTTTTTACTGTTGGTTCATTAAAGAATGTAATTTTGGAGAAACAAATTTTGGAGAGGCTCTCCATCAGGAGTATCAAAATCACAGTCCATGGGCCAGATGCATCACGTGCTGGCCAGACCCTCCCCCATTTTAGTGAAGGGGGGAAAAGTCACATGATGACAACATGATGCTGCAGATTTGACACCCCTGCATTAGACCTATATTGTTCAAATCAATCACAAATGGGTCCTGGATAACAGATTACATTTATCTCTATATTAAACAGAGACACTAACTTTTTGGTAGGATTCAAATCTGCACTGAAATGACTATGAAGCCACTGAAAGCTTTTTCCAGAAGTCGTTGGGAGTTCTTCTCAAGCATATGGTGTGACTTTTGCGGTAAATTAAAAGATTGTAAAGGGTGTTCATTTGACCACAAGATACTGTAACCTTTGTAATTGCTAGCTGATTGACAAGTGCCCAAATCAGAATCACATGACCTTGGGTGTACTGTGATGGCTACAATATAAGGAACAATCATAAGTTTCCTCTTTTACCATCATTGTAACTTCAAACGGTTGTTGAATTACTGAAAGAAGATGAATGAAGACTACCTGTAGTTAAGGCTAGGTCTCACTGGCCAACGAATGCAAAACGTATGCAAAAAGGACACAGCGGACGAGCAAAATTTCAGGGGTGTCTCCATCCGTTGTTATCCGCTCCAAAAAGTGGCCCAAATTTGCATAAACAGAACGGAAAAGAATGGAAAGGAACGGACGGGGGTAGTATGTAGCGGGGATGTTAAGCGGATGTTCACAGGAAGCCTAGCAGATGGAAGCGGATGGGAGCGGATGACACATCCAAAGGGCTTCCGGGGGAGAATTGCAAAGCAGACGCAAAGCGGATGATGCGGATGCATCACGGACGCCTATAGGAAGCAAAGCGGATGCATAGCAGATGTATATCAGATGCAAAGCGTTCACTGCGCATGCTGGGAGTATGCATTGCATCAGCTCCGCAGATATAAAAGGATGCAGCTTGCACGCAGTCAGCATTCAGAGGAAAGACATGCTGCCATAGACATCTTCAAATAACACCATGGTTCATCAGTCAGGGAAGAAGAGAAAACCTGTGCCTACTCCTGCCAGCCCTGACAAGAAGGACAGAACCACCATCCCACCCCCTGGCACTGACTTTGAAGCTGCTGGTGCTGCTGCTGGTGCTGTTGGTTCTGCTGGTGCTGCTGGTGCTTCCCCTGCTAGTGCTGCTGCTGGTGCTGCTGGTGCTTCTCCTGCTGCTGCTGCTACTGGTGCTGCTGGTGCTGCTGCTACTGCTACTGCTGCTTCTGCTGTGGTGGACCAGCCCCAAGGCCCTCAAAGCCCTGCTGGTGAAGCCCTTGAAGGCCTTGCTGCTGAAGCCCCTGCCAGAGGGAGGAAGAGGCAAGGGAAGGAGAAGGGAGAGAGGAAACAGTACACCGTTTCCAAGGAGCATGAGGAAGAGGTGCTGGAATGGCTGAGGGAGAACGAGTTCCTCTGAAGAAAGGGCCACAGACTCTATCGCGACACCAAGAAAAAGCAGGCAGCTTGGAGAGACAAGGCAGAGAGCCTGGGCTACACTGCGGATGTCCTCCTGGGATGGTGGAAGCACATGCACATGTGGTATGGCAAGCTACACCTGAAGAAATCTGGGCAGGCTGCTGTCAAGCTCACTGACCAGGATATGTACGTCATGGCCAAGTGCAGCTTCCTGGAGGGTGAGATCCGCCACCGAGGAGCAGCCCCTCTGACACCCCTCTCCCTCAGAAGCCCACAGACAGCCAGTCCTCTTCCAGCCAGGAGACAGATGTCCTGTGCAGGCAGGTGTCTTCGGAGGGCCCCACGAGAGAGACCTCCCCCCGGCAGCTGCACTCCCCATGTCGGAGGACTTGGAGGATCCCCTGTCACAAATGGAGCAAGAAGCAGCAGCCACCAGAGACCAACCCACATCCACACCCACACCCAGCTCCACAGGATGCAGGCAGAGAGGCAGACTGGAGGGCCAGAGCCACACTCTCCTGTTGGAGATCAGGGACACAATCAAGACCAGCATAGAACTTCTCTCTCAGCTGGTCCACAGCGACATACCATCCTCGGACCGGAAGCCCTTCATCACCTACATGAGCCAGACCCTCATGGACCTGCCCGAGGCCCAATACCAGGTGATGAAGCAAAAGATAACAGCACTTCTGCGCAACCTTCAAGGCCCAGCTGAAACTGCTCCGACCCAGTCCAGGTCTGCTCCTCCACCCCAGGTGATGTCACAGCCTTTCCACAGCTTTCAACAGCCCCTCACCTACCAAGGCTATGACTACCAGGACTTCCCACAGCAAAAACAGCCCTTCTCAGTCCAGGCCCAAGTTCATCGCATGCCACAGAGTCCAGTCCTCACTCAGCTGCAGACCAGACAGCCCCACTACACTCCTCCTTCCTCCTCCCTACAGCCAAGCCCGTCAACGGACAATCTGTCATCAGTATTGTGCCTGACATCCCAGGTACTTAATTAAGGGCCTCTCAACCTCACAGGACTGAGTCAGCTCTCTGAGAACTTCCTGAACACACCATCGCCTGTTGTACTCTCGGGGCCAAGCACCCCAATGGTGCCTCAGACCAGCACTCCAGCCACAGCCATCTCCACAGTCCCTGCCCGCTTAACAGCTGAAACCATGGACATGCCTCAGAGTGACTGAGTATAGTGCCAGAAACTGAGTTGTTACCTGTTCACTTTATCTTTGCTTAAGACACTTGACTTGGTTCATTTTGCTTTTTTCATAAAGTCATACAGTTTAGTTAAAACAGTTATTAATAAAGGTTATCTTTGCTTAACACACTTGGTTCATTTTTTTTACTTAATAAAGTGTTGGTGAAAACTGAAAAAATGGTTAATCCTTTGCATGCTTGTGGGATGGGTAGGGATAGTTGTGGGATAGGTAAGGATAGCTGTAGGATAGATAAACCTCCAGTGCAAGCATAGAGGGACTGTATGGTCCACCCTCCCAGCTGCCACACATATGGCTCTTTTTTTATCAATAACAATTTATTCATTGATCAACACATTTCAAAATAAACAAAGCTCTTTATTAATGGCCTATTCATTGTAGGGCCACTCAACATACATGGCACAATCTCATCAGTGTGATGACACAAGCTCAAGGAAGCATCCATTAACCATCTATCATCCTGTCTTGCCACTCCACTGCTCCAGCTGGGGAGTTGCACCAGTGTCTCAGTAGCTTGTGCTACTTCTTCCCTTCATGTGAAGCTCTGTTGGGGCCTTGTACATCCACAGTGTCGATCAGGTTTCATCCTTGCCTCCATTCACCAGACTCCATGTCCCCATTCCCATGTTGACTGTCCACAATCCTGTTCTGCAACACTGGGTGCGCATGAGATTGTGCAGAATGCAGCAAGCTTCCACGATGCTCCTCACAGTCTCTGGTTGATGCTGCATGGTGGTGAGAAGTACCTGGAACCTCTTGGCCAGGATGCCAAATGCATTCTCCACAACCCGTCTTGCCCTGGACAGCCTGTAGTTGAAGATCCTCTCTTCATGAGTGAGGTATCTTGAACTGTACGGCTTCATGAGGTAGGTTCTGAGGGAGAAGGCATCATCACCCATGATGAAGTAGGGCACATCTTGTGTGTCATTGGGTAGGGGGTCTGGATCTGGAAAACCCATGATGAGGTTGCGTTCCAGCCCATCCTTGAGATCACTGGCATTGTATACCTGGCTATCTGAAGCTGACCTGTTGCCTGAAGCATCGATGTACATGAACTTGTAGTCAGTATCAACCATGGCAAAGAGGATGATGCTGAAGAAGCCCTTGTAGTTGAAATTATTCGACCCTGAGTTGGCTGGAGCTTTGCAGGCCACGTGCTTCCCATCTATGGCTCCAACGGTGTGGGGAAAGTTCCACCTCTGATACCACTGCTCTGCAACTCTCCTCTAGCCTTCTTCAGTGGTGGGACACTTGAGGAGCTCCTCCACATATTCTTCGATGATGGCCTGCACCACTTCTCTGACCACTTTGCTGATGGTGTTGTGTGGCACCCTCCAGGCATACTGCATGTTTCTGTATGTGGTTCCAGAGGCCAGGTGCCGCAGAGTCAGTGCCACCTTCAGTCCAGGGTCCAGGTTGGGATGGAAGTTGGTGCTCGGCTTGGACAACCTGGGTCTCAGATGTTCTACAATTTCGTCAAATATGGCTGGTGGCATCCTCATGAAGTGATGGAATGCACGAGGGTCTTCATTCCTCAGCTCCACCATCAGCTTGTCATACAGTCCAAATTCCATTCTTCTCCTGATCCATCCTCGGACCCACACAGCTCTTGAACGTCTCCTTCTTCTCCTTGTGTAGAAAAGGTGAAACAGTCTGAACAGGGCTTGGTTCTGGTGTTGAATGATCGCAGCTATCATAAGGACTGTGTTATGATCCATGGTGGAGAACAATGGATGACGTGGAAGAGCAAGACCAAGGGTGAAGAGGTCTGTACACCATGGCTGCTGGACTCATACTGAGATCCAGGTGATTTCCTCCCCCTTTTTATAGGAAATATCGGTTGTCCACTAGGTGTCCTTCCACATACTCTAGGCATACTCCAGACATCCTAAATATCCAAGATACATCTCATATACAAACGTTTTGTCCATTTTAATGCTTTATATACGAGATGCATCCGCTTACATCCTTTCTATTTCCATGCTACTAATGCTGTGTGGACGTTCCATGTACCTTTTGTTTCGTCCCTCTTTCCGTTTTCAGCTGGAGCGGATGTGAGTTGCGAGGATGGCCAGAGGATGCTGAGAAGATACAGCAGACATTTAACGGATGATAACGGACATAGAACATTTGTTGCCTGTATATGTCACGGATGTACATCGTACGCGGCGGAAAGTTCATCCGTTCAAAAAGTTTTGTGCAGCTCAAAACTTCTTGTGCGGATGAAATCTCAGTGGACGGATGCTCGACGAATAGAGCATATGAAACATGTATGCAATGAGTACACAACGGATGCATCGCGTTTCCCAACGGATGGCAAGCTTTTTTGTCCGTTTTCCATCCTCTTTGCATCCGTAAGTGCAGTGGGACAGGGGCTTAAGACAAATTTACAAATGTAAATAATAATTACAATCATAGCAAAGTCTGTCTTCAAATTGCAATGGTAAGAAAAGCAAACTTCAAACCACTGCTGAAGAAGCAGATATTTTTAGCCGAATAACGTATTTGTTTATTCTTCTACAGTATATTCATATTTTCTGTTTCTATGATCAAGAACTGTAGAGAACACATTTACCTCTGTTTAAAGGACTTTAATCTTGTATGACTCATTTCAAACCAAATCTGGCAAAGAACTGAAAAAATAGCCTTTTTAAAAATACCACAGGGAGCAATACTGTATTAGCAAAGAAATGTACTAAATGATCTGTAAGGAATTTTCCATTTTTAACTTCTGTTACTGGAGCTGTATTTTTTTCAAATTAATGTAGTTTTCAAATTCAATCTGGTCCCCATAGAAAAATAATTAATGAAAGCTACTGAAAGCTGTGAAACAATAGGTTATTGTTAACATTAATCTCTAACTGAAAGGAAAATTATATTAACTTGTTGGCAAAGAAAAGCTTTTTGTTTTTTTAAAAATTAAGCCATATTTCTTTTAAAACTGAACATTCAAGGTAGCTCTTGCTGTGAATTTAATAAAAGGCTTGAAAAAGAGGTTTCATTTGATTGAAGAGAATAAGTTGGATCAAAACTTAGTCTTAGAGCAGACCTGTTGAGATCAGTAAGATTCGTGTTTGTCAAAACAAAGTGCTGTTGATTTCTCTCAGTCTCCTTTACCTAAGTTTGGATTCTGCTTCATGTCATTTCATCCTACCTGGAGGAAAATGTTTAAAAACAGATTTTAAAAGCTCAAATAAGATAGTGTAGTTATATTCGTAACCAGATAGTTCAGTCCTAAACATAAATTGGGAAAAATTATGGAGGAATGCAAAAAAGAAAAACCAATCTGAAGCAAAAATCCTTAAAGGTGGAATTTTTATGGAGATCTTCAAGGGGAAAAGATGGGAGGTCGGGGTGACAAATGATGATACATGGATGACAATGCCATTAAAAGTTATTAACTTACTTCAACAGACATCAGGAAACAAGCAGGTAGTAACAAGATTTGTTTTGTGGTGCCATTGAATAACCTGTCTTCATTTTAGCTTCTTTGTAATTTGCTATGAACATCACTTACCCAAAGAACCAGCAGATAATCAACAACCACAACTGTGTAGCCTTCAAGATATCTTGGGCTATAAGTATTAAACTTCGCAGTCCAGCACCTGTAAGGCATCAAACTGATATATTACCATTTGCTCATTTACCCAAAGCAAAAAAATACAGATGGACACTTTCCAAAGATTTTTAAAAATGCTTGGTTCATTTCATATGATTTGTGTCAACTGTTTTCACCCTGTTTTTCAGCCTCATAGTTTTCAAAGTAGTTTTTGGTTCACTATTTAAAACAAGATTCATCGAAACCACCCAGTCATAATCAAAATAATTGTTTGAGGTAGTGGGGGAGTTGCAAGTTCCATTCCACAATTATCAGTATTTCACGTGGTACTAAAGTATTTTGAGAAGAAAACAAATTCTCTGAAGTACTGGAAGATATTTTTTAAATAGAATTGGCAAGAGAATAATACTTTCCTGAGGTCATCTGACTGGGAGAAAAAGAAAATTAAAAATAGTCTAGCAAGGATAAACCTGTATTGTTAGCAATAAAAAAATGTTTCATTTCAGAAGTAGACTACAGAAGTACTATTTATCTGCTTATATTTGTAAGTAGGCCTGATTTGCATATCAAGCTACTTACTGAAGTTTGTAAACTATATTTTATAAACCACAATATATTAAGCAAAGGACAGGCAAACCTGTGGCCACAGGGCTAACATGAAACCCTCTAAGTTTTCTCTAGAGTGTTATTCCCAAAATTGGGGAGGCAATCTTTCATCAGGTTAAGTTAGAAGTTACATTTAAACTGTACTGCAAGTCCTACAATAGGCATACTGGAGTCTTTTAAAAATAAAGCCCATGTCACACTGAACCAACGGATGCAAAGAGGATGTAAAACGGACAAAAAACCTTGCCATCCGTTCAAAAATGCGATGTACTCACTGCCTCCATTTTGCTTCCTCTCTATCCGTCCAGCATCCATTTATGGACGTTTCATCCGCTCCGAAAGTTTCGGGCTGCCTAAAACTTTTGCGCGGAAAATGTATCCAGTTCGTCCGTTCTGCATCCGCTACGAATCCGTTCTGCATCTGTTCCGCATCCGCGCAACTCCATCCGCTCCAGCGGTAAACGGACGCAGGGAGGAAGCGGAATGGACGCAGAAAGGATGCAGAACGGATGCAGAACGGATGCCTAGCGGAAACAAAGCGTTTAAAGTGGAAAAAACGTTCACAGAGGGGACCTATCTCGGATATTAAGGATGTCTACAGGATGCCTAGAGGATGCCTAGAGGATGCAAAGGGACACCTATACTGCCCATAAAAAGGGGGAGCAACTCATCTGCATCTCACTTTCAGACCAGCAGCCTAGCTGTGCAGACCTCTGCAGCCTTCATCTGACTCTTCCTCTTCCACAGCATCCAGTCATGTCCACCGTGGATTGTGACAAAGTCCTTTCAGCAGCCACCATCCTTCTGCAACAGTGCGAAATCATCTACAGGCTCTGTGAACTCTACTACGGGAAGAAAAGGAGCCACCCAAAAAAAGTCTGGGTCCAAAGATGGTTCACCAGAAGAGCAGAGGATGGACTGAACAACAAGCTGATGGTGGAGCTCAGGAGCGAAGACACTGGGGCGTTCCAGAAATTGATGAGGATGCCTCCATCCATGTTTGACGAAGTTGTGCAGCGCCTGACACCCAGGTTGACCAAGACAAACATCAACTTCCAGCCCAGCCTGGAATCTGGGCTCAAGGTGGCACTCACTCTGCGCCACCTGACCTCAGGGACCATCTACAGGAGCATGCAGTATGGCTGGAGGCTGCCACCCAGCACCATCAGCTTTGTTATCAGAGAGGTGGTGCAGGCCATCATCGAAGAATACAAGGAGGAGCTCCTCCAGTGCCCCTCCACTGAAGAAGGATGGAAGAAAGTTGCAGAGCAGTGGTATCAGAGGTGGAACTTCCCCCACACCGTTGGAGCCATAGATGGCAAGGACGTGGCCTGCAAAGCTCCAGCCAAGTCGGGGTCCACTTATCACAACTACAAGGGTTTCTTCAGCATCATCCTCTTTGCCATGGTCGATGCTGACTACAAGTTCATGTACATCGATGCTTCAGGCAATGGCTCATCTTCAGATGCCCAGGTATACAACGCCAGTCACCTCAAGGAGGGGCTGGAACGCAACCTCATGGTGGGCTTCCCAGATCCAGACCTGCTGCCCAACGACACGCAAGATGTGCCCTACTTCATCGTGGGGGATGACGCCTTCTCCCTCACAACCTACCTCATGAAGCCCTACACCTCCAAATACCTCACCCGTGAAGAGAGGATCTTCAAGTACAGGCTGTACAGTGCAAGGCGGGTGGTGGAGAACGCCTTTGGCATCCTGGCCAACAGGTTCCAGGTACTTCTCACCAACATGCAGCATAGCCCAGAGACCATGAGGAGGATCGTGGAAGCTTGCTGCATCCTACACAATCTCATGTGCACCCGCTACCCAGTCTTGCAGAACAGGCTTGTGGACCTCCAGCAAGGCAATGGAGACATGGAGCCTGGGGAATGGAGGCAAGGGCAAAACCTGATCGACACTGAGGATGTGCAAGGCCTCAACAGAGCCTCACGTGAGGCGAAGAAGCAGCGCAAGCTACTGAGACACTGGTGCAACTCCCCAGCTGGAGCAGTGGAGTGGCAAGACAGGATGATAGATGCTTAATGGATGCTTCTTTCAGCCTGTCTCATCACACGGATGAGATTGGGCCATGTATGTTTGGTTGGCCTACAATGAACAGGGCGTTTAATAAAGAGTTGTGTTTATGTTGACATGTGTGGATGATTGATTATATCATTATTGATAATAAAGGGCCATAGGTGTGCACCTGGGAGGGTGGACCATACAGTCCCACTATGCTTGCACTGTAGGTTTATCTATCCCACAGCTATTACCCATCCCACAGGTATCCCTGCCCATCCCACAGGTATCCCTGCCCATCCCACAGCTATCTTAACCCATCCCACAAGCATGCAAAGGCTTAAACCATTTCTAAAAATTTTCAGCAAGACTTTATTAAAAAAAAGAAATGAAGCAAGTGTGTGAATCAAAAATAGACTTTATTAACAACAAGCTATAAGACAAAATTGAGTCTCTGGCACTCCTCTTGGTCGCTCAGTCTCAGGGGTGAAGGGTGCAGGTGCTGTGGAGGTGGCTGGTGCTAGAGTGCTTGTCATCAGCTCCTCCAAAAGCAGAAGCAGCAGAAGCACCAGCCCAAGAAGAGCGAGCCCGTGCTGCAGAAGCCCCAGCAGAACCAGAGTGAGAGCCAGGGGGCGGGATGGTAGCCCTGTCCCTCTTGCAAGGGCTGGCAGCAGATAGCTGAGGCTTGCTGTGCTTCCGCATGGTTGTGGGGTTGCTGGCTGGCAGGGAGGCTGGCAGGGAGGCTGGCAAGGGAGGGTGCAACAAGGGAGGGTGCAACAAGGCTGGCAGGCAGACATGCAGGCAGGGCAGGCAAGGCAGCCAATCCTTCTGGCAGCAGGTCTTTCCTCTGAATGGCGACCTGCTTCCGAGCTGCTTCTGTTATATCTGCGGGGCTTATACAATGCATCCTCCCCGCATGCGCAATTAATGCCAGGTATCCGGTAGGCTTCTGCTGTGCATCCGCTGTGCATCCGCTTCATCCGCTCGGCGTCCGCTGTGTATCCACTGTATCCGTTCCACGTCCGCTTTGCTGAGGCCCCCCTGAAGCCTAGCGGACCTGCCATCCGCTCCCATCCGCTTCCATCCGCTGGGCTTCCGTTCCGCATCCGTTTTGCATCCACCCTGCGTCCTCCCCGCGTCCATGTTATCCGCTCCAGTTATGCAAATTTTTGCCCCTTTTGAGAGCGGATAACAATGGATGAAACATTTTGCTCGTCCACTGTGTTCTTTTTGCATCCATTGGGCAATGCGACATGGGCTTAAAGACTCTCCCACATTTTTATCCTCAATCACTCATTCAGTGTTAATTTACCCACAAATATATTCTTGAATTTTAAAAATGTATTTTAAGAACAAAAATAAGGCTGCATCATCTTGCCTCAAACACCACAAACAGCTAAGACCTATAAGAAGTTCTAACTGAATTATCCCATGATTTGTGATGATACATTGCAATGTCATAGTTCTTTTTCTTTTCAACTCACAATTTCTATCTCCACATTGTCATGGTTACATTTAGATCAAGACAAAATGCCTTTGCTGAGGTCTCCAACATGTCTTGGCCCAGTGTTGCCTTATAAAACAACTAGACCACATTCAAATTTTCATTAAGATCAACTTATATTTGGTAGAATTGTAATCCATATTAAGTTACTCACTAACTGCAAAACTCCAAGTGATTGACCTCCCAAAATACATAATTTCATAATAAGCAAATGGATTTTTATTTAGTAATAAAAATATTACTAAATGGTCCAAGAAGTACTTACAGCGTGTATAAAGGATCACATACCTGCAATGTAAAGACTTATTTTAGCCACAGACACACAGTGGGATTGTTCTTCTTGGAACAATCAACCATAACATATTAAAAACTGTTTAAACGTGGTTTGGCCAAGCTATATGGGGGCTACTTTTGAGGAAACCTAGTTCAATGCCTTTCAGAGGACATGCAATGAGATGGATTTAGTAACAGTCTAAACAAATGTTACTATTGCTTCTGCTTTCTTCTCCTAAATCTGCTGTTATAAGGAATCTACTCAGATAGCAGTAGTACTGTGTACATAATTTTCTCAGACTGGTGTATATACTGGCATATACACAGTGCTACAATACAGCCAGATGGAACTCATTGAAAACTTTTCTCCATTATTTGAAAAATTATAAAATGCAAAGAAAGAATGACATCATCTGTCATGACTACTTATATTGGGACAATCTGACTTACATATTAGTGGTTTGCTCAACCCATTGCAGTAACATCTGCACAGTGATTATAGGGGCAGATAATACAGCAATCTGTTGCTACAGTTTCCCACAGATGACATGGCACCTTTGGGAAACCATCCTCTTCTCCTCCTTACTTCTCAGCATTAGTAATTTATCTAAAGAGCAAAATCTTTGCATAATAGATCTGAAATAGGATAAGCTGAGCCTGATCAATTGTGCCTCTAGTGAAAACTTTCAGTTGATTTGTTTGATAATTCATTTGTAGTGAAAAGAAGAATTATGAGTGTCATGATAGCAGTGTTCTAATATTTGATGGGCTGGTAGAAAGAAGAGGAGGTCAACCTACTTTCCAAAACATCAGAAGGCAAGACAAGAAACAATGGATGGAAACTAATCAAGGAAAGAACCAAGCAAGAACTAAGGAGAAAAGTCCTAACAATGAGACCATTTTAACTAGTGGAACAGCTTGCTTTCAGATGTTGTAGGTGCTCAATCACTGGAGGTTTTTAAAAAGAGACTGGGTACTGGGCAGCCACTTGTCTGGAATGAAATAGGGTTTCCTGCTTGAGCAAGGGGTTGGACTAGAAAACTTCCAAGGTCCCTTCCAACTCTGTTATTCTGTATTCTGTTTTCTTGCCCAACCATAATATTTTCAGGTATTTTCTCAAACATCAACATTCCAAAGCATCAAAATTCTTCCTAGCCTTTTTCAAAGTCCAACTTTCTCTTCCATACAGTGTCCCAAGGAATATCACAGTTTGCACAGATCTGATCTTTGTAGGCATAGAGAGCAAAGCTGGCAATTGGATTGTTACAATGACAAATGAGTGCACTGTTTGAAAAACTGAAAGACCAGATTAGGGGCAGATTGTCATGGAGAAAATCTATTTATTAGGAGTCAAAAATAACTTACCAGCACAACATCAGTCAATCAATCAATGGAATTCAATGAAACTAAGTCATATTTCTGGGACTCTGGTCTTAGAATAGTCAACAACCCCAGGTGTTTTTTCTCTCTTCCCTCCTCAAAAATATATTTATAGGCAGAAGGATGCTTCTGATCCAAAACATAAATAACAAGAACAAAGTCAGAAAGAGATTTTCAACACAAGGCATCCAGTTTATTTCATAAAAAGCTCATTTTCTTTCTAATCTCTTGAGCTTTACTTTCAGAAATGTTGGGGAAGGATTGGGTACAAGGCCAGAAAATGTGACACCTGCATCAACAGAATGGAATGGGGCAGGATCCAGAAGGCAGAAAAGAGACTATTGAATATGCTGTTTCTCCATAACAACAGCCTTCTCCTCCTTCTGAAAAATAATATTTAGAATAGATGGCACAAAGTCATAAAATAACTGTATCTTCCAAAAAAATTATGTGTATGGGTTTTTTTTCACAAATCACACACACACAGCCACAGTCAACTTGTACCAGATAAGGAATATGGCTATTCTTAAGTCACACAAATCAATTTCAATTGTATTCAGCAGAAAATTTGTATTCAGAAATCCAGAGTTAAGTTATATAAATAAAAAATATTCAACAAAAGAAGTCATATGAAAAAATTATTTTTTCTGTTCTTATGTCTACTTTCCATGGCAGAAAAATCAACGCCAAACCCATTTGCACCTTTCCATTATTTCTTCCTTTCTCTTTGAAGGAAAAACACCCTTTTCCTTCTTTATCATGGGTTGGCTTAACTGATTCAATGAGTCAGAAAGAGCACTTGTTTTAAAAGCCTGCTCTGCAAGGAAGTGCCAGGTGCCATCAAACAAAACCCAATAAGCCAAGAAATAAGATTTCTCATTATCTGTTCAGTCCTTTTTTTCCCGACACAAAATATTTACAAATTTGGGTGGTTCCAGAATGGCATGCGTTTTCCACTCTCCGAGATTTCCATTCCATTTTCTCTCTCCCAAGATCCCCTAGGAATGTTCTTCACTTAAAGATTCCAACTTAGAAGAAAGAGGTCCTACATCAGCTTTCTTCTTGTGCTTAACTTTACTTTTCTTCCTGATTATATGCCTTTCTCCATTGCAAAGCTGAAGTGCTACCACCCATCCTTGAGCAACTTATATCAGTGTCATATTTGCTATTCCATCCTGTCAATTTAACTAAATTTACATTCATTGTCAGCCACCAAACTTTCCTCCAAGATAACAGTTGACAATGGGTTTTTTTTTCATGGTCACAATGAAGTGTTTTCATCCAGTCCTTGAGGCAATGCCATACTGTAGGGAACCACAGAGTTGGTTTTAGGGAAGCTATCTAGAAGCTTTTATGACAACAACAAAAGAATAGTAGTCAAATCCTAAACTCCTGTCTGTGGGATATCACAGCAGTCAATGTTCTCACCCATGTGGCTTACATGCAGCTATAGTGAGGTCATCCATCAACATTAACACATTAATTTGTATACCTTGACAGGCAACGCTATAAAAATCTGATAAGCAGAGGTATTACATGGATACTCCATGAGTGCCCATAACTGTTTACACTGTCAAATTCTGGACCAACTGGAGCTTCCAGATGGCTTTCAGTATTATTACCCTTTGCGAACATCATCCGGAACCACAGAGACCACAAAGAATGGAGGGGAACCACCAAAACACCATTCCTCCTACTTCCAAATCTATACTTGCTCCATGAACATATCATGATCAATAATATTAAAAGCTGCTGAGATATTAGAAGACAGATATACTACACCTGTTCCAAATCTGCCAAGGATTTAAACTAGCGCAACTGATGCCATTACCATGGGGTTGAAATTTACTGAAAAGAGGTAAAATAATCTGCTTTACCCAAGGCTCTATGAAGCTGTAAATTCAACCATTCTCTCAACATTCCCTAAAAAATGGAAGGCTGGAGATAGATTGAAAATTGCTTGGAATTGTTGAGTCCAGTCGTGGTTTATTGAGAAAGAAATAAATTACCACCCCCTTCAAGACAGGTGAAACTATCACTTACTCAAGGAGAAATTCACTGCCACATGGACCCAACTATATGTCCTGGATCTAATAAACAGGTAATTGGATTTTCTCATTTATCAAAAGTTATAGGATCAAGGAGTTCAGTATATTAAATATGGAACTTCCATTCAGAAGTTTCAACATTAAACTGGAGAATGCCTTCTTGGGCAGCTCTTTCAGCCAGTGCACAACAGACTAGGAACAACTACAAGATAATGAATAAATAGTTCAACTTAAGACACCTCCAACCTCTTTAGCAATATATCAAGAAAGGCAGGAAATCATGGATTCCCACGTTACAGACTTCCATTCTTCTGCTTACTGAGCCAATTCATTAACACTCTGCCTGATGAATACGATGCTTCTCCTATAAGATTATTATGGAAGAAGTTGCACATTTCCCCGATGGTTAGATATAAAAGTTCATAGTGGCTAAATTTCCTCCTAATGACTTTCTGTCTCCTCCTTTTTCTATTCCCCACCTTTTTTCTCCCTAGTCTTTTCCTTAAATCTCTCCTCTTTTTTTTAGGCTTTTATCCAGAAACCCTTAGTCAGTGCTGAAAGGAATGGGATTAACAGTAGGAACTCCCAGTAGTTGCTGACTTTTTATAAACCCATTTCAGATCAGGCAGAATAGAACATCTGTGCCTTTGGTCTGATATACTTTCATGAGAGAATAAGACTACAATGCTTTATTAAAATACTGTAGTATTTACTCTGACTTGTGCAGATCCTGAGCACATCGGTCACACAGTAAACTAAGCTCCCCAATGGACTATACTTAGACTGTATGAGGAAAATAGACATGATCTACTGCTTGTTCTCATGTTTTCTTTTCTGGAGAGAATATTGCAGATCACCTGTGGATGATGAGTGCTTTATTTTCTTGTTTTTGTTTTTGGAAAGGCTCCTTTCCTTTCTGAAGTTCTTAGAATATTTGAAATAGAGTTGGATCAAATAACTAATTGACAACCAGTTCTTCTACCTATGACAATCTTATATTATGGGATGCCTATTAAAATATTAAACAAAGTCTAGTTCCAGTAGTTACTTCATTTTCAATTCAGTGCGGTTAGCAAGAAAGCCTGAGAAACCCATTCTTTTATGACACCTTTTTTTTTCAACACCCCTCCCTCCGGTGCATGGATTCCCAATCAAAGCACCCAAGCTATCCGATTACATGGCAGCCTTAAGAAGATATAAATAGGAAGCTTTGCATTTATATTCAATATAATTTAAATCTATGTTCATATTAATCTGAAGTTCAGTATTTATGCAAGAACATGTTTTATTTTATTCATAAAGCTTTGTGTAGGATTTAATGCGCCTCAGACATTAAAGAACTCATTTTGCATTAAAAATGCAGGGGCGATGGGCATATGAGGCCAACAAAAAAAAAAGTTGTTTTACATATAAGGAAAGAAAAGGAACTAGAATGACTCCAGATATATCTACTTATTTATCCCAGAGGTAAGGGGGAGGGGGTGAATAAATCATATTACAGAAAGGGGGCCACCAAAGAGGAAGAATAACCCATATAACATTAAAAGCCTCCAACTCCTAACAGAAAGCACTGCATTAAAATTGTGTTTTAATGAAAAGCCAGCAAGAACAGTAAGAATACCCTCACAACATCAGGACTGAGGAGAGCAGGGCTTCAGATGATTCATTGTTCGGGGCCCACGGAACTCAAAAGGAGCCCATGATGGGGATTTTTAAAAAAAATGTTTTACAAAACCAAATTTTTAAAAAGAAAAACGGTGGGATGATGTGTCAACCTGGACACACCTGGGTGGGAGTGGTTGGAGTGGCTCACAGGCTGCAAGCAAAACACTCAAAAGCTACATAAAATCAACTCATCAGAGGGCAAATGGAAAGGAAGGCAGGAATGTCCTTCCTGCGCAGCAGCGACAGCAATGATTGCCCCGCTTCCACCTCCTCTTCTCTCTTTCTCCCCAGTTCTTGAAGAATGAATTTCCACTTCTCACCCTGTCAAAATCTTTCACATGAAAAGGAAGGAAGCGCCACTTTTAGCTTAGTCGGGAGAATCTGTGCCCGCCAGCCATGCTAAAGGGCAAGAGGTGGCTTTAAAACGCAGGAGGATAAACCAGAGGAGGAGAAGGGGGGGGCAGACGAGGGAAGTGTTACTTTTCTTTCATTCGTATAGACTAGAGTAAATCATTCTTCTCCCAGTCAGAAAAAAAATCTACTTGTAAGCTGTGCAGACTCCATGCTGCTTCTCCATACTACGTCCTTACCCCACCTCCTGCTTCCCTTAAGTTTTTTAAAATGAGTCTCTCACAGGGTAGTTGGTAGGGGGAGGGGAGACCCTCATGGTCATGTTAACTTAATGTGTAGGTGAGGGGGCCCATATTAATCTTGTTCCAGCATTTAATAATCTTCTCAGTGGCCTGGTACAGCATTCCAGAATTTTGCTCACTCCACAAGTATCTCTTTTAACATTGAGGTTTCCTGAATTAAATCTACCCTGTGGCACCGGAATTGAGGCAGGAAGAGGAAAAGCAAGAACATTTCTGCAGTACTTTGCTTCAGATATCAAGATTTACATATTTCTAAGAAACATTTAATGAAGTGAGATAGACAAGAAAAGTTCAATACCCTTTGTCTTCTCCTTCCCAAAACTTAACAGTCTAACAGCTATATAACAATTCAACAATTTTGTGCTTAGATAGTTGTGCATGTGTGTGTATGTATGTGTATGTATGTATGTGTATGTATATATACACAGACACACATAATGTGTGTGTATGTGATTATCACTATACGTGATGTATTAAAAGAGAAAGTAGGAAGAAAATTGCTTCCAGATGGCCACCTGAAAGTATTTTTTAGCTTTAAATGAAAGCATAGAGTAATAGAGTCCCTTATGAGTATATCCACATCTGAAATAATCTCGCATTTCATCAGTCACACAATAGATTTTTCCAGTGCAACTATTAAGCAGTGTTGGCAAGAATAAAATGAATGCATAGAAAATATTTATTAGCTTTTTAAAAAATGACCATTGCGTTCTCACCAAATGAGCATATTAATGAATCACTTAAACAGGTTGCTATTTTTTCTGAAAATCACCTATCTTGTCTTTTAGATAATTACCGAAGGCTAATTGGTGTTTCTCTTTTTTTGTTCTCTCAAACAAAAGATTGTCTTTTTTTTTCCTGGCTGATCACATTACTGTATGTAGGTATTTGATTCTGCTTTCTCTGTTTTAATCATTCAGTGTAGAGTATTGTGCCTTCGTAATGCTTTCTTAGAATATCTAATTATGGTGTGAAATAGAATAGATGTCTACTGCCCCTCCCTGCCCTAACCTCAAGTGATTGTTTTTCCAACTGTACATTCCATTTTCTCCAAGTGTCAAAACAGAGGAAATTCTAATGTGTAAGATGAATTATTAAACCTTTTTAATTATGGAAGGGTTTACTCTGTCCTGCCCATCTAAGCATGGTTTAATTGAAGGACAAAAAAGTTCTCTAGTTGATAATATATAGTTTTCAATTTGCAGATAATTATCATACTAGGTTCTGGGGAGAGTTCTTTTTAAATCTCAACATATGTCTTTATGTTAAACAATTAAACTACATCTGGATGCAGAAAGCAGATCAGTACATCCCTTGGAGGGCAATGTAAAGGGAAAGATTCATTGGGCTGAAGGCTAGAAGAAGAAAAGAAAGAGAGTTATAACCTTGGATGGAAGAGAATGCTGAAATTTAAAAAAACGAGCAGGTGTTTGGAAGCAAATTCCCACAATGAAATATATAACTTGAAACTGGCAAGGGCATTTAAGCAATAATGAGGAAATTTCATGCATTTGATGCAAAAGCACCAGAGGGAAATATTTTGCTGGAAGAATTATATTCATACAGAGATTTTTCTAAACTTAAGCATGTAGCCTAAGGGTCTCACCATTCAGCTTGCTTCCCCCTTAAGAATGATTGCAACAGGAGATGACAAAATGTCTTAGAGCATGTGGCGAGTGAAAGCACCTTTTCTTTTTTGGCCCATCACTAGGCCTCCCCCCCCCCATTTCGTGACCTTATAGTGGTCTCCCTATCAGGTTGTGCTTCTGTGACAGAAAATGTTTGAATGTAAATCCATATTTAATCTTCATACGATTGTTGTTGCTGGCATACATATATCTACACACAGAGAGATTCCTTCCATATTCATGTTAGTGTAAGGAGAGCTGAGGCACCTATTAAACAATACCGATGATAGCAAGGGGATATGAGATATGGGAACATCGAGTGCTTTTTAGACTCCACTCCTTACCCAACGTTACCTTTAAGAATAAAAGGATTTTCACAGGGTTCCTATTGATTTTCTTTGGCTCTTCAATTTGAGCAGATAAGGATTATAAGAAGTTGCTTTAGATTAAATAAGATGATTGATTGACTATGCAATATTGCAGAGGTGATATTCAGTAGGTTCTGACCAGTTCTGGAGAACCAGAAGCAGAAATTATAACTTCAAAAAAAACTTCAAAAAAGGCAACTATGATCTTATAGACAACAATCTCTCATATCTTGATTGGCAATTTCTATTCATTGGTTGCAATACTGTAGAAGACCATTGCAACATATTTTTATTTGAAGTCAAAAAAGTCATCAAACTATATGTACCAAAGCAACTCTCAAAACCAGAAAAAAACAAATTACTCATAACAATAAGGAAGCTTCAATCTAAAAAGAAATCACTTTGGCAGAAAAACAAATCTGGTCACGTTGCCAACTTCCAAAGCTGATACAAAAATTTATGCCACCAGATAAAGACTGAATGCACCAATTATCACATTAAACAAGAGGAAAACCAATGCACTGATTCCACCCCCGCTTTCTACAATTTTGTAAACATCAAATTAAAAGACTCAAGGTCCATCCCACTCCTGAAAGGACCTAATGGTAAAGACTGCAATGATGATACCATTAAAGCCAATCTCTTTTACACATTCTTTGGCTCAGTATTTGTAAACAGCAATGGATCAGGCCCAGTACTTCCTAGTTGAACCACAGGCAACTACAATGATCTAATACATATAGATTTTGCAGAAGACAATGTTGAAAAAGCACTACGCAAACTAAAACCATCTCTATTTATTGGACTGGACAGAATATGTGCCTGCTTCTTAAAAAAGCTATCCACTGCCATAGACGAACCTCTCAGCATAATCTTTGAAAAATCTTTCAGGACCAGCTCCTTGCTAAATCGATGGTCACCAGCCACGGTCATCCCCATCTTCAAAAAGGGAGACCCCAGCCTAGTTGAAAATTACAGAACAATCTCTTTATGCTGCGTCACCTGTAAAGTCATGGAATCAATTATTAACCAATCCATTAACCTCCATTTAGAGACGAACAACCTACTCTCCAATAAACAATTTGGTTTCAGGAAAAAAACTATCCTGTAATCTGCAACTCTTACACTGCAAAAACATATGGACTACACAATTTGATCAGGGCAAAACAATAGACGCAATCTACATAGACTTCTGTAAAGCCTTTGATACAGTGGTACATGACAAACTACTCCTAAAACTAAAATCTTATGGTATCTCCGGACAACTGTGTAACTGGATAGAAGCATTCCTGTCAAACAGATAACAAATGATCAAAACTGGGAGTGTCCTATCAAATTCTGTACCTGTCAATAGTGGTGTCCCCCAAGGCAGTGTTCTTGGACCAACACTCTTCATAGTCTACATAAATGACCTCTGTGATCATATTAAGAACAACTGCGTTCTTTTCGCTGATGATGTAAAGCTATTCAACACCACAGACAATACCGCTACCCTTCAAAAAGACCTGACTGTGTATCACAATGGGCAAACAAATGGCAACTTCAAATCTCAACAAATAAATGCTCTGTCTTACATATTGGCAAAAAAAATCAGAAAATAAAATACAAACTGAATAGTCAAGACCTTGTTGATGATCCAAACTCTGTCAAGGACCTTGGAATACTCATCTCTAATGATCTAAGTGCTAGACCCCACTGTAACTACATAGCCAAAAAGGCATTAAGAGTTGTTAACCTAATCCTACGTAGCTTTTTTCTGGTAATATCTACTAGTATGCCCTACTAACTAGGGCATACAAAATATTTGCTAGACCAGTACTCCAATACAGCTCATCAATCTGGAACCCACATTATGTATCTGATATT
This sequence comes from Laticauda colubrina, assembly GCA_015471245.1. Classification (NCBI taxonomy): domain Eukaryota; kingdom Metazoa; phylum Chordata; class Lepidosauria; order Squamata; family Elapidae; genus Laticauda; species Laticauda colubrina. The sequence goes on along the minus strand of BLBF01000020.1, from coordinate 20,570,880 downwards.
AACACAGTTGAGAAAGTCCAGAAACATTTCACAAGAAGAGTTCTCCATTCCTCTATTCATTGCAGAATACCTTATGCCACCAGACTCAAAATTCTAGACCTAGAAAACCTAGAATTACACCGCCTTCAGTCCGATCTAAGTATAGTATATAAAATCATACACTGCAATGTCCTACCTGTCAAAGAATACTTCAGCATCAACCATAACAATACAAGAGCACACAATAGATACAAACTCAAGGTAAACTGCACCAAACTTGATTGCAGGAAATATGACTTCAGCAACAGAGTGGTCAGTGTCTGGAATACTCTTGCTGCCAGCAAGTTTGCCTGCCAGCCTTGGTTCATGTCTGCCTGCAAACCTTGGTGCCTGCCTGCCTGCCAGCCTTCCTGCCAGCCTTCCTGCAAGCCTTGGTGCCAGCCTTGGTGCCTGCCTGCCTGCCAGCCTTGGTGCCTGCCTGCCTGCAAGCCTTCCTGCCAGCCTTGGTGCCTGCCTGCCTGCAAGCCTTCCTGCCAGCCTTGCTGCCTGCCACCCTGTCAGCCTTCCTGCCAGCCTTGGTTCCTGCCAGCCTCCCTGCCAGCCAGCAACCCGACAACCATGCGGAAGCACAGCAAGCCTCAGCCATCCGCTGTCAGCCCTTGCAAGAGGGACAGGGCTACCATCCCGCCTCCTGGCCCTCACTCTGGTTCTGCTGGGGCTTCTGCAGCACGGGCTCGCTCTTCTGGGGCTGGGGCTTCTGCTGCTTCTGCTTCTGGAGGAGCTGATGACAAGCACTCCAGCACCAGCCACCTCCACAGCACCTGGACCCTTCACCCCTGAGACTGAGTGACCAAGAGGAGTGCCAGAGACTCATTTTTGTTTTATAGCTTGTTGTTAATAAAGTCTAGTTTTGATTCACACACTTGCTTAATTTCTTTTTTTTAATAAAGTCTTGGTGGAAACTTTTAGAAATGGTTTAAGCCTTTGCATGCTTGTGGGATGGGTTAAGATAGCAGTGGGATGGGTTGAGATAGCTTTGGGATGGGCAGGGATACCTTTGGTATGGGTAATAGCTGTGGGATGGGCAGGGATTCCTTTGGAATCCGTAATAGCTGTGGGATAGATAAACCTCCAGTGCAAGCATAGTGGGACTGGAAGGTCCACCCTCCCAGGTGCCACACCTATGGCCCTTTATTATCAATAACAATTTAATCATTCATCCACACATGTCAACATAAACACAACTCTTTATTAAATGCCCTGTTCATTGTAGGCCCACCCAACATACATGGCCCAATCTCATCAGTGTGATGAGACAGGCTGAAGGAAGCATCCATTAAGCATCTATCATCCTGTCTTGCCACTCCACTGCTCCAGCTGGGGAGTTGCACCAGTGTTTCAGGAGGTTGCGCTGCTTCTTCCCTTCACGTGAGGCTCTGTTGGGGCCTTGCACATCCTCAGTGTCTATCAGGTTTCGCCCTTGCCTCCATTCCCCAGGCTCCATGTCCCCATTGCCTTGCTGGAGGTCCACGAGCCTGTTCTGCAAGACTGGGTAGCGGGTGCGCATGAGATTGTGCAGGATGCAGCAAGCTTCCATGATCCTCCTCACGGTCTCTGGGTGATGCTGCATGGTGGTGAGAAGTACCTGGAACCTGTTGGCCAGGATGCCAAAGGCGTTCTCCACCACCCGCCTTGCCCTGGACAGCCTGTAGTTGAAGATCCTCTCTTCACGGGTGAGGTATTTGGAGGTGTAATGCTTCATGAGGTAGGTTGTGAGGGAGAAGGCGTCATCCCCCACGATGACGTAGGGCACATCTTGCGTGTCGTTGGGCAGGGGGTCTGGATCTGGGAAGCCCACCATGAGGTTGCGTTCCAGCCCCTCCTTGAGGTGACTGGCGTTGTATACCTGGGCATCTGAAGATGAGCCATTGCCTGAAGCATCGATGTACATGAACTTGTAGTCAGCATCGACCATGGCGAAGAGGATGATGCTGAAGAAACCCTTGTAGTTGTGATAAGTGGACCCCGACTTGGCTGGCGCTTTGCAGGCCACGTGCTTGCCATCGATGGCTCCAACGGTGTGTGGGAAGTTCCACCTCTGATACCACTGCTCTGCAACTTTCTTCCATCCTTCTTCAGTGGAGGGGCACTGGAGGAGCTCCTCCAGGTATTCCTCGATGATGGCCTGCACCACTTCTCTGACCACAATGCTGATGTTGTTGTGTGGCACCCTCCAGCCATACTGCATGCTCCTGTAGGTGGTCCCTGAGGCCAGGTGGCACAGAGTGAGTGCCACCTTGAGTCCAGGTTCCAGGCTGGGCCTAAAGTTGGTGCTCTGCTTGGTCAACCTGGGTGTCAGACGCTGAACAACTTTGTCAAACATGGCTGGAGGCATCCTCATGAATTTTTGGAATGCACGAGTGTCTTCGTTCCTGAGCTCCACCATCAGCTTGTTGTACAGTCCGTCCTCTGCTCTTCTGGTGAACCATCTTCGTATACCCAGACGCTTCTTGGCCACCTCTTTTTCTTCCCATAGTAGAGTTCACAGAGCCTGTAGATGGCTTCGCACTGTTGCAGAAGGATGGTGGCTGCCAAAAGGACTTTGTTACGATCCATGGTGGACATGACTGGATGCTGTGGAAGTGGAAGAGGCAGATGAAGGCTGCAGAGGTCTGCAGCTGGGCTGCTGTTCTGAAAGTGAGATCCAGGTGAGTTGCTCCCCCTTTTTATAGGCAGTATAGGTGTCCCTTTGCATCCTCTAGGCATCCTCTAGGCATCCTGTAGACATCCTTAATATCCGAGATAGGTCCCCTCTGCGAACGTATTTTCCATTTTACATGCTTTGTTTCCATGCTGCATCCGCTAGGCATCCGTTCTGCATCCATTCCGCATCCGTTCCGCTTCCTCCCTGCGTCCGTTTACCGCTGGAGCAGATGGAATTGCGCGGATGCGCAGCGGATGCCTAGCGGATATAGCGGATGTAGAACGGATGCAGAACGGATGCCTAGCAGATGCGTCGCGGACACAGAATGGATGCATTGCATACATTTTCCGCTCAAAAGTTTTGAGCAGCTCAAAACTTTCTGAGTGGATGAAACATCAATAAACGGATGCTGGACGGATAGAGAGGAAGCAAAACGGAGGCAGTGAGTACATCGCATTAACCAACGGATGGCAAGCTTTTTTGTCCATTTTACATCCTCTTTGCATCCGTTGGTGCAATGTGACAGGGACTTTACATCCACATCTGACTTCCAGGCCCCAGGACGTGATACACAGATAAAAATGCCAAATCTAGTCTGGACACCTGACTGACTGTGTGATGGACTATAATAACAGTAAATAGAAAGAAAAAAGCTGTGGACATAAAAAATAATAGAAAATGAGAATGCAACACAGAAGTCAGAAACAATGTTTGAGTGTATTAGGAGCAGTCTGCGAATCACATGAATTGACTAATATCCCACCTTTATTATTTTTACAAATAAAGTAAATATACCTAATACTCCCTATTTTCTCTATAACAACAACCCTGTGGAGTAAATTAGGCTGAGAGACAGAAAATTCACCCAACCAACTTTCATGCCTGAGGTGAGAACAGAACTCACAGTTTCCTGATTTCTAGCCTGGTGCCTTAACCACTAGAATAAATTATATGTATATGTCCTGTATAGTGTATTTAATTTCAGTGTTGATCACCACAGTTTAAGTGATTTAAAGACAAAAGACTTCAGGAGTGGTTGGTGATATTGAGAAATCTCTTAAATTTCTTTCTATCTTCCTTCCTTTCATTCTATTCTATTATCTGTCTTTCCCTCCCTCTTTCTCTCTCCATGTTGTTATCCATATGTTTTGAATTATAACTCCCATAATTTTCAACCAAGAAGATTCATGATTGCATATTTTGTCTAAAATCTCTGGAGGACATCTGGTTCAGCTGATCAACAAGAAGAAGTCGCCATTATGATGTATGCTTCATTTGTTCTATCTGATTGGGAAAGAAAGATGCAATAACATTGTATTTTTAAAAAAAATTAGATATATTAAATAAGTGTTTCCTGCCATTTCACACACCAAGAAATCTTAGAAATCATATAACAAAAGAAAAAATGTTTATCTTTCTCTCCCTCATACAAGGACTTTTACATTTAAGTCCTTGTATGAGGGAGAGAAAGATAAACATTTTTTCTTTTGTTATATGATTTCTAAGATATCTTGGAGTGTGAAATAGCAGTCTCTCTTTCAAGCACGTATTTTACACCAGTATTATTTCAATAGAAATTCCGTAACACACTGTTGTTTCATTGCTTCAGCTTACTGTATTTTTCCTTACATTTGACACGTTTTATTGTGATGTTGTTTTATTGGTGTTGTCATTAGCTTCATCATGACTCTCTAGCAATGAAAATAAGGGTATACAAGTGATATCACAATTAATAGAAATTCAGCCATTAGTACAACAAAATGCTGCCCCTGCTAACAAAAGTCAAATTCCAAACAGCAACTCTGGAAAATGCAAAAGCTTTCTGAAATAAGGCTTCTTTCTCCCACCCCCAAAATTAGGTTTTCGCTGCCATTATATCTTGATAAAATCACTTCTAGGGAATGCCAAGAATGCATGAGATAATGAATATGTGCTGATGTGCATTGCTAATTAAATGTCAGCACTTACTCATTGTCTCATGTGGCATTACCCAGAAATCATTTCATCAAAGTTCTTTTCAAAAAAAAAAACAACCCATGGTCCAGAAAGAATAGCACAAGAGCACAGATTCTATTTTTTCCAATAATAAGTTCCAAAACTTTGGCCACCATGGAAGAAAAAATAAAAGACACCAAAACAAGTTCTATGAATAGTAGACAGATACATGACAGTAAAGTTGGCCTTCGGTTAGTGTAGATTTTGGGAGTTTGAAAGCAGGGCTGACATTCTGAATTGACTCTGAAAAGAAAATGAAAGATTAGTAAGTGACATGCTGCTGTTAACAACTTGGCAGGATTTTACACTACCTGAAGAACACTTGAAAAACAGCTCCTCGTAAAATGTGTTATAGTCTGGTTTGGCAAAATGCATAAATGATGGAATGGGCAATTTTCATATAGGAAAGAAAATAATTATGACTCTAGTTCCTATTGCTAAAACATGTTTATGACTACCACTTCTGCTTTCACATTCAAGAACAACATTGGACCCAGAACTAACCTGATTTTTTGGGAGGAATAAAATACTGTCCCAATTTTAGGCTGCCAGATTCAAACTACAAAACCCCAGATAAACATGAGGCAATAAAAAGATTCGGGAAACTCACTTTATTGCCAACTCATAATCTCCATTTTTTTGTAGCCTAGCTAGGATAATATCTAACCAATAGCCTGCTTTTTTTTTTCATTCTTCTAAGCAGAGCTATATTTGGTTTGTTGTGGTTTGTTCTGTTACAACAGGTATGAGCACCTGAGACTAAATATTTCTCAGTCTCTTTCATTGAAAATCAGTCCATTCTGATGTCTGAAACACACATAATCTGCGGTTTAACCTTTAAAGAATATTTTAAAAAACAAAGATTCTTCCCCTACTAAAACTAAATTTCCATAAAACACTGTTCTGACTCAAATGAATAATGTGCTTCATTCTTTTTTGCATTTTCACCCCACTCCCTCTGTCTCTTCCAAATCCTAAATGTAAACCCTGATCACTGGTCATCTTTTACAGCCAAAAAAACTCACATTCAGTAATCCATTCCCAAAGGTGCTTTCAAAAGGCAACTGGCCTTTGTTTTTCCTTGAAGACATTTCACTTCTCATCCAAGAAGCTTGTTAATTCTTAAGAGAACTGAAGAAGCTTCTTGAATGAGAAGCAAAATGTCTTCAAGGAAAAACAAAGTCCAGTTGCCTTTTGAAAAAGCACCTTTGACACAACCGTGACATGGATGACTGAGAATCTCCATAGACATTCACATATAGTAAATTGATAGAAGGATAGAAGGCAAGATAGAAGAAAGACACTGCGCTGCCAAATATTGGTGATGTTGATGTTTGATTCTTTTCAAAGACGCTATATAAATGTTTGATGGGCTATATACAATTAACATTAGGGGATATGTATCAGCCACCAGATTCTATTTGAGCTTGATTTGGTGATACAGAAATCTGCCTTCAGTTCAGCTGAATCCAAAGCTGCTGAAGAAGAATTATTTAATTAAGTGTTGTATCTTCCACCAAATGGCACAAGCTATCCATAAGTACATATAAAATTGTTTACTCTTTAATAAAAGATAATGAAATTTGCAGATATAATAGTTTTTTTAAAAGGATTAAATCTGTTAAATTCATAGAAACAGATGTAGAGGCTTTGAAATTATTAAATTGATGGGATTATGTTAGAAAAAGAAAGTTGCAGTGGTCTACAACACTGCAGGCTATGGTAAATCTTCATGAAAAGCCATCTGCCAACTGTTAAGTATTCTTTCACCCCTGTGAGAGATTGCAGAAAGGAGCAGGAGGGAAGATCTAAACAATCAAGAATTATAACAACTGAAGTACAAGAAACCTGTCAAAAAAATCATTTCAAAGGAGCCTCATCTTAATGAACTATAAATGAATCTTGGAAATTCTTGTTATCTACTTCCAAGATTCTGGTTTTTACCCCAAAGCTAGCATTGAAGTTACATGGCTGGAAACAGTGAAGTTCTTCCTTATTGTTGCAGAGCTGTGTTGGGCTTGACTCACTTAAAAACTCTGCCATTCTCCAAAGAGAAGTAGCACTGGGATTCCAGGGGACAGATTTTCTGATGTTTTGTTATTTCCAGCCATTCAGAGAACCAAGGATAGGAGGAGGAGATTCCTTAACAGAACCTGTAATTCAAACCTTGATGCCCAAATGCTCCAGTTAGGAGTTAGTGAGGAAAAATTGGCAAGGAAAGTATAAATAGTTGTGTCAGGGTTATGTGCTGCTGCTCTTACTCAGTTGTGTAACTTTTTAATCCCCTTCTGTTTTCTGCCCCTCTGTCTCTTTGTTTTCTTAGTCTACTTACTGGTTAGTGACTGCTAGCTTTGATATGTCTATTTAAGGCACATATCAGAAAGCAATTATCCTAAATTCTTACCTTATTTTTTAAAGATTTTTCAAATTATTCTTTGTTACTGTAATATTTGGCTTGGTAATAATCTCCCATCCTCAAAATTACTTGCAAGTGGTTAAAAGATAAACACGGAGACACTTAATAGGATGAGAGTGAACCCCCCAGCTTGTGGGTTGGTTTCCGAGCATTTCATTACCAGGCTAGGTACCCCCCTAAATTCTGCTGAAGTTATTACCTAGCCTGGTAATGAAACACTTGGAAACAAATCCACAAACTCAGAGAACGAACCTTCACTCCACTCTCATCCTACACAGAACTACAGACAGGACTACATAGGGGTTGATTTGTTTGTGTTGCTGCTGCTTTGGGGTGGTGGTAGGATTTTTATGTAGTGGATTTTTAAGATCGTAAGCTACCCAGAGTTACCTGTGAGTGAATTGGGCAATCATCCAGAGTACATTTGGGGAGGGGGGAGGGAGAGAGAGAGAGCAGGAGAGAGAGGGAGAGAGGGAGGAAGAGGGAGAGATCTGCTACTGACCAGGAAACGCTAAAAGCCTAGCCTCACATTAAAAAAAATATTTATTTATTTCTCTCTTTTTCTTTCTTCCTTTCTTTTTTTCTCTCTTTTTCTTTCTTTCTTCCTTTCTTTTTTTCTTTTTCTTTCTTTTTTTCCTTTCTTTTTCATTCTCTTACTCCTCTTTCTTTCTCTCTTTCTAAAGCAAAAAAAAAGAATTATGATTCAAATCCAAGAGAGTGAAGAAGCTTAACTTGATCATAAGCAGCACTAGCTTAATGAGAGATTTCATCATGATTATTGGCCAAGTCAATGGTGTATAAGAATAAGAGTAGCCCAATTAGTCTCAGAGTTGAATGACTGTGCCAGGCATGCAGGCAGGTAGGTAAGTAGGCTGAAAAGCTGTGAAGCTGGCAGTAATGGGCAAGCTAGCTTTGTGAAAAGATCAGAGTTGGGAAATCTCAAGGCAGGCAGACTGATGGTACAGCTGGCTTAGAAAGAGTTGGAAGTGACACACAAATACATCCACTGAAGTGTTTTATTCAACTGCCATTGTATTTGGCTGGCAGAGAAAGAGAGATGAGATTGTAAAGGAACACTGATAAATGAGGTAAAAATGGCTGTCAGGAGCAGTACAAAAACTATAAAACTGGCACAGGACCCCAGAGGGAATTCTTGCATAAAGAATTTGAGGGAAAAGGCCTATTTGCTGCCATGTTTCCTCATCTTAATAGAATAAACATTTAGGGTCAAGGTCTCCTAGGTCTGAGTTTACTTTTAGAAATATAAATAGTTCCAGATGAGGCTCTATGAAAATATAATGGACTATAACAACAGTGTCTGCTGAACAGAAATCCTCTTACCTGGAATACTGTTTGGCACACTCAACATGTGTTTCTTAGTAACCATGACTAGATGTTGTCACACTGGCCTTGAACTTTTGAAGATTGCTGGACAATTCCTTCACTTCTTCAAGAATTCTTCAGCAGTACCTGTCTTGATTGTATCTCTTTATTCAGTGCCTAGAACCTTATTCTAAAGGTGAGACCCTGACCCACGTGATAGATGGTTGTAGATGGATATAAAAAGGCCCCTTCCTGCTATTTTTTAAATTAAAGATGTTGATTGATAGGATGGGTGATAGGATGTCTCAGAGAGAAAGTTGAAGCATCCATTTCCACATTTACTGTAGTTGACCTAGTAAGGCTGACAATCCCAGCCCATTCATTCTTATATTGCAAAAAGGAGGTGATGCTTACACATATTCTTCCCTCTAAATCTGGGTGGGCAACTATGGCAACTTTAGGACCTGTGGACTTCAACTCCCAGAATTCTTGAGCCAACCATGCTGGCTCTGGGAATTGAAATCCATAGCTCCAAAAGTTGCCATAGTTATCCACCTCTGTTTTAGATAAAGGTTTCTTCAATAATACTTTCATTGCCTTCTGGTATGCTGGTACTCTTACTCAACTGCTTTATACATTATTACACAGTGATGAAGGGAGTGGCTTTCCCAGCTATGGAAAGATGACATAAGGATAGTTTTCATCTGCTAGTGAAAAGGCTTCACATTGCAAAGTACCTGGCTGAACCAAATGGTCTTCACTCTTATTAGGTTGTGGGTTTGAGAAAAAATATGAGTGCCAATAGAGGTTATAAATAGTGCTCTACTCTTGTCCCTGATTGGATCATTTTTACGAATCTTCCCCACTCCACTGCTTTACTTTCTCATGATGGAATATATGTTGTGGCTGTTGGTTTGAGATTAGGAACTTTAAAATTGTAAAACAAAATGCTTCGCTTCACTTAACCCTCGGTATTTAAATTCACTGCCAAACTAAAGGCCAACAGTTTAACTTTGAAGTCATGGAAAGGAATACAAAATGGAGCAGTGGATATTCCTGACTGATGTGTAATTACTCAGGGCAAATTGATTTGCAAACAATTGTAAACAGTCTGTAGCTAATGGAGCCTTGGTGGTGCAGAGGTTAAGTGCAGTATTGCAGGCTAACACTGCCCACAGTTTGGAGTTTAATCCTGACAGGACTCAAAATTGACTCAGCTTTCCGTCCTTCTTAGGTTGGTAAAATTGTTGGGGCAAAATATTCAAATAATGCTTACATTGTAAACATTCCAGGGAGTGCTCTAAGGTGATATGTGATGGTATATAAGTCAAAATGCTATCATTATGCTAACGTGCACTTAAACTATCATTTTAAACATATTTTTAAACTCATTTTAAACTCATGCTCATTTAAACCTACATAGTTTTGTTTTAATCCCAGAGATGAAGGCAGGATCAATCAAGTAGTTATGGGAAACTGCTTCCTTTGTAGCAAGAACTAGTTCAGGCCCAGTTACAAGAGCATTGCTCTGGTATATCTATCATTTAGGGCAGCAATGTCAAACTCAATTTCATTGAGGACCATATCAGGGTTATGTTTGACCTCAGGGGGGCACGGGGGTGTAGCTGGGTGAACATGACCAGCTTCACATCGTTCATGTGAGGTGCACCTGTGATGGCCAAGTGCTAAGGCAGGACTTCCCTCAGACCCTGTCTCACTCTCATTATAATCTCCTCCCTCCCTCCCTCCCTCCTCCCTTCCTTCCTTTTCTTCTCTCTTCATTCTCCTTTCTTATTCCTTCTCCTCTTTCCTTATTTTTGCTTCTTTGCTCTCTTCCCATCTTTGCTTCTTTTCCTCTTTTCCTTTCTCCTTTCCTGTCCCTTCTTATATGCTCAAATGCAAAAGGGGAAACATTTCTCCTTTTGTTTTCTTTTCAGTTCCTTTTTCTAGTCCTCTGCCAGCGAAAAGGGAGCTGGGGGGGCGTGCACAGCCAAGCTCTGTTTTCACTGGCAGAGGTACCTATGCTTGCCCTATGCTGTTTCCAGGGCAACCCAGCAGGCCAGATCTAAGTACCCCATGGGCTGGATCCAGCCCAAGAGCCTTGAGTATGACACCCCTGACTTAGGGTTTGAGAGGTCAAAGGGAAAAAAAGAGAAGAATGCAGACTTTAGGCCAAATAAATGTAAATCAGAGCTCAGTGTCATTGGGTGCTGTATTAACTCTAATAGGATAGCGGTTATCTGAGCAATGATGAGAGTGAAAAATGAAATCATCATGGCTAATTTAGACAGACTGCGCACACTGAGATATGCATGGTTTAATTTTTGAGAGGAACATTTGTGACTGGCAGGATCATATACTGGCAGATATTTAGCGAAAAGTGCTTCCACATATTACTCAGCACAGAGTCTCATGAAAGAGAAATTGTGTTTTGAAACACAGCTTCATCCCATGTAAGTTCTTAAAGATGGCAGTTTAGAGAGGTGGTTTCTTTGTTTTTTTTTTTTTGTTTTTTTTTATGGTTTGAGCTTAGAAGGCTATTCCCGCAATAGCAAAAACTGTAGAAGAACCCTAACTGATTTAATGAGTCATAAACACTTAGGCATGAATGCTTAATTTCCAAGACAACCTATGATTTGGCACTAGTTTCTGGTGTCTTAAGGCCCTGTCACACTGGCCGACAGATGCAAAACATTTGTAAAAAGGACACAGCAGACGAGAAAAATGTTCCATCCGTTGTTATCCACTCTCAAAAGGGGCAAAAATTTGCATAACCAGAGCGGACAACACGGAAAGGAACAGACGGGGGGAGGACGTAGGGCGGATGGAAAGCGGATGCTCCACGGAAGCCTAGCGGATGGAAGCGGATGGAAGCGGATGGCACATCTAATAGGCTTCCGGGGGAGCACAGCAAAGTGGACATGGAACAGAAAGAGCAGATGTAGAGCGGATGCAGAGCGGATGAAGCGGATGCACAGCGGATGCCGAGCGGATGAAGCGGATGCAGAGTGGAAGCCTAGCGGATGTCTAGCATTCACTGCGCATGCGGGGAGGATGCATTGCATCAGCCCCGTGGATATAAAGGGAAGCAGCTCCCAAGCAGGTCACCATTCAGAGGAAAGACCTGCTTCCAGACACAGCTCTCCAGCCAGCCAGCTAGCCAGCCAGCCAGCCAGCCAGCAATCCAACAACCATGGGGAAGAAAAGGAAGCCTCTGCCATCTGCTGCCAGCCCTGGCAAGAGGGACAGGGCCACCCTCCCACCCCCGGCCTTGACTATGCTTCTGCTGGGGCTTCTGCTGCCCGGGCTCGCTCTTCTGGTGCTGGGGATTCTGCTGATGCTGCTTCTGGAGGGGGTGCTTCTGCTGGTGCTTACTCTGTTGATGCTGCTTCTGCTGGTGGTGCTTTTGCTGGCACTGCTCCTGGTGCTGGTGCTTCTGCTGGTGCTTACTCTGCTGGCACTGCTCCTGGTGCTGGTGCTTCTGCTGGTGCTTACTCTGCTGGTGCTGCTCCTCATCCTGCTGATCCTGCTGGTCCTTACTCTGCTGGCGCTGCTCCTCGTCCTGCTGGTCTTGCTGGTGCTCCTGGTCCTGCTGGTGCTCCTGGTCCTGCTGGTGCTCCTGGTCCTGTTCCTGGTGCTGCTGGTACTGCTGGTGGTACTTCTGGTCCTGCTTTTGCTGCTACTGTTGTTGATCCTGCTGCTGTTGGTGGTAGTGTGGAGGAGCAGCCCCTACAACCTCGAAGCCCCTCTGATAAGGGCCCATATGGCCCTGCCAAAGGGAGGAAGAGGCAAACGCGTGAACGGGAGAGGAGGCAATACAACATAGAAGAGAAATATGAGGAGGAGGTGCTGGAGTGGCTGAGGGAGAACGAGTATCTATGGCGGAAGGGACACAGGCTCTATCGAGACACCAAAAGGAAGCAGGTTGCTTGGAGAGAGAAGGCAGAGAGCCTGGGCTACACTTCAGAGGTGCTCCTCGGCTGGTGGAAGCACATGCACACCTGGTACGGGAAGCTGCACCTCAAGAAATCTGGCCAGGCTGTAGTCAAGCTAATGGACAGAGAGACCTACATGATGGCCAAGTGCAGCTTCTTGGAGGGTGAGATCCGCCACCGAGGAGCAGCCTCTCTCACAACCCTCTCTTTCAGGTAGCCTGCTGAGAGCCAGTCCTCTTCTGGCCAAGAGTCAGCTCCTGTGTCCAGGCAGGTATCTGTGGAGCGTGCCACGATGGAGACCCCCCGACAACTGTACTACCCATGGTGGAGCATGTGGAGGACCCCCTGACGCAGTGGGAGAAAGGAGATGGCACTTCCACCACAGCCCAACCCACATCCACCCCCAGCTCCACCTCCACAGAAAGGCAGAGAGGCAAACTGGAGGGGCAGAGCCACACTGTCCTGCTGGAGATAAGAGACACCATCAGGAGCAGCGTAGATCTCCTCTCTCAGCTGGTACAAACCGACTCCCCATCCTCCAACCGCAAGCCCTTCCTCACCTATGTCAACCAGACCCTCATGAACATGTCGAAACCCCAGTACCAGGTGGTGAAGGACAGGATCACCAATCTTCTTCACAACCCTCCAGACCAAGATGAACCTGCTCCCACCCAGTCCAGGCCTGCTCCTCTACCCCAGGTGATGTCACTACCCTTCCAAGGCTTTCCACAGGCCCTACCCTACTAAGCCTATGGCAACCAGGAGGTCCAGCAGCACAAGCAGCCCTTCCCAGTCCAGGCACAGGTACATCGGATGCCACCGATGCCAGCCATGCCACCGATGCCAGCCACGCCACAGATGCCACCAACACCACAGATGCCACCGACACCAGTCCTCACCTCGCTCAGCTGCAGACCAGACATCCCCACTACACTCCTTCTTCCTCCACCCCACAGCCAAGCCCGGCCTCAGTACATCTGTCATCGGTATTGGGGCTGACATCCCATGTCATGGAGGAAGGGGCTGTCAACATCACGGGGCTGAGCCAGCTGTCTGACAGCTTCCTCAACACATCGTCCCCTGTTGTCCTCTAGGGGCCAGGCACCCCAATGATACCTCAGACCAGCACTCCAGCAGCAGCCACCTCCACAGCACCTGGACCCTTCACCCTGAGACTGGGCACGCCTCCGAGTGACCAAGAAGAGTGCCAGAGACTGGGTGGCTACCTGTTGACTTTATTTTTGCTTTGGACATTTTACTTGGGTCATTTTTCTTTTACAGCTTATTCTTAATAAAGATTATCTTTGCTTCACACACTTGGTTCAGTTCTTTTAGCAAATAAAGTCTTGGTGGAAACTTTTAGAAATGGTTTAAGCCTTTGCATGCTTGTGGGATGGGTAAGGATAGCAGTGGGATAGGCAGGGATACCTTTGGGATGGGTAATAGATGTGAGATTGGCAGGGATACCTTTGGAATGGGTAATAGGTGTGGGATGGGAAGGAATACCTGTGGGATGGGCAGGGATACCTTTGGGATGGGTAATAGCTGTGGGATAGATAAACCTCCAGTTCAAGTATAGTGGGACTGTATGGTTCACCCTCCCAGGTGCCACACCTTTGGCCCTTTATTATCAATAATATTGTAATCAATCATCCACACATGTCAACATAAACACAACTCTTTATTAAATTCCCTGTTCATTGTAGGCCCACCCAACATACATGGCCCAATCTCATCAGTGTAATGAGACAGGCTGAAGGAAGCATCCATTAATCAACTATCATCCTGTCTTGCCACTCCACTGCTCCAGCTGCGGAGTTGCACCATTGTCTCAGGAGGTTGCGCTGCTTCTTCCCTTCATGTGAAGCTCTGTTGGGGCCTTGCACATCCTCAGTGTCTATCAGGTTTCGCCCTTGCCTCCATTCCCCAGGCTCCATGTCCCCATTACCTTGTGGAGGTCCACGAGCCTGTACTGCAACACTGTGTAGCAGGTGCGCATGAGATTGTGCAGGATGTAGCAAGCTTCCACGATCCTCCTCACGGTCTCTGGGCAATGCTGCATGGTGGTGAGAAGTACCTGGAACCTGTTGGCCAGGATGCCAAAGGCGTTCTCCACCACCCACCTTGCCCTGGACAGCCTGTAGTTGAAGATCCTCTCTTCATGGGTGAGGAGTCTGGAAGTGTCGGGCTTCATGAGGTAGGTTCTGAGGGAGAAGGCGTCATCCCCCACGATGAAGTAGGGCACATCTTGCATGTCATTGGGCAGGGGGTCTGGATCTGGGAAGCCCATGATGAGGTTGTGTTCCAACCCCTCCTTGAGGTCACTGGCGTTGTATACCTGGGCCTCTGAAGCTGACCCGTTGCCTGAAGCATCCATGTACATGAACTTGTAGTCAGCATCGACCATGGCGAAGAGGATGATGCTGAAGAAGCCCTTGTAGTTGTGATAAGTGGACCCTGAGTTGGCTGGAGCTTTGCAGGCTACGTGCTTCCCATCTATGGCTCCAACGGTGTGGGGGAAGTTCCACTTCTGATACCACTGCTCTTCAACTTTCCTCCAGCCTTCTTCAGTGGAGGGGCACTGGAGGAGCTCCTCCAGGTATTCTTCGATGATGGCCTGCACCACTTCTCTGACCAGAATGCTGATGGTGTTGTGTGGCACCCTCCAGCCATACTGCATGCTCCTGTAGGTGGTCCCTGAGGCCAGGTGGCACAGAGTCAGTGCCACCTTGAGCCCAGGGTCCAGGCTCGGCCGGAAGTTGGTGCTCTGCTTGGTCAACCTGGGTGTCAGCTGCTCCACAACTTCGTCAAACATGGCTGGAGGCATCCTCATGAAGTTCTGCAATGCACGAGGGTCTTCGTTCCTCAGCTCCACCATCAGCTTGTTATACAGTCCGTACTCTGCTCTTCTCCTGATCCATCTTCGTACCCAGACACTTCTTGGACGCCTCCTTTTGTTCCCATAGAACAGGTGAAAGAGGCTGTAGATGGCTTCGCACTGTTGCAGAATGATGGTGGCGATCCATGGTGGACATCTATGGATGCTGTGGAAGAGCAAGAGCCAGATGAAGACTGCAGAGGTCTGCACAGCAGGGGTGCTGGACTGAAAGTGAGATCCAGGTGAGTTCCTCCCCCTTTTTATTGGCAATATAGGTTTTCCACTATGTGTCCTTTTGCATCCTCTAGACATCCTTAATATCCGAGATAGGTCCCCTCTGAGAACGTTTTTTCCGTTTTAAATGCTTTGTATGCGAGCTGCATCCGCTTTCATCCTTTCTCCCTTCGTGCTACTAACGCTTTGTGTCCGTTCCGTGTCCGTTTCACTTCCTCCCTGTGTCTGTTTTCCGCTGGAGCGGATTTGAGTTGCGCGGATGCACAGCGGATGCCGAGCAGATATAGTGAACGTGTAACAGATGACAACGGATGTATAACGGATGTTCCCCGTATGTGTTGCGGATGCAGAACGGATGCGTTGGATACATTTTCTGCTCAAAAAGTTTTGAGCAGCTCAAAACTTTTTGAGCGGATGGAACCTCAGTCGACGGATGCTGGACGGATAGAGAGGATGAAAAACGGATGCAGTGAGTACAGAACGGATGAATCGCGTTAACCAACAGATGGCAAGTGTTTCTCTCAGTTTTACATCCTCTTTCCATCCATTGGTGCAGTGTGACATGGGCTTTATTCTGTTGGTTTTGTAATTTGAGAGTCACTGTGTGTAGTGCTAGGGAGGCAGGGGAGAAAGGAAAAAAGTGAAACAAGTTTACTGTGCTATACAACACTGAGGTTTTTTTTAAATGTGCACTAAAGACATATCCTGTTATTCACAGTAGTTTCATTTTAGAAATCTCAGAATAATTCTGTGGATTCAACACAGGCATCCATTTATTTATGGAGAGAGATGCACATTCCTCTATATTTTCATATGTAGAATAATATTTCTAGAAGGGGGCCTTTCCAGAAATTTGAAAACATGTGGTAAGCATGTTCACAAAATGACTACCCATAACATTTGTTTATTCACAAAATGGCACCATTGATAGGTCCATTCTTAGAAATCATGCCAGATCTTTCTATCATCCCTTTAGGCACAAGGGCATTATTGCTGATAAACATGGTGCTAAAAGCTTCCTCTTTCATCATTCATATTTAATTTACAATCTGGGATAAATAGGCCAGTGGGCATCAATAAGGTTTATGAAACTATTCTGAGCCCATGAACACCATATTAAATACACATTTACTCCGTAGTTGAAAAACAGATAATTCTATGTACATAGTCAATATGGTTTGTGCATAGTTTGCTGACTGGATAAACCATATTTGTTGGGCTCCACACCTTGCATTAATCCATAAACTCATAGTTTCCATATAATTATAGCTATATTAAAATTCTACATTATGCTGAAAGCAAACAACCCCAACATGATGGATTTGTCAGATGTGAGAATGTAATCCCCAACCTTCACATAACCAATGTAAGTCAAATAGATTCCTAGGAAGTGGAGACAACAGGAGTAATACAACTCTGAAACAAAAGATGACCGAGATGGATTAAAAATCAGGCAAATAAGCCTTTATTTACCTACTTATTTACCTACATATACTGCCATCTTTTTTAAACAAATCAACCCCAATCCAGTGAAGCAGAAAATAAAGAGTAAAAACATAATGTTTAAAACATTTTTTAAAAACCCAATAGATAACAAAGCATACGGCAAGGGATCAAAAAATAGAAATCCTCAAACTCTTCAACTCATCCAGCCCTTCATTAATTTTCAATTTTTTCATCAATTCCCCCAACATTATTACATGTTTTTTAAAAAATACTACTTTAATTAATATTATTACATATAATAATAATTACAACAACAATGACTCCTTGGATAGTCCCTTTGGGACAATCCTATTGGGGAACCCGGATTTAAAAGGCATGTGAAAGTAAGGAATTCAAGGTAGAGATGATTGAGTTAAGTTTGCTTATGGAAATCAACTGTTAGATTTTAAGCTTGTAGTTAAAAGACCAAAAGACAATAACCTCAACAGAAAATGAAATAATATTCACACAAAATTAAGATATTTTATTTTACATATTTTTAATATCTGACATTGAAAAGAGATGCAAATGCAACAAATGGAAATGGGACCATCTATTATTCCAGGGTTTTTTCTATTTCCAATTTTTCTAATTTTGATTTTTTTAAAAAAACAAATGCTTTTTGTAGTCTTTTTCCATGCACATTGACCTACAGTTCATACTTTGTACTTGATATTACTAATATATGCATTTTATAAGGAAATTTCAAAATAATTTGTCTTCATTTTCTGAAATGCATACATTTTTATATACAGGAATCATAATTTCTAGCCTACACATTCAAAGTTAAAAATAGCCCTAAGGAATTCCAGATGGTCCAGTGGTTAAATGTCTGGATTAGAAGGAAGGAAACCTTACATTCTAGTATTGTCTTAGGAAAAGATCCCAACTGAGTAACCTTGAGTCAGTCACTCTCAGTCCTAAAATGAAGGTAATTGACTTGAGAAATTTTGTCAAGAGAACCATGGAGTAGTTGTCCAGGCAATTGCCAGGAGTCAAGTTTGACTAAAAGGCACAGAATAAACAAAATTATTCATTTTAATAGCAGACCATTGCAATATTCAGGGTAGTATATAATTTTAAAAAGAATTGTGTTTCAGTTTTGAAACTGAGAAATTAGGGGATTCAGTATTAATATATCCACCCCCAGACAAAGATTAACATACCAATTCATTTTTCTTAATGTTACTTTCCTGTGTACTTCTTTACAACTGTTCTATCCCATTTCCACATTAAGTGAAATACTTAATCCAAATTATAGTTAGCACAAATAAACTAGAGGACAGAGTCACAATCTATCAGAAACATAATTTTACATGAATTCTGATGCAAAATAAACATGTTTCTGTAGATTGAAAACCAATCTAAAGATTAGATAATGGCTGAAATTTATGCAATTTGTTGAAGCTCAATTGATGCATTAGTCAATTTGGTTAATTTAAAAAGAACAAATACAAGCTTTAAGCATCTCCATTATTAATTGTGTTGTGAACAAGTCCTTTTTTTAAAAAATATCATAAAATGATATTCAGAATGTTACCCAAGAGTTCCTGCAACAATTCATTAAAGTTGTATAGCAAAATCCAGTCTGGCATGCAAATTCTTTAGATTTATAGATCAATAATCTAATAAACTATTATGGCTACTTCAGTTCAAAGTCATTACTGTCCATTGTACAACTCCATGTGCTATTAATCTAACAGATTCCATTATGTCTACATGTTAGTAAATGGCTAGATGGTTTAATGCTAAGACATTGGGCTCCATAGAATATTTTTCAGGTCTGTGGTCCATAGAGTTACAACAATGATGTCTATAGAAATAAAAGCACTTCTGATTTTATGGCAAGGAAAGGAGGTTTCCAAATCCTGTCTGCAGTTATATATGTTAAAATAATAGCTCATCTAAATAGCTTCATAAACTGATTATAATTGAACTGATCTACTTCTGTAGCTTCCCCAGACTTCATTATCTCACAATATAAATTAAGCATTTGAAAAGAGAGAAAACATTTTCCATAATTAAAACCTGCAGACTCAAACATAATAAAGATTCAACAGAAAGGTGCTTAATCAAAGAAGTCTCACTACCATTCATGGATTATTTTCAAGTTTTGGAAATGAAATTTCAATGATCACTAATGACATGGTTTGCTAATTGTTTTAGTTTTTAACAATGAAGTTATGAAACTGTTGACTCTGGCAAAGAGAAGACCAGTGAAAATGTTTAGAAAATGGGCTTGCTTCTGTTGTTGTCAGTGATAACTTAAACACCAGAAATGTAATGGAGATAATGGTTTCTGATGTCTTTCTGTTGATCCACATACTTCTAATTAAACTCTTTCTTTTGTGAAATTCAAATGTATTTGGAATTCTGAAAACTATCATTGGATGGTGAAAATAATGAAGCTCAGCAATATCCAAATATGGATGGGTGTTGTATGAAGGGTGAAGCTTCTGCTTACTCTGTATATGCTTGATTGAATGTTCTATATTTAACCTGGCTCTTGATAGAGGTTTCATTTGAAGAGCAATTGATGACCTGTGAATAAAATTTCAGAGACACGAAATAACAACATTCTAGCCTTTAAGAAATAGATCATGAATTTCTGCAATCAGACTAAGGTTAGGGAACAACCTCTTGCTGCCTGTTATGTTAAATGACTAACTAGATTTTTTTTTCTGATTGTGATATAATTGCTATCCACAAGGCAAGAATAAACCAGCAGATATATTATTATCAAGCATTAGGAAGCATCTCACAAAATCTGGAGATGAGCTGGAGCATTGAGTTCCTACAATCCAATCTATCTCTTTCTCATATTCATTCCCTCTCCTGAAAATATTAAATCTTTACATGGTAAACCCTTGGTCTGAAGACAAATCTTTCTGACTTCTGCAATTTCCCATCTAGCATGTCTATAATGCTGAAAAAATTCTAGTGGTGTCAATATTATTTGATTCCTTATACGAATCAGACTTGGGAAAATGCATACAACAATAGTACTTAGACTTACATATTGCTCCATAATGCTGGGCAGTTTACAGCTTCAACATATTGCCCCCCAGCAATCTGGGCCCTCATTTTATCAATGTCAGAAGGATGAAAGGCTGAGTTAACCTTGAGTTACATCAAGTTCAAACTTCAGGCTGTGGGCAGAGTTAGCTTGCAATACTGCATTCTACCACTGAACCACCAGGGAAACAAGAGCCCAGATTTTCCTGTTTTGATTCTGCACTTAAAGACAAGAAACTACTGTATTTATACTAAAAACAAGCCATCTTCTGAGGATGATGTTTTTGACTTAGAGTTCTGTCATATTCACTCAAATGTATACAGAGCAATGAATCTATAAAAAATATCATACCCCAGTTATTTTATTCATGGTTGCATAAGAAGTCAAAGCATTAAAGCAAATCTGTTAGTCATTTGCATATACTATGATGCCAATCTGGTATATCCAATGCAGTTTGGGAATTGACGTAGAAACATTCTAAAGCTATCTTGAAAGCAACTTGTCTCTTTTTTTTAAAATATTCATTTGGACATTGTTACTGAAAAAAATGCTCAGAATGCACCAATACACTTAATTTAACAGAATATTTTGTACATGAAAATTAACTTTAATATTTAGTAGAGATAACATTAATGAAAGTAATGGTGTTCCTTCTGAAGTTTTTGAACTTTAATTTTATATCCCTTGAAAGAAAAAGGATTATGTATTAGTTGGTGCATCAGTAAAATTCAGCCTAACATCTGTTGTGTATGTTGTGTTTTATATGATTACTCTGAACATATTAAACTGTCATGGTATTGGACATAGATTTTCTTATCTATTTCATGTATATTTGTTTTGTTTTCTTACTTCCTGGGGAGTTAAAATATTTTTTTTTTATTCTGACCTATATAAATGCACATGTTTATTGAAGAAAATATTTTTTCTCTCTTTGTATTCTGATAATCAAGATACTTTTGGATTAGAATTTGTCTGGGAGTGGGCCCATATTTTCAAATGCATAGAATTTGTCTGGGAGTGGGCCCATATTTTCAAATGTAGTCAGCCAGTGGCATCCCTTGTTAAATTGAATGGTGGGTTTACATTTAACTGGCTGTTAATTGTAACAGCCAGTTAAATGTAACAGTCAGTTAAATGTAAACCCACCATTCAATTTAACAAGGGATGCCACTGGCTGACTACAACAGATAAAAAAATTAAAATGTTAAATGTGGTCTTTTTGTTGCTAGCAGGGCATTAAAGCTTCAAGAAGTAGGCAAAAAATGTAGGGCATAATATAAATTTAGAAGATTGGGAAAAAACGTGGACTGTTGACATTGTCAACAGCATTTAAAGAAAATCAATATAAAATGTTTTGTAGCCCTAGCAAGACTGGCCAAAATGTACCCAAACGCAAAAGCAGAATGTCAGAAGTATAAATATAAAGAAGGAACGTTCTTCCATATGTGGTGGCAATGTCCAGACTAAAAAATATTGGATGAGGGTACAAAGATGGTTATTAGATCACAAATTAGAACTCGAACTGGAAATATTCTTTTTAGGAATAATTAAGGGAAAATTGAGCAAGGTCATCCGATACATCATTATATATATCATAACTGCGGCAAGAATAGCCTGCGCACAGGAATGGAAGAAAGAAAATATACTATCTGAAGAAGACTTGTCACAAAAAATAATGGATTGTGCAGAACTGGATAAATTCATAATGGAATTAAGAGGCAAAGATAACTTGGACTATTATGCGGTTTGGGATAGGTGGTACAAATGGGTGGAAGATAGAAACAGGAGCTGATGATTATATATAAAAGGAGATGTATGTATTAATAACGACATGAACACTGTTAATGTGAATAGAGATTTGTATTTTTGTTTTTAAAAAATAAAATAAGATTTTTTTAAAAGCTTCAGGAAGTGGTATATCATGAGTTGTGCAAAGCAGTCAAAGGAGTATTTTGTAAAAACTCATGCAATTGCTTCTAAGGACTTTCTGAGAAGCAACTTGGAATATTCTAAGAACACCCTTACAGTGGAACCATCACTGAAGAGAAGCAGATGGCCATGTCCTTACTGCACATAAATGAAGAACCAAGGCAGTATTTAAAGCACTTGCACCAAACCTTTCAAAGGATGCAGCTATTTTAATGCTTTGAAGAAGCATATTCACATATGTTGAATATTCTTCCCATTATCAGACACGGTCCTCCCAGTTGAATGATCCATAACTCCAAGCCAGGGGTCTTCAAACTTGACAGCTTTAAGACTTGTGGACTTCAATTCCCAGAATTCCTCCTCCAGTCATGTTAGCTTGGGAATTCTGGGAGTGGAAATCCACAAGTCTTAAACTTGCCAAGTTTGAAGATCCTTGCTCCAAGCACTTTGAAGCAACAGTAACTCATTCAATGTATACCCAATTTCTCTCTGTAAGGCTGGAAACTTATACCTTTCCAGCCTTGTCCCATATTATTCATACCAGCTTGTTTTTTCCCCTCCTATAAAAAAGGCAGAAAGAGAAAACTGGAAGCAGAAAATAACTGGATATGAATATATATCCATATCATTCAAGTTAAATAAAAATGTAAACATAACATCCGTGGAGCCCCCACAAACTTAACAAGGAAAAAATTGCTATGCCCTGCCTTATTGCTAATTGGCTAAATAACCTGAGCGCTTTGTTTTGGATTCCTGCCAAATTAGTTATGCAGCACATAATTGCACACATATAACTTCTCTATCCACTGATCATAATTTTATAAACAGAAAGGAATGATATATTGGATTTCTGGAGAGAAGGAGACAGTTCAGTTCAGTGATGGAGAGTATGTGTAGTTTGGTGTTGAAATCTGTTTGGATCTTGGTATTTACTAAACCTGATGTTACATCATCAGTGTTTGACACAAAGCAGTGGACGTTTGTCAAAGCACTGGTACAGTTTCCTTGTTTGATAATAAAAATGTTTGCAAGAAAAAAAAAATTAAACTCAGCAAACACCAACAGCTCAGCAGCAATGGTGGGATTCAAAAAAATTTACTACTGGTTCTGTGGGTGTGGCTTGGGGGAATGGCTTGGGGGCATGGCAGAGGAAGGATACTGCAAAATCTCCATCCCCACCCCACTCCAGGGGAAGGATACTGCAAAACCCCATTCCCTCCCCACTCCAAGGAAGGTTACTGCAAAATCCCATTCCCTCCCCACCCCACTAACCTGTTTTCCAGCTCCGTTCTCCTTTGCAGGGGAACAAAAGAAGACCCAACTGATCAGCTGGGACTCAGGAGGCAGAGAATAGATGCGGATAGGGCCATTCAAAGGTGGGTATTTGCCGGTTCTCCAAACTACTTAAAATTTCCACTGCCAGTTCTCCAGAGCTGGTCAGAACCTGCTGAATACCATCTCTGCTCAGCAGTCCAGTTACTCACTTTTTTTCAAAAATCTTGAGATCTTGTTGTTTCCTGAAGTTGTAGCCAGAGTTGACCAAGACTTGATTAAGCCAGGAAAAAAAATCCTATTCTTAATAAATAATTTACTGTGAAGAGTAATTCATCCTAAATCACTTAAGTCAGAAATGAACACTTTGGCTTACCTTCCTGCTGAAAAGGAAACTGGTAGAAAATAGTAATCAGGTAGTTTTTCTCCACCAAAGATGCAAATTTATTTCAATTAGAATAATAACTAAAGCAAAGGGATATGAACACAATGTGAATTATAGACTTTCAAAGCTCTATTTTTTGGGCTGTCGCATGCTATAAAATAATCATAATGTCATACATGAGCACAAAGATAGATGCAAAAGTTTTTGCTATATTAAGTACATTACATCTAAATCCAATTTAGCACAGAATTTTCCCCAGATTATTCTATTAATTCTCTAAGCAGCATAATATTTCAGGGCTAATGCAAATGGCAAAATGAAAGTTATGTACTTATTAGAAGGGCCATGAATGCAGATTCATGGGAATGAGTTAAGGCTGGCTCATGCATTCTAAATCTACAGAATTTATAAACTTGCAATTAAAGCAAAAAATTTCTATCCAGTAGCAGGACCTACCAACCCTTTGGAGTTACCGCTTCAGCAGTGGCATTGTTGTCATGCAAAAAACTGAGTACTTTGGTTCTGTTTAACAGCACTAATTAGAGACCTTCCTTTTGCAAGCTTTTGCCCACATTTGAGGCATGAAATGAGGCACAATTATGCCAGCACTGGAAAGCCATGTAAAGCCATGGTTATCCATGTAGGCCTTGCTGTTGTTAACAAGCTGCTAGGAGGAAAAGGATGAAAATATAAAAAGATACGTACATAGTTCAATCCGTATATCACCCATTTTGCTTTCTTTCACTGGATAGTTGTCAGGCCTGCCATGGATTACTGCTTAAGCGAGAGAAAGGATTCATATTATATTTATTATTATATTATATCATATTACATGACATGACATGACATGACATGACATGACATGACTATATTATACTATACTATACTATACTATACTATACTATACTGTACTGTACTGTACTGTACTGTACTGTACTATACTATACTATTAATTATATTATATTATATTATATTATATTATATTATATTATATTATAT
>BLBF01000020.1:20493822-20540746 GCA_015471245.1 Laticauda colubrina | reverse complement strand
TTATATTATATTATATTATATTATATTATATTATATTATATTATATTATATTATATTATATTATATTATATTATATTATATTATATTATATTATATTATATTATATTATATTATATTATATTATATTATATTATATTATATTATATTATATTATATTATATTATATTATATTATATTATATTATATTATATTATATTATATTATATTATATTATATTATATTATTATATTATATATTTTATTTATGCAATTATTATTATTATTATTAGTAATAGTATTACTATTATTACTATAATTATTATTTAATCTTTAGTGAGATTCACAGCCTTTGGAGCTGGTTGGTAGCTCAACAGCTGGAATCCTAACCAAGGACCTAGGCACTGTTCAGGTAGCATTAGGGGATATAAGCTGTTCCAAGTAGGGTGGTTTTTTGTAGGATCAGGGTATTCAAGTCTGATAAATTCAGGATTTCCAAATAGCAAGGTAGCTCTTTAGGTGTTGCTCCAAGGGCTCCAATTACAATTGGTATAACACACAATTTCTTTTTCCAAAGTCTCTCAATTTCAATTTGTAAACCCCAATACTTTGTGGTTTTTTCTTGCTGCATGTCTACAATTCATGCATCACCAGGTATTTCAATGTCAATGAAGCAAACCCTTTTCTTCTCAACTATTGTTATGTCAGGCATGTTGTGGGCCAAATGACTGTCTGTCTGAATTCTGAAGTCCCACAAAAGCTTGATTTTTTCATTTTCCAGAACCTTCTCAACCTGATGTTCCCAGTACTTGTTACTGTACTCAAATACAAACATTTGGCAGTTTCTAGTGAATGATTTTAGCAACCCGGTTAAGGCATTCTAAGTAGTCAGTTTGTGAAATTTTGCTGCATCCACTAATTAAATGGTCAACTGTTTCATCTTTCTCATTACATAGGCAACATTGGTTGTTGTTGGTGACATGCTAAATCTTTGCCTTCATGCAATTTGTAGCTAAGGCTTGTTTGGCTTGAACAGCCAAAATAAAGCCTTCAATTTCTTTTTTCAGTATTCCTGATTTTAGCCAATTCCAAGTAAGCTTTTGGTCCGCTTTGGCTTCAATACTTTTCAGGTATTGGCCATGCATAGCTTTGCTTTTCCAACTTTCAATTCGCTTCTCAATTACTTCTTTTTTGTATTGAGCTTTTGATTTGGTTGTCTTCAAAAGGCCTCTTTTATGTACATCCTTAATCATTGGCTCTTCACTTTTCTGGATAGTCATTCAAGCCATGTCTTTCTTCTTCTACAGTCTGCTTTACTTGTAGGAGATCTCGACCACCCTCTGCTCTCAGTAGATATAATCAATCAACAATTGATTGATTGCAAAGCATGACTCATAGTGCAAAGCATGACTCATAGTCATAAGCTTCCTTGTTTTTCTGTCCAAATTGTCCAGCTCCATCTGGGTCCAGTCAATTATTCCTGCAGTATATCAAATCACAGGTATAGCCAGGTATGGCAATGTCGATGATCTGCACTTTTTTCTTCTCCATAATCATGATATCCGGAATATTGTGTTCCAGAATGTTATCAGTCTATATTCGGAAGTCCCACAGTAGTTTTGCACGCTCATTTTTTGTCACTTTTTCAGGCTGAGCTATTGTCTTGCAACATGGGATCAATGGTTTAATCCGCTTCTTTGCAGAGTGTATTTGGGGTCATCAGCATATTTTTCTATTCTGGCTTTGTGAGGCGTCGCTCTCCCGGAGGGCTCCCCATGAACTGCCGAATGGGTTTGAGGAAAGACATGACACACGTTTTCTCCTTGGGGTGAGCGAGCCCCGAACTAGCTCGAGACAAGCTCTTTTATTGAGGTTTGGGTGGGTTATAAAATATCAGAAGGCAAGCATGTGATCCTGATTGACCATACTCAAACTGACACATTGGGTTGAATACACATATATGGCAACGATGTTTTGCAAACACAGTTGAGTGGGATGGATATCCATATTTGGGTGTCAGTAGATGTTTTCTATGTGCAAAAAGCAGTTTCTACATCATGTCCAGTATTTTTCGGACAGGCCCCTGTGGTTAGGGTTTCTGAGCAGTTTGCAACAGCAGATGTGGTCATATTTCTACAGAGCTTTTCTGTTGCAGAATGTCATATGCAGTGAGGTAGTTCGTGGTTGGAACAGGATATGGACAAACAATATAGCTATAGCTTATTCAAAAGATTACATGGCTAATGCAAGGCAAAATTATCTGATCATTGCAGTAATATTTCTCCACAGCTTTGATTACATTCGTTCTGATGCTTGTTCTTTGGATGCACACCGACCCATCAGGTTTAATTGGTGTAAAAATTAAATAGGGGTTTCCCACTTTGCATGGTCATTTGGTTCTAAAACCCTTTGTGCGATGAGCTTATCCAGTTGCTCTTCAATTTTTGGTTTTAGTGTGAAAGGAACCTGCCTCGCCTTTAATCTTATAGGTGCTATGTTTGGGTTTAGACTAAAAGAAATTGGGGACCCCCAGTATTTGCCCAGTTCTCCGTGGAACACGTCCCGGAATTCTTCCATCAGGTACTCTTCCCATTCTGTTTCAGTGATGCTGTTTTTTCCCTGTGACTTCTATTCCTAATGGTTCAAACCATTCGAGTCCCAATAGGCTGGGTCGATTTCGGTTGACTATGGTTAGTGGAAGGACTCTGATGTATTTTCTGAATTTTACTGTGAATTGTCTGGCACCTACTATGGGAATTTTTTTCCACTGGTAGTCTTTCAGCATTAGTGTTTGTCTTTCAAATCCTTCCCAGCTTATGTCTGGTATCAGTCTTTTTATGGTGTCCTACGATACCATTGATAAGTATGAGCCTGAGTCCACTTCCATCCGGCACAGCTGACCTTCTATGGTGACCTGGACATATACCTTCCTGGCGTTTGTCATGTTGGAGTGTCCGATGGTCACCGTTTGATGTGTTTCATCTGTTCCTTTGCTTGTCTCTTTCCCTCACCTGTTTCTGTTGTCTTGGTTCCAGTGGCTCCCTGTTTGTTTCTCCCTCTCTCGGGGGGGTGTTCCATCTTTGTCTAGGGCCGTAGTTTTTTCTTGCTTGGCATGCCCTAGCAATATGTGCCTGCCGTTCACAATATTTGCAGATTGCATCTAGGAAACGGCACTCAGAATGTGGATGGTTCCCCTCTCAGCCAGCATAACATAATTCCTTCCTTTTTCCATTCCGGTCTCTTCTGCCCTGTTCCAAATGGAGTTGATTTCCCCCTTCTTCTTCCTCATTGTCTTCTGATGGGGACTCAATATCCTCATGGTGGGTTGTGGTGGTGTTTTTTGGGGTTTGCAATGGTGCTTTGTTCATTTTCCACATGGCCACCACCAATTTCTGCATTGCTTCTGCTGCGGTAGCTTCTTCTATTGCTTCTTGGAGCATTATTTTGGGTTTTGTTCATAATCGACCCTGTAGTGTAAGATCCCTCAGCCCTAGGATCACTTGGTCTCTCATGGCTTCATCCATATTTAGGAATTTGCATGCTCTGGCAATATCCCTCAGAGTTGCAATGAAATCACCGATGCTCTTGCCTTCTTTTTGAGCACACCGATAAAATTCATGTCTTTTGATGAGGCAGGAGACGGTTGGTGTGTAGTGAGCCCTCAGTATTCTTTCCAGGCCAGGCCATTATTTTCATGTTGGTGGGTGCCGCTAACGCTTTGGCCATCTTGAACACCGCGGGCCTGCAATGTGTGAGGAAGATGGCTCTCTTCCTGTGTTCAGATATATTATGAAGGTCGCTCCCATCAAGGAACATGAGTCGATGCACAATTCCCAGTCTTCGATTGCTGGATCAAACGATGCAGATGACATGTTGTTACTGGCCATTTTGTCTCAATGCGTTGCCTGTGTTCGTCAGTCGCAACATGCTCCCTGGTTCCTTTTGTCCCACTATCCCATCCTCATCGCCAGTGTTAAGTCGCAGGAATGAGACTCAGGACACCAGCATGATTGCCAATTGTTTTTACTTGCTTCTAGGATTGAGCGCTGGAGAAACCACGGCAGTCTTTTTTATATTCAGGCTGCTTGTGGCTGTGGCCAGTGATGGCTCTTCAAATTTCCCACCGCCGTGGACTGACCAATTGCAGGTAAGTATGCTAATACATAACAATTATTATTATTATTATTATTATTATTATTATTATTATTATTATTATTATACAAATAACTCAAGATAGTGATTATATCCAACTCACCTTGGCCTCCTATTTTCCCCACAATAACTATCCTGTGAGGTGAGTTAGACCGAGAGAGAGAGAGACTAGCCTAAATTCACCCAGCTGACTTTCATGGCTAAAGACTGAACTTGAACTCGGAGTCACCCACTTTCTAAGCTGTTGCATTAAAGACAAGACCACAGTGGCTCCCTCAGTTCTCAGGATGTCTGACAAAGCTTTTTCTTTAGGAAGCAATTTATTTGGACACCATGATTCCCATCAGTTCACCATCTACATCTTTAGTCTATATACTTTTCATGGGTAAAATAATGTAGGCCCTGTGTTTCTAAAAACAGTGGCACTGGGCTGAGTGCTGTGAACACAATGTATCCTTCATGCTGAGTTGTAATCTTATTATCAGACACAAAATGAAGTTTGCACCGATCACCATTACCCTAATAAATATAAACTCCTTTGGATGGGGGACAATCAGCCACTATTCACCAATTCAGCTACTATTTACAGGCAATGGCTTTGACCTTAAAGTAAAAGGAGTTTCTAACATATTGTCATAAAAGATTTATACTTTGTTATTTCTAAAGCAAAATTTCCACTAAAAAAAACCAGTCTTTTCCAACCTATGGAAATATGTTGGCTATATATTTGGCTATAATTTTATTAACTGGGTAAGACTGATTTATATTTCTCAGTAGGCATAAATAATTGTTAATGGAACACTAACAAAATCTTGTGAGGTTCAAAACACACAAGATGAGAATTTCCACTGTGTCTATTTTTGTGCATTTTGGTTCCGGAGGCATTGAATAGAGATGTGTAAGGCAGGATGAATTATGAGAGTCGAGATTTTAAAAAGTTAATCTTAAATTTAGAGTGTCTGGGGATGATTTGGTGTTAGTTTTAAAAGATCCGCTAAAAGGAGTAGAAACATCAATATGAACATTAAAGGTCTGGTAAATTAGCAGGTTTCATAATTAAGATGAAGATGTTAACAAAAATATAAAAAATATGGAGAAAACTGGTTTTAATCTTGTGGAAAAAAACACCTGGACATTATTGTGATAAACATGAATTGCATATCACTTCAAAATAATTATGTTAAGACATGGGCTGAAATTGAGATGGACATTTTAAGAGGAGAGAAATTACAATTGTCACTTTTGGGAAGAATTTCTTCAATAAAAATGAATGTTTTCCCAATACTTTTGTTTCAGTGCCAGTTTTGACAATAGATGTACCATTATGGTGACACAAACATGTATTTAATTTGTACAGCAAGGTAAAAACCATGAGTTAAATACAAAGTATTTCTAGAGGCAAGAGAAAGATATATGATTTGCTGGATTTGAAATTTTGCTAGTTGTTTTTTAGGTCTGGATGAAATAATGAATGTTGCTAAGAAACGAGAGACTTCTAAGTCAGAAGGTCATGCTCTGAGGATTGGATGACATGGGTATTTATGGAACAATAAAGTTAAAATGAATGTGGACTTTAAAAATCACTTTATTAGCAGCTAATCATCTTATTAGCAGCTAATTGATGCTTCTTTACAGATTTTCTAAATGCAGAAAGACTAAGGGCCAGATGCAGCCACCAAGAATTTTCTTCTTAACAAGACAGGAGATGGTCTTCTCCCATCTGCCAGAAGAATGAGTCTCCAACAGCAGCAGAAAACTGCTTATCCAACATATCTTAATGTCTGAGCATGTTTGCAATGGAAGAGTCAGTCCATAAGCTTTTTAGGCTTTCTATCCTATTATAATTCCAATTTGTTGGTTAGTTTTGCAGGATCCCTAGAGCTGTACTCAAAACATTGCCAATCACCCTAGACTAGAGGTTCTGGTGGTTAACTCTCTGGATTACACATATGATTATGTGTATTAATACACATTAAGATTACACAGTCTGGCCATTACATATGATCAAATGCTGAAATTTCCATCTTTTCTCTTTAAAACAGCATCTGTCTTGCCTATGCAAATGCTATTCATCTCTTAGCACATGATGATCTATTTTATACGAATATGTGACATATTCTATCTTTCCATATGTAGCTAGGCTAAATGATCTTTCAAATTTCCTCACCAAATTTTTGACGATGGAAACTGGGTAGCACATTTCTCCAAGTGAAAGAAAAAAAATAAAGGGCAAAAATCCAGTTTAGCAAAAAAGAAAGACATGATTATCCCTGCTTCAAAAAAGACCATAAAGGCAAGTCACCACATAATGTATTCCCTTGGGATTTAGTTGAAGAGTTGGAAACAAAGAGGCAGAAAATCAATAGGGAGAGTATTTTTAACAATGAAAAACAGGACATTTGGACACACCCCTTGAATAATACCTTATAACTAAACACTACGCTACACCTGTGGGTTTCCTCCCCCCCCCCCCCACACACACACATTTTCTGCCTCTTTGAAAGAATTTCTAAGTACAAACTTTTTCATCAAACTGAATGAGAATTGATAGGAGAAGATTCAGGCAGATATCTTTGCCCAGAGCTAATGCAAATACTTAATGGGAAATTTTGCAGTGCATGAGTGTATGCAGACCCAGCTATATATAATAAAGGCCAAAAGGCTAATGAAAATCTCTCACTGAAACTTTGCTCTGGGAGGCTCCTGATAATTGTCGATCATAAAATTGCAAACAAAGAGAACTATGGAGTATGGACAGTGGTAGGCCCTCATTCTAAAATAAGTTATTGCTGCAGTAAAATATGGAATTCAATAAAAACTTCCAGTGAGAGAGAAAGAGAAAGTGAAAGAAATCTATAAAGAGCAGAAGGGGAAGTTGCAAGGATAAGTTAACCAACTCAAGCTCCAGACATTTCAGTGGGCACTGATGTTAGTTTAGTAAAAGATTTCCAATATTCATGAAAAATTTGGAACAGACTGAAATATCAGCTAGTGGGACAGGTAATTCTCATTTAGCAACTGCCTCATTTAGTGAACATTCATGCCAGTTATAAAAAAGTAATTTTGCAACCAGTCCTTGCATTTATGACTTTTATATACCTGTAAAGAAAAGAACATCTGAAGTACATCTTAAGTATAGTTGCAGTTTTATTTATGACTGCTTTGTTTAATGACTAAATTAGCACTCCTAGTTGTATTTACTAAATGAGGACTACCTGAATAACCTCACAAAAGATTAAGAAGCATTATCTGAATAAACTGGATCACAAATCACAATGGCTATTTACTTCACATGTTGTAATAAAATGGTTGTTCATAATAATCAAGAAAACTAAGAAAAGTTCTGAGCTCAGCTGGAAATCTCACAAGTCTATGAGGTCTGCACTTTCTCAAACCATTTTACCAGATGATAACAAGAAACCAGTTAAAAAAGTGGTAGGCATGCACACTTGATGAGAAAATTACCACAAAATAACAGAATAGCACAGTTGGAAGGGACCTTGGAGGTCTTCTAATCCAATCACTGCTCAGACAGGAGAGCCTATGCCATCCCAAACAAATGACTGTCCAATCTCTTTTTAAAAGCCTCCAATGATGGAGTACCCACAACTTCTAAAGGCAAGCTATTCCATTGGTTTATTATTCTCACTCTTAGGAAATTTCTCCTTAGTTCTATGTTGTTTATTTCCTTGATAAGTTTCCATCCATTGTTTCTTGTCTCGCCTTCTAGAGCTTTGGAAAATAGGCTGCCTCCCTCTTCTTTTTGGCAACCCCTCAAATAGTAGAACACCACAATCATGTCACCCCTAATCCTTTTCACTAGATCAGACATACCCAGTTCTTGCAACCATTCTTCATTTGTTTTAGCCTCCAGGCCCCTAGTAATCTTTGTCGCTCTGTTCTGCACTCTTTCCAGAGTCTGAACATCTTTTTTATAATATGGTGACTGTTTTGTATGGAACTTGGTAGGTTCCAAGTACTCCATTCTGATTGGCCGAAAAGGCCACTTACAGATTGGTTCACCAGGAACCAATCCGGGAAGCCGCCAAATGGTGGGAAGAATTAAATAACTGTCATTGGCCAAAAGCCGGCAGGCTAGCCGCTATATAAAGGGCTGCCGCGGCTTGGGCTATGTTCCGTTTTGTTACCTAGTGGTTTGAAATAAAGAGTTGTTGTTTGGAACCCGGTCTCCTGCGCTTCTTTCCGGATGGAACACTGGCGACGAAGGTGGGATCATCATAGAAGCAGAGACTTAAGCACGCTGAACCGAGCGATAGAGATGGCCGGTAATAACGCACCGCCTGCACCCTTCAATCCAGATGTAGAGGATTGGGAATCATATATCGATCGCTTTCTTATGTTCTTAGAAAGCAACAAGATGGAAGAAATCTCGGATCAAAGAAAGAGGGCTGTCTTCCTTACACACTGCGGACCGGCCGTATTCAAAATGGTGAAGGTGCTGGCAAAACCCAGAGATGTCAAGCAGATGACCTGGTCCGACCTGGACCGAATGCTCCAAACAAACTATGCACTGTTGGTCTCAAATCTCATCAAACGACATGAATTTTATAAAAGGGACCAGAAGGAGGATGAAACCATTGCAGACTTTGTGGCGGCCTTGAGACACATTGGAGGGGCATGTGAGTTCAAAACATGGATGAGGCTATGAGAGACCGTGTAGTCCTCGGCCTGAAAGACTCTACCCTTCAGAGCAAACTGCTCAACAGACCGAATATAACCGTGGCTGAGGCCATTGCTGAGGCAACCGCCACTGAAGCAGCGAAAAAGTCAGCAGCCAACATGAGAAAAATGAACACAGTTCCCGACCTGCCGAACCCAAATGAGGGAGAAGAAGACAGAAGGAGGAAAGAAATAGCCCACAGCGACAACCCACCACGAGGACGTCGAAACCCAGAGTGACACCGAAGACGACAATGAAGATGTCCATAGACTCTATTCAGATAGAAAATGGCATGAAAAGAGGAAGAATTGGCGGGGATTTCAATGTGCGTAGGCAATCACCCGAGGTCTGAATGCAGATTCCTCGACTCAATATGCCGGGCTTGTTATAAAAGGGGGCATATCGAAAGGGTCTGCTGCAACAAAAAGAGCCATAGTCCAAAAAGACGTGGCAGCACCCCCCCCCCAGACACGACAACAGACAAGCCGGCAACCAATGGAACTGAAATAAAAGAACCGGTGACAGATAATAAACGCATCAGACAGTCACCATCGATAATGCCAGGGCAGAAAGCAGGAAGAAGGTTCGGATAGAGGTGAGCATCGAGGGGAGACCCTGCGAGATGGAGGTCGACTCAGGGTTGTTCTTATTGATGGTATCCTGGAATACCACCTGGCGCCTAATTCCAAACATCAAGCAGAAAGAACTAAAGAAACAAAAACTTGTGCTAAAAGACTACCAGGGAAATCGAATCCCTGTAATTGGCCTTCGACATTTTTTAGTCGAATTTAAACAACACCCCGAAGTCATGCCCCTAACTATCGTCGACCGTGACCGTCCTAGCCTGCTAGGAATCAAATGGTTCGTGCCTCTTGGAATCGGGATGACCAGTATCAACCGCATTGCTACTACTGACTGGGAGGAGAACCTACTCCACGAATTCCAAGATGTATTCGATGGGACTCTAGGCAAGTACCAGGGGACCCCAATCTCATTTAGCCTACACCCGAAAATAGCCCCCATTCGCTTAAAGGCCAGACGTGTTCCATTCGCACTTAAACCAAAAATTGATGAACAGTTGAATAAGTTGATAGCACAAGGGGTTTTAGAACCAGTCGACCATGCCAAGTGGGAAACCCCTACTGTAACACCAGTAAAACCAGATGGGTCAGTGCGAATCTGTGGGGACTATAAAGCAACCCTGAACCACGCACTCCAATAAAGCGCATACCCAGTGCCAGTGGTGCAACATTTATTGCACTCACTAGGGGGAGGAAAAATATTTGCAAAACTCAACCTAGCACAAGCTTATCAGCAACTACCCATTGATCCAATAACAGCAGAAGCACAAACGATAGTAACGCATAGAGGGGCATTCAAATGTAATCGCCTCCAATTTGGTGTTAGCATTGCCCCAGGAGTTTTCCAAAGCCTCATGGAATGCCTACTAAACGGAATCAAAGGTGTCGTCCCATACTTCGATGATGTACTGGTCTCAGCAAAAAAGGCCAACCAGCTAGAGACAAGGCTAAGAGAAGTCTTAACTCGCTTTAGAAAATCAGGCCTAAAAGTCAAGAAAGAGAAATGTGAATTGGCCACTAACCGGGTCGAATTCTTGGGTTATTTAATCGAAGAGCATGGCATTCACCCAACTGAAAAGAAGGTAAAGGCTATCAAAGACGCTCCCAGACCAAGAAACAAAACCGATCACCAGGCGTTCCTAGGCCTCATAAACTTTTACAATGTGTTCCTGCCCCATAAGGTGACAATAGCAGAACCTCTACATTGGCTGCTAGATTAAAAAAACATTTGGACTTGGGGTCACCGGGAACAAAAAGCTTTCCAAGGTATTAAGGATCTATCAACGTCAGACACCGTTCTTATCCAGTTTAGCAACACCCTGCTGCTGACGGTCACCTGCGATGCTTCACCTTTTGGGGTTGGCGCCATCCTGAGTCACCAGCTTCCAGATGGCAGAGAGGCACCGGTCACCTTTTACTCAAAGATGCTTTCCAAAGCAGAACACAATTACAGCCAGCTTGATCGTGAAGCCCTGGCGATCGTTGCCGGGGTCAAACGATTCCGTGCAAGTCCATGCAAGACAAACTCAACTGTTTATTAACATTGCAACATATCACCCCTAGTAACACTACAAATAAAAGCCCGGCTGAACTATTAATGGGGAGGAAACTACGGTCCTACCTGCACAGGTTACACCCCACCTATACATGGAAAAGCCCCCCGACTCCTCAAGCAAATACCGTACCTTCGAAATCGGCAACCTAGTCTATGCCAAGAACCTCACTGGGGACCCTCTATGGCTGCCAGCCACCATCACACAAGTCACAGGCCCCCGGTCCTACCGACGAACACTGGACAATGGGAGGGAATGGAAGTGGCACATAGACCAGCTTCGTTCCCGCAACCTCGAAAGAAAAACCTCCACAGAACCAAAAATAATAAATTCTGATGAAAAAACAACCAAGGAGGGAGGGAAGTACAAATAAATAAAAAAGGGAGAGACGAACGTCCCATAACAAGACAACAAACTCTGCAAAACGACAATCTAACCAAACAAAAAGTTAGATGAACCCCAAGAAAGAAGTCCGGGAGCAGAAGAGCGAAGTTAGGCCTTCCTGGAAGGTGGCAGCCAGGCCAGCTCAACCAACCCGGACAAACCAGGAGGGAGCAGTGGAGCCATCTCAACCGGCCCGAGAGACTCAGGTGGGAGCGGCAGGGCTGACTCACCCTTCCAGGAGGTTCCATAGAGAAGGTTGAGAGAAGCAGCGATCCCGTCTGAACCGCTTGAAGACCAAAACAAGACTGAGCCACGCAGGTCAACTAGAACTAGGAAAAGCCTACCTACGTAGGCAACTACGTCACCCACATTGGACTGAACTAAAGGGGGAGGGGTGTTCTGTATGGAACTTGATAGGTTCCAAGTACTCCATTCTGATTGGCCGAAAAGGCCACTTACGGATTGGTTCACTAGGAACCAATCCGGGAAGCCGCCAAATGGTGGGAAGAATTAAATAACTGTCATTGGCCACAAGCCGGCAGGCTAGCCGCTATATAAAGGGCTGCCGCGGCTTGGGCTATGTTCCGTTTTGTTACCTAGTGGTTTGAAATAAAGAGTTGTTGTTTGGAACCCGGTCTCCTGCACTTCTTTCTGGACAGAACAGTGACCAAAACTGATGCAATATTGCTAAGGCTTTATAAAGTGATACTAACATTTCACATTCTGTCCCAAATTATAACCAGTTCACCATTAAGCACACAGATACTTGCAATTAAATAAATTAACTCCATTATTTAATAAAACAATTCACATGGAAAATTTACTCACCAGTATTATATTTACATAGATTAAGACCACTACAATGGTGCCTTTTGGTGAAAAGATTAAGTTTTGCCTACAGTGGCTGATAAAACCTGATGCTACAGTTTTGCTACTACAAACAACAATTTCACTGTTTTCCTATGAAATCCATCTTGAAAAAAGGCATGTTGCCACCATTAATTTACACTGATAGCTCCACTGAGTACTATTTCTCTTTCTTAGCATTATAAAAACTCTTCTAATGTTGCTGTTCATTAAAACTGACAACACTTTGGGTTGTCCACTGTATATTCTTTTCACATGGGCCTATTATTAACAGTTATTTGCCTTTCTATTTATACATACAGAGTATAACATATCCCAACCAGTCTGCCAATTCAAAGTGTAAAATGATTCAGAACTGGAGTCCCACAGTTTATGGCACTATGGATTCAGCCTGGAGACTACTAGCAGCCAATCCTTCTCTAATGGAATAGAGTCCACCCTGTGACAAGTCAAAGATGAGAAGTATAAATATCTTTTTTACTTGCAATGGCAGAAGCCTTGAAGCAAACATATCCTCTCAGTTTTTCAGAGGTTTTTCTAACTGTCCTTTTCTTCTGAGTGATATCTATGTTGCTAATATGTCTCTCTCCAAATTATTTTCCTGTTCTAAGTAAGTGACACAACATAATCTTGATTCAAATAAATCTGTAATATATTCATCTACAACAGGGACTAAATTACAACAGTTTAGTGATTTTAGCCACAAAATCTCAAAATGGAGAGCAGAGCTGCTAAAAAATTTAAACCCATCAGTTAAGATATATTTCATAGGTGAACAATTCTGACATTCAAGGAAAAGAAATTGACAAAAAATATCATGAGAGAGTTTTTCTTTTTTAAAAAAAAACAACTTTCAGTGTTTCCTACTTTTTGCAAAATAGTATGTGTGTGCACGCGCGTGTCCTTGATAATCAGTTGCAGTTCATCAAGAGATATTCCAATTTCTTTTCTCTCTTTTTCTTCAGTCATCTGAAACTGAGGAGAAAGAAGGAATAAGATGCAAGACAAAATAATATGAGCACCTGGAACCAAGGACCAGAACAATAAAAGGACCCATAGTTTAAACCATAATACAGACTCTTGTAATCAAACAGACAGGTCTGCTTCAGTGGTATCATATCAAGACTTAGTAAAACTCCTACAGTCCCATGCTTTCTTGAGAAAGATTCCCACGTAGTCAAAAAAACAGGGAAAAATTATACTGGGAGATTATTCTTCAAATATTCCAAATATGCCCCTCGTCCTAACCAGTTAAGAAAGATGAAAGAAAGAAGTCCACAGAAAACAGCCTATATGAAATCCTCCAGAAACAAAAGGATATAGGAAGCAGACTTAATTTCTTACAGCAATACGATCCACAAATAAAATCTATATAGGATTGGTACTATTAAAAATGTTATGTAAGTATTAAGAACTATAACTCATGCAGTTGAATCTTAAAGCTACACTGAGCCAAACATAAATGATCATTCATTTCCTAGGCTCTGTATATGGAAATGTACATTAAAAAAATAAAAAATAAAAACCTGACGCTGATACTTTATTGAGACATCTGGATACCTTATGGGCCAGATAGTCTTAATTTTATTTCAGTTTACTAAGAATTAACAGTGCAGTGCAGAAAGTGTTGTTCCTGTAAAGGCCTGTTTCTCATTTGACTTGGTAGTATGATATCTATGAAAGGAGGGAAAAGGCAGCCAAGGGGTTCCCCCACTCCATCCTTTGCTGTTGGTATTCAAAGAAAGCAATGCAGCAGTAACATGAATGATATCCTATATCCTCAACAGAGATGAAAGAAGCCAAGCAAACTT
Source organism: Laticauda colubrina (assembly GCA_015471245.1). NCBI lineage: Eukaryota > Metazoa > Chordata > Lepidosauria > Squamata > Elapidae > Laticauda > Laticauda colubrina. The sequence goes on along the minus strand of BLBF01000020.1, from coordinate 20,526,742 downwards.
GTAATGGGCTTAACCTTATGAAATAGGCATACTGAGTTGATTAGTTTTGCATCCAGACAGATGATATTCCATTCTGCACTAGAGAAGGTCTGCATAGTTTCAAGACTTTCCACATACACCCCTGTGGATAATGACAGTTTTGTCCCCCACACCCCAATTACTTTCCCTCCTGGTGCCAAAACTAAATCTTCCATTTCATTATTTCAGGGAAACATTGTACATTGTTTAAATATTTTTGGCAAGCTTAGGGTGTATAGTTTGCTCTCGTAATTTCATTTTACCAATGAATGAGGGCTTTCCTTACCCTCACTGGTGTTGCCAATACAAAACAAAATCTTGCAAAAACACTTCAAAAAGAGTTTACATAAATGTCTCCCACAGGGCTGCGTGTGCATGTATATAGCTTTGTATGTGTCTACTTAACTATGGGTTTACATCTTCATGAATCCATGGTATAGCCTGTTTTTTGAAGAATTAGCCGTTTAATTTAAGAAAAGCAAACCAATCAAGTAGATGTGGAATGGTTTCTATCATTCATTTTTGCTTCTTATGTCCTGGTGTATAATAAGATCCATACCAATCAATTTGACAGATGTTCTACTTTGACTACATCTTTATCAGAATTTTTGTTTGCTTGCTCAGCAACAAATCAACCCTGTTTCAATTTGCATAGAAGTTTTTTTAAAAAAACTCATTACAGATTTTCTTTGTATGAAAAAGAGCTAAGAGGGCACTATGTGCCAATAAAATAGAGAGGGGAGTGGGAGAGACTAATTCAGTGACATGCTTTAAGTATAGTGAGAAACTGGAAGAGTACAGACAGATCTAAAGACCACTGAGCTACATCAGGTCAGAGGAAGTATCAGTTTCACTCCATTTCTGATTTTATTGCCTATAAGTTCTATTTCTCTCTCTTTCCACATCAGTTAATAAATTCAGGCAGAGACCCATGTAAAAGACCCAAGTAAAATGTTTCTTTGTCAACTCTGTTTTTTTACATACACATTTTATAATGTGGACATTTTGACAATCAACTTTCCCTTAATATAGAACATATATTTTTATATATGCATGCATTCCTGTTTTGTCTGTCTTTTTTGGGGAAGTTATGAATTGTGTCACAAAACTCTGAATATATGAACTTTTACGTGCATGTATATACTTACTCTACTGTGAAGGGGTCAGGAACCTAATATTCTCAGGTCATGTGTGACTACCCAAATCTAATTTTCTGATCAGGAATATTCCTCATTTTCATCTCGTCAATGAAAATCAGTAGCAAAGTTTACCAACATTTTAAGATGGAAATCACTGAAAAATTGTAATGAAATCCTTAAATTGATGTAACCTAGATTTTTTTAAAGAGCTTTCCCCAAATCTAGGAAATAGGGAGTACATTGGAGGTATTTTTAAAAACCAAGATGGTAGCCATAACAGTGTAATTAAAGTTCTACCCATTGTTACAGTTACTGCATATGTGATAACTATAAAAATCATGAGAGCTTCAATCACAGTGTTCTCTATTATCTTCACTATTTTTTTTACCATAACTTATAACCCCCTTGCTTGGAAAACAAACTTGGCTCACTAATGTCATAATATAGTCCTGCTTATTTAGTTTCATGGCCACAGTTAACAGGGTATAAATTATAAGTACATGCTCTGGTTAACAAAATATTGCTAAGAATGGAAAATTCATTTAAAAAAAAATCAGACAAAAGTTATTTTCATTCTCATCTCAAATTCTATAAAGTAGTGGGTGTCAATTCTTAAAGATCAATTCTCTTGAAACTGTACCCCTCTAAGAATCACTTCTTTAGGGATGTTTGTTTCAAGAGACTTTCAAAACCAGGAAAAATTGGTAGAAAACATATATTCAGTTTATGCTGAAGTTTTCTATTTGTCAGAAATTTCTACATAACTGTGCATTTCTTAATTAGCAATCTACCCACTCTTTCTTCCACTCTCTCAGACACACATATAATCATTCCAAAATAAGCAAGACTGTGAAAACCACTGTAAATAAGTTACAGGTAGTCCTTACTTAACAACTGCTCACTCAGCAACTATTCAAAGTTATGTTGGAGCTGAAAAAGATTTATGATCAGTCCTTGAAGATACAGCTGTTCCACAACCTCAGCTGTGGTTTCTATATATCAGGGTTGTCAAACTCCCAGCTTGCGGGCCAGATGCATCATGTGCTAGCCATGCCCATGCCCAGTTTAATGAAGGGAGGAAAAAGTCCCAATATGTCACGATATCACCATGACACCCCTGTTATATAGATATTTAACAATTGAAGCACATCTGCAATAGTTGTTTGCATCCTTCACAACCATCAGTGAGAAGATGGCAAAAATTCATGTGACATCATCCTCAACAAATGCATCTAAAGTTGACATCATAAGTTGGCGTAATCATGTGAGATTTCATCTTACAACCACATTGCTCAACAACAGGATTGGAGTTGACATGGGACGGCTAGCTGTCATCATGTTTTAAAATACTGACATTTAATCATTATTCATTCTGGAGAAGATTATTGACCACCTGGGATATTTCCGAATTAGTATACCTAGAAGAAAGAAAGACCAACATTTGGATCATTCTTTTTAACATTATTATTATTAGGTGTGACAAAAACAATAACATACCACTGTTTTTACAGATAAGTGTGGAATTGAATTTAAGCACAATTAAATAACTGCCTTTGTTCTGTTCACTTTGTTCTTGAGTTTGCTTATTTTGTTTGAAAGGCCATTTCCCTGTGGTCAAAATTAGTGTTACCTTTTGTGTCTTATATGAATAGGGCAATAAACTTGATACAAAGACATTCAACCTCTTTAGCCTGGCACAGATTCTAAATAAGAAATGTTGGGAATTATAATATGAGGTCAAAACTTCTCAGAAAACAAAATTCTCTGGAGTTCACAAGAAAAAATGGCTAAACCAGGATTGAATTACTCAAAGACTGTTGTTTTGTTTTTGTTTTCTTGCTTTGAACTCTCCATTAAAGTTATTGCTAATATGTCATATTGCTGGCACAAGATTGATAGGAAATTGAAAAATGGTTCAGAAGAAAGTATTGATATTGTATCACAAAGGGGACACCACCAAAATTTGTCTCCCTTTCTAACTCCTCCCCATCTATCAAAATATTGAGCATACCTCACCCTGTAATAAAAACCAATGGTGCCACGGTTTCCCCCCCTTCCCATCAACACCCAGTGATATTGAACAGAAGCAGAGAAACACAGTTTGAAACATCCCAAGTTATGTATTTCTATATTATACAAGGGAAAAAAAAGAGACTTCAACTCAGGGATGATATACAAAAATGTCCATTGTGTGCTGTTTCAACCTTCTTTCATATTGTTCCAACTTAGGATTCAGAACAAAATATCTGGCTTCATACCACCTTGTGTTGCTCTTCAGTTAAGGCCATGTCATACGGCCCAACGGATGCAAAAAGGACACAACGGAAGAGAAAAATGTTACATCCGTTGTATCCGCGCTCAAAAGGGGCGAAAATTTGCATAATTGGAGCGGATAACATGGACGCGGGGAGGACGCAGGGCGGATGCAAAGCGGATGCGGAACAGAAGCCCAGTGGATGGAAGCGGATGGCGCAACCGCAGGGCTTCCGGGGGGCCTCAGCAAAGCGGACGTGGAACGGAAACAACGGATGCAGAACGGATGCACAGCGGATGAAGCGGATGCATAGAGGAAGCCTAGCGGATGCACAGCGGAAGCCTAACGGATGCCTGGCATTAATTGCGCATGTGGGGGGTGCATTGCGCAAGCCCCGCGGATATAAAGGGAAGCAGCTCGCACATGGCCAGCATTTGGAGGAAAGACCTGCTGCTAGATACCTCGAGTTCTTGCCGGCATGTCTGCCTGCAAGCCTTGCTGCCAGCCTGCCTCCCAGCCTGCCTCCCAGCCTGCCTCCCAGCCTCCTGGGCAGCCTCCCTGCTAGCCTTGCTGCCAGCCGGCCTTCCAGCCTCCCTTCCAGCCTTGCTGGCAGCCTACCTTCCAGCCTCCCTGCCAGCCTTGCTGCCAGCCTGCCTTCCAGCCTCCCTCCCAGCCTTGCTGCCAGCCTGCCTTCCAGCCTCCCTGCCAGCCAGTCTGTCTGCCAGCCTTGGTGCCTGCCTTCCTGCCAGCCTTCCTGCCAGCCTTCCTGCCAGCCTTGGTGCCAGCCTTACTGCAAGCCTTCCTGCCAGCCAGCAACCCCACAACCATGGGGAAGAAGTGAAAGTCTCAGCAACCTGCCGCCATCCCTGGCAAGAGGGACAGGGCCACCCTCCCGCCCCATGTCCCTGACTCATCTTCTGCTGGGGCTTCTGCTGCTTGGGCTCGCTCTTCTGTTGCTGGAGCTTCTACTGTAGCTGCTCCTGGAAGTGGTGCTTCTGCTGCGTACTCTGCTGAAGCTGCTCCTGGCAGTGGTGCTTCTGCTGCTGCATACTCTGCTGAAGCTGCTCCTGGTCCTGCTGGTCCTGCTCGTTCTGCTCATGCTCCTGGTCTTGCTGACCCTGCTGCTGGTGCTTACTCTGCTGCTGATGATCCTGGTCTTGCTGCTGCTGCTGCTGCCGCTGCTGCTGCTGATCCTGCTGCTGATCCTGCTGCTGCTGCTGAGGATTATGATCCTGCTGGTGATTATGCTGATGCTGATGCTGATGATGCTGATGATGATGATGATTATGTTCCTGCTGCTGCTGCTGCTGATGATGATGATGATGATGATGATGCTGTTAGTGTGGAGGAGCAGCCCCTACAACCTGGAAGCCCCTCTGATGAGGGCTCATCTGGTCCTGCCAAAGGGAGGAAGAGACGTATGCAACAACGGGAGAGGAGGCAGTACTACACTGAGGAAGCGCATGAGGATGAGGTGCTGGAGTGGCTGAGAGAGAACGAGTATCTGTGGCGGAAGGGACACCGGCTGTACAAGGACACCAAATGGAAGCAGGCTGCTTGGAGAGAGAGGGCGGAGAGTCTGGGCTACACATCGGATGTGCTCCTCGGCTGGTGGAAGCACATGCACACCTGGTACGGGAAGCTGCACCTCAAAAAATCTGGCCAGGCCAGGGTTAAGCTGACGGACAGACAGACCTACGTCATGGCCAGGTGCAGCTTCCTGGAGGGTGAGGTCCGCCATCGAGGAGCACCAGGAGCCCCTCTGTCTACCCTCTCTCTCCGGCAGCCTGCTGTGACCCAGTCTTCTTCCAGCCGAGAGTCAGTCCCTGTCTCCATGCAGGTATCTGTGGAGCGTGCCACGGCGAAGAACCCCCGGGCAGGTGTTGAAAGCGTGGTGGAGAGCGAGGAGGACTCCCTGGTGCGGTGGGAGAAAGGAGACATCGAGTCCACTGCTGCCAAAGCCGCATCCACCCACACCTCCGCCTCCACAGTAAGGCAGAGAGCCAGACCACAGGAGGGGCAGAGCCACAAGTTCCTGGTGGAGATCAGGGAAACCATCCGCACCAGCATAAGTATCCTCTCTCAGCTGGTCCCCATCGAATCCTCATCCTCCAACCGCAAGCTCTTCCTCAATTATGTGAACCAGACCCTCAAGGAGATGGCAGATCCCCAGTACCAGGTGGTGAAGGAGAGGATCACCACGCTGCTTAACAACCCTCCAGACCCAGAGGCACCTGCTCCCACCCAGTCCAGGTCTGCTCCTCCACCCCAGGTGATGTCCCTCCCATACCAAGGCTTCCCACAGCCCCTCACTTACCAGGGCTACAGCTACCCGGAGGTCCAGCAGCACAGACAGCAGCCCTTCCAAAGGCAGGCACAGAGTCATCGGGCGACACCGTTGCCACCAGTTCCAATGATGCCACCGATGCCAACCACGACAATAATGCCAACCACGACAGCAATGCCAGCCACGCCAATGATGCCACCCACGCCAGTCCTCATCCCGCTGCAGACCAGGCAGCCCCACTACACTGCTCCTTCCTCCATCACACAGCCAAGCTGGGCCTCAGTACATCTGTCCTCAGTACTGGGGCTGACACCCCATGGCATTGAGGAAGGACCTCTCAGCATCACGGGGATGAACCAGCTGTCCGACACCTTCCTCAACACACCGTCCCCTGTTGTCCTCTCGGGGCCAGGCACTCCAACAACACCTCAGGCCAGCACTGCAGCAGCACCCACCTCCACAGCACCTGCACCCGAACACCTTAGACTGGGCACACACCTCCGAATGACCAAGAGGAGTGCCAGAGACTGGCTGCCTGGATATTTGTGGATTTTATTTGGACACTTGACTTGGGTCATGTTTATTTTACAGCTTGTTATTAATAAAGTTTATCTTTGTTTCACACAATTGCTTCATTATTTTTTTTCTATAAAGTCTGGGTGGAAACTTTTAGATATTGGTTTAGCCTTTGCATGCTTGTGGGATGGGTTAAGATAGCAGTGGGATGGGCAGTGATACCTTTAGGATGGGTTAAGATAGCTGTGGGATGGGAAGAGATACCTGTGGGATGGGAAGGGATACCTGTGGGATGGCCAGGGATACCTATGGGATGGGTAATAGTTGTGGAATAGATAAACCTCCAGTGCAAGCTTAGTGGGACTGTATGGTCCACCCGCCCAGGTGCCACCCCTATGGCCCTTCATTATCAATTACAATGTAAGCATTGATCCACACATGTCAACATAAACACAACTCTTTATTAAACGCCCTGTTCATTATAGGCCAACCAAACATACATGGCCCAATCTCATCCGTGTAATGAGACAGGCTGAAGGAAGCATCCATTAAGCATCTACCATCCTGTCTTGCCACTCCACTGCTCCAGCTGGGGAGTTGCACCAGTGTTTCAGAAGGTTGCGCTGCTTCTTTGCCTCACGTGAGGCTCTGTTGGGGCCTTCCACATCCTCAGTGTCTATCAGGTTTCGCCCTTGCCTCCATTCCCCAGGCTCCATGTCCCCATTGCCTTGCTGGAGGTCCACGAGCCTGTTCTGCAAGACTGGGTAGCAGGTGCGCATGAGATTGTGCAGGATGCAGCAAGCTTCCACGATCCTCTTCATGATCTCTGGGTGATGCTGCAATGTTAGGGATAACATTGTTCACCCTAACTGTTTTAGGTGAAATACTAACTATGAATCATAGTTAGTGTATGCAGCTTTAAATGTAAAATAGCAATTGTGGGTGTGGTTATGAAAACCATATAAAAGTAGCAAGGCTACAGCTTGCTCTCTCTCTCTCTGGCTTTGATGATCCCTGATTACTGCTTGGAAGCAAGACTGCATTGCTCGAACGGGAGAGACAACAACGGACTGATTTATGTGAACTGACAATAGGATATTCTACATGGACTTTGCTAACTGAATATCCCTGAATGGACTGACTACATGGTAAATGAATATTGGACTGTTTTTGACTATGCTATAAACTTATACTGGAATAAAATATATTCTTGATAGCACAAGCGTATCTGTTATTTTTACTGTATGTTAATAAACATACAAGCTTAGCTCACTCATTTATCTGTGTGCCTATCTGACTAACGCTGCACATTCTGTTTAGCTTGTCTACCTAACCCTGGTTGGGGAACCCAGGCTTAACATGCATGTTGGTGAGAAGTACCTGGAACCTGTTGGCCAGGATGCCAAAGGCGTTCTCCACCACCCGCCTTGCCTGGACAGCTTGTAGCTGAAGATCCTCTCTTCACGGGTGAGGTATTTGGAGGTGTGGGGCTTCATGAGGTGGGTTGTGAGGGAGAAGGCGTCATCCCCCACGATTAAGTAGGGCACATCTTGCGTGTCATTGGGCAGGGGGTCTGGATCTGGGAAGCCCACCATGAGGTTGCGTTCCAGCCCCTCCTTGAGGTGACTGGCGTTGTATACCTGGGCATAAGAAGATGAGCCGTTGCCTGAAGCATCGATGTACATGAACTTGTAGTCAGCATCAACCATGGCGAAGAGGATGATGCTGAAGAACCCTTGTAGTTCAAAAAAGTGGGCCCTGACTTGGCTGGAGATTTGCAGGCCACGTGCTTGCCATCGATGGCTCCAACGGTGTGGGGGAAGTTCCACTTCTGATACCACTGCTCTGCAACTTTCTTCCATCCTTCTTCAGTGGAGGGACACTGGAGGAGCTCCTCCTTGTATTCTTCAATGATGGCCTGCACCACTTCTCTGACAACAAAGCTGATGGTGCTGGGTGGCACCCTGCAGCCGTACTGCATGCTCCTGTAGGTGGTCCCTGAGGCCAGGTGGCGCAGAGTGAGTGCCACCTTGAGCCCAGCTTCCAGGTTGGGTGGGAAGTTGGTGTTTGTCTTGGTCAACCTGGGTGTCAGGCGCTGCACAACTTCGTCAAACATGGCTGGAGGCATCCTCATGAAGTTCTGGAACGCCTGAGGGTCTTCGCTCCTAAGCTCCACCATCAGCTTGTCATAAAGTACATACTGGGGTCTTCTGGCTAACCATCTTTGGACCCAGACTTTTTTGGGGTGCCTCCTTTTCTTCCTGTAGTAGAGTTCACAGAGACTGTAGATGGTTTCGTAGTGTTGCAGAAGGATGTTGGCTGCCAAAAGGATTTTGTCGCAATCCACGGTGGACATGACTGGATGCTGTGGAAGAGGAAGAGTCAGATGAAGGCTGCAGAGGTCTGCACAGCTGGGCTGCTGTTCTGAAAGTGAGATGCAGATGAGTTGCTCCCCCTTTTTATAGGCAGTATAGGTGTCCCTTTGCATCCTCTAGGCATCCTCTAGGCATCCTCTAGGCATCCTCTAGGCATCCTCTAGACATCCTTAATATCTGAGATAGGTCCCCTCTGCAGACGTTTTTTCCATTTTAAACGCTTTGTTTCCATGCTGCATCCATTCTGCACCCGTTCTGCATCTGTTCCGCGTCCGTTCCGCCTCCTCCCTGCATCCGGGCGGATGGAGTTGCGCGGATATGCAGCGGATGCCTAGAGGATATAGCGGATGCGTAATGGATGCGTAACGGATGTCTAGCGGATGCAGAACGGACGAATTGGATACATGTTCCGCGCAAAAGTTTTAGGCAGCCCAAAACCTTTGGAGCGGATGAAACGTCAATAAACGGATGCTGGACAGATAGAGAGGAAGCAAAATGGAGGCAGTGAGTACATCGCGTTTTCCAACGGATGGCAAGGTTTTTTGTCCGTTTTACATCCTCTTTGCATCCGTTGGTGCAGTGTGACAGGGGCTTTTCACATTTTGCAGCCCTGCAATTTTGACTTTGCTACAAATTAAGGTTCCTCCTCTGTAACAACCTTGTCTAACAGAGCACAGACATAAAGCCCCTGTCACACTGCACCAATGGAGGCAAAGAGGATGTAAAATGGACAGAAAATCTTGCCATCCGTTGGTTAACACGATGTATCTGTTCTGTACTCACTGCCTCCATTTTGCTTCCTCTCTATCCCTCCAGCATCCGTTTATGGATGTTTCATCCGCTCAGAAAGTTTTGAGCTGCTCAAAACTTTTGAGCGGAAAATGTATCCAATTTGTCCATTCTGCATCGGCTAGGCATCCGCTAGGCATCCGTTCTGCATCCATTACGCATCCGCTATATCCGCGAGGCATCCGCTTCGCATCCGCGCAACTCGCATCCGCTTGGACGCAGGGAGGAAGCAGAACGGATGCAGAACAGATGCCTAGCGGATGCAGCATGGAAACAAAGCATTTAAAATGGAAAAAACGTTCGCAGAGGGGACCTATCTCGGATATTAAGGATGTCTAGAGGATGCCTAGAGGATGCAAAGGGACACATAGGGGAAAACCTATACTGTCTATAAAAAGGGGGAGCAACTCATCTGGATCTCACTTTCAGAACAGCAGCCCTGTGGTGCAGACCTCTGCAGCCTTCATCTGACTCTTCCTCTTCCACAGCATCCAGTTATGTCCACAGTGGATCGTACCACAGTCCTTTTGGCAGCCACCATCCTTTGCAAGAGTGTGAAGCCATCTGCAGGCTCTGTGACCTCGACTGCGAGAAGAAAAGAAGCCACCCAAAAAGAGTCTGGATCCGAAGATGGTTCGCCAGAAGAGCAGAGGACGGACTGTACAACAAGCTGATGGTGGAGCTCAGGAACAAAGACACTCGGGCATTCCAGAACTTCATGAGGATGCCTCCAGCCATGTTTGATGAAGTTGTGCAGCGGCTGACACCCAGGTTGACCAAGGCAAACCCCAACTTCCGGCCTAGCCTGGAACCTGGGCTCAAGGTAGCACTCACTCTGCGTCACCTGGCCTCAGGGACCACATACACGAGCATGCAGTATGGCTGGAGGGTGCCACACAACACCATCAGCACTGTGGTCAGAGAACTGGTGCAGGCCATCATTGAAGAATACAAGGAGGAGCTCCTCCAGTGCCCCTCCACTGAAGAAGGATGGAAAAAAGTTGCAGAGCAGTGGTATCAGAAGTGGAACTTCCCCCACACCGTTGGAGCCATCGATGGCAAGCACGTGGCCTGCAAAGCGCCAGCCAAGTCAGGGTCCACTTATTTCAAAGACAAGGGCTTCTTCAGCATCATCCTCTTCGCCATGGTTGATGTTGACTACAAGTTCATGTACATCGATGCTTCAGGCAACGGCTCATCTTCAGATGCCCAGGTATACAACGACAGTCACCTCAAGGTGCAACCTCATCGTGGGCTTCCCAGATCCAGACCCCCTGCCCAATGACACGCAAGATATACCCTACTTCATTGTGGGCAATGACGCCTTCTCCCGCACAACCTACCTCATGAAGCCCTACACCTCCAAATGCCTCACCCGTGAAGAGAGGATTTTCAACTACAAGCAGTCCAGGGCAAGGCAGGTGGTTGAGAACACCTTTGGCATCCTGGCCAACAGGTTCCAGGTACTTCTCACCACCATGCAGCATCACCCAGAGACCGTGAAGAGGATCATGGAAGCTTGCTGCATCCTGCACAATCTCATGCACACCCACTACCCAGTCTTGCAGAACAGGCTCGTGGACCTCCAGCAAGGCAATGGGGACATGGAGCCTGGGGAATGGAGGCAAGGGCGAAATCTGATAGACACTGAGGATGTGCAAGGCCCCAACAGAGCTTCACATGAAGGGAAGAAGCAGCGCAACCTCCTGAGACACTGGTGCAACTCCCCAGCTGGAGCAGTGGAGTGGCAAGACAGGATGATAAATGATTAATGGATGCTTCCTTGAGGCTGTCTCATCACATGGATGAGATTGGGCCATGTATGTTGGGTGGGCCTACAATGAACAGGGCATTTAATAAAGAGTTGTGTTTATGTTGACATGTGTGGATCAATGATTACATTGTTATTGATAATAAAGGGCCATAGGTGTGGCACCTGGGAGGGTGGACCATACAGTCCCACTATGCTTGCACTGGAGGTTTATCTATCCCACAGCTATTACCCATCCAAAAGTTATCCCTGCCCATCCCACAGCTATTACCCATCCCAAAGGTATCCCTGCCCATCTCACAGCTATTACCCATCCCAAAGGTATCCCTGCCCATCCCACTGCTATCTCAACCCATCCCACTGCTATCTTAACCCATCCCACAAGCATGCAAAGGCTTAAACCATTTCTAAAAGTTTCCACCAAGACTTTATTAAAAAAAAGAAATGAATCAAGTGTGTGAATCAAAAATAGACTTTATTAACAACAAGCTATAAAACAAAAATGGCACTCCTCTTGGTCTCTCAGTCTCAGGGGTGAAGGGTCCAGGTGCTGTGGAGGTGGCTGGTGCTGGAGTGCTTGTCTGATCCCCCGCATCATCAGCTCCTCCAGAAGCAGAAGCAGCAGAAGCCCCAGCCCCAGAAGAGCGAGCCCGTGCTGCAGAAGCCCCAGCAGAAACAGAGTGAGGGCCAGGGGGCGGGATGGTAGCCCTGTCCCTCTTGTAAGGGATGGCAGCAGATGGCTGAGGCTTTCTGTTCTTCCCCATGGTTGTGGGGTTGCTGGATGGCAGGGAGGCTGGCAGGAACCAAGGCTGGAGGAAAGCTGGCAGGCAGGCAGGCACCAAGTCTTGCAGGAAGGCTGGCAGGAAGGCTGGCAGGCAGTCAGGCACCAAGGCTGGCAGGAAGGCATCCACCAAGGCTGTCAGGGAGGCAGGCACCAAGGCTGGCAGGCAGACTGGCTGGCAGCAAGGCTGGCAGGCAGGCAGACAGCAAGGCTGGCAGGGAGGCTGGCAGCAAGGCTTGCAGCAAGGCTGGCAGCAAGACTTGCAGGCAGGCATGCAGGCAGGGCAGGCAAGGCTGTCAATCCATACAGCAGCAGGTCTTTCCTCTGAATGGTGACCTGCTTCCGTGCTGCTTCCCTTATATCCGCGGGGCTTACGCAATGCATCCTCCCTGCATGCGCAATTAATGCTAGGCATCCGTTAGGCTTCCGCTCTGCATCCACTAGGCTTCCGCTGTGCATCCGCTGTATCCGTTCTGCGTCCGCTTTGCTGAGTTCCCCCGGAAGCCTTGCGGATGTGCCATCCGCTCCCATCTGCTTCCATCCGCTGGGCTTCTGTTCCGCATCCATTTTCCATCTGCTCTGCGTCCTCCCCGCGTCCGTTCCTTTCCATGTTATCCGCTCCAGTTATGCAAATTTTCGCCCCTTCTGAGAGCGGATAACAACGGATGGAACATTTTTCTCATCTGTTGTGTCCTTTTTACTTACGTTTTGCATCCATTGGGCAGTGTGACAGGGCCTTTAGGTTTAAAGGGAGAAGAAATTCTTCACCAGAATGAAAGGAAAATGATCAGAGTTCTTTTATTTCCAGATTTTTTAAAAAATGGAACTATACCCATTCACATTAAATAAGTAACAAAACACAGAGACAAAGCATCAGCCTATGATTTTATGGATGGCTTTTTTAGGGAATTTGCAATCCCTTAACGTCATATTGTATCCCTCTAAGAACAAAGCAAAACTCTTGCAACTCAATACAAGCAGGATATATACTTCAATCTCATTTATTTACAAAAAAGTTGCATAAATTCTGAAGCTGTCAGAAGCGAATGAAAAACAAACATTTCCAAAGAGAGTATTTGCAAGGCTTTCTTTTATTATTATCTTTATTGTTGGGTTTTAAGTCATGTAATCCTTTTTGGCAGTGGATGAGGATATGATCAAAGACAGAGCAATTTTATTTTCCTCTACAATCATGGGTGTGGGACAAAAAACATTTTCAGCTTACAGGGTTTTAAAACAAAAAGACCTAAACAGGCATAATCTTCCCAAACCATTTCTTACATTACATCAGAAATGTGTCTGCACACTTTAGTTGACTCATTCATTCCTCTTACAAATCAAAATCCTAAGGATGTGTGTGTGTGTGTGACAGACACACACACATATTACACAAACAATATGTTAGTGTAATTACCATAACAATCATCATTCACACTGTTAACCAATCCGGCAGCTGTTGGGTGATACTGATAAGGCATCTATTAAGAATGGCAAATGGCCAAATTATTGTTATATACTAAGGGAGGATAACAAACATCTGTTCTACTTATGATCATATACACACTTAATATGAAGATTTGAGACTTGAGCTATGCATGAATTAGTACAAAGTTTGCAAGTTTTGTATTTTTGCTATATGGATAAAAAGATCCAAAGTTCCTTCTTTTATGTTTCCTAGAGCTGGACTGAAGGGGAAAAGTCTTTTGTAGAAGGACCTCCAGCTAAACAGATTGGAGGATATTAAGAGATTCAAGGCTGAGGATGACAAAATATTGTTAATTATCTGTTCCTGACAATGTAATATAAGCAGCAAAGAGAGGAAGGGCAAGTGTTGAAACATGTGTTGCAAAGCCATAACAGATATGTTGTGTATGTGTGTAATATTGCAATAAAAACACAAAAACATGCTTGAGTTGTAGCTGCCTAACTCATATTTCATTCTTTTGACTTCACGGAAGACCCCTTTGGATGCAATGCATCCCCCCCGCATGCGCAATTAATGCCAGGCATCCATTTGGCTTCCGCTGTGCATCCGCTGTGCATCCACTGTATCCATTCTGCGTCCACTTTGCTGAGGCCCCCCGGAAGCCCTACGGATGTGCCATCCACTCCCATCCGCTTCCATCCGCTGGGCTTCCGTTCCGCATCCGCTTTCCATCTGCCCTGCGTCCTCCCCGCGTCCGTGTTATCCGCTCCGGTTATGCAAATTTTTGCCCCTTTTGAGAGCAGATTACAATGGATGGAACATTTTGCTCGTCCGTTGTGTCCTTTTTGCATCCGTTGGGCAGTGTGACATGGGCTTTATCAACATCCCTGAAGCAATTCCCAAATTCCACTGAAGACACATAAGCATATGTCTATATTTTTTTTAAAAAGGCATTTTAGAAAGGGAAAAAATAGCATGTTACCATTCAACAGTATGCAGGATTAGGCTATAAAATGCATTGGGCTAAGCAGTCTACATTATGTAGAATGGCATCTGGAGTGTTAGAAGTTGGTTGTAAGCTTTCCCATATCACTGCACCAAGTAATACAGAAAAATACCCAAAACATTTCATTTATTTTTTACTATTTTAGCACCATAAACATAAATAAATAAATGAAATGATCATTTATTGGAAGAGATCAATAAGGATCAAAAGCCATCTATAGATTTGAAACTTCTGTAGAACAGAATATCAGTTTAGCAATGCTGCATGAAATACATCAGCTGATTTGGATATATGATGTGAGGCTATTATTTACCTAAAAGGTAAAGGTTTTACCTGCCAGTCATATTGGACGATAGGGAGTTCATCTCAGATTCACAGCTAAAGAGCCATTCCTGTCCAAAGATGCTTCTGTGGTCAAGTGCCTGGCATGAATATATGCAGAAAGTGCACAGAATGCTGTTACCTTCACACTGAAGTGGTACCTATTTATCTACTTGCGTTTAGATGCTTTTGAACTGCTAGGCTGGCAGAACAGGAGTCTTGAACTGTCAACCTTCTGGTAGATAAGTCCAGCATCTTAACCACTCAGCCACTGTGTCCCTTATGTAGCAGGTGAGATACTTTGATCATGAGGCTCCATACCAATGAATTAGCAAGGATATTTTACTTGCTTAAAGCAAGGATTTTGCAGGGACAGAGGTCCTTCCTCCTTATAGATTATTAACAACTCTCTACTTTTCTTTCGAACATACAAATGAAATTTCCCAAATCCATGGAGTTGTAGACATCAAATTCCTTGGACTTGTAGTTCATCTCTCCCCACTCTTACCACTCATTTTGTGAACCTGGATTCCTTTCATGGCTCAACATAGAACCTCTTGAGATACAAACTCATATAATTCTTTG
The DNA here is from genome assembly GCA_015471245.1 of Laticauda colubrina. Taxonomy (NCBI): domain Eukaryota; kingdom Metazoa; phylum Chordata; class Lepidosauria; order Squamata; family Elapidae; genus Laticauda; species Laticauda colubrina. Next base: position 20,511,474 of record BLBF01000020.1, on the reverse strand, counting down.
GTCTTGGTGAATAGGACTTACTTTGTCTTTCTCAGTTCCCTGACCTTTGACTCTGGAACAGCTCACATCTTGCCCTTGTTTTTGTTTTATTGCCAGCTACAGGCCATAAAAGGTGACAATGGACACTATTGATTATCAAGATCCATTGTGAAGGAGAGATCTAATGCATTTTTAACTAGCAAAAACAGCAAACGGAGTTGAATACATGATGGTAGCTTATATTTATATTATATTTATAGAAACCCAACTGAATTTTAATACATAACTCCAAATTATAAATATTTTCTCTTAGTAAGCTGGCTAGATAAAAAAATGTCTTTATATTTCTTCAGGCAACACACCTCAGAAATAAATCAGTATTTGGGAAATGAATTCTTACCAAACAAATCTTGTCCATTGAATTTGAGATTACACACTGCACATATTATAATCTACAAATCAGAGATGGTATTCAGCAGGTTCTGACCAGTTCTGGAGAACCAGTAGCAGAAATTTTGAGTAGTTCAGAGAACCAGCAAATACCACCTCTTACTGGCCTTGCCCCATCTATTCTCTGCCTCCCAAGTACCAGCTGATCAGCTGGGTCTTCTTTTGTTACCCTGCACAGGGAAAAGGAGCTGGAAAGCAGATTAGTAGGGTGGGAGGGAATGGGGATTTTGCAGTATCCTTCCCCTGCCATGCGCACCAAGCCATGCCTACAGAACTGGTAGTAAAAAAATTTGAATCCTACCACTGCTACAAATGAGTGAACTCTAAGATCTCTGACTACATATTATTGATCTGTAATTAATGAGTCTTAACAAATTAAATACCAACTAGGAAGATTATTGCCATTAGAAAAACAATAGCTGCATTATAGACGGTGGGAATATCTTCAAGATATATCTTCAAGATAAATTTCACATCAAGGGTATCTTTATGGGAAGATCAGAAAGGTCAAGATGGTAGCCACAAACATTCAATTGAAGCTCTACTGTGATGGGTTTTTTTTAACTTGTTGAGAGAGTGTGAAAATTTTCACAGCTACAGCAGTGGGTGACATCTCCAGACCCAATATCCATAACGGGAATCTCTGCTCCCAACACTTGATATTTAGCTTTTATCAAGGTCCAGGATGGGATTGCTAATCACATCACTGCATAATACAAAGCAAGGCCCAATTTCACCAATCAGTGGCAAAGGAAGACTAAAGCTATTAGCACTTCCAAATGTTTGGAATTTGCAGCTTAAAAAAAGTAGTGTTTAGTGGAACAAAAAAGGTCATTAGTGTGTTACTAGGAAGCAATTAAGACAACAGATCAAAGCAATTTATCAAATAACAAACAGATGCTAAACTTTACTGTAGGAAATCAAATGCCCAATGATGTGTGAAACACCTATGGTACTCTGTGTAAAAGGAGATATGGAGAAAAACCATAAACCGTGCAAATTGTAAATTGAAGTTTGTATTCATAAAAACTGGCAACAGTTTGTAACCAATCAATCAATCTAGACAATATTGTACTATTGACCCAGTTCTGTTCATCAGAACTATAAATAGATTCATTGCAATTGGTGCAAATAGTCAATTCAGTGTACAAGTCAGATTATACTTGGAATACTGCATACAGTTTTGGTCATCCTGATACAAAAAAAGATAGTGAGACTCTAAAAAGAGTGCAAAGAAGAGTGACAAAGATGATTAGAGACTGGAAGCTCTGTAAAATGAAAGGATGCAGAACTAGATACTGTATGTCTAGTCAAATAAAGAGAAGGACTGGAGTGACATACCTAGCTTTCCAATATTTGAGAGGCTCCAAGGCACAAGAGGGCAGGACAAGCAATAATGGATGAAAGTTTTTCAAATAAAGATCCAACCTAGAATTAAGGAGAAATTTGCTGACAGTGAAATTATAAGTGCTCCATCACTGCCAGTTTTTAAGAAAAAGATTGGATAGCCATTTGTGTAGAATGGTATAGGGGAATGATGGGGAGCCTTTTCATCATCGCACACCAAAAGTACATGCGTGTGTGTACCTGTACCCATAATGCAACACTCCCGTGCAATCCCCTCGCATGCACAGCAGATACCCGACAATCAGCTGGCTGGTGGGAGATGCATGTGCATGTACAGTGGATCTGTTCCGGGCGACAGCTTGCGTGCCAGTAGAAATGGTTCTGTGTGCCATTTCCAGCACACGTGCCATAGGTTCACCATCACGGATATAAGGTCTCCTGTTTGAGCAGGGGGGTGGACTAAAAGACTTCCAAGGTCCCTTCCAATTCTGTTTGTGTAATTCTATAATTCCACAATGATAGTAGAATGATATGGCATTTATGCATAAGCATAATGACTATTACAAAGCTTGTTTTCATTTCTCCATCTTTTTCTCTCTATCCTTCCAAATGGTCTTTTGGTAAGATTTGATTGAGGGATCAAGAATACTTTTTTTTTTTTTAATTTCACACTTTTTCTAATTTTCTGCTTGAGATGAAAATGACAAGTTTGCCTCAACCCTGGCCAAAATATGTTCCTTGGAAGGAGGAAAATGCACCTTTAAAGCTATTCAAAGGTTTGGAGGAGAGTGTGGAATAAACCTATTACATTTAATTGGGAAACAATCTCACCTGGCTTTTTGGGGGAAGATAGATTGGTTCTGGAGATTTATTTTAATTTATTTAATCAATCAACAACTGGTAAGCAATGGCATTGAGAAACAAATGTGGGCTTGTTAAAGAATCAGGGATACCACCAAAATCTTATCAAATTATATGAAATATATTAATGAAAAAAGCTAAAATGGAGAGAAAGGGAAAGTGAAACACATTTTTGTCACTGACATTCCTCCTTCCCACTAGTACCTATTGATAGCCAATTCCCTGTAAAGCCAATATAACAAAAGTTTCTTTATTTTTAACTCTTTCCTGGTGATGTTCCCAGAATGGGTCAAAAAGCTCTAAAATTGAAATCACAGCAACCAATTGAAACTCTGGCCCTTTTATGTGAGCAAAAGAGAGAAGGTTTTTTTGATGCAAAGCAGATGCGGAACAGAAGCCTAGCAGATGGAAGCAGATAGGAGCGGATGGCACATCCGCTAGGCTTCCGGGGGACCTCAGCAAAGCGGACGTGGAACAGATACAGCAGATGCAGAGCGGATGCACAGCGGATGAAGCAGATGCACAGTAGAAGCCTAGCAGATAAAGCGGATGCACAGCGGAAGCCTAGCGGATGCACAGTGGAAGCGGAACGGATGCTGAGCTTTAATTGCGTGTGAGGGGGGGAAGTATTACGTAAGCCCCCCGGATATAAAGGGAAGCAGCTCGCACGTGGCCAGCATTCCGAGGAAAGACCTGCTGCTGGACACTTCGAGTTCCTTGCCTGCCCTGCCAGCCTGCCTTCCAGCCAGCCTTGGTGCCTGCCTGCCTTCCTGCCAGGCTTTCTGCCAGCCTTCCTGCCAGGCTTCCTGCCAGCCTTCCTGCCAGGCTTCATGCCAGCCTTCCTGCCAGCCTTGGTGCCTGCCAGCCTCCCTGCCAGCCGGCAACCCCACAACCATGGGGAGGAAGCGAAAGCCTCAGCAACCTGTCGCCATCCCTGGCAAGAGGGACAGGGCCAACCTCCTGCCCCCTGCCCCTGACTCTGCTGGTGCTGGGGCTTCTGCTGAAGCTGCTCCTGGCAGTGGTGCTTCTGCTGGTGCTGGGGCTTCGGCTGTTGCTTACTCTGTTGAAGCTGCTCCTGGTCCTGCTGGTCCTGCTCGACCTGCTCGTGCTCCTGGTCTTGCTCATCCTGCTCGTGCTCCTGGTTTTGCTCATGCTCCTGGACTTGCTGGCCCTGCTGGTGCTTACTCTACTGCTGCTGATCCTGGTCCTGATGTTCCTGCTGCTGCTGCTGCTGATGATGATGATGATGATGATGATTATGATCCTGCTGGTGAGGATGATGATGATGATGATGATGATGATGATGATGTTGATTCTGCTGCTGCTGGTGGTGTGGAGGAGCAGCCCCTACTACCTGGGAGCCCCTCTGATGAGGGCCCATCTGGTCCTGCCAAAGGGAGGAAGAGGCGTATGTGACAACGGGAGGGGAGGCAATACTCCATTGCGGAGGTGCACGAGGATGAGGTGCTGGAGTGGCTGAGAGAGAATGACTATCTGTGGCGGAAGGGACACCGGCTGTACAGGGACACCAAACGGAAGCAGGCTGCTTGGAGAGAGAGGGCGGAGAGTATGGGTTACACTTCGGAGGTGCTCCTCGGCTGGTGGAAGCACATGCATACCTGGTACGGGAAGCTGTACCTGAAGAAATCTGGCCAGGCCACGGTTAAGCTGACACACAGAGAGACCTACTTCATGGCCAGGTGCAGCTTCCTGGAGGGTGAGGTCCACCACCGAGGAGCACCAGCAGCCCCTCTCACGACCCTATCTCTCCGGTAGCCTGCTGCCACCCAGTCCTCTTCCGGCCAAGAGTCAGTCCCTGTCTCCAGGCAGGTTTCTGTGGAGCGTGCCACAGCAGAGAACCTGCGGACAGGTGTGGTAAGCATGGTGGAGTGCGTAGAGGACTCCCTGGTGCGGTGGGAGAAAGGAGACATTGAGTCCACCACAGTCCTAGCCGCATCCACCCCCCCAGCTCCGCCTCCACAGAAAGGCAGAGAGCCGGACAGCTGGAGGGGCAGAGCCACAATGTCCTGCTGGAGATCAGGGACACCATCGGCACCAGCATAGATCTCCTCTCTCAGCTGGTCCACACTGACTCCTCATCCTCCAACCGCAAGCCCTTCCTCATCTATGTCAACCAGACCCTCAAGGAAATGGCGGATCCACAGTACCAGCAGGTGAAGGACCAGATCACCAAGCTGCTTCACAACCCTCCAGACCCAGAGGAACCTAATCCCACCCAGTCCAGGCCTGCTCCTCCACCCCAGGTGATGTCCCTCCCATTACAAGGCTTCCCACAGGCCCTCACCTACCAGGGCTATGGCTACCAGGAGGTTCAGAAGCACAGGCAGCAGCCCTTCCCAGTCCAGGCACAGAGTCATCGGGTGACACCGTTGCCACCTGTTTCACTGATGCCACCGATGCCACCCACGCCAATGATGCCACCGACAACAGCTATGCCACCCACACCAATGATGCCACAGATGACAGCGATGCCACCCATGCCAGTCCTCACCCAGCTGCAGACCAAACAGCCCCACGACACTACTCCTTCCTCCACCCCACAGCCAAGCCCAGCCTCAGTACATCTGTCATCAGTATTGGGGCTGACACGCCATGGCATGGAGGAAGGACCTCTCAGCATCAGGGGGCTGAGCCAGCTGTCCGAGACCTTTCTCAACACACCATCCCCTGTTGTCCTCTCGAGGCCAGGCACTCCAGCACCACCCACCACCACAGCACCTGGACCCTTCACCCCTGAGACTGGGCACACCTCCGAGTGACCAAGAAGAGTGCCAGAGACCGAGTAGCTGGCTACCTGTGGACTTTATTTGGACACTTGACTTGTGTCATTTTTTTTTTACAGCTTGTTGTTCAATAAAGTTTATCTTTGATTCACACACTTGCTTCATTTCTTTTTTTTAATAAAGTCTTGGTGGAAACTTTTAGAATTGGCTTAAGCCTTTGCATGCTTGTGGGATGGGTTAAGATAGCAGTGGGGTGGGCAGGGATACCTGTGGAATGAGCAGGGATACCTTTGGAATGGCTAATAGCTGTGGGATAGATAAACCTCCAGTGCAAGCATAGTGGGACTCTATGGTCCATCCTCCCAGGTGCCACACCTATGGCCCTTTATTATCAATAATAATGTAATCAATCATCCACACATGTCAAAATAAACATAACTCTTTATTAAACGCCCTGTTTATTGTAGGCTCACCCAACATACATGGCCCAATCTCATCCGTGTGATGAGACAGGCTGAAGGAAGCATCCATTAAGCATCTACCATCCTGTCTTGCCACTCCACCACTCCAGCTGGGGAGTTGCACCAGTGTTTCAGGAGGTTGCGCTGCTTCTTCCCTTCCCGAGAGGCTCTGTTGTGGCCTTGCATATCCTGAGTGTCGATCAGGTTTCACCCTTGCCTCCATTGCCCAGGCTCCATGTCCCCATTGCCTTGTTGACGGTCCACGAGACTATTCTGCAAGACTGGGTAGCGGGTGTGCATGAGATTGTGCAGGATGCAGCAAGCTTCCATGATCCTCCTCACAGTCTCTGGGCAATGCTGCATGGTGGTGAGAAGTACCTGGAACCTGTTGGCCAGGATGCCAAAGGCATTCTCCACCACCCGTCTTGCCCTGGACAGCCTGTAGTTGAAGATCCTCTCTTCACGGGTGATGCATCTGGAGGTGTAGGGCTTCATGAGGTTGGTTCTGAGGGAGAAGGTGTCATCCCCCACAATGAAGTAGGGCACATCTTGCGTGTCGTTGGGCGGGGGGTCTGGATCTGGGAAGCCCATGATGAGGTTGCATTCCAGCTCATCCTTGAGGTGACTGGTGTTGTATTCCTGGGCATTTGAAGATGAGCCGTAGCCTGAAGCATCGATGTACATGAACTTGTAGTCAGCATCGACCATGGCGGATGACCATGGCGGATGACCAAGAGGATGATGCTGAAGAAGCCTTTGTAGTTGAAATAAGTGGACCCCGACTTGGCTGGAGCTTTGCAAGCCATGTGCTTGTCATCGATGGCTCCAACGGTGTGTGGAAAGGTCCAGCTCTGATACCACTGCTCTGCAACTTTCTTCCATCCTTCTTCAGTGGAGGGGCACTGGAGGAGCTCCTCCAGGTATTCTTCGATGATGGCCTGCACCACTTCTCTGACCACAATGCTGATGGTGTTGTGTGGCACCCTCCAGCCGTACTGCATGCTTTTGTAGGTGGTCCCTGAGGTCAGATGGCGCAGAGTGAGTGCCACCTTGATCCCAGGTTCCAGGCTGGGCCGGAAGTTGGTGTTTGCCTTGGTCAACCTGGGTGTCAGCCGCTGCACAACTTCGGCAAACATGGCTGGAGGCATCCTCGTGAAGTTCTGGAACGCCCGAGTGTCTTCGTTCCTGAGCTCCATCATCAGCTTGTTGTACAGCCCGTACTCTGCTCTTCTCCCAACCCATTTTCAGACCCAGACGCTTCTTGGCCACCTCTTTTTCTTCCCGTAGTAGAGTTCACAGAGCCTGTAGATGGCTTCGTACTGTTGCAGAAGGATGGTGGCTGCCAAAAGGACTGTGGTACGATCCACGGTGGACATGACTGGATGCTGTGGAAGAGCAAGAGTCAGATGAAGGCTGCAGAGGTCTGCACAGGTGGGCTGCTGGTTTGAAAGTGAGATGCAGACGAGTTGCTCCCCCTTTTTATAGGCAGTATAGGTGTCCCTTTGCATCCTCTAGGCATCCTCTAGGCATCCTCTAGACATCCTTAATATCCGAGATAGGTCCCCTCTGCGAACGTTTTTTCCACTTTAAACGCTTTGTTTCCATGCTGCATCCATTCTGCATCCGTTCTGCATCTGTTCCGCATCCGTTCCGCTTCCTCCCTGCGTCCGGACAGATGCTAGTTGCGCGGATGAGCAGCTGATGCCAAGCAGATATAGCGGATGCGTAACGGATGCGTAGCGGATGCGTAGCGGATGCAGAACGGACGAACTGGATACATTTTCTGCGCAAAAGTTTTAGGCAGCCCAAAACTTTTGGAGCGGATGAAACGCCCATAAACGGATGCTGGACGGATAGAGAGGAAGCCAAACGGAGACAGTGAGTACATCGCGTTTTCCAACGGATGGCAAGGTTTTTTGTCCATTTTACATCCTCTTTGCATCCGTTGGTTCAGTGTGACATGGGCTTAAGCACCTCAAGGAGGGATTTGCACTAATGAATATCAGCTGAAAACACTGAGTTCCTTGAAAGACATTCTGCTGCAGCAAGACTCTTAATTCTGAACTTGAGAAGGAAGAGTGCCATCTACTGAATCATCAACTCAACTCCTTTGACTCATACTTTTATTTATCTTTTACTAAACTTTGAATCAAACTGTGCTTTTAAATGTAAGAAAAGTCAACTTCTGTATCTTTGAGTTGTTGTTTTTTTTAATGACAAAATAGACAGGGAACGGGGGCAGAACAATGCTCTCAATTCAATTAGAGATGGGAAAAAAATCATCCTTTCTCTGATTCATCTCATGTTTACTTTGCCCATCATTGTCCCTTTATAATGCATCACAATAATTGACATATTTATTTTTATTTTTAAAATAAATAGGTGTACATGAACGTTCATTCTTAACAAAGGATCCCTGCCCCAAAAATGCTCAATATCAACTATTCTGCCATGCCAAAAAAGTGATTTTTTTAAAAAAAAATATATGTATTAACTTTATGCATCAAGAATGGCATCAGAAGATTTGGGAAATATGAATGCCTATTTATAATGAGATTATTTGTATTTGATTATCATATTTACCGGACTATAAGCCGCTATTATTTTCCCACGTTTTGAACCCTGCGGCTTGTACAACAATGCAGCTTATCTATAGATATTTTTTTTGCTAACTGCCATCAGGGGGTGCAAAAACATGACAGACGCAAGAGGTCAGTGCAAAGAAGAAGACGCTACCAGTAGTTTTTGGCGCACTTGACGCAAGAAGCATGACACACATGAATGCAAAATATTTTTCACACCCTCATCATGGAAAGTACATGAAGAAAAGCATATGATGCAGCTTTTAAGCTGAAAGCAATTGATCTGTCTATCCAGGAAGAAAATAGAGCTGCTGCATGTAAGCTTGGAGTTAATGAATCAATGGTGAGACGTTGGAGACGTCTGGCCGCATGCGAAGAGCATTCTTCTCTTTCTGTGTAAATATCTCATTAAACAACATATATATCTGCAGCTTATAGTCTGGTGCGGCTAATATATGTAAAAATATTTTTTTTCTTTTAAAATTTAGTGGGTGCGGCTTATATTCCGATACGCTCTATAGTCCAGTAAATACAGTACTATCTCATCAAGGGAGCATAATGTGGTTTCTGCATATATATGTGAGACCTTCTTTAAGGTAGTCTAGACTAGAAATGGTTAATAATTCAAGAGCTCTAATTAATAGACTTTATCAGAAGAAGTTTGTATTGCAGGTATTCCACCAAGTGCTCTGCTTTCAAATGAAACATATACACATAGGCAATTAAGCCAGAAAACTCTCGTCTGCTCCTGTTGATTTTTTCCATGACAAAGATTGTCCTTTTTTTCCTTTTTCTTTTGATGAAGTGTGATAGTTCACTGTCTCGTTCCTATTGGTGAGAAAGGATTTTAATTTAAGATTGTTCATCATCAAAAACACAGAAGAGAAACAGACAATAGGCTCTTATTTTTCTTCTCCAAAACATACAAGGGTATTTTCAGATTTGTTTTTAAAAAATTGAAAAGCAATTGCTGGAAGCAATAATTCAACTATGCATTCCTGTGAAAGAAAAAGTGGGAATCACACTATATCCTGACATGGGCATGCAGAGAAAGGAGTGGAGACACCCGTTTTATTCCACCCTTAGCACACACACACACAATCCTTAATATTAATTTTGACCCCAAACACTGTAGGGGCTCTGGGGCCATGAAAAGAAAATCAAGTTAAAAAGTTCCTCAAAATTGAATTGCATCTATCAAAATTGCTTTGCTTCCATTTCCTAAAAGATATTATGGCTCTGGCAAAATCTGAATCTTTCAATTGTTTTATGAAGAATGATGGTAACAGGTCCTTTCTGTTTTCTAACAATCATCTTGAATACCAAACTGTCACTTGACAGAATAACCAGAATGTACAAGCAGAAAAATCAATAAAGGAGGATCTCCAGATGGTCCACTGAAGCTCAGAAGACACTGGTTTACCAGTCACAGTGCCAATCACTGATCAAAAAATGTAAAGCTAGCTAACCATGAACAGAAACAATGTCAAGACAGATGCACTGTTGCTTTGCATGAGAGATTTTTTTGTGTGTGTTTCAATTTCCTGCAGTTTAAATTCTGTAATGTATGTTTTTAACAGCAGTTGGTAGAGAGAAAAAGAATGAAGGAAGAAAGGGAGGGAGCAGTAGATGAATGGGGGAAAAAAAGAGAGGAGAAAATAGGTAGCCAGCAGTGTTTACGTGTTTGTTTTCTTCTTGCCTCTCCAACCTTCATTCTATCGTTAACCTTTGGATATTCTAAATGTACATTTGTCCCTTAACGTAACATTTTACTTGTTCGCATATAAATGACATTCATGTCAACATTCTGAAATCATTACTTGCAAGTTAGCATTTTATTGCTAATGCATTCTGCCACCCTTACCTTCTAGTTTTACAGTGCTCTAATTATAGCCCCTAGGCCTTTCTATGGTCTTCTGCCTCTTCAAATGGAGTTCAGTTCCAACTGAGTTCTACCCATTAAAACCCCCTGCTGAGTTATTGATTATTAAGGTAATGCACTTTTACTGCAGTATCTTAAACATGGAAATAGGATAATGAATGGCTTATAATAGGACACTGTGCTACCAGCTTGCCCTCACACACCTCATCATCTTTTCCCAAGAGATATTGTCTAGATTATTTTTTACCAAGTTTTAAATGTAAAAAGCGTTTTTAGTTCATCAGTTCAGATAGATTGTGGATGCAGTCATAAGTACATTGCTGTGCAAGAGAAGAGGAAAATAAAAAGAAACTTGAAAATTCAATAGATTTTTTTTAAAGCTAAAAGATCTCAGCAGTTCTACACTATTTAATAATAATAAAAAATAGTGACCTTGGTGTTCATAAAATACTTAATGATACTTGATCTATATAGATGAGAATAAAAGTAATCAGGAGCTAAAGGTTTTTTATTAGATAGAAAGGGGGAAATAGCTCAAGGTTAATGCCGCTATATATATTTGCTATTTGGCTATACAAAAGCCTACGGAAAGGGAATGTATGGTACAAGGACTGCTGTGAATGCTTCACTAACAGCAAATACTTTGTTGTTGACCCTGCAAGACATCAAGAATTTTTTTTCGTATGCTTTTTTCATTTATGCAGACCCCAGAACAGCAGGTCCTGATAATCCAGCGAGCACGGGACAATAATCGCTACCAAGTGAGTCCTGACCAATTTTGTATTTCTTCAGTGCAAGTTCATAGCAATAGAGAAATAAATATATATAGAGAGAAAGAGACTCAGGAACCACTGGGAACAGAAATAAAGCTCTGGGACTAGATAAGAAGCAGTTCTATTTAGGGCACTAATGTCTTCAAAGCCATGGGGGATATAAAAGTAGCCCTCAAATTGCAATTTGTTTAGTGACTATTTTTAACGTTTCAACCGCATTGAAAAAAACTGACATACAACAGAACCTCACACTTACGACCATGGCACCATCCCTAAGACACATGATCCAAATTCAGGCATGTATTTGTGATGGTTGCAGGGTCCCAGGGTCATATGATCACTATTTGAGACCTTCCCAGCCATTGACAAGTGGAGTCAATGGGAGAAACTGGATTCACTTAACAACTGTGTGAATCATTTAGCAACTGCTTAACAAAAAGATCATCAAATTGGACATGATTCATTCAACAGCCAGCATGCTTAAGCCCATGTCACACTGCCCAACGGATGCAAAAAGGACACAGCGGACGAGAAAAATGTTCCATCCATTGTTATCCGCTCTCAAAAGGGGCAAAAATTTGCAAAACCGGAGAGGATAACACGGACGCACGGAGCATGCAGGGCGGATGCAAAATGGATGCGGAACGGAAGCCCAGTGGATGAAAGCAGATGGGAGTGGATGGCACAACCGCAGGGCTTCCGGGGGGCCTCAGTGAAGCGGACGCGGAACGGATACAGCGGATGCAGAATGGATGCCAAGCGGATGAAGCGGATGCACAGCAGATGCACAGCGGAAGCCTAGCGGATGCCTGGCATTAATTGCGCATGTGGGGAGGATGCATTGCATCAGCCCCGCAGATATAACGGAAGCAGCTCGGAAGCAGGTCGCCATTCAGAGGAAAGACCTGCTTCCAGACACATCAACTGCCTTGCCTGTACTGCCTGCATGTCTGCCTGCAAGCCTTGCTGCCAGCCTCCCTGCCAGCCTCCCTGCCAGCCTTGCTGCCAGCCTTGGTTCCTGCCAGCCTCCCTGCCAGCCAGCAACTCCACAACCATGCAAAAGCACAGCAAGCCTCAGCCATCTGTTGCCAGCCCTTGCAAGAGGGACAGGGCTACCATCCCGCCCCCTGGCGCTCACTCTGGTTCTGCTAGGGCTTCTGCAGCATGGGCTCATTCTTCTGGGGCTGGGGCTTCTGCTGCTTCTGCTTCTGGAGGAGCTGATGACAAGCACTCCAGCACCAGCCACCTCCACAGCACCTGGACCCTTCACCCCTGAGACTGAGTGACCAAGAGGAGTGCCAGAGACTCATTTTTGTCTTATAGCTTGTTGTTAATAAAGTCTATTTTTGATTCACACACTTGCTTCATTTCTTTTTTTTTTAATAAAGTCTTGCTGGAAACTTTTAGAAATGGTTTAAGCCTTTGCATGCTTGTGGGATGGGTAAGGATAGCTTTGGGATGGGTAAGGATAGCTTTGAAATGGGTTAGGATACCTATGGATGGGTAATAGCTATGGGATGGGTTAGGATAGCAGTGCGATAGATAAACCTCCAGTGCAAGCATAGTGGGACTGTATGGTCCATCCTCCCAGGTGCCACACCTATGGCCCTTTATTATAAATAACGATATAATCAATCATCCACACATGTCAACATAAACACAACTCTTTATTAAATGCCCTGTTCATTGTAGGCCCACCCAACATACATGGCCCAATTTCATCCATGTGATGAGACAGCCTCAAGGAAGCATCCATTAATCATCTATCATACTGTCTTGCCACTCCACTGCTCCAGCTGGGGAGTTGCACCAGTGTCTCAGGAGGTTGCGCTGCTTCTTCGCCTCACGTGAGGCTCTGTTGGGGCCTTGCACATCCTGAGTGTCGATCAGGTTTTGCCCTTGCCTCCATTCCACAGCCTCCATGTCCCCATTGCCTTGTTGACGGTCCACAAGCCTGTTCTGCAAGACTGGGTAGCAGGTGAGCATGGGATTGTGCAGGATGCAGCAAGCTTCCATGATCCTCCTCATGGTCTCTGGGCTATGCTGCATGATGGTGAGAAGTACCTGGAACCTGTTGGCCAGGATGCCAAAGGCGTTCTCCACCACCCCTCTTGCCCTGAACAGCCTGTAGTTGAAGATCCTCTCTTCACGGGTGAGGTATTTGGAGGTGTAGGGCTTCATGAGGTAGGTTCTGAGGGAGAAGGTGTCATCACCAATGATGAAATAGGGCACATCTTGCGTGTCGTTGGGCAGGGGGTCTGGATCTGGGAAGCCCATGATGAGGTTGCCTTCCAGCCCCTCCTTGAGGTCACTGGCGTTGTATACCTGGGCATGTGAAGCTGACGCGTTGCCTGAAGCATCAATGTACATGAACTTGTAGTCAGCATCGACCATGGTGAAGAGGATGATGCTGAAGAAGCCCTTGTAGTTGAAATAAGTGGACCCTGACTTAGCTGGAGCTTTGCAGGCCACGTGCTTGCCAGCTATGGCTCCAACGGTGTGAGGGAAGTTCCACTTCTGATACCACTGCTCTGCAAATTTCTTCCATCCTTCTTCAGTGGAGGGGCACAGGAGGAGCTCCTCCTTGTATTCTTCGATGATGGCCTGCACCACTTCTCTGACAACAAAGCTGATGGTGCTGGGTGGCACCCTGCAGCCATATTGCATGCTCCTGTAGGTGGTCCCCGAGGCCAGGTGGCGCAGAGTGAGTGCCACCTTGAGCCCAGGTTCCAGGCTGGGCGGGAAGTTGGTGTTTGCCTTGGTCAACCTGGGTGTCAGCTGCTGCACAACTTCATCAAACATGGCTGGAGGCATCCTCATGAAGTTCTGGAACACCCAAGTGTCTTCGCTCCTGAGCTCCACCATCAGCTTGTTGTACAGTCCGTCCTCTGCTCTTCTGGCGAACCATCTTTGGACCCAGACTTTTTTTGGGTGCCTCCTTTTCTTCCCGTAGTAGAGTTCACAGAGCCTGTAGATGGTTTCGCACTGTTGCAGAAGGATGGTGGCTGCCGAAAGGACTTTGTCATGATCCACGGTGGACATGACTGGATGCTGTGGAAGAGGAAGAGTCAGATGAAGGCTGCAGAGGTCTGCACAGCTTGGCTGCTGTTCTGAAAGTGAGATGCAGGCGAGTTGCTTCCCCTTTTTATAGGCAGTGTAGGTGTCCCTTTGCATCCTCTAGGCATCCTCTAGGCATCCTCTAGACATCCTTAATATCCCAGATAGGTCCCCTCTGTGAACGTTTTTTCCATTTTAAACGCTTTGTTTCCGCTTGGCATCCATTCTGCATCCGTTCTGCATCTGTTCTGCATCCGTTCTGCTTCCTCCCTGCGTCCAAGCGGATGCAAGTTGCGCGGATACATAGCAGCTGCCTGGCGGATATAGCGGATGCATAACGGATGCGTAGCAGATGCGTAGCGGATGCAGAACGGACGAACTGGATACATTTTCCGCGCAAAAGTTTTGGGCAGCCAAAAACTTTTGGAGTAGATGAAACGTCAATAAATGGATGCTGGACGGATAGAGAGGAAGCCAAACGGAGGCAGTGAGTACATCGCATTTTCAAATGGATGGCAAGCTTTTTTGTCCGTTTTACATCCTCTTTGCATCCGTTGGTTCAGTGTGACATGGGCTTTAGCAACAGAAATTCTGGTCCAATTGTGATAGTAAGTAAAGGATTACCTGTGTTGACTGTTCAGTGTCACATCTGACAAGGCAATGATGGAAAGAGGACATAGCTCCATTATTTATATATTGAAAGGACTCATTATTTTTCTTCCAAGTGTTTTCAATGGGGATTGAAAAGAACTGCTTTTCTGTAAAATCAAGATCAATGTTTGTGTTTCCCATCTCAAAAAGGCAGTTCAGTAAATCACCAACATCAACAAACTCATTGCTAAAAGTTAGCAACTTTGTAAAAAGCAGGTCAGGGATTCAAGGAGCATAAATGACTTGGGATTGTGAGTTCCCAACATCTGTTTTATTTCAATATATATGTATTTCAATATATATTCTATCCATTTAATTAATCTGGCAAATAATCAAATTTCCATAAGATGACTATCCTTAATAACCCTATGCCATTTTGAATTGTATTTAAGGGCTTGACTATACATACAAATGCAAACTATACTAAACTTTCAAATCAAATTAGAAAGTTTCTGGATGTATGTACTTGAGCATACATGTACACGTGTGTAGTACCCTAAATATACACATATAGATGTAGATAGATATCTTTTATAACAGCGTATATCTTTTGAACAGGAATGCTGCTTTGTTATTTTAACACTGGCCAATGTTTATCCAAGAAGCTGAAGATTCCCTATGGTGGAAAAGGCTGCTGAACAGCCAGAAAAGATAGAGCTGTACAGAAAATTTTGATACAGTGATAGCACATAACTGGAGTGATCAAATCAGCACAATTTTGAGGGAAGACATGTGGATGGAATAAAATAAATAAGAAACAAATGCATTTTTATAATTCAAAGTGAAATGATTGCTTGGAAAGTCCACAGAATGGAGTTACCTGAAATAAAATTTTCCTCAAGCTTTAAGCCCCTGTCACACAGCACCAACAGATGCAAAGAGGATGTAAAACGGAGAGAAACACTTGCCATCTGTTGGTTAACGCGATGCTTCCATTCTGTACTCACTGCTTCTGTTTTTCATCCTCTCTATCCGTCCAGCATCCGTCTACTGACATTTCAAAACTGTTTGAGCTGCACAAAATTTTTTGAGCGCAAAATGTATCCAACGCGTCCGTTCTGCATCTGCAACACATATGGGGAACATCCGTTCTACATCCGTCATCATCCATTATGCATCCGCTATATCCGCAAGGCATCCACTGCGCATCTGTGCAACTCGCATCCGCTCCAGCAGAAAATGGACACAGGGAGGAAGTGAAACGGACACAGAACGGACACAAAGCGTTAGTAGCACGGATGGAGAAAGGATGAAAGCAGATGCAGCTCGCATAGAAAGCATTAAATTGGAAAAAATGTTCGCAGAGGGGACGTTTCTCAGATATTTAGGATGTCTGCAGGATGTCTAGGGGATGCAAAAGGACACTGAGCAGAAAACCTATATTGCCTATAAAAAGAGGGAGGAACTCACCTGGATCTCACTTTCAGTCCAGCAGCCCTGCGGTGCAGACCTCTTCAACCTTGTTCTTGCTCTTGCTCTTCCACAGCATCCAGTCATCTCCACCATGGATCATCACACATTCCTTTTGGTAGCCACCATCATTCTACAACAGTGCGAAGCCATCTACAGGCTCTTTCACTGGTTCTACATGAAGAAAAGGAGGCAGCCAAGATGTGTGTGGGTCCGAAGATGGATCGCGAGAAGAACAGAGTACGGACTGTATAACAAGCTGATGGTGGAGCTGAGGAATGAAGACCCTCGTGCATTCCAGAACTTCATGAGGATGTCTCCAGCCATGTTTGACGAAGTTGGGCTGAGACCCAGGTTGACCAAGCAGAGCACCAACTTCTAGCCCAGCCTAGACCCTGGATTCAAGGTGGCATTGACTCTGCGCCACCTGGTCTCAGGGACCATGTACAGGAGCATGCAGTATGGCTGGAGGGTGCCATCCAACACCATCAGCATTGTGGTCAGAGAAGTGGTGCAGGCCATCATCGAAGAATACCTGGAGGAGCTCCTCCAGTTCCCTCCACTGAAGAAGGCTGGAAGAAAGTTGCAGAGCAGTGGTATCAGAAGTGGAACTTCCCCCACACCGTTGGAGCCATAGATGGCAAGCATGTGGCCTGCAAAGCTCCACCCAACTCAGGGTCCACTTATTTCAACTACAAGGGCTCCTTCAGCATCATCCTCTTCACCATGGTCGATGCTGACTACAAGTTCATGTACATCGATGCTTCAGGCAATGGGTCATCTTCAGATGCCCAGGTATACAACGCCAGTCACCTCAAGGAGGGGCTGGAATGCAACCTCATCGTGGGCTTCCCAGATCCAGACCCCCTGCCCAACAACACACAAGATGTGCCCTACATCATCGTGGGGGATGACGCCTTGTCCCTCAGAACCTACCTCATGAAGCCCTACACCTCCAGATGCCTCACCCATGAAGAGAGGATCTTCAACTGCAGGCTGTCCAGGGCAAGGCGGGTGGTGGAGAACGCCTTTGGCATCTTGGCCAACAGGTTCCAGGTACTTCTCACCACCATGCAGCATCGCCCACAGACCATGAGGAGGATCATGGAAGCTTGCTGCATCCTGCACAATCTCATGCGCACCCGCTACCCAGTGTTGCAGAACAGGCTCGTGGACCTCCAACAAGGCAATGGGGACATGGAGCCTGGTGAATGGAGGCAAGGGCGAAACCTGATAGACACTGAGGATGTGAAAGGCCCCAACAGAGCTTCACATGAAGGATAGAAGCAGCGCAACCTCCTGAAACACTGTTGCAACTCCCCAGCTGGAGCAGTGGAGTGGCAAGACAGGATGATAGATGCTTAATGGATGCTTCCTTCAGCCTGTCTCATCACACGGATGAGATTGGGCCATGTATGTTGAGTGGCCCTACAATGAACAGGGCATTTAATAAAG
>BLBF01000020.1:20473995-20491895 GCA_015471245.1 Laticauda colubrina | reverse complement strand
CAGCACCAGCAGCACCAGCAGCACCAGCAGCACCAGCAGCACCAGCAGCACCAGCAGCACCAGGAGCACCAGCAGCACCAGGAGCACCAGCAGGATTAGCAGCACCAGGAGCACCAGGAGCAGCGCCAGCAGAGTAAGCCCCAGCAGAAGCACCAGGACCAGAAGCAGCGCCAGCAGTGGAAGCACCAGCAGAAGCCCCAGCACCAGGCGCAGCACCAGCAGAGTAAGCACCAGCAGAAGCACCAGCACCAGAAGATTCAGCCCCAGCAGCAGAAGACCCAGCAGAAGCAGAGTCAGGGCCAGGGGGTGGGATGGTGGCCCTGTCCCTCTTGACAGGGCTGGCAGCAGATGGCAGAGGCTTTCTCTTCTTCCCCATGGTTGTTGGCTTGCTGGCTGGCTGGCTGGCTGGAGCTGTGTCTGGCAGCAGGTCTTTCCTCTGAATGGTGACCTGCTTGCAAGCTGCTTCCCTTTATATCCGCGGGGCTGACGCAATGCATCCTCCCCTCATGTGCAGTGAACGCTCTGCATCCGCTAGGCCTCTGCTAGGCTTCCGCTCTGCATCCGCTTCATCCGCTACACATCCTCTCAGCATCCGCTCTTTCCGTTGCGCATTCGCTTCGCTGTGCTCCCCCGGAAGCCCTGCGGATGTGCCATCCGCTCCCATCCACTAGGCTTCCATGGAGCATTTGCTTTCCATCCTGGCTACGTCCTCCCCCCGTCCGTTCCTTTCCGTTGTTGTCCGCTCTGGTTATGCAAATTCGGGGCACTTTTGAGACCGGATAACAACAGATGGAACATTTTCTCGTCCACTGTGTCCTTTTTACAAACGTTTTGCATCCGTCGGCCAATGTGACAGGCCCTTTACAGAAGACAGTGCTTTTCTTGACATTGCTTCCCTTCAGCTTGGCATGAAGGATAATTTAATACATCAATAAAATATAATTGGGTTTGCTATTCTTGGTCCAAAACATGTTGGGACAAGCTAGTGGCCTATATAATCCACATGTTGTGGTCCGTAGGGTTAAATTATATGCACCCAGAAGAAAGATATGGAGAAACTAAACTCATTCAAGAACTCCACCCCAACAACTGCTATTTAAAGTATAACACTGGATTTTTTTTCTGGAAGTATGTTTTTCTATTCAAGTTAATAGATGAGAGAGTCCTTCTAGCCTCCATTCTTTGAATTTTCTCATTTTGGTTTAAAAGTATCCCAATTTTCACATCCTGAGACTGCTTATCTCTATCTACTTTTTCTACACTGGGCATGATTCTAAAAAACATAACTATGCCTTTTCTTCCTTTTCCTTTTTCCAAGACTAAAATCCTTATCATCATTTGGAGAGAGGAACGGTTCTAATTCCCAAACATTTTGATTGCCCTTTTCTTCATCTGTAATAAGCTTTTTTAGTTCTGGTGACCAAAGCGGTAGAGA
Source organism: Laticauda colubrina (assembly GCA_015471245.1). Taxonomy (NCBI): domain Eukaryota; kingdom Metazoa; phylum Chordata; class Lepidosauria; order Squamata; family Elapidae; genus Laticauda; species Laticauda colubrina. The sequence continues at coordinate 20,490,460 of BLBF01000020.1, read as the reverse complement.
ATATTCCAAGCGCAGTCATATCACAGATTTATACTGGCATTAGCACATTAATAAATTGGTGGTTTTATTTTTAATTCATTTTCTAACTATTCTTAGCATGAATATGTCAGTCCAATAAAGCAGAACAGACCAAGATACCAATGCTAATTTATGCTAATTTAATTAAACAGTTAACAAAATCTTACAAGACTGAATGTGCTTCCCCCTGCCTCAGTTTATCTTTGTATGAACTGGAAGAAGCTTGTCTAAGATGTTTTCTCATATTTTCTGTGTCCATTGCCTTCATAGCAGCTGTTCCTCCTGTCTTTCAAGGCCATTCCATCTTCCTTTTTTTCAAAAACATACTGTCAGGGGGTGCTCCATTCAAAATCCAAGAAAGAAATACTTAGACTCTTTAATTTAGAGAAAAGTTATCTTTTACTGAAAGTGAAGTGGTAGCAACCAGAGAATTCTGAATCTGAGAAATTAGGCGCGTAAATCACATATACAAAGTGATGGAAGGGTTCCCACCCCCAATAGTTCAGATGAAACTTCCAATTAGAAATTGTGAATATGATCATGTGGGCATCTTCGGGTGATTATGAGGCCTCTGTCCGTTGACCTTGGCATACTTTGATAATGGGTTGCAGTTGCACAGAGAAAAGAAAGCTAAGCGAGAAATAGAAACCTAACTCTAATGTAAGCTTCCCCCCCCCTTTCATTTACACAACAGAAAAATGTAACACTTTCAGCTCACTTCCCAGACTCATCCCGCCCTCCCCTCCCTCTGTTTCTTATGACAGCTGAAAGATGCAAAGCGATAGTAGAAGATCTTGAAGGCTGACACATACATTTTTCAAATAATTCCCTGGTAGTGCAATGGTTAAAATGCAGCACTGCAAGCAAACTCTGTCCACATCCTGGAGTTCAATCCTGATACAGCTCAGCCTTCCATCCTTCCAAGGTCAGTAAAATGAGGAGCTAGATTGTTCGGGGCAGTATGCTGACATTATAAACTGCCCAGAGAGTGCTGTAAACCACTATAGGGTAGGTAGTATATTAGTCTAAGAGTTATCACTATTGCTTAACTTGATTTGAATTTTCATTGTAAACTCCACCATGAATTTAAAATCCCTTTCCTGGTAAGTCATTGCTAGATCAGAATCTTCCACAGCTAGATCACACTCTTCCTTCCAATGTGTATTATTTTGCATTTGTATGTATGAATTACCTTTACCATTTTAAATCCAATAACCCGGCCTAGAGAGAACATATTTTCACATAAGATTGGCTCACTACTCACAGTCTAAGAAAGCTCTTTATAGGAATATCTGAATGTCTGGATGACATCTATTTGTGTTCATTTATGAGCATAGCTGATTTTCTCTTCTTCCTGAATCTCCATATACTATATACTGTTTGAGTCTTTGAAATATTTTCTGAAAGTTTCAAAGGACAGGAGAAAGGAACTTCTTAAGAACTGTTTTAAGCAACTTCTTAAGAAAGAACAAATAAAAAAAATAGTTGAAATAAAAGCCTAGAAAATACTTTAGGTATTTGAATCACCTTAAAGGCCTCTGAGTTACTTCCAAAAAACACAATAAAATAGGGAAAACTGGATATTTTTCACAATGAAGAGAAATTAACAGAACTGGAGATAGGATATAAAAAATTTATTCCTGTAATTCAGAGGGAAGAAAGAGGTAGCCATGTTGCCATATTTCACCCAATTATTCAGTCTGTTTTGTTTATTTTTAAATTGGAGGGAGGACGGACAAAGTCTACAAAGATCATCAAAGGAGAGTTTTCCAAGATGTGATAAAAAAACCCTTTTTAAATAAAAGAGTATTTATCTGTCCTAATAAATAGTAATCAGTAAATACATAAATAAAAAGAGGGGCAAGTCTCTCACACTGAAAAAATCTGAAGCCAACTATAGTATCATCACTGAGAAGACTTTTTTCTATTATCACCTCCCAAGGTTTTCTAACAACCAAGGATTATTAGTATAAAGGGTGAAAATAAATAATCATGCCACATTAATTATGTGCAAGCAATCTTGCATTTGATTTCAGATATTCAGAAAACCAAGTTTCAACAACCCATTGCTACAAATATGTTCCAGAATTATTTTTTCCAAGTTATATCATTATTTTCTTAGCCCCTATGCCTCTAAAACCTACACTTCTTTTTGACACTTCTATTTATGGGGGATGAAGCCAAGAAGAACAAGTTCCCAGATGACATTGTCAATAAATTCAGGTGCAGAATACATACAAGAGCATAACCAAAATTAATTAGTGGATGGATGGATGGATTTTATTGCCCAAAGTTATGACAATGGTATTTAGGCCAAGTGTCATTTGAAGATTAAGCAAAGTCAAAGAGAAGATATTGTCTAATGGCTGTAGATGCAGCAACTGAATGAAATATCCAATCTCACAAGCAAGATGCATAAAGGACATTTCATATTTTCATTGCTCATAGTATGCTCTCTGTCTGGGCTTGAATGCGTATTCGCATTGGGTTCAGCTGTGGCACTATGGAAATTACTGGAAATGTGGTTTGTATTAGGAATGCATGTTTGTTTATAATTGGTGGCAGGATACCAACTTCCCATTGGAAGAATCTCTTTCTCAGTATGTCCCCCACCTCCTCAAAATGACTTCATCTTTTTTTTTTTTTTTGAGGTTAAGCCAATTTTATCATTGTTTATGCTATATGAATCATACAATGCATATTGGAGTCCAGGGGAAGTGACTTTACACAATCATGCGCATAATGTTTTCTTTGATTTTATTGTATAAATAAAATAATTCAAATAATTTTATTTATTTATTTTATTAGATTGTTATCCCACTTTATTGCTTAAAAGTAATTCAAAATAGCAAACATACCTAATACTCCTTCCTTCCTGTTTTCTCCACAACAACAATTCTGTAGGGTGCATTGGTTTCAAGAAGATTCACTGGCCAAAGTTACCCTGTCAACTTTATGCCTAAAGTGAGATTTGAATTCACCATGTCCACCATGTTGTTAACCATTATATCAAAACACAGATCATATTCTGGTTTGTAATAACTGTAGTTAATCTATGATTAGTTAAATTCAGACTTTATGGGAAACTATAATTTAAGAAGCCAGGCAAACCTCTCCTGAAGTGAAGCATAGAACAATATGACTGCTGTTGTGCATTTGAACTGCTGCTCATATTCTTTGTGACATTATTCAAATGAGGATTTATAAGACTTATAACCATCCACACGTTTGTGGGAACACTACCATAAAGCAGATGTAATGAAGATATATTTCATATCAAATGCTGAAGACGTGGATTTCATCATATAGTGAAGAGGATGGAATCAAAAACAAGTTCAGCCTCTGGTCTGTTAATAATTCTTATGCTTAGCTCTTTTATCACTTTGTATAATGTAAAAGCAAAGGGTTTTTTTTCTGTCTATGTATATCATAAATAAGAAATAATGCCAATGTTCAACCTTCAATTTAAAACTGTGCTCTCAGCAACTAGGTATTGGTCAATTTGAACCATATGAAGAATCAATAGCAGAAATAAATGTTATTGCAGATGCACACAAAATGATTTTTCATACTGGTAAAACTCTTGAATTTCTATTCAGATATTAAGAATCTCTAAGTTCCATAGACAGCCAGGCTCCTTAGCTAGTGCATTGTCAACATAGATTCATTTTGTTGAACATTGAGACTGCATGCCATCCAGAGATGCATTTTTCTATCTAATGTTAAACTATTCTGCCACTCCAATATTCCTAAGGATATGTATCCCTTTCTCTCATAAACTGGCAGTAGAATGCCTATCATTTGAAATATAAAGTTCAAAATCTTACCGATCAATTTCCAATTGCTTAGCCTATAATCTCTTAAAACAAATCATTATTTTGCCTCTATTTGTTCATGTGTGCTTTAAGTAAAGATAAATAGTTCTTTCTCTTTTAAAACATTGTGGATAGAAAATGTTAGATTTTAAAGAGGTTCAAATTCAAGAAAAATATGCACAGGAGCAATTTTATACTTTTAGAAAACTATTAAAAATAGTTTAATAGTTTTAAGGAAAATATATATTTTGTTTGAGTTGCTTAAAAGAATGTAAGAATACATATTAAAGATGATCCTGTAAACCAACAGATACTATAAATGTAGAATCTGATTGAACAGCATACTGCAAAATGCATCCATCTGACCCTAATCAATCAATCAATCAATCAATGAGAATTTAATAACGGTTATGCTGAGTCTTTCGCCCAATTTTTGTTTGCACACTGACCAATGAAATGCCTATAGTAAGATCAAAAGCAGGACATGAACACAATGTTGCCTTCCCATTCGTGCCCTGGAAAATGATAACTGCTAAAAATCAAGCTCTATGCTTTCCTTCTGGTATTCTATCACTGGAAAAACAGTGTCTAAGTGAGCAAAGGAAGAAAAGTGCAAAAAGGATTATGATCCCATGGTATTGTGATGATGATGCCGATTGACTTGTGCTACACAATGAATTGTTTGATTTGCTAATTAACACTAAAGAATATAAGAGCTAATCAAGGGCATACACATACCTTCCTACATCTTACCTTCTGTAGGTGTGTTTCATTTCCTCCCACAGAGAGAGCCAGTATCTCTAGTTACAAAGCAAAGGGCTGGAGACATGTATCCCACAAAGCTTTTACTCTCAGTTGAGATTATTTTAAACAGTTGGAAAGAAGGAAGAAAGGGAGGGAAGGAGGGAGGGAGGAAGGGAGAGATAGGGAGGGAGAGATAGGGAGGGAGGGAGAGAAGGCAGGGAGGCATGAAAGAAAGAGAGAGAGGGGAGGAGGAGGAAGAAGAAAGAAAGAAAGAAAGAAAGAAAGAAAGAAAGAAAGAAAGAAAGGGGTTTTCTCATGTTTATGAGGACTTATTTTATTGAGGATGAACAAGGAAGAGACCTATGACATTTCTTTGGAGTGATATCCCAATGTCCACAATACAAAAATAAATACTGGGTGATTTTGCCAAATGTTATTGAATTGCAGTTCCATCAAGGTTATGCAAAATTGCAATTCAATTGCATCAGGGTTGTCACACATTGACCACCCCGCAATACTCCATAGTTTAAAATACAATTCTTTTTTGGTGTAGGGTCTCCTGCTTGGACGGGGAGTGGGGGTTGGACTGGATGACCTACAAGGTCCTTTCCAACTCTGTTAATCTGTAATCTTTCTGATATTTTCCTATTAGGAACATGACAGGTTTTTTTTAAATATCAACAGCAATAGTCTTGAACTGATGAATGGGGACAGAGAGAATGTTATCATAAAAGCATCATGGAAAACTCATTGCACAGACTTTTCTTCTTGAAATAAACACATGATGAGGTGAACAATTCTTTTGGCTTTTTCCCTGACTGTGTACTAAAGAAACAATGAATTCCCTCAGTTGTCAAACAATATGTTCGAGGCTCAAGCAAAAGCAAGTAGTAGTAAAAGACATTCACTCCCAATAAAAGGGAAACCGTAACTCTGAAGACCCTTGAAGGAAATCCAACACCTCAGAGTTAACATCTTTGATCTGCAGCTCGTACCTCTAACAGAAATACACTTGACACTTTAAATATTGATGAGGTATTTGCAGAACCAGCATTAGAAGTCATGTCTTCACTTTGTTCTGAAGAAATAAAACCAGAGCTTCAAAGACATTATACAGGTCCTGATCTCAGGAGTCTTTAAAGTACCTGAAAGTACATCAAACCAAGCTCTGTCTAAGTTTGATATGTTATATCAACGGTTGTTACACGGTTGTTTGGGAAAAAATACAAATGCCATGACTCCTTCCTGTAGTCTCATTCTTGTTCTAACAAATATGATCATGCGGTTAAGAGAAATAGGGATTGTTCTTATTGAGACAGATTGTATTAGCTGATCATATTTGTGTGGCAAATAGAAACCTATGCATATTTCCATTCAAGTCTGGAGCTGATGGTACTCTATGTCTGAGGACTGTATTCCTTGACAGAATATGAATAAATTAACCCCCCAAAATTATCTACCTCCTGAAGCAAAAAAAAATCCCACCCCAAATCTTCCTGCTCTCTCCAAGTAATCAGTCTAAGATGAAATTTAACATTATATGCAGATGAAGTAAAGGTAAATGTCAGCAACAATATAACTGTTTGTTGAGGGGTTTTTTATACTATCTCATAGAGAGTTTTTTTTCCATATGTCCATCCAAGTTTCATCATTATTAGCAGGGCAACTAAGAAGCAATCACTACATCAAGCATGACAGAAAGAAAATTAGGCTACTGGCCATGTTTTCTCCTGAAACATCTGGTTTGTGAAAAGAAAAATCTCCACAAAATTAAAAAAGATGACAGGAAAGGATTAAAAAAAATTAAACACACTTGGCTGGAAATGTGGAGCAGTAACATCTATAAACAATACAAGTAAGATAAAATAATGCATAGAGTGTTATCAAATATTTTAATGATAATCAGCTTTATTCTATTTTTTTTCTTGAATGTCAAATTTAAATTCCAAGAACCCTAGATGGACAGTCTAAATGAATTAAACACATTTCATTGTTCAGACTGTAGTCTGAGGTTCTAATTTGCTGATGCTGTTCAAGAGACAAAAGGAAATGAAATATTAATCATGCCATTGATTTTTCATCATTAAAAAACACATATATAAAATTATAATAAGATAAACACAAGAGGTATAAAGCAACAGAACAACAAATATAGCATTAAATAGAGCAACACAGATTCAAGTGAACGTTTATGGAAATCAATGTGGCTTGATTGGTCATAATACTTTGAAAAGGATAACTTTTCAATTATGCAATTAGGCCAGAATAGATTATTTAGATGTAATCCTCTTCATGAAAATGATTTTAGATTCATTATTGTAATGTCACCTGCAAAGACCAGAATGGTAATTAATAATTTTGCATTTTAAAACTGGAGAAAATTATGACTTGAAATCTAGCAGCTGCACATATTCCAATGGAAATTATTATGATTTTAATTATACATAAAATATATCCAATCCATTTATGTCTGCTGCTGTTGTGACCATCCACCTGCCCGCCCACCCTGGCTCTTACCTGACCTTTATTTCCTGCTTTTTCAACTGCAGCTGCTTTGTACAACACAGCTGCAGTTGAAAAATCAGGAAAAAAAGGCTTTTCCAACTGCTGTGCACTTGCACGTAGTGCTGCTCAGCTGCTCAGGCAGCTCAGCAGGTTGTAAATTGCACTCACACGATTCGCACAACTTGTGCAACTCGTGAATGTGCGCGTGACACTAATAGACAGAACCAATAGTTATACCAGTCAAATCCCATCCCTGATAATAGAGATGTGGCTACCCACCATGTTTTCCTGCAACCAACATTACAGGCAGAGCTTCTACCTTTTGAGTACACCAAACCACAAAGAATTAGACTCTCATTTTATTGCTACAGTACTGAGAACAACATCATCATGAGACTATTAAGTACTAGGTAAAATGGCAGCTGAGTGATAGTATAGATTTTTGTTGGCATTTAGCATAAAAAGAAAGAGGTAGCCTTCATCTCAGGTATCAAACTCCCTGCAGTATTGTATGCCTTCAAATCAGTTTTTTGACTCCTGGTGTCTGGCAGATTTCTTGGTAAGATTCTTGGGAAACGGTTTGCATTGCTTGTTTCCTAGGACTAAGAGAGAAGGTCACCCAGTTGGCTTTTTGTCACAGGTTGGAGTAGAATTCATGGACTCCAAGGTTCTAGCCATACTGCACTGAATTGGTTCTCAACAATATTAGTGTTATTTAAAAATGCCAATTTGGAAGCATGTTCTCCTCAAAGAGCAAAAATTTGGAACGGTCATAGGAAGCTGCCTTGTCCATTGTAACTAGTTTTTTATACATTCATTCACTCATTCATTCATTCAGTCATTCATTCGTTCATGCATTCATTATTAAAGTTATATTCCACCTTTCTTTTGTATGATTCAAAGAGCATATATAATTTTCCCCACCTTCTATTTTTCCCCAAAAAACAGCCCTGTACAGTGGGTTGGATTGCGACAAAGAGAGACTGGCCCAACGTCACCCAGCTGGCTTCTATGCCTAGAACTTGCAGCAGTGGTTCTGTGGGATTACAATACAGAAGATTTGACCATCTGGAAACTTCTGAAAATAGCTGGTTATGAAGATAGGGCCTTCTGCACGCAAAGCTCTTACTCCAATACCAAGCAATATATACCCAGTCTATAATCTAGAGCAATCTAGAGAGGCAGTGGTGGAATTCAATTTTTTTTTATTACCGGTTCTGTGGGTGTGGCTTGGTGGGCATGGCAGGAGAAGGATACTGTAAAATCTCCAGTCAGAGGTGATATTTCCTGGTTCTCTGAGCTACTCAAAATTTCCGCTACTAGTTCTCTAGAACAGGTCAGAACCTGCTGAATACCACCTCTGTAGAAAGGGACAAAAAAATTTTTTAATATCCTCCTATCCTGCCTCCTATGAGTTGCCAAGTGTTTTCTGTTCAATTTTGAAAGGTTTTTTTTTAATCTGCAGCGAATTTCATCTTCCTCTATTTGATATTCATCCACATGAAACAAAATTTGAGTGATTATTAATCTTGCATATGATTAATAATAAAGCATAGTTTTTCTTACATTGTGAAGAAAAGGGAGGAAAAATATCCTTATTTTCTGGTGGAATTCTATTCTTAAGGCAAGGTCACACTGGCCAACGGATGCAAAACGTATGCAAAAAGGACACAGCGGACAAGCAAAATTTCCATCCATTGTTATCCGCTCTCAAAAGTGCCCCAAATTTGCATAAACAGAGTGGATAACAAGGGAAAGAAACGGACGTGGGGAGGATGTAGCAGGGATGTAAAGCGGATGTTCGTAGGAAGCCTAGCGGATGGAAGCAGATGACACATCCGCAGGGCTTCCGGGGGAGAATAGCGAAGCGGACACGTAGCGGAAGGAGCGGATGCGTAGCGGATGCGTAGCAGATGACGGGGATGCATCACGGACGCCTTTAGGATGCATAGCAGATGTGTAGCGGATGCAAAGCGTTCACTGCACATGCGGGGAGGATGAATTGCGTAAGCTCTGCGGATATAAAAGGATGCAGCTCGCAAGTAGGTCACCATTCAGAGGAAAGACCTGCTGCCAGAGACATCTTGAGAGAACACCATGGGGAAGAAGAGGAAGCCTGTGCCTACTCCTGCCAGCCCTGGCAAGAGGGACAGAACCACCATCCCACCCCCTGGCGCTGACTCTGAAGCTGCTGGGGCTTCTGCTGCTGGTGGTGGTGCTCCTGGTGTTGCTGCTGCTGGGGCTTCTCCTGCTGGTGCTGCTGGTGCTTCTCCTGCTGGTACTGCTGGTGCTGCTGGTGTTTCTGCTGGTGCTGCTGGTGCTGCTGGTGCTGCTGGTGCTTCTCCTGCTGCTGCTAGTGGTGGTGCTTCTCCTGCTGCTGCTGCTGCTACTCCTCTTGCTGCTGTGATGGACCAGCCCCAAGGCCCGCAAAGCCCTGCTGCTGAAGGCCCAGAAGCCCCTGCCAGAGGGAGGAAGAGGCAAGGCAAGGAGAAGGGAGAGAGGAAACAGTACTCCATTTCCGAAGACCATGAGGAGGAGGTGCTAGAATGGCTGAGGGAGAATGAGTACCTGTGGAGGAAGGACCACAGGCTCTATCACGACACCAAGAGGAAGCAGGCAGCATGGAGAGAGAAGGCGGAGAGCCTGGGCTACACTTCAGATGTACTCCTTGGGTGATGGAAGCACATGCACACCTGGTATGGCAAGCTGCACCTGAAGAAATCCGGGCAGGATCGGGAGACCTATGTCATGGCCAGGTGCAGTTTCCTGGAAGGTGAGATCCGCCACTGAGGAGCAGCCCCTCTGTCAACCCTTTCCCTCAGACAGCCCACAGAGAGCCACTCCTCTTCCAGCCAGGAAACAGCTACCATATCCAGGCAGGTGTCTTTGGAGGGCCCCATGACAGAGACCCCCCCGACAACTGCACTCCCCATGCCGGAAGACCTGTCTCAGATGGAGCAAGAAGAAGCAGCCACCAGAGACCAACCCACACCCACCCCCAGCTCGACCTCCACAGAAAACAGGCAGAGAGGCAGACCAGAGGGACAGAGTCACACTGTCCTCTTGGAGATCAGGGACACAATCAAAGCCAGCACAGATCTCTCCTCCCAGCTGGTCCACTTTGACATACCATCCTCTAACCATAAGTCCTTCATCATGTACATAAGCCAGACCCTCATGGACATGCCCGAGGCCCAGTACCAGGTGATGAAGGAGAAAATCACAGCTCTTCTGCACCACCTCCAGGCCCGGCTGAACCTGCTCCTACCCACTCCAGGTCTGCTCCTCCACCCCAGGCGATGTCACAGCCCTTCCATGGATTTCAATAGCCCCTCGCCTACCAAGCCTACCACTACCAGGACTTCCCACAGCAGAGGCAGCCCTTCCCAGTCCACACCCAGGTTCCTTAGACACCACAGATGCCACAGAGGCCTCACCTGACCCAGCTGCAGACCAGACAACCCCACTACACTCCTCCTTCCTCCACCCCACAGCCAAGCCCTTCCTCAGAACATCTGTCATCAGTCTTGGGCCTCACATCCCAGGTACTTGATGAAGGGCCTCTCAATCTCACGGGACTGAGTCAGCTCTCTGAGAGCTTCCTGCACACACCATCTACTGTTGTACTCTCGGGACCAGGCACCCCAATGGTACCTCAGACCAGCACTCCAGCAACAGCCACCACCACAGTCCCTGGTCCCTTTACATCTGAGACCATGGGCACGCCTCAGAGTGACTGAGAAGAGTGCCAGAGACTGAGTTGTTACCTGTTCACTTTATCTTTGCTTAAGACACTTTACTTGGGTCATTTTGCTTTTTAATAAAGTCATACAGTTTGTTATTAATAAAGGTTATCTTTGCTTCACACACTTGCTTCATTTTTTTTACTTAATAAAGTGTTGGGAAAAACTTTGAAAAAAGGGTTAAGCCTTTGCATGCTTGTGGGATTGGTAAGTATAGCTGTGGGATGGATAGCTGTGGGATGGGTAAGGATAGTTGTGGGATGGATAGCTGTGGGATGGGTAATGATAGCTGTGGGATTGGTAAGGATAGCTGTGGGATAAAGATAGTTGTGGGATGGGTAAGGATAGTTGTGGGATAGATAAACCTCCAGTGCAAGCATAGTGGGACTGTATGGTCCACACTCCCAGCTGCCACACATATGGACCTTTATTATCAATCACAATTTAATCATTGATCCACCCATAAACAAAACTCTTTATTAATGCCCTGTTCATTGTAAGGCCACTCAACATACATGGCACAATCTCATCAGTGTTATGAGACAGGCTCAAGGAAGCATCCATTATGCATCTACCATCCTGTCTTGCCACTCCACTGCTCCAGCTGGGGAGTTGCACCAGTGTTTCAGGAGGTTGCACTGCTTCTTCCCTTCACGTGAAGCTCTGTTGGGGCCTTGCACATCCACAGTGTCTATCAGGTTTTATCCTTGCCTCCATTCACCAGGCTCCATGTCCCCACTGCCTTGTTGATGGTCCACAAGCCTGTTCTGCAATACTGGGTAGCGGGTGTGCATGAGATTGTGCAGGATGCAGCAAGCTTCCACGATGCTCCTCACAGTCTGTGTGCGATGCTGCATAGTGGTGAGAAGTACCTGGAACCCGTTGGCCAGGATGCCAAAGGCGTTCTCCACCACCCGTCTTGCCCTGGACAGCCTGTAGTGGAAGATCCTCTCTTCACGGGTGAGGTATCTGGAAGTGTAGGGCTTCATGAGGTAGGTTCTGAGGGAGAAGGCATCATCACCCACGATGAAGTTGGGCACATCTTGTGTGTCATTGGGTAGGGTGTCTGGATCTGGAAAACCCATGATAAGGTTGCATTCCAGCCCATCTTTGAGGTCACTGGCATTGTATATCTGGGCATCTGAAGCTGACCCATTGCCTGAAGCATCGATGTACATGAACTTGTAGTCAACCATGGCAAAGAGGATGATGCTGAAGAAGCCCTTGTAGTTGAAATAATTGGACCCTGAGTTGGGTGGAGCTTTGCAGGCCACATGCTTGCCATCTATGGCTCCAACGGTGTGGGGAAAGTTCCACTTCTGAAACCACTGCTCTGCAACTTTCTTCCAGCCTTCTTCAGTGGTGGGTATTCTTCAATGATGGCCTGCATCACTTCTCTGACCACAATGCTGATGGTGTTGTGTGGCACCCTCCAGGCATACTGCATGTTTCTGTATGTGGTTCCAGAGGCCAGGTGGTGCAGAGTCAGTGCCACCTTCAGTCCAGGGTCCAGGCTGGGATGGAAGTTGGTGCTTGGCTTGGTCAACCTGGGTCTCAGACACTCCACAACTTCGTCAAACATGGCTGGTGGCATCCTCATGAAGCGCTGGAATGCACGAGGTTCTTCATTCCTCAGCTCCACCATCAGCTTGTCCAAACTCCACTCTTCTCCTGATCCATCTTCAGACCCAGACAGCTCTTGGACGTCTCCTTGTCCTTGCGTAGAAAAGCTGAAACAGTTTGAACAGGGCTTGGTTCTGGTGTTGAATGATGGCAGCTACCAAAAGGAGTGTGCGATGATCCATGGTGGACATCAATGGATGATGTTGAAGAGCAAGAGCAAGGTTGAAGAGGTCTGCACACCAGGGCTGCTGGACTGATAGTGAGATCCAGGTGATTTCCTCCCCCTTTTTATAGGAAATGTCGGTTTTCCGCTCGGTGTCCTTCCACATACTCTAGACATCCTCCAGACATCCTAAATATCTGAGATACATCCCATATATGAACCTTTTCTCCGTTTTAATGCTTTATATCCAAGCTGCATCCACTTTCATCCTTTCTATGTCTGTACTACTAACGCTGTGTGGACGTTCCACGTACCTTTCGCTTCTTCCCTCTTTCCATTTTCCGCTGAAGCGGATGTGAGTTGCACGGATGCCCAGAGGATGCCGAGAGGATACATTGGATGTGTAATGGATGACAACGGATGTAGAACTTTTGTTGCCCGTATGTGTCGCGGAAGTAGATCGTACACGGCGGAAAGTTCATCCGCTCAAAATGTTTTGTGCAGCTCAAAATTTTTTTGAGTGGATGAAATTGCAGTAGATGGATGTTTGACGGATACAGCGTATGAAAGACATACGCAGTGAGTACACAACGGATGCATCACGTTTTCCAATGGATGGCAAGCTTTTTTGTCCGTTTTACATCCTCTTTGCATCCGTTGGTGCAGTGTGACATGGGCTTTAAGTAAACATGTCTTTTTGTCTATCTCTCTGTTGATAGGATAGAGAAATGCTGAAGGCACAAAGCTTACCTGAGCTTTAAAAGATAGAGAACTTTCTTCAGAAAGCTCTCTTTAAAGCCCAATCATTGCAAAGTGGGCTGAGCTGCATCAAAGGCTTTTCTTTTTCTCTTTCTTTTTCTTTTTCCTTTTTGTTCTTAGCATCTGCAGTAAAAACACAAATATTCCCTAGAAACAACACATATTCCACTTCAAAACCAGTGGCATCCAGATATTAAAAATTGAAAAAGACCACAGTTATTTATCCATCTTATTTGCTTTGAATAGTTCTGGCTTATTGTGTACTTTCTAAATAAAACAAAACAAAATGCAAAATCCAGGATCTTTGCCACTACTGCACAAATCAGATTAATTTAAAAAAGATAGGATGAGAAGGTTTAGCAGGGACAAGGATGTCCCCTTCCTGTTAAGAAGTATGATGTCAGCATTTCAGAATGTACTTCTGTGTCTTCTCTCAAAGGACCTATTAAAAATCATCTCATATTCTACCTATCATTTGTTGCTTAAATAGCCCTTGAGTGTCTGACCAGTAAACATCTGTTCCAGGCTTTCCTCCACTGACTCATATAATATAAATGATATAAGGTTAAAGAGGGAAAGCACTTTTCGGTTACCCGCTGCAGCAAATTCCTTTGCTGCTAGCATGTTGTTTTGGCATTTCTCTAGGCAGTTAGTTAGTCTTGGTCAGATTAGAGAAGGGTCAGGTGTTGGACCATTCCACAACAAAACAGAACACTTTCTAATTAATGTTCCATTGTAATAAACATTTTGCTCCCATCTGTCAGCAATTGGCACTCTTTTCTTCCAGATGTTTACTGCTGGGTAAGGAAGCCCTGGTGTTCCAGATGTTAAAGAACTTCCATTCTTTTCCAGAATGTCTAAGGGAACAGAATGCTAAGTATTGTAAGTCAATAATATATGGAGGACAAAAGGCTGCCCAACAATTGAATAATATATATTGACACTATCTTTTCCCAACTATTTAATTATTTAATTATTTAATCATTTCATCATTTCATCATTTCATCATTTCATCATTTAATTATTTTGATTTGTCAATCACTTACAAGATAACAGGCATAAGTATATACATAGTTATGAATATATGAAATGGGTACATATAAGAAAAATAAAAGAAATAATAGGACAGGGGCACTTATGCACACCCCCTACAGACCTCCTAGGAAAGGGGTGAGGTCAATAGCAGAAAAGCTAAGGTTAAAGTTTTTGGGGTTTGTGGAAGAAACCACAGAGTCAGGTAGAGTTTTCCAGACATTGACCACTCTGTTGCTGAAGTCGTATTTCCTGCAATCAAGTTTGGTGCAGTGAACCTTGAGTTTGTATCTGTCATATGCTCTTGCGTTGTTATGGCTGAAGCTGAAGTATTCATTGACAGGTAAGTCATTGCAATGTATGATTTTATATACCATACTTACCAGGTTACCAATGTATGATTTTATATACCATACCAAGACGGTGTAATTTAAGGTTTTCTAGGTCTAGAATTTCAAGTCTGGTGACAAAAGGTATTCTACAACGAGTAGAGGAGTGGAGAACTCTTCTTGTGAAATATTTCTGGACTTTCTCAACTATGCTAATATCAGATACATAATGTGGGTTCCAGACTGATGAGCTGTATTTGAATATTGGTCTAGCAAATGTTTTCTGTGCTCTTGTTAGTAGTGTAATATTACCAGAGAAAAAGCTACGTAGGATTAGGTTAACAACTCTTAATGCCTTTTTGGCTATGTAGTTACAGTGGGCTCTAGCACTTAGATCATTAGAGATGAGTATTCCAAGGTCCTTTACAGAGCTTGGATCATCAACAAGGTCTTGACTATTCAGTTTGTATTTTATTTTCTGATCTTTTTTGCCAATATGTAAGACAGAAGAGCATTTATTTGTTCAGATTTGAAGTTGCCATTTGTTTGACCATTCTGATACATAGTCACAATCGTTTTGAAGGGTAGAATTATTGTCTATGGTATTGAACAATTTTACATCATCAGCAAAGAGAACGTAGTTGCTCTTAATGTGATCACAGAGGTCATTTATGTAGAGTATGAAGAGAATTGTTCCAAGGACACTGCCTTGGGGGACACTACTGTTGACAGGTACAGAATTTGATAGGACACTCCCAATTTTGACCATTTGTTGTATGTTTAACAGGAATGCTTCTATCCAGTTGTGCAGTTGTCCAGAGATACCATAAGATTTTAGTTTTAGGAGTAGTTTGTCATTTACCACTGAATCAAAGGCTTTACAGAAGTCTATGTAGATTACATCTCTTGCTTTGCCCTGATCAAGTTGTGTAGTCCATATGTATTTGCAGTGTAAGAGTTGCAGATTACAGGACAGTTTTTTTCCTGAAACCAAATTGTTTATTAGAGAGTAGGTTGTTTGTCTCTAAGTGGAGGATAATGGTTTGGTTAATAATTGATTCCATGACTTTACAGATGACGCAGCATAAAGAGATTGGTCTGTAATTTTCAACTCGGCTGGGGTATCCCGTTTTGAAGATGGGGATGACCATGGCTTGTGACCATAGGTTTGGCAAGAAGCTGGTCCTGAAAGATTTTACAAAATTTATGCTGAGAGGTTTGGCTATGGCAGTGGATAGCTTTTTTAAGAAGTAGGCACATATTCCATCTGGTCCAATAAATAGAGATGGTTTTAGATTGCATAGTGCTTATTCAACATTGTCTTCCTTAAAATCTATATGTATTAGATCATTGTAGTTTTCTATGATTCAGTGAAGAAATACTGGGCATGATCCATTGCTGTTTACAAACACTGAGCCAAAGGATGTATTAAAGATGATGGTTTTAATGGTGTCGTCATTGCAGTCTTTCCCATTAGGTCCTATCAGGGGTGGGATGAACCTTGAGTCTTTTAGTTTGTTGTTTACAAAATTATAGAAAGTGCGGTTGGAATTGGTGCGTAGAAGGTTTTCCTCTTGTTTAATGTGATAATTGGTGCATTCAGTCTTTATCTGGTGGCATAAATTTTTGTATCAGCTTTTGAAGTTGGCAATGTGACCAGATTTGTTTTTCCGCCAGAGTGATCTCTTTTTGGATTGGAGTTTCCTTATTGTTATGGTTAATCTGGTTTTTTTT
>BLBF01000020.1:20442330-20453995 GCA_015471245.1 Laticauda colubrina | reverse complement strand
CTGATTGGCTGGGAGCCTGGACCTGTTTCATTGGACATGGAGTTTGACTGATTGGTGTTCCTGGTTTCTTCTGTCTGTTTTGTGGCTTTGATGTGACTCCAAGTCCAATGAAACAGGTCCAGGCTCCCAGCCAATCAGAATGAACCAGCCTCAAATTTAAAACCAGGAGCTGTAAGACCCATATCCATACAGAAGCCTTATGATGGCAGATGAGATTCTGCTGAAACATTGCTACAACTTTAACAGAACTACAATGATGTGGGATAATACCCGAAGGAAGCTGAACAGCACACACATATATATATATATATATACACACATATTTATAACCATATTTTATACTCATGCATTCGTATCAACTCATCTTTGTCCATTATATTCCATTCTCTTTGCTTTACAAAACTATAACTTTTATTCCTATAAAGCGTCAACCCTTTCTTTCTCTTTCCTTGATTCTTGCCATTGATACATTCTCCCCCCTAATTTTTATTCTCTACAAAGTTATACTGCTATATTATTAAATGCCTTAATTGGCATGTGAACAGGGAACTGCCATTACTATTAAATATTCTAAACGTCAATGTTAAAACCAAAATCAAAAAACAATGTGTCAAAATTGCAAAAGTAAAAAAGTTAAAAAAAAGTAAAGTAAAAAAAAAGACAGGTGCAAAACTTTATACAGGTTCCTAATTTCATCATAATTATTATTTCAGTAAGGCATTGGGAGGTGACCTGTGTAATTTTTCGAGTGCCTTGCAGGTGAAAAACATTACCATTTTCTTTTTCTACTATAGTTTTCAAAGACAAAACAAACTTTTTTCAATTGTTCACTTTTTCAAATCTATAATTCAGACCAACACTTATGTCAATCAAAGCTGCCCAGTACAGGATCCACAGGAGAAATAAAATAACCATCTGCCACTTTTGCAGTCCCTGAATCCAGAAACAAATTAATATTGTTCCTTTGATACAACTATAAATTTTATTTTCTTCATTTTCTTTCTCTTTTTTTCAGTCTAAATGACCTATAGTACCAAAGGTTAATTACAAGATATATGTGCACACATGCACACTCACACAGAGAGACACACTGATATAAATAGTCACAGACATAGATACATAAACTATATGATGAAACTAAAACTGAGCAGATCCTCTTCTTCTGTAGTTAAGAAGGGATAGTATTTTGATGTCTAAGTTGAAGGACATATTCAGTGAAGTTTTCTGAACTGGTAATTGAGCTTTACTTTAACCATAGTGATAGAGTGGTATCATCCACTGCACCTGGATGGAAATGGTTCAGGATGCGCCACCCTCTACTTATCTCTTCAAAAAGGTTTCTTCAAAATCTGCCAGTTGAGGTTGTCAGTATGGTCTAATCCTATGATTGATCCTGTTAGAATACAACTACTATATACATGTCTGTAGAAATTCTCAGTGATGCAGGTCATAGTTGTCTCAAAGGTACTTTTTCAAAAGACAGCTGGATTGTTTTTTCCTTGAGGAAGACATTTTACTTCTCATCCAAGAAACGTCATAGGTTCTAGCCAAAAGGTCTTCTCAAGGAAAATACAGTCCAGTTGCCTTTTGAAAAAACACCTTTAATGCACCTGTACACATTCATTCTAATATCTCACATTCAGTACAATTCCTTCAAATAAGGTTTATTTAAAGACACTTGTGATATATCCATGAGAGAAATGGATGGTTTCTAAATTTGATAATGAAATAAACAAACAAGTATCTTTCCAGGGAAAACTTGGATGCCATTCATTTTGGCAACTCAATGCCCATTGATTAGATTACAGGGATCTGCTAAGTTCCAAGAATACAAATTCAGATCCTGCCACCACAATGGGTTAATGTGTTTTATGTTCTCATTCAATTTGAAATGATCACTTCCATTTTCTTTCACCATCTCATCACACTTCTACTGCACATTTCTTCTATCATGGGGTACAAAATGACTTATAAAATATTCCCAACATATATCCATTGAGTTTTTGAGAGACACATCTCTGATAAGTTGCATTGAAATCATGCCCTACCTTCACTCATCTGCATAACCCCATTTGAAGTAGCTGGTTTCCGTAACTTTCTTGAAATTCCTCCTCAAATTTTGTCATAATTATGATTTAAAAAGAAGTCTCATGAAAGAAGAAATATAAAGGCCCTATGTTCATTTAGATCCATAATATACCTTTAAAATCCCCATTAATGGCATTAGAAGAATTATGGTCCAATTCCGAGCTAGGTTTCCCAAAAGAACTTGCTTGAAGCAGAGGTAATGTTTATTCAACAGCAAGACCACAGAAAAGACACTTAGTGAATGAAAGTGGCCACACATAAAAGAGATTGGACACATTGATAAAAAGCCCATACTTTATTTGAGTTAGTGCATGAACCTATTCCATAGGGTCTGATAGGAGGAATTACGGTATCTCACCTGGCAGCATTTTGCAATCTTGCCTCTTTCTGAGTCCAGGTTTTGATTTTGGCTGATGGATTTTGGTTTGGTGGAAGCCTATTGTGTGTACAAAAAATGTGTGTCTTGACTGGATTTTCTTTAGTTTTAATTGAATTATTGATATTTGCCAATTTCCCTAGCAAAAACTGTGCTTAGTCAGTTTTAGCCTAGGCATCACAATCAGCAGAAAGGAGTGGTACAGTAGCCGAGAGGTGGAGCAATCAGGAGGCTGTGAATTCGATCCTAGGTAGAGGCAGTTATTGTTCTCTCTGAACACACTGAGAATTTATCTGCTGAATAAAATTCCACATTGGTGACACGAAGGGCATCCAGCCATTAAAACCCTCTGCTAGCTCCATTCAATTGCCCAAACTCCACCTTGCCAGGGATTATGGGGTCGTTAAATGAAAATGATGATGATCAGAATCAGCAAAAAATCTTTTATCTTTTCGATAAGATCTTATACCTTAGTGTCTGGGCTTCACTGACAAGTCAAGGATGGTCAAAGCTAGTAGACAGCGTGGATACTAAGGGTAACATAAATTTTGTTCCCCTCCTACTGGCAATGGGAATGTTAGCTTTATTGAGGTGGTTTTTTATTTTTATTTTTTTAATGTTGTAGGCCTCCCAGAGAATTGTAGTGGATGGTAGAGGTAAACATTCTTGAAATATATAAATAAGTAAATCTCACAGAAGAAAAGAGAGTAGAGTAATTAGCATATAGATAGATGCAAAACAACATTTTGGCAATTTTACTCATCTTCTTTCCCATTTCTTTTCCTGAAGAAAAAAAAATCTGGGCTCATTCAGTAAATCTGAGGGCAGAGCCTTCATCAGAGCTATTAGCAAACTTCCTTATTCCTAATAATCTATAGCTGAGCTTTTAGAAGAACTATTTGACTGTACCTTGTAAAATTAAAAAAAAATCAAAATAAAATATTGTTTTGATTCCAAACGCTTTGCTAGAGCACCACCTTGCCTCTAAATTGCTTTGGGGTGATCTCAGAAGCAGCTTTTTCAACTCTGTTGCCTAATGCTACATATAATCCACTGGTGCCTTTTCTAATTAAGGCCATTAATGGCTGTACTTCCCTATATTTACAGGAATAGGAGCAAATCCTCCTGATGTTACCATTGCAGTCTAAAGGTGTATAGTTTTTGTCTTTGTTTTCAGACAGACTGTCTACAAGGAATATTCTGTGGAGAGTGAGGCTGAAAAGACCTTTGTCTGTGATCGCTAAATAAGTAATGTTCTTTTCCAAACGGTATAGCTTGCAGAGAATCTCTCTTATCGTTTAATGTTGGCAATAACCCAGCCTAAGGCAGATTTCCAAGTATTGTGCTTCTGTCTGCATGCTCCTATATAAGAGATGTGTAATATCATCTGAGAAAATCTAATAAATGGAGTCAATTATGAGATTATCTTTTTTTTTCACCAACTATTTAAAGAAGAATGTCATTATAATACAAGCAATTATAAGTCAAAGGTTCATACCGAAATGGGAAAAGTCAGATGGGTTTGGGAAAATCACAAAATGCTCAATGGGATACCTAAGAGCAGGGGGTCAAGCTTGATTTCATTGAGGAACACATCAGGGTTGTGTTTGACCATGGGGGAGGCATGGCCAGGAAGGCATGGCCACTACATCACTTGTGTCAGGTGCGCTTCTAATGGCCCAAGCACTCTGCCAGAGAAAATGCATCAGCCCTCCCAAGCTCCGTCTTTGCTGGCAGAGGTGCCATGGGCTGGTCCTTTGCTGTTTGGAGGGCAGCCCCATAGACCAGATCTAAACATCTTGTGGGCCAGATTCACAGGCCTTGAGTTTGACACCCATGGGCCTTGAGTTTGACACCCCTGCCTAACAGTTTTAGCTTCAAAATATTTGGAAGATTAGAAAAGGCCAATTCATTTTTCAACCTAACTTCCTTTGAAGAATGTAGCAAAAGAACCACATCATATCTATCAACCAACAACCTCTGCTTTCAGAAGGATCAGGAAAATGATATAGTAATAGTTATAAGTTTCTTTATATGATATTGTATATGTATGTTTATATTCTCATTTTAACCAACCTAAGCCTTTTTTTCTGATTTTCAAAAAGTTGTTTTTAAATAAATCCTTTGCATAGGTTGATTGCAAAGTAATCAATTTTGATTGATTGACAACATTATGATTGCAAAGTAACAATCATAGATTGTTACTTTGAGGCGGGAAGGGCCTTGTGCATCACAAAGATGCTATGAGTCATAAACCCTGCATCATCTGGCAGGCTGAACAAAGAAAAACAGATCCCTTTGATTTCTTCTGGAGAAAATACTTGAGGATATCTAGGATTGCAAGACCAAAAAAACAATAATCATGCAGTACTAAATGTTGTACTAGTAATAAAAATCAAGATGAAACATATTTTGGATTCATAATCTAAAGCAAGTTTAAGACTTGTGGACTTTAACTCCCAAAATTCCTGAGCTAACATGACTGGAGGAGGAATTCTGGGAGTTGAAGTACATAAGTCTTAAAGCTGCCAAGTTTGAAAACCCCCGATCTAAACACAAAAATCACCAAGAAGAACTTGACATTTGAAAAAATTAAAAGCCATAAAAAGGGGCCTATAATTGATGATAAAAAGACCTTAAAAGGATTCAGAATCAGTTACTTCACAATTACTCAAATGATGTTAATTAGATCACAAACAGTAAGAGGTAACTAAGCAATGTGTGCATTTTTCTTGTTGCTAGTCCCATGAAATTTTATGTGGCTTATTTTTGAGTTGACATGTGTAAGTTGGTAGCCTTTGAGTAAGTAATAATAAATGTATTCACTGTTTTTAATTGTAAAACTATAGACTCTTATATGCTGGACCGAGTGGGAAAATTGACTTCTTTGATGGTTTTTTTTCAGTTTAAGCAAATGCTTTCTTGTAACCAAATTGTAATAATAAGGAAGGAAATCAAAATGAATAAGGAAGATAAAAGACGAATAGAAGAGCTAGTGGCTGTTTTGCAGTCCAGTTGTGGTATCTCTATAGGAGCAGAAACAGAAACAAAGTAGACAAAAAGTAGACAAAGGTGAGTCTGAGTGGAGTTGAATTGAAGATAAACTTTAAAACAAAATGTCTAGGGAAATCCTATGCATTTGGTCATCCAAGTGGAGAAAATAATAAAGATTTTGTATCCAGCATCAAATAAAACATGTTTTATAAATGTATCTAAGCAAAAGTCTCCTTCACAAATGAATTCTTTAATTTAGCTTGTTATTTATGGTCTTTTCCAGACTGAACTATAAAAAGCAAAGTTGACATGAGAAAAAATTTTTTGTTCCAAGCTGCCATTTAGTAAAGAATTTAATGAACAAATTATCTGCACATTCTCCTTTTTTCATACTAATATATAAGATAAGACCAAACTCCAAAAGAAAAGAGCCAATCTACATTGAAAATTGGTCCTAATTTTTCCTCACTTACGAAGTACAGCAGCTTATGGCCATTTTGTTACCTTTAGGAAAGATTAGAGATCCTTTAAAAGAAATCATGGATCTATTGATTTGCAACATTGTGAACTCTGGAGAATAGCTAAAACAGTCATGACCTTGAAATGTTATTTATGTTACAGCAGATTAGAACAGGGGTGTTAAACTCATGTCATCATAGTGTCATCATGTAACATAATGTGACTTTTTTCCCCTTCACTAAACTGGGTGTGGGCTTAGCCAGCACATGACACATCCAGCCTGCAGGCCGTGAGTTTGACACCCCTGTATTAGAAAGTCACAAAATACATAAAAGAGGAATTGGCAAATTGAGGTTTATGGAAAATATTTCTCAAATAGGCTAAAAAAGAGTTACTCCACTTCCATAGAGGAAAAAGACTACTTCAAACCTGGTGGGGAAAAAAAGGAGGGGCCTACTCAACAGATAACAAAAGATAGCATTTCTGGGCACAGAGGAGTGACATAAAGGATTTAAATGTCAAATTTAAATTATTTTAAATTTACATTTAATGTCTACATTTAAATTTAAATATAAACATTCCTAAAGGCCCTGTCACACTGCCCAACGGATGCAAAAGGTTTGTAAAAAGGACACAGCGGATGAGAAAAATGTTCCATCCATTGTTATCCGCTCTCAAAAGGGGCAAAAATTTGCATAACCGGAGCGGATAACATGGAAAGGAACAGACGGGGGGAGGACGCAGAGGGGATGGAAAGCAGATGCGGAACAGAAGCCCAGCAGATGGAAGCGGATGAGAGCAGATGGCACATCCGCAAGGCTTCCAGGGGACCTCAGCAAAGCGGACGCGGAACGGATGAAGCGGATGCAGAGCGGACACGTAACGGATGAAGCGAATGCACAGCGGATGCACAGCGGATGAAGCAGATGCACAGCGGAAGCCTAACGGATGCCGAGCGTTAATTGCGCATGCGGGGAGGATGCATTGCATAAGCCCCACGGATATAAAGGGAAGCAGCTCGGAAGCAGGTCACCTTTCAGAGGAAAGACCTGCTGCCGGACACATTGACTGCCTTGCCCACCCTGCCTGCATGCCTGCCTGCAAGCCTTGCTGCCAGCCTCCCTGCCAGCCTTGCTGTCTGCCTTGCTGTCTGCCTGCCTGCCAGGCTTGCTGCCAGCCTCCCTGCCAGCCTTGATGTCTGCCTGCCATCCAGCCTTGCTGCCAGCCTTGGTGCCTGCCTGCCTGCCAGCCTTCCTGCCAGCCTTCCTGCCAGTCTTGGTGCCTGCCTGCCTGCCAGCCTTCCTGCCAGCCTTGCTGCATGCCTGCCTGCCAGCCTTGGTGCCTGCCTTCCTGTCAGCCTTCCTGCCAGCCTTGGTGCCTGCCTTTCTGCCAGCCTTTCTGCCAGCCTTGGTGCCTGCCTGCCTGCCAGCCTTGGTGCCAGCCTTCCTGCCAGCCTTGGTTCCTGCCAGCCTTGGTTCCTGCCAGCCTCCCTGCCAGCCAGCAACCCCACAACCATGGGGAAGAACAGAAAGCCTCAGCCATCTGCTGCCAGCCCTGGCAAGAGGGACAGGGCCACCCTCCCACCCCCTGGCCCTCACTCTGCTTCTGCTGGGGCTTCTGTAGCACGGGCTTGCTCTTCTGGGGCTGGGGCTTCTGCTGCTTCTGCTTCTGGAGGAGCTGATGCTGCTGCTTCTGGTTGTGGTGCTTCTGCTGGTGCTTACTCTGCTGATGCTGCACCCCAATGGCGCTTCAGACAAGCACTCCAGCACCAGCCACCTCCACAGCACCTGGACCCTTCACCCCTGAGACTGAGCACACCTCCGAGTGACCAAGAGGAGTGCCAGAGACTGCCTGGCTGGCTACCTGTAGACTTTATTTGGACACTTGACTTGGGTCATTTTTCTTTTATAGCTTGTTGTTAATAAAGTCTATCTTTGATTCACACACTTGCTTCATTTCTTTTTTTTAATAAAGTCTTGGTGGAAACTTTTAGAAATGGTTTAAGCCTTTGCATGTGGGATGGGTTAAGATAGCAGTGGGGTGGGCAGGGATACCTGTGGAATGAGCAGGGATACCTTTGGGATGGGTAATAGCTGTGGGATAGATAAACCTACAGTGCAAGCATAGTGGGACTGTATGGTCCACCCTCCCAGGTGCCACACCTATGGCCCTTTATTATCAATAACAATTTAATCATTGATCCACACATTTCAACATAAACACAACTCTTTATTAAATGCCCTGTTCATTTTAGGCCCACCCAACATACATGGTCCAATCTCATCAGTGTGATGAGACAGGCTGAAGGAAGCATCCATTAAGCATCTACCATCCTGTCTTGCCACTCCACTGCTCCAGCTGGGGAAATGCACCAGTGTTTCAGGAGGTTGCGCTGCTTCTTCCCTTCACATGAGGCTCTGTTGGGGCCTTGCACATCCTGAGTGTCGATCAGGTTTTGCCCTTGCCTCCATTCCCTAGGCTCCATGTCCCCATTGCCTTGTTGGAGGTCCACGAGCCTGTTCTGCAAGACTGGGTAGCGGGTGCGCATGAGATTGTGCAGGATGCAGCAAGCTTCCACGATCCTCCTCACGGTCTGTGGGTGATGCTGCATGGTGGTGAGAAGTACCTGGAACCTGTTGGCCAGGATGCCAAAGGTGTTCTCCACCACCCGCCTTGCCCTGGACAGCCTGTAGTTGAAGATCCTCTCTTCACGGGTGAGGCATCTGGAGGTGTAGGGCTTCATGAGGTAGTTTGTGAGGGAGAAGGCGTCATCCCCCACGATGAAGTAGGGCACATCTTGCGTGTTGTTGGGCAGTGGGTCTGGATCTGGGAAGCCCACGATGAGGTTGCATTCCAGCCCCTCCTTGAGGTCACTGGCATTGTATACCTGGGTATCTGAAGCTGACCCGTTGCCTGAAGCATCGATGTACATGAACTTGTAGTCAGCATCGACCATGGTGAAGAGGATGATGCTGAAGAAGCCCTTGTAGTTGAAATAAGTGGACTCCGACTTGGCTGGCGCTTTGCAGGCCACGTGCTTGCCATCGATGGCTCCAACGGTGTGTGGGAAGTTCCACCTCTGATACCACTGCTCTGCAACTTTCTTCCATCCTTCTTCAGTGGTGGGGCAC
Organism: Laticauda colubrina; assembly: GCA_015471245.1. Taxonomy (NCBI): domain Eukaryota; kingdom Metazoa; phylum Chordata; class Lepidosauria; order Squamata; family Elapidae; genus Laticauda; species Laticauda colubrina. The sequence goes on along the minus strand of BLBF01000020.1, from coordinate 20,444,947 downwards.
TGGAGGAGCTCCTCCATGTATTCTTCGATGATGGCCTGCACCACTTCTCTGACCACAATGCTGATGGTGTTGTGTGGCACCCTCCAGCCATACTGCATGCTCCTGTAGGTGGTCCCTGAGGCCAGGTGGTGCAGAGTGAGTGCCACCTTGAGCCCAGGTTCCAGGCTGGGCCGGAAGTTGGTGTTTGCCTTGGTCAACCTGGCTGTCAGCCGCTGCACAACTTTGTCAAACATGGCTGGAGGCATCCTCATGAAGTTTTGGAATACACGAGTGTCTTCGTTCCTGAGCTCCACCATCAGCTTGTTGTACAGTCCGTACTCTGCTCTTCTCCCAATCCATCTTCGGACCCAGACGCTTCTTGGCTGCCTCTTTTTCTTCCCGTAGTAGAGTTCACAGAGCCTGTAGATGGCTTCGCACTGTTGCAGAACGATGGTGGCTGCCAAAAGGACTTTGTTATGATCCATGGTGGACATGACTGGATGCTGTGGAAGAGCAAGTCAGATGAAGGCTGCAGAGGTCTGCACTGCTGGGCTGCTGTTCTGAAAGTGAGATCCAGATGAGTTGCTCCCCCTTTTTATAGGCAGTATAGGTTTTCCACTATGTGTCCCTTTGCCTCCTCTAGGCATCCTCTAGACATCCTTAATATCCGAGATAGGTCTCCTCTGCGAACGTTTTTTCCGTTTTAAATGCTTTCTTTGCAAGCTGCATCCACTTTCATCCTTTCTCCATCCGTTCTGCATCCGTTCTGCATCCGTTCCGCTTCCTCCCCACGTCCGTTTACCGCTGGAGCGGATTCGAGTTGCGCGGATGCGTAGCGGATGCCTAGCAGATATAGTGGATGCGTAACAGATGCAGAACGAATGCCTAGTGGATGCCTAGCAGATGCAGAACGGATGCATTGGATACATTTTCTGTGCAAAAGTTTTGAGCAGCTCAAAACCCTCTGAGCGGATGAAACGTCAATAGACGGATGCTGGACAGATAGAGAGGAAGCAAAATGGACGCAGTGAGTACAGAACGGATGCATCGCGTTAACCAACGGATGGTAAGTGTTTTTCTCCGTTTTACATCCTCTTTCCATCCATTGGTGCAGTGTGACAGGGGCTTAAACTACATACATAGCAAGCATTTGACTCAGAACTTTGAGCTGAATATTCAAAGCAAACAACTTTGCTTTTAACAGTTTAGTCTAGAAGAGAACATAAATAGTGCTCGGTAGCAGAGCTACAATATGAGATTCTGTCCTTTAAAGCCCAAAGAACAAGTTAAATTAGAGAATAGTTGAAGAAGAATTTGCAAGCAGTAAGAGGAAAAAGAGAAGCTCAGCAGAGCGACTGTGCAGGAGAGAGGCACTAACGAAATGCTACATTAGCTAGTTAATTTGCCTGCACACATGCGCTATACTCTAGACTTCCTCAACCTGGCTGGTGCCCTCTAGATCTCCCATTAGATCCAGTCAAAATAGCTAGTTCATTATTGTGCAACGTATCTGGAGGGCATGGGACTCAGGAAGGCTGTCCACATCGACAGAACTGTCTTTGCTGAGTATTCTTCGCTTTTTCTGCACGGGCAAGATCGTTCCTGAATGTGCAGTTTTGTGACAATTGTTTCCTCCTATATTTGTCAAACACTCTTTGCTCACCAGATGGATTTTCCCTAAGCTCCTGTGCTACTAATAAAACTGCAGTAATGTTTTTTGTTAATTTATCACTCTACTGAAGTCTAATAATGGACCCTACATGGCTAGGACAGAATAGAAGTTCATCTCCCATGTACCGTGTACCTCGTGGTAAGCAAAAGCTGTGTTGTGTTAACTGTCAGCTTGAGAAATAGCTGACATTAGTTATTTTAATTAATAGTTTACTTTGCTGAAATGAGCTTCTATGGGAAGCTATGCCTCACATGAAATCTTTACAGCATTGTTACTTTCACAGACTAAAAGACAAAAATCTCATTTTAAAGTAATAACATCACCCTACAAGGTCACTGGTGACAGCTGGAATTCACGTGTCAAGGAGGCATCTACTTAGATGCATACAAGAAATATACTTAATTTTGGAGAAAATAAAAAAAAATATTATTAAAGCATGGTTTCGAGCAAGCTATCAATAACTAAGCTTCAATGTTCACTTGTTTGCTTGTTTGTCACATTTGTTTTGTTTGTCTCATTTAAAGGCTGCCCATCTCACAAAAAGCAACTCTGGACGGGTTATGGGATTGGAGTTCAATAGATCTGGAAAGTGTCCCATTGAAGAGAAGCTTCTGCAAGAAAAAAAAGGTTGCTTTGTATTGTTTGGTTTTGAGTCTTATTTAAATTTGCTTTCATCAGACTCTCATCTGAAGTTGTTTCTGATCTGTGTAGATTAGTAACACCTTTAAATTAATTATGATGATGCCGATGACAATGACGATGATGATGATGGTGGTGGTGATGATGGTGGTGATGATGATGGTGGTGGTGATGGTGATGATGGTGATGATGGTGATGATGATGGTGGTGGTGATGATGGTGGTGAAAGTGATGGTGGTGATGATGATAATGATGATGATGGTGGTGGTGGTGATGATGGTGGTGGTAATGATGATGATGGTGGTGGTGGTGGTGGTGGTGGTGATG
>BLBF01000020.1:20428856-20442320 GCA_015471245.1 Laticauda colubrina | reverse complement strand
TGGTGATGATGGTGGTGATGATTATGATGATGATAATGATGATGATGATGATGATAATGATGGTGGTGGTGGTGATGATGATGGTGGTGGTGATGATGGTGGTGGTAATGATGATGATGGTGGTGGTGGTGGTGGTGGTGGTGATGGTGGTGATGATGATAATGATGATGATGGTGGTGGTGATGATGATGGTGATGATGGTGATGATGGTGATGATGATGGTGGTGGTGATGATGGTGGTGAAAGTGATGGTGGTGATGATGATAATGATGATGATGGTGGTGGTGGTGATGATTATGCTGAAGATGTGATGGTGGTGGTGATGATGATGATGATGATGATGGTGGTGATGGTGGTGGTGGTGATGATGGTGGTGATGGTGGTGATTGTGGTGATGATGATGATGGTGGTGGTGGTGGTGGTGATGATGATGATGATGATGGTGGTGGTGATGATGATGGTGATGATGGTGGTGATGATTATGATGATGATAATGATGATGATGATGATGATAATGATGGTGGTGATGGTTGTGATGATGGTGGTGGTGATAATGGTGGTGATGGTGGTGATGATTATGCTGAAGATGTGATGGTGGTGGTGATGATGATGATGATGATGATGGTGGTGATGGTGTTGGTGGTGATGATGGTGGTGATGGTGGTGATGGTGGTGATGATGATGATGGTGGTGGTGGTGGTGGTGATGATGATGATGATGATGGTGGTGGTGGTGGTGATGATGATGATAATGATGATGGTAGTGGTGGTGATGAATATGATGATGATTATGATGATGGTGGTGGTGGTGGTGGTTGTGATGATGGTGGTGATGATGATGATGATGATGAAGATGATGATGATGATGATGATGATATCCATTCAATCATGTTCAGCTCTTGATTCTATGAAGCAAGTCTCTCCACATCTGATTTTTTGAAAAACACTATTTCATCAAGTTATAATCTATCCAAACCAGAAGAACTACCTAAACTGGATGCCATACTCCTGAAACTCATAAGAGAGATGACTTTCACTGCTGGGGTTACACTTGCCTAATTACAGAAGAAGTATATATTCAACCTGATTGTTCAAAGGACTGGATGGAATGCTTATTTTTGGTTTTGGACTTATTGTTTCTAACTGGGATTGAGAAGCACTTTGCTTCCCCTATTGTGCTCCAATACCATGATGTCTCTTTTTAATGACTTTTACAACTCAAGTACAAATAGCTCTTCTCTGAATATTAATCAGTTTAACTTTTTTATGGACAAATTCCCTCTGAGCATATAGAGGCACCCATTCTGAACTTGTAGAAGAAGGATAGGATTGATTTTAAAAAAAAATATCTTCATAAAATATTCTGGTTATCCCAAGTGTGCAGTAAGCAGAAACACATGTTGTACACAAATTTACGCTGATGTGTGCGTAGAACTTGTCATATTAACTTTGCAATTTGTCTCCCTTATTATCACACATTGGTTGTTTCTGCATCTGGAAGATACTATGTTTCTCAAAAAAAAAGAGAGTAATTAATACATTTTTGGAGGGAGCAAGAAAACATTTGAGTTCCATGTGTACACAGACCATTCAGTCTGATCTGGAAGCCAAACATGATCTATTCCAGATCTGGTCTCTCCAACAGCAATTTAATTCACTTTGATTCTCTCATCAAACCAAGTTTGGTAAGATATAGTGAGCCCTCTTTTCCCAAAGTCTTGCATGGGAAAATACATGATTTTGTGTTTGCCTGGGTGTGTTTGTGTATATGAGAGTATATGTGTGTGTGCATACACAAATGTGCAAATATACAGAGTATATTTTTTGCCAAATAGGGTGAAATATGCAGTTGAGATAATCTGTTATAAGGTGATAAAGCTTGTCAAATTTCAAAGACTTTGGTATGTGGGTTTTTGAACTACCTTCCTTTAAAATCTGATCATTATTTTTAATGCCTGAAACTGTTTGGTGACAGAAGGTGATGACATCTGCAGAGATAATAGATTTGTTCTATAAATTTCAAATGAATAAATTGAAGAGCTTCTGTGCAAAGGAAAGAATGATGTTAATCATAATCATAAGGATATTAATTATGCTTCTTCATGAATACAACAGAGTTCTTTTTTTGTGATGAAAAGCAGGTCTAGTTGATAGGCCATAAAATATTACACAATGAAAGTCTAGGAACAATTCCATACTGGCAGTATTTTTATGACCCAAATCTTCAAAAGCAATGTGAAAACAATCCATGTTTTTTATTTCTATTCTCTTGAACATGGAGAAATACTTGTTTTTTTTTTTGTCCCACCGTTTTGGTCAGAATAAAGAACAAACCTTTCTGTTCCATTCCTTTTTATAATGACATTTTATTCAAATTTTTAAAAAACTAACAAGAATTAATTTTTAAAAAAACTAACAAGAATTAATTTGGAATGAAGTAGAAATCATCTCTGTCCCACATAAAAGAACCTTCATGCTTTTGCATGCTGCTGTACTGAAGACCAAACCCTTGTCGGTTACACCCCTGTTTCTTTTGTCTTTTATGCAACAGTGGGAGCTTGAAATCTTAGAACCCAAAGGAAGACCTAAGAAGAGTTCCCGCTACAGATGTGGTCTTCAAATTGTTAGGCAACTTTTAGAAGTCACAACACTGTTGAAAAGATTTAATGAAAAGATTTAATGATCAGGCCTCAAAGTTCTGGCCATTACAGTTATCCCATGATCACATGAAGAAAATTCAAGCACTTTGAAATCCCCTCACACTTATGACCAGTTGAAGATTCCCATAGTCATGTGATTCAAGCAAATTCCTTCAAGCAAAGTCAATGGAGAAGCCTGCAGAACAATTCATTTGAGTAAATCTCCCCTCCCCCCCCCATCTTCCTTCCTGTGCTTACACATATCCATATGTGTACCTAGCAACCTTTTTCCCAGCATTCCTGGGAACCTATTCCTCACAACCTTTTTTCTCCAATCATCTAGCACTCTCATACACCTAGTGCCTTCTTTTCCCAACCTTTTCACACATGCATCCTATGTCCTCTTTCTCTGGCCTTCCTGTGCTCATGCCACACTGCAGCATCTCCCTTCCCAAAGACACGTTCAGCCTGAACTAAGCCTCCCACGACATCCCACATCCCTCTACAGCAGTCCCCACTCCTTACCTGGGATTTCTTCTGCTTCCCTTTAATAACCCGTGCGTCTTGGGTTATGACACCTAAGGCTGCCTGGATTGTCATCACCAAACAATGCGATTGTGTGATGTCATGCTTTATGACTGCCCTGCTTAGCAATGGCAATCCCCATCCAAATTGCAGTTATATATCTACAAAAAAAACAACAATCAATCCTAGCTTCTTCTCTGTGGTTTTAACTACTTTGTAGCTGGGTCAGAAATAAATCAACTCAGTTTTCCAACACTGCTGATGCCAGAGAAATATTGATTTCTAGAGCTGATTTCAAACTAGCACAAATCCCTTGAGTGAGAAGGGTGAAAAGGTGGAGGAGGGATTGGCTTCCTCTCAACTTATACATTTCTCCACCTATCCCATCAAATTGCTATAGATGGAATTACAGTAATATATTGCTGGGAGATTTCACTGAATCCACTTAGTACCATTTGTATTTTGCAAAATGTATCTTAACAAGGCTCAGAGTTTTTGTTGAGTTTCATGTACTATCCCGAATAATTCATCTGCTATTTAGCCTCTACAAAATTTTCAGTTTTAATGGAGTATTTTTTTTTATCATTATCATTTCATCATCCTCAAACTCACCTTGCTGACTATTATATATAAAGTCCTAAATGAACTGAGATTACTGTGTTTGAAGGATTGTGATTTCCACACAAATCTGGCCTCAACGGCTGCCTTCTTTTGAGTTCCTATTTTGTGCTCCAAGCCTATGATAAGTATAAGTGGGATTGGGAGAAGAGATGAGTGGCATGCATGCCCTAAGAGAGTTCAAACTTATTCTTCCTTTATTGTCAGTCAGAACAATTGTTCTTATCAATTGTTTTATCTCATTGCTATTTTATAATGTTTATATTAGCTTTGTTGCATTATCTATTTACATTTTTGCTGCCCTTGAAACTCATTTCGCCTCCCTTCCAAAATAAGTGTAAAAACATGTTATAAACAAATGGATGAACTTAAAATAATAGCAACCACCTGATAATGGTTTTTTTTTTTTCCCTTAGAGGACTTTTCCTGCTTCTCCAATGTCAGGGAGAGTGCTTGTAATCAAGATGCACTTAAAGCCTTTTCCTGTGGATTCTCAAGCTCTACAGATTTTTCATTCTGCAATGTGAAACCCTTGTTCCAGCCTTAGACTTGCATTTTAACATAACATTGAAAATCCTCAGCTCTTGTGACATTTATCTTGTCCCGGCACAAAGGTTTTTTCAAGGATTGTTCAGCAGCAGTAGAGCAAAACATTATCTGCTCTTCTAAAGCGCACAGCCCTCTCCTATTTGCACCTACCTAGTCCAAACATGCCCTGGCAGTATCTTTGTTTTGCCATATTCTCACAAAATTACCTTTGTCTTATCCCTAGCTCCTGAGTGAAATAGCTTGTCAGCCTTAGAAGAACCAATATTAAAACATAATTGTGTTCTTTAATTTGACAACATCCAAGGGCAAGCTCGAGGAGTGTAAAAACCTGTGAGTTTTTGTCATTCCAGATCTTGGAGAAACTGATTGTGATTCAAAAGAGGGGCAAAAGAGACAAGACAGCTTAGCAGTGGGGACAGGCCAATATAGTTTTCTGTCTTTCAAAGATGGGTTGGTAGCACTTCAATTCAGCAGTGGGGGAAAGCTCTCAAATTGGCTTCATCTTGACTTGCTCTTGTATCTATTATAAGAATGGAACTGCTGTAAGTGGACAAATTTAGGTTTTTCTTAGTGGATAAACTCAGGTTTGGTGGGTAAACTCAAGTTCATAGGATTAAGGGATATTAGGAGAGGGGATGGAATGTCAGTGTCCTCACAAACTAAGGATTTCAGTAACATGGAGTCAACTATCTCAGATACCTTGATCCAGACTTCTTATCCTATGGGTGAACTAATCACATGCAAGTCACAGATCTACTCTTTAATGAACCCAGAGAAGCAGAGAGGACAAGGCTTGAGTCTACTGCAACACTGCAAGAAAGGCAATTTATTGCCAGCTGTTTCAATCTGGAAACATTTGGAGTTACCCCTAACTCTATTCCATTCAATCAGCAATTCTCATTTCTTTACTGATGGTCTCAATATTGGCCTTTGGAGTTCTTCAACTTATCATTATTGTTGTTGTTGTTGTTATTTATATGCAACTCAACTCCCAGCAACTCTGGTATTTTCCCCCTGTAGGAAGCAGAGCATAGTCTGCCACTGTAGAAATGTAATTATTTGGTTTCAGTACAATTACTGTAAAATCTTACCTTTGTAAAAGGAGTAGTATGCTATTTCTTTCTATACTTCTGCCATATACTCAACAGAACAGCAAACAAGTGGTAACCAAATTTTATTTACATTTCATTGTATAATTCCTACTACAAAACTAGGATTTAGACAGTTACATTTTTTCTTATGTAAAATGAATCTGAATTAGAAGATGTGATCAATAAAATTACCACAATAGCATATCTGTAGAACTGACACTGAACCATTTCAAAGGGCTTAATTAGGCCTGAGTAGTTTTTCTTGAGAGTACATAAAAATAAGATTTCAAAAGTTGCCCTGCTGTACGCAATGAATTTTGTATACTTTGCAAAAGATGGACTTTGTTTTCAATATATCCATTGCAAAAGGAGCATTAAATTAAGATGCATTAGCTTATGATCAAGGAGAAGGCTGGAAAAGGGCTTGCAGCAATAGTCAAAACTTTTTACACTTTGAATCATCCAACTTTATTGCCATCTATCTTAAGATCTTATTTCAGGTTAATTATTTTATATTAAGGCCATGTTACACTGCCCAACGGATGCAAAAAGGACACAACAGACGCTGTGCGTCCGTTCTGCTTCCTCCCTGTGTCCGTTTACCGCTGGAACAGATTTGAGTTGTGCGGATGCACAGCGGATGCCTAGCAGATATAGCAGATGCGTAATGGATGCAGAACGGATGTCCCCCGTATGCCTAGAGGATGCAGAACGGATGCATTGGATACATTTTCCGCTCAAAAGTTTTGGGCAGCTCAAAACTTTCTGAGCGGATGAAACGTCAATAAATGGATGCTGGACGGATAGAGAGGAAGCAAAACGGAGGCAGTGAGTACATCGCGTTAACCAATGGATGGCAAGCTTTTTTGTCCGTTTTACATTCTCTTTGCATCCGTTGGTGCAGTGTGACATGGGCTTTACATAGTTCCTTGCACCAAAAGTGCTTTTTCAAGAGGCAATTGGACTTCTGGTTTTTCTTTGAAGACGTTTCACTTCTCATTCGAGAAGCTTCTTCAGCTTTGCAAGCTTCTTAGATGAGAAGCGAAATGTTTTGAAAGAAAAACCAGAAAGTCCAGTTGCCTCTTGAAAAAGTTCCTTTGGGACAACCATGAGCTCGATGACTGAGAATCTCCATAAGACATAGTTCAGTTGGTACAACCTAGTTAGATTTGACTGTTTCTCAGTTCAAGGTGTTATAATCAGGGCCAGCACCAGGATTAAGGCCAAGTAGGGAGTTGCCTAGCAGTGCCAAATTTTAGGGTACACTGATATTGAAGACATTTCTGAAAAATACAATAGAAAAGCAAAAGGCAGTAATGGTGCATTCTTTCAGCCAATGCAGCCATTTGAGGGTTAAACATAATTTCACAGTGTAAACACAGTGTGAAAAAGTCTCAGAAAGGGGAAAAAATTGTCTGGGAAATGAAAATCATAAGTCTAAAGCTCAAGAACTCAAAAGAAGGGGGAAAGAAACAAGAGAATGCCTTTTTGAAATTCCTAACAAAATCAGAAGATGAAGTAAACCATAGAGGACACCAGAATGTGACTTTGCCAAGGGTGCCAAAGTGTCTAGAACCATCCATGTTTGTAATCTTAGCATATCTGAAGGACATCTGTCCTATTCTGAGACATTAACTGAAGCCTTAAGGCTTGTTGGTTTAACTTATAGATTCCAACAGTTGAAAAGGAAAACATGTGACTAAGACAATGCTTATGAGGAGTGAACTTCAAGAACACCCAGTACACACTTTGGATTCCTACTGTCACTTTTTTCTACAGAAAATCATGTTTTGTCCCACTATTTCATTTTTTTAGGCAGTATGACTGCCACTGTCCCTGGAGTGATGAAATGTGCATTATAAAGCATGTACTCTATCTCATGGAGATCTGGATCAAGAGTCATGAATTCTGTCCCTATTTTGCCTTGATAACCTGAGAAGCTATAGTATTATATCTTGTTAATAGATTCAGAAGTTCATACATTTCATCTTTGTGACAAGCTTCATATATAAATATGTGACCAACTATTTTTCTCATTCTTGATCCTAGTATTCTCTAGGTATGCTGAATTTCAGCATGGTTTGGAGAGAGTTGGAATGTAGCAGTTTCTTTCCTGTTATTAAAACTGGGTTAAACCATTTGTCCATCTAATATAGCATTCTTTTCTCTGGTCATAATTTGCATAGTCATTGCAAGTGTCTTCAAAGGACACAGCTGTTTTAATTCTTTGAGTTGCAATTCTTTGTTCATGCCAACATACCTTGCAAGGTGCCTCCTTTAAAAGTTTCATACAACCCTGCTACCTGGAATTATTTTTGGAGTTTATTTTGAGATTCATCTGAATCATACTTAACTTATTCTGAAGAGACACAATCATTCCTCTGTACATCCTTGGATTTTTCTGACTCTGCTTGCTGCTATAAGCTTATTGCATCTTGCAGAAATCTGAGCCTGAAGGCCAGAAATCTCTTTCTGGTATCATATGAAATGACATAGAGGCTGTTCAAATGAAACTGGTATTGGAAATTCTCCCTGATTTCCAATACATGCAGTCCTCAACTTACAACAGTTTGTTTAGTGATTGTTCAAAGTTACAACAGCACTGAAAAAGTGACATGTGACTGTTTTTCACACTTATGACCATTGCAGCATTCCTCATGGTCATGTGAACAAAATTTGTATACTTGGCAACTGGTTCATATTTATTATGGTTGCTGTGTTCCCGGGGTCATGTCATCACCGTATGTGACCTTCTGGCAAGCAAAGTCAATGGGGGAGCCAGACTCACTTAACAACCTTGTTCCATCTGCAGTGATTCACTTAACAAATTTGGCAAGAAAGGTCATAAAAGGGAGAAAAATTCACTTAATTTTTTTTTTCGCTTAGCAACATAAATTCTCGGCTCAATTTTGATGGTAAATCAAAACCATGTGTACTGCATGAAATTTTTGATCCAAATTATAGAAAACAAACTATACTTTGTTCATTTACACTCCTCTCTCTTTTTCTCTCTCTCACACACACAAATCCCCAACACTTTATAATGACCCTAATCTTTCTTATTATTATGTCACTCAGATGATGGTCCCATTCATTATCCTCTCAGATTCTACGATATGTGTATGGCTGTTTTTTAAATGGCATACTAAGCATCTGGTGGCATCAGTGTTTAGGCCACAAAAAATGCTAAGGCACCAAAAAGAGCCCTAAGACCACATGTATACATATGCACACTTCATGTAGTATTAGCAATCATGGAATTTTTTCATATTATCCTGTAATTGCACATTTATTATTCCATACCCTTTACAATAAAAGGTGTCTCCTTTCATTCTAATTTTTGTAAAATATAGAAGAGTCCTTGCCATAATGTAGCTAAGATTTAACAAAGTAGTGATTAGTATAAAATTAAGTAGCATAATATGTCCCTATTAAAAAGCATTTAAATTAAACAATTCACATAGCATGTGAATACTTAATCACGTATATTCATAACCCTAGGTACTGATTACCTCTTTTTTCCAGTTCCAATATCAATAATATAAAATGTTACTTTACTTTACATGTTTCTTACAAGTCATCTCAATTTGTTTCCTTTCCATTATCTCTCTTCTCTCATTCTTGCTGAAGAAAAAGTTTTTCTTTTTAAAAAAGAGAACTATTAGGACAAAGCCTAACCATAACATTAAAAATGGAAAAGTTGTTAAAATATGTGCTAACCTGATGAAATCCCCCCCCCCTCAACAATAAGGTTTCTGAGATGCATTTACTTTACACCATGTCCTTCAAAAAAGTTTAATACATAGTCGGGTCACATTATTGCACATCAAATTCTGAGTGCTTCCAACTGCCAGTAGCAATTATCTGTAAAAGAACATGTTTTCCCCCATGACTAGCTATGAGGGTTTTTGAGTATACCTAAGCATAGCCTTGAGCAAAAGGTCTATAGGGAATACAGTGTTTGGAATACAATATTGCAGTTGGAAGAATTATCAAGGTTTCTGTGCAATATGTCTCGATACATTTGTACATCTGCTCGAACATATTGATATGTTTATCTGTTGATGTTAATTACACGATATAGCTGTATATAAATGTAAATAGTTCTCCCGAGTCTCTACCAAATGTTGACAAAGAGATTTAATAAAAAGAATTTTCTCACTTTCCTCCCTTTTTTTAAAGAAAGAATAATATCCCCCAAACATGGAGCTGTCATTTTACTAAATTGCTTGAACTTGTGTTTTGTGGTTGTATTAGATCCTTTCTACAATAATAAAACATTTGTCTTAGCAGACAAAACACTGGTTACATGGCACAGTGCAGAAGGTTTCAACATACAATTAATTTGCTTCTGCTCCCAAAATACCTTATATTGTCACTAATATGTATTGTCAATAGATTAGACACTCACTGAAGAAGGGCTCTGAGTGTAAAGCCTAATCCACTGCATAAAAAACTAATTTCCCATATTTTAAGCATTAGTTATGGTGCTAAAACTTCATCATGATTGCATCCATTCAGTGAAATGCAGTGTTTGGGGGCATGACAATGAGTTGAAGCAGATGGGAGAAACAAGAGAAGGTATTTTTCACTGAAATATGCATTTATAATTATATTAACATTGCTACTTTCTGAATAGGAAGTAAAGCTGAGTGGCAAAGGGTTTCAAATGAACAGAAGTGACATCGGTTGTAACTCTATTTTATTGAATCAATCTATCCTATCTTCACTTGCAAAGCACTTAAAGTCAATTGGATTAAAATGGCATGTGAGTCACAGTAATCAATAGATTGAAATATTATACTAAACATGAGTAAGATCCTGATTTGAGTTGAAGGTACAGCTCTTTTTTTTTCAATGAATGATTCAAATCAAATGATGTATTTGTTGGGAGCAAACAACTAATTCCCACAACACTGTCAAACTATTTACTAAGACTGTATTACCATTATTATTCTCATCCTTTCTATACCTATTTCCTTTTCTACTTATGACTATAATTTTGTTGCTTGTATATTTATGATTTATGTTGTCTTATTGAGTTTCCTAGTATGATTTATGTTGATTTAGTATCCTATGACTATCACTAAGTGTTGTATCTTATGATATATGATGAATGTAGCTATCATGATGTTCACTTATATCTTTTTATGTACAATGAGAGCTTGTGCATCCAAGACAAATTCCTTGTGTGCCAATAAAGAATTCTATTCTATTCTATTCTATTCCATTCCATTCCATTCCATTCGAGGCATGGGAAAGTTATGCTATTTTATCTAGAGCTATGATACTACTGTGTTTCTCACAAAATAAGACCAGGCCTTTTTTTTTTTTTACCTCAAAAAAACATCTAGGCCTAGCTGTTTTTTCGGGGGTGACTTAATTCCCCCCCTTGCATCCTTGGGCGGGCGGCGATGGCTTGGATGTTGATAGGCATTGGTAGGGTACTTCGTATCAGAAGACCTTCACCCACCGTTGCTTTCCCTTCTCCCCGTGCTGCTGCAGCATTTAGAACAACACCACAGTGTTTGGTGCAGCCACGCGTGGCCAGCCAGGGCTCCTCCCTGCAATTGGAGCCTGGCGGAGACACTTGGCTTCAGGCTCTCCTGTCGCCGCCTTCCCTTCACTTTCGAAAGCCAAAGCCAATTCTTTTTTAAAAGATGCCCTACTACCGGTATGACAAAGCCTCCCCTGCCCGAGAGGGCAGCCCAACCCCACGTGGGGAGGCAAATCTCCCAGGGCCCCAGTGCAGGATTGCCCCACCCTGGAAGAAGTGCCCAGCCACCATCCCTGCCTGGCACTAGGCTGAGTGCAAAGAGCTTTGGCTGGGGCGCCCAGCGCAGCTGACAGACGGGCCCTCCTGCCTGGCAGTGGAGGTCTTGCCAAGGCAGTGAGCGCCTCCCTGCCGGGCCCTCCACTCATCCCATCAGGGCTGTGCCAGAGCCATGCGGGCTGGGCAGAGCCAGGGAAGCGAGCTGCGGGTGTGCGCTCATCTGCCAAGCGAAAGAGCTGGGCCGATCCAAGCTTGGCTTCCTTCCCAAGGCCCTCTAGCCCAAACCCAAAGGGGCCACTAGGAGAGCCCACCCGAGGCAGTGATAGCACCCACCCATCCATGGACAGAGAGGCAAGGCTATGGCCTGCACCGCAACCTCCTCTGAGCTGAGCCCCGCTGAGTGAGCACCTCTGCCCAATGCCCATATCGTTGCAGCATTTGGAGATGCGTAGGGACAGGGATGGGCTGGGCGAGGGGTGGTAAGGGTGGGCGGCTTCGGGCTCTCTCCACCGGAACTGCTGGCCAGGGATGCAGCAGGAAGGCATTTTTAAAAGAATTGACTTTGCTTTCAAAGACGACGGGAAGGTGGCGACAGCACATGAAGCACATGAAGCTGAGAGTCTCCGCCGGGCTCTGGTTGCAGGGAAAAGCCCTGGCTGGCTGCGCTTGACTGTGCCAAATGGTGGCAGCATAGGGAGAAGGGAAAGCAACGGTGGTGGAAGGTCTCCTGATATGAAGTGCCGCACCAACGCTGAAGTCAATGCAAGCAGCACTATATCCGGGTATGCAACAAAAGTACTTCCTAATGGCAACCCCCCTCCCACCATTCCTCCCTATTTCGCATGTTTAATATAGGCCTTAATTTAGGGGGAGGGGCTTAATTTGATTTTATGCCTATAAAACATGCTGGGACTTCCTATTGGGGGAGGCCATATTGTTGGAGAAACACGGGATCCTGTATTTTAAGCTACCTTTTGAAAAACAGGTGAATAAAGTACTCCTCTTCCACACCTTAAAGCAGTGGTCTTCAAACTTAACAGCTTTAACACTTGTGGACTTCAACTCCCAGAATTCCTCCTCCAGTCATGTTAGCTCAGGAATTCTGGGAGTTGAAGTCCACAAGTCTTAAACTTGCCAAGTTTGAAGACCCTTGCCTTAAAGGAACCATGTCTTTTTTATTTATTTCTCCTGGTGGCTTACAAATTGCAATAATAAAGTATTGCAAAAGTGCAGAATTAAGTCTTCAAAAGATAACATCTGGGGGGAAATATCAATATGGTACAAAGTATGTATTACCCGCTATCACCCAGGTGGGCCTGAGTCTAGAGACAGGTTTTAAAAACTCATTTAAGGAAGGTCAGGGTGTGTAGGGGGATGGTGTATGTTTCAGAGGAAATTTTATTTATTTATTTCTTTTGTCAAGTGATTATAAGATAACAGGTATAAGAATAAACATATTTATGAATACAGGAAATGGATTCATATAAGAAAAATGAAAAAAAAAACAATAGGACAGGGACGGTAGGCATGTTGGTGCACTTATGCACACCTCCTACAGACCTCTTCGGAAAAGGGTGAGGTCAATGGTAGAAAGTCTAAGGTTAAAGTTTTTGGGGTTTGGAGAAGAAATCACAGAGTCAGGTAGAGTTTTCCAGACATTGATCACTCTGTTGCTGAAGTCATATTTCCTGCAATCAAGTTTGGTGCGATTAACCTTGAGTTTGTATCTATTGTTTGTTCTTGTATTGTTATGGTTGAAGCTGAAGTATTCGTTGACAGGTAGGACATTTCAATGTATGATTTGATATATATTGTGATATATATATATATATATGATATATATCAATATGTGTATGTGTATATATGTATGTATGTATGTATGTATGTATGTATGTATGTATGTATGTATATATGTATGTATGCTGTTCAGCTTCCTTCCTTGTAACCGAAACGTTGCTACAACTTTAAAAGCACAGCTACAATGACGTGGGATAATACCCGAAGGAAGCTGAACAGCACACATGTAAGTACCCGCGAAAACTTTAAAAAAACAAATATGTATGTGTAGATAGATAGATAGATAGATGGATGGATGGATGGATGGATGGATGGATGGATGGATAGATAGATAGATAGATAGATAGATAGATAGATAGATAGATAGATAGATAGATATAGATATAGATATAGATATAGATATAGATATAGATATAGATATAGATATAGATATAGATATAGATATAGATATAGATATAGATATAGATATAGAT
>BLBF01000020.1:20417482-20428846 GCA_015471245.1 Laticauda colubrina | reverse complement strand
TAGATATAGATATAGATATAGATATAGATATAGATATAGATATAGATGATATAGAGATATAGATATATAGATATAATTTTTTAAAGTTTTTGCGGGTACTTACATGAATGCAGTTCAGCTTCCTTCGGGTATTATTCCACGACATTGTAGTGCGTTTAAAGTTGTAGCAACGTTTCAGCAGAATCTCATCTGCCATCATCAGGCTTCTGTATGGAGTTTGTATGTGGGTCAGGCTATCACAGTCATTGGTTTTAAATTTGAGGCTAGCCTATTGCTGTGCCAGGATGTTTTTTTCTACATCCTAATTGGTTGGGAGTCTTGGTCTGTGTTTATTGGACTTGGAGTTTGTTTGATTGGTGTTTCTGGTTTCTTCTGTCTGTTTTGTGGCTTTGATTGGCTGGCAACACTCTGTTCCTGTATTGGAGGCTTTCGGTGCAGCTTGGCTTCATGTGAAAGGACGGCTATTATCTATTAGGAAGCTAGGTTTCATCTGGGTGCCTGGTTGGGGTGTGTTTGAGCTGGAGATATCAGAGGGAGCCTGTTTGTGCCCAGGTATTTGTCTTGCTTTTGGTGTGGAGATCTTTCTATTTGAGAGTGCAGGCTTCCAAATGATTGACAGTCTGGTGGAATCATCTCTTCTATTCATGCTTTCAGGTCTTTTTTCAATCTCTATGGCTTCTCTGATGATTCTGTGGTTGGGGTTTTCTATAGTGGCTAGGGTTTTGGTGCCATTGAAGTTGATGCTGTGACCTGTGGCTTTCATGTGTTGGACTAGTGAGGAGGTGTGTTCCAGCTTTTTTACTGCATTTTTGTGTTCATCCAGGCGGGTTCTTATTTTTCTATTGGTCTGTCCAATGTATGTGGCCAGGCATGATGCACAGGGAACTTTGTATATGCCTTGGTTTTCCAGGTCAATTTTATCTTTGGGGTTTCTAAGGATGGATGCTATTTTTTTGTCTGTTTTGAAGGCAGTCTTGATGTGATGCCTGTGTAGTATCTTACTGATTTTGTCTGTAGTACCTCTTATGTAGGGCAGGACAGCTGTTCCATAGGTCTGTTCATCTTCTAGGTCTCTGTTATGTCTTGGTGTTTTTTTGTGGATTAAGCTGGTGATTTTGTTTTTGTGGAAGCCGGTGGCTGTCAATACTTTAGTCAGGGTGCATAGTTCAGTCTTTATATGTGTCTTGTCTGCCAGACGTTTGGTTCTGGTGATTAGTGTTTTGGCCACAGAATTTATCTGTGCTGGGTGGTGGTGGGATTGGGCATTGAGGTAGCGGTTGGTGTGTGTTTTCCTCTGGTATAAGGTGTATCCCAGTGTGCCATCTGTTCTTTTGTAGATTAGTACATCTAGGAATGGTAGTTGTTTGTTTATTTCCGTTTCCATGGTGAACTTGATTTTGGGGTGTGTGTTGTTTAGGTGTGTTAGTAAATTGTTTAGGTTTTCTTTTCCATGGGGCCAAATCACAAATGTGTCATCGATGTATCTTAGCCACAGTTTGGGTTTGTGGGTGGCATTAGCCAGGGCTCTGGATTCGAATTCTTCCATGAACAGGTTTGCAATGACGGGTGACAGTGGTGATCCCATAGGGGCTCCTTCAATTTGCTTGTATCTTTGTCCTTTCTATATGAAATATGTGTTCGTTAAGCAGTGTCCTGTTAGTTCCATGAGGTCTTTAGCTGGTTGGTATTTATTTTTGATGATTTCAAGAGTTTCTTTTATCGGGACTTGAGTGAATAGTAAAACCACGTTGAAACTTACAAGCAGATCTTCTTGCTCCACATGTAGATCTTTGATCATTTCTTGGAAGTGGTATGAGTTTTGTGCATATGAAGCTGCGGTTTCAGCATGGGGCTGTAGTTGTTTTGCTCAGTGTTTAGCTAGGTTTTGTAATGGTGCTCCTTTGGAGCTGACTATGGGTCTGAGAGGTATGCTTTCTTTGGGTGTTTTTGGGAGGCTGTATAGTTTGGGGCATCTTCCAGACTTGGAGTTTGTTTGATTGACAGAAGAAACCAGAAACACCAATCATCCTGGCACAGCAGTAGGCTAGCCTCAAATTTAAAACCAACGGCTGTGATAGCCTGACCCACATCCAAACTCAATGCAGAAGCCTGATGATGGCAAATGAGATTCTGTTGAAACGTTGCTACAACTTTAAAAGCACTACAGTGACGTGGGATAATACTTTCTCAACTGTGTTAATATCAGACACATAATGTGGGTTCCAGACTGATGAGCTATATTCGAGAATTGGTCTACTAAATGTTTTGTATGCTCTAGTTAGTAGTGTGATATTACCAGAGAAAAAGCTACATAGGATTAGGTTAACAACTCTTAATGCCTCTTTGGCTATGTAGTTACAGTGGGATTTAGCACTTAGATTATTAGAGATGAGTATTCCAAGGTCCTTTACAGAGCTTGGATCATCAACAAGGTCTTGACTATTCAGCTTGTATTTTATTTTCTGATCTTTTTTGCCAAAATGTAAGACAGCATTTATTTGTTGAGACTTGAAGTTGCCATTTGTTTGACCATTCTGATACATAGTCACAATCTTTTTGAAGGGTAGAATTATTGTCTATGGTATTGAACAATTTTACATCATCAGCAAAGAGAACGTAGTTGTTCTTAATGTGATCACAGAGGTCATTTATGTAGAATATGAAGAAAGTTGGTCCTAGAACACTGCCTTGGGGGACACCCCTGTTGACAGGTACAGAATTTGATAGGACACTCCCAATTTTGACCATTTGTTGTCTGTTTGACAGGAATGCTTCTATCCAGTTATGTAGATGTCCAGAGATACCATAAGATTTTAGTTTTAGAAGAAGTTTGTCATGTACCACTGAATCAAAGGCTTTACAGAAGTCTATGTAGATTGTGTCTATTGCTTTGCCCTAATCGAGTTGTGTAGTCCATAAGTTTTTTCAGTGTAAGAGTTGCAGATTACAGGACAGTTTTTTTCTGAAACCAAATTGTTTATTAGAGAGTAGGTTGTTTGCTTCTAAGTGGAGAATAATGGATTGGTTAATAATTGATTCCATGACTTTAGAAGTGATGCAGCATAAGGAGATTGGTCTGTAATTTTCAACTAGGCTCGGGTCTCCCTTTTTGAAGATGGGGATGACCGTAGCCTGTGACCATAGTTTTGGCAAGGAGCTGGTCCTGAAAGATTTTTCAAAGATTATGCTTAGAGGTTTGGCTATGGCAGTAGATAGGTTTTTTTTAAGAAGTAGGCACATATTCCTCTGGTCCAATAAATAGAGATGGTTTCAGATTGTGTAGTGCTTTTTCAACATTGTCTTCTGTAGAATCTATGTGTATTAGATCATTGTAGTTTTCTGTGGTTCAGCTAGGAAATACTGGGCATGATCCATTGCTGTTTACAAATACTGAGCCAAATATTGTGTTAAAGGGGTTGGCTTTAATGGTGTCATCATTGCAGTCTATTCCATTAGGTCCTTTCAGCAGTGGGATGGACCTTGAGTCTTTTAGTTTGTTGTTTACAAAATTGTAGAAAGCATGGGTGGAAGGTTTTCCTCTTGTTTAATGTGATAATTGGTGCATTCAGTCTTTATCTGGTGGCATAAATTTTTATATCAACTTTTGAAGTTGGCAAGGTGACCAGATATGTTTTTCCACCAAAGTTATTTTGGTATGAAATGGTATTTCATGGGCAGCAGCATTATAAAGAAGGTCTTCTGAAACGGTTATGAGCTACTTCAAAGTCTGGCCCCATTCATTAGCACATGCCTAAGTATTCCTAGATAGCACTTCCATTGAAACACCTTCAAAGGAGAAAAACAACAAGAGTTACGCATGAACAGACATGCAGTCAGCCATCAACAGTCTTTGAAGCAGCTGCAGCATGAAATTTCCAAAGGACGCATGTTTTTTACCTCTTACAGGTGGAATATATCTGCCCTTCTTATATTGAACTCTGGGCAGGTCCCAATCATCAATTAAAACAACATCAATCACAGCATTTTGAAAAAGGTCAAACATTTTATATTCAATCCTAATACTGAACTATATTTTTCATTATTGATTAAGACTTTCATGGGCTCAGGGAATGCATGGAAATGGATACATGTAATTCTCACTACAAATTTTAGAAATATACAAGGTGGCCTCCAAATCAGAGAGATTGGTGGAATATAAATTGAATAAGAACTCGCATGTTTCAATCTGGAAGTTCTTATTATTCAGGAGAGATTCTGATTGATATATAGGAGACCTAGGCTTACAGAACTAGCAAAGCTCCAATTGTTGTTTGAAAGGGAGAAAAGAAACAGGCCAGATCAGAACTAATCCGTATCATCTTTAGAAATTTATTTTACATTCATTGATATCTGGAAGAATTTGTATACATGTCTTTTGCATCATGTATAATGAGTAAATTTCATTCAGAAGTAAGTTTACCTGAACTTAATTTGTATGTCTCAAATTAAAATGTGCAGAATCTTAAGGCCCTGTCACACTGGCTGACGGATGCAAAACGTTTGTAAAAAGGACACAGCGGATGAGAAAAATTTTCCATCCCTTGTTATCCGCTCTGAAAAGGGGCAAAAATTTGCATAACCAGAGCGGACAACATGGAAAGGAACGGACGGGGGGAGGACATAGGGCGGATGGAAAGCGGATGCTCCATGGAAGCCTAGAGGTTGGAAGCGGATGGGAGCAGATGGCACATCCACAAGGCTTCCGGGGGAGCACAGCAAAGCGGACACGGAACGGATACAGCGGATGCAGAGTGGATGCAGAGTGGATGAAGAGGATGCAGAGCGGATGCCAAGTGGATGCAGAGCGGATGCAGAGCGGATGCCAAGTGGATGCAGAGCGGATGCAGAGCGGATGCCTAGCGGAAGCCTAGAGGATGCCTAGCAGATGCCCAGCATTCACTGCGCATGCGGAGAGGATGCATTGCATCAGCCCCGTGGATATAAGAGAAGCAGCTCCCAAGCAGGTCACCATTCAGAGGAAAGACCTGCTTCCAGACACAGCTTGCCAGCCAGCCAGCCAGCCAGCAACCCCACAACCATGGGGAAGAAGAGAAAGCCTCAGCCATCTGCTGCCAGCCCTGGCAAGAGGGACAGGGCCACCCTCCCACCCCCTGGCCCTCACTCTGCTTCTGCTGGGGCTTCTGCAGCCTGGGCTTGCTCTTCTGGGGCTGGGGATTCTGCTGATGCTGCTTCTGGAGGAGCTGCTTCTGCTGATGCTGCTTATGGTGGTGGTGCTTCTGCTGGTGCTTACTCTGCTGATGCTGCTTCTGGCGGTGGTGCTTCTGCTGGTGCTTACTCTGCTGAAGCTGCTTCTGGTGGTGGTGCTTCTGCTGGTGCTTACTCTGCTGGCGCTGCTCCTGGTCCTGCTGGTCCTGCTGGTGCTCCTGGTCCTGCTGGTGCTCCTGGTCCTGCTGGTGCTCCTGGTCCTACTGGTCCTGCTGGTGCTCCTGGTGCTCCTGTTGCTCCTGGTCCTGCTGGTCCTGCTGGTGCTGCTGGTGCTGCTGGTGCTGCTGGCGCTGCTGGCGCTTTCTCTGCTGCTGCTGATCCTGGTGCTGCTGGTCCTGCTGGTGCTGCTGGTCCTGCTTTTGCTGCTACTGTTGCTGTTGGTGGTGGTGGTGTGGAGGAGCAGCCCCTACAACCTGAAAGCCCCTCTGATGAGGGCCCATATGGTCCTGCCAAAGGGAGGAAGAGGCAGACGCGAGAACGGGAGAGGAGGCAATACAACATAGAAGAGGAACATGAGGATGAGGTGCTGGAGTGGCTGAGAGAGAACGAGTATCTATGGCGGAAGGGACACAGGCTCTATAGGGACACCAAAAGGAAGCAGGCTGCTTGGAGAGAGAAGGCGGAGAGCCTGGGCTACATTTCGGAGGTGCTCCTCGGCTGGTGGAAGCACATGCACACCTAGTATGGGAAGCTGCACCTCAAGAAATCTGGACAGGCCGCGATCAAGCTGACGGACAGAGAGACCTATGTGATGGCCAAGTGCAGCTTCCTGGAGGGTGAGATCCGCCACTGAGGAGCAGCTCCTCTCACAATCCTCTCTCTCAGGCAGCCTGCTGAGAGCCAGTCCTCTTCTGGCAGAGAGTCAGCTCCTCTCTCCAGGCAGGTATCTGTGGAGTGTGCCATGATGGAAACCCCCCTGACAGCTGTACTACCCGTGGCGGAGCGTGTGGAGGACCCCCTGACGCAGTAGGAGAAAGGAGACGGCACTTCCACCACAGCCCAACCTGCATCCACCCCCAGCTCCACCTCCACAGAAAGGCAGAGAGGCAAACCAGAGGGACAGAGCCACACTGTCATGCTGGAGATAAGAGACACCATCAGGAGCAGCATAGATCTCCTCTCTCAGCTGGTACGCACCAACGCCCCATCCTCCAACCGCAAGCCCTTCCTTACCGATTGTGTACCAGATCCAGTCATGAACATGTCGGAACCCCAGTACCAGGTGGTGAAGGACAGATCACCGATCTTCTTCACAATCCTCCAGACCAAGATGAACCTGCTCCCACCCCAGTTGATGTCACTGCCCTTCCAAGGCTTTCCACAGGCCCTCCCCTACCAAGGCTATGGCTACCAGGAGGTCGAGCAGCACAGGCAGCAGCCCTTCCCAGTCCAGGCATATGTACATCGGACGCCACCGGTGCCACTGATGCCACCGATGCCACCCACGCCACCGATGCCACCCATGACACCGATGCCACCCATGCCACAGATGCCACCGATGCCAGTCCTCACCCAGCTGCAGACCAGACAGTCCCACTACACTGCTCCTTCCTCCACCCCACAGCCAAGCCCAGCCTCAGTACATCTGTCATCGGTATTGGGGCTGACACCCCATGTCATGGAGGAAGGGGCTCTCAACATCATGGGGCTGAGCCAGCTGTCTGAGAGCTTCCTCAACACACCGTCCCCTGTTGTCCTCTCGGGGCCAGGCACCCCAATGATGCCTCAGACCAGCACTCCAGCAGCAGCCACCTCCACAGCACCTGGACCCTTCACCCTGAGACTGGGCATGCCTCCGAGTGACCAAGAAGAGTGCCAGAGACTGGGTGGCTACCTGTTGACTTAATTTTTGCTTTGGACACTTGACTTGGGTCATTTTTCTTTTACAGCTTGTTATTAATAAAGATTATCTTTGCTTCACACACTTGCTTCATTTATTTTATTAAATAAAGTCTTGGTGGAAACTTTTCGAAATGGTTTAAGCCTTTTCATGCTTGTGGGATGGGTAAGGATAGCAGTGGGATGGGCAGGGATACCTTTGGGATGGGTAATAGCTGTGGGATGGACAGGGATACATTTGGGATGGGTAATATCTGTGGGATGGGCAGGGATACCTGTGGGATGGGCAGGGATACCTTTGGGATGGGTAATATCTGTGGGATGGGCAGGGATACCTGTGGGGTGAGCAGGAATACCTGTGGGATGGGCAGGGATACCTTTGGGATGGGTAATAGCTGTGTGATAGATAAGCCTCCAGTGCAAGCATAGTGGGACTGTATGGTCCACCCTCCCAGGTGTCACACCTATGGCCCTTTATTATCAATAATAATGTAATCATTCATCCACACATGTCAACATAAACATAACTCTTTATTAAACTCCCTGATCATTGTAGGCCCACCCAATATACATGGCCCAATCTCATCCATGTGATGAGACAGGCTGAAGGAAGCACCCATTAATCATCTATCATCCTGTCTTGCCACTCCACTGCTCCATCTGGGGAGTTGCACCAGTGTCTCAGGAAGTTGCGCTGCTTCTTTCCTTCACATGAGGCTCTGTTGGGGCCTTGCACATCCTCAGTGTCGATCAGGTTTCGCCCTTGCCTCCATTCCCCAGGCTCCATGTCCCCATTGCCTTGTTGGAGGTCCACGAGCCTGTTCTGCAAGACTGGGTAGCGGGTGCACATGAGATTGTGCAGGATGCAGCAAGCTCCCATGATCCTCCTCATGGTCTGTGGGCGATGCTGCATGGTGGTGAGAAGTACCTGGAACCTGTTGGCCAGGATGCCAAAGGCGTTCTCCACCACCCGCCTTGCCCTGGACAGCCTGTAGTTGAATATCCTCTTTTCATGGGTGAGGTCTTGAAGTGTAGGGCTTCATGAGGTAGGTTCTGAAGGAGAAGGTGTCATCACCAATGATGAAATAGGGCACATCTTGTGTGTCGTTGGGCAGGGGGTCTGGATC
Organism: Laticauda colubrina; assembly: GCA_015471245.1. Lineage (NCBI taxonomy): Eukaryota > Metazoa > Chordata > Lepidosauria > Squamata > Elapidae > Laticauda > Laticauda colubrina. The sequence continues at coordinate 20,420,654 of BLBF01000020.1, read as the reverse complement.
TGGGAAGCCCATGATGACGTTGCCTTCCAGCCCCTCCTTGAGGTCACTGGCGTTGTATACCTGGGCATCTGAAGCTGTCGCGTTGCCTGAAGCATCGATGTACATGAACTTGTAGTCAGCATCGACCATGGCGAAGAGGATGATGCTGAAGAAGGCTTTGTAGTTGAAATAAGTGGACCCTGACTTGGCTGGCGCTTTGCAGGCCACGTGCTTGCCATCGATGGCTCCAACAGTGTGGGGGAAGTTCCACTTCTGATACCACTGCTCTGTAACTTTCTTCCATCCTTCTTCAGTGGAGGGGCACTGGAGGAGCTCCTCCAGGTATTCTTCGATGATGGCCTGCACCACTTCTCTGACCACAATGCTGATGGTGTTGTGTGGCACCCTCCAGCCATACTGCACGCTCCTGTTGATGGTCCCTGAGGCCAGGTGGCGCAGAGTCAGTGCTGGGCTGGAGGTTGCTGTTTGCCTTGGTCAACCTGGGTCTCAGCCGCTCCACAACTTTGTCAAACATGGCTGGAGGCATCCTCATGAAGTTCTGGAATGCACGAGTGTCTTCGTTCCTCAGCTCCACCATCAGCTTGTTGTACAGTCCGTACTCTGCTCTTCTCCCGATCCATCTTCAGACCCAGACGCTTCTTGGCCGCCTCTTTTTCTTCCCATAGTAGAGTTCACAGAGCCTGTAGATAGCTTCGCACTGTTGCAGAACAATGGTGGCTACCAAAAGGAGTGTGTTACGATCCATGGTGGACATCAATGGATGCTGTGGAAGAGCAAGAGGCAGATGAAGGCTGAAGAGGTCTGCACAGCAGGGCTGCTGTTCTGAAAGTGAGATCCAGGTGAGTTGCTCCCCCTTTTTATAGGCAATATAGGTTTTCCATTAGGTGTATTTTTGCATCCTCTAGGCATCCACTAGACATCCTTAATATCCGAGATAGGTCCCCTCTGCGAACGTTTTTTCCATTTTAAATGCTTTGTATGTGAGCTGCATCCGCTTTCATCCTTTCTCCGTCCATGCTACTAACGCTGCACGTCCGTTCCGCATCTGTTTCGCTTCCTCCCTGTGTCCGCTTTCCGCTGGAGTGGATTTGAGTTGCGCGGATGCACAGCGGATGCCTAGCGGATGTAGCGGATGCGTAACAGATGACGACGGATGCAGAACGGATGTTCACCGTATGCGTTGTGGATGCAGAATGGACGCGTTGGATACATTTTCCACTCAAAAAGTTTTGAGCAGCTCAAAACTTTTTGAGTGGATGGAACCTCAGTTGACGGATGCTGGACGGATAGAGAGGAAGAAAAACGGACGCAGTGAGTACAGAACGGATGAATCGCGTTAACCAACAGATGGCAAGTGTTTCTCTCCATTTTACATCCTCTTTCCATCCGTTGGTGCAGTGTGACATGGGCTTTAACTTGAAACCTGTGGATTCCGAATTTTAAAAAACACAGTACAGCTTCCAGCTCAAAACACAAAGTAAAATATAAATACATATTCTAAGAAAGTATATATTGGAAATGCATGCAAAATCACCACTTTGGGTTTAAGAAAATTGCTTGCCCAAAGCATGTTAGAAAACTAGCATTTAAAAATCTACAGACAAGGAAACAAAGCACCACGAATGTCTGAATTTTCTTGCTGAGCCTGTTTTAAATTTCACCTATTTACATAGAAATAAATTTGCAGTCTGTAAAGCAGAAAACTACTAAATCCACATTCCTGGCCACTAAGCATTAATTTGAAGTATTGAATACAGTCCAGGTACAGAAGCTCTATCAATATAGGCTCTTGATGGAGAGCCTGGTAAAGTTTTCAAATATTATGTAGAAAAGATCTTTTTATATTCTCAAAAGTATATATGGTTCAGCAGACAAACACATGTAGTTCCCTGAAGATCATTCAATTTCCTCTAATTCTTGACCCCAATATTCTGACTGCCTGATCAGAGAGAATTAGCCTGGCCTGATGATGCTATAAAATAATATAATTTCTTCACTATCTATAATTACAGCATAAAGAAATTATTTTGGTTGAAATGTATCTGTAATAATCATTATCTCTATGATGTTATTATTCTGCTAAACACTATTGTCTTGCTAAAGTTTATGGTTTTGAAGAAAAGAAATAGGCCTCCTATATTTCTATGATTTTCATAAAATAAGTTGACATAATTATTGGGGAATTTTCATCTAATTTGAAGATGCATAATTGGATGTGGGGAGAGACAAGAATCAAAAGCAGGGAATGGGGCCACAGCAAAATTAAATTTGCATTTAATATTCATTCAAATTATATATGGGTAATATTATTATTCCATAGTTATGTCCTTGATAATTTATCCTTTCTGTCCCATGAAAACAGATCTGATAATTTTTGGAAGTTTTGATATGTCAGACTCAAATCTCAAATATAAGACTTTTGCCCTTTATATGTGATGTAAATGAGGCCAGTAGTACAGACAATAAAGTTCCATATGATATTTTGATTAACAAACTAGTGATGAGAAAACCATCAATTACCTAGTTAGGTGATGAAACCATCAATCAGTCTGCAGCAAGGTGAAAAACTAAACAACACTCAGAAAGTGGTCCTCAGGGGTTCCCCGATCAAGTTGTGGGGGGGTCTCAAATGAGATGTCACTACACTGGTCTGGGCCCCAGGTTCTTCATTATTTTTGTCAATAGTTTTTCTGGGTTGTAGTGGAAGGAATTGAATCAACCAACCCAGGTCAAACACAAATAATTTTTATGAATCAGCTGTAAGGAATACTGAAAACAGTCCAACTGACAAATGTAGCTCCTTTCTGAGCAGAGGTGGGCCAAAAGATATTATTAGTGCACAATGCCCCGAAGCATAAGAGATTGTAATGAAAGCAAAAATGAATCCTTGTATAGTTTGAGTTTGACATAGAACTTGGGAGGAAAGCTAATGTATCAGGTGACAAGAATAGCATTCAAAATTATGTTAGTAGAATAGCAAACTGAGCTGAGGGAAACACATTCAACACATTTAGAAGAGACATACATAGAGATATAGTCTGTAGTACATGAAAAAGAAGACCTCAGGATTTTGGCAGAAGGGAGGGAAAGGGAAAGGGAAAAGGAAAGGAAAGGGAAGGGAAGGGAAGGAAAGGAAAGGAAAGGAAAGGAAAGGAAAGGAAAGGAAAGGAAA
>BLBF01000020.1:20407215-20417472 GCA_015471245.1 Laticauda colubrina | reverse complement strand
AAGGAAAGGAAAGGAAAGGAAAGGAAAGGAAAGGAAAGGAAAGGAAAGGAAAGGAAAGGGAAAGGTTTCCCTTGGGGGATCAAGATAGTGCATGGAAGGAAAATTTCCTTCATTTTTAATCTTTAAAATGTCATGAATTATCATGAAGTTTAATAAATGACCTCAATAGATCCAATATTCCATAGTCAGGTGGCCTTAAAGCTGATTATTTCTTAGTCCCAATCCAACTTTTTATTACATGCTTACATGCTATCACTTGTTATCACTGATGTCCAGTTCATATTTTAATGAGACTATGGGGAAAAAAGCCTAGCAATAATTCAGAAGAATATTGGCTGAGGATAAGGAAAGATGCACCAAGAAAGATGTCGGGAATTTAGCATGTTGAATCTAGAGTTGATAGTCAGAATATAAGGAAATACTTGTAGAGGTAGAAAAGGCACCAATATTTTCTCTGCTACTGTAGAATGTAGCATTACTTCTTTGTACTTTATATTGAAGGCTAGAGAACTGTATTAATAGCAAGAACAGATAGAATAGAATAAGAATAGAATTAGTTATCCAGGACAGTGATAGATACACACACACACACACACACACACACACAGGAAATCTGGGAAAAGTACTTATTAAGCTGGGAGTTGGATTAGACAGCCTAAAAGCCCCTTCCTACTCTCAACTTATTATCAATACTACAGAAAAAATATTTAGATTGCACCCTGACCAAAATTTGCACCACATGAAATGCATTTTCTTCCCCCATTCCTGTATTTCTGCAAATAGATGCCATTTATTTGATTGGATTCCTGTCTCATCTTTCTTCTACATATTACAGCTAATTAGTACCCCCCCATTGAGAAATAGTCCACTGATAGAAAAAGCAGTTAGATAAGATCTACATTAACAAATGTAGTTCATTTAATATCATTTGTGGTACTGCATTATTAATATTACATAATTACCCTGGGCAAGCTAGAAAGAAAAGAAGAAAACTATACTTTATTTTCTCGGCATTTACAAAGGAGAAATATATTTGACAGAATATAACAGTACCTCTCTACAGGTAGTCATCCATCAAAAAGCTTTACGTGTCAAATTATTGTATTAACCATTTACATTGAAAGAAGACATGCATTTTTTAAAATGCTCTTTTTTCCATGACATCTGCTTCTTCCTAGTCCCAGGAGGGTGTGAAATTTAAGAACTATTCCAAATCTGAAAATATACTCTCTTATGTGTGCATATAATAATGGAATGTGAAATAAATGGGGTTTTTTTTCCACTTTAAAAATACACAGATTAGGAAGATTCTGCACCTATCAGCTCTCTGATCCTTGTACTTGGTATGAGAAAACTTTTATATATTATTTTGAGCAGGGTTATTTCTCAGTGGCATCTGATAGTCATTTAGGAAACTGCAATTCAGGAAGTGTTCTTAAATTAAATCTCACATATAGGGAAGAAAAAACTGGAGTAAAGCACTTTCATGCCCAATATAATATAGCAACATTTTATAATAAAAATGTATTTGTGTCAGCAATGTACATTATGAAGGAAAGGGACTTGGAATAATAATCACACAAATAGCATAGTGACCCCAAAATTTACTGATTACATTTTTTAATGTGGCATAGTTATTAATGATTATAATGATTATAGTCATTAATTCTATATTCTCTTTAATATTGTAGCATAATATAAATTTCAACCCCTTTGACCACATATTTTTCCCACTGAGTCAGCAATATATTATAATCCCAAATTCTTTGCCCACTTTATCATGTATTCTTTGATGTGTTCTTTTTTCTTTTCAAGTTTTTACAAAAAAGTTTACATATCTTAGAAGTTACATATTCATCATCGGTACACAACTGTACTTCAAATTCTGTCTTAATTCAACTCGAACTAATTTTGTAAGCCACCCAGAGTTTCTTTAATGGTGAGATAGACAACATATAAAATTAATAAATGTTAATAAACAGATATTTGTTATTCCCTACTGTTTCCATCATTGCCATTCAGATCACCAACCACAAGCACACATCCTGCACATTCTGTTGAATTTGACCAGTTATACCCATCAACATCTTCTTCTTGCGCATCAGTGTTTGGAACACAAATTCAGATAATTAACATAATTGTCAAACTTTATTGATATTATTTATCTCTGGTTGCATTGTGCCCAAATACTCTCCTTGCTATATTCATTGTGATTATTAATAAAAGTACATTAAAAACATTGATTTTTGTTTCCTAAGTAAAAATCAGTATGACCTTCTGACTGAAAGTATCCAATTCCAATTCATTTTATTTCACCGATGTCTCAAAAGTCAATGTGTAATTGAGCAATTTCATCTTTCATCATACTGAGTTTTCCTTCATTCATACTAACATTCCATGTTCCCACTATAATTTTACTTTTACAGCTTTAAATTCTATTTTCCTACATATTGGCATCAGCAACTAGACATGTGAAAGCTTTAATCTAGCCATGTTTTAAACACTATTACTATGAAGGAGCCTTATCTTTTCCTCAGTAGCATGTTGAGTGTCATCTGACTTGAAGAGCCATCAGCCAGCATTATATTGTCAATCATTTTATATTTTCTATCAATGTGTTTTTCTTGATCAAATTTGGGAGTGATTTACTATTGCCTTCTCCCTTGCAGAATAAATTGGTGCTCTTACCATTGATACTAAAGTCATTATTCACCTCCAGCATCTTCCCATATTGCTACTATCCAACATAAGTGCCTGCTTGTTTTAGCTAGAGAACTGGGATAATTTTCATGTCTTGGATGACCCTGCTGGGTTTATATACTCCTGGAATTCTTTTATCATTCCTCCAAGGAATATTTATCTGATGAAACAACATACAGGACTAAAGAAGTGACCATTCATTTGGAAGCCCAATTTTTGGCCAATATCAAATATTTTCTATGGGCAGCATGGTGTCCTAGAGATGGAGCTTTCACCTCACAATCAGGAGGTGGGAGTTTGGTCCTAAATATTTCTCTCTCAAGTAAAAATATATGTTGTGAACTCCAAATAGGAGGAAGGAAGGGTATCCAGCCACTAAAAGTTCAGCTCCATTCAGTTGCCCCAACTCCAACTTCATGCAAATGATTACAGGGTCATTCAAAAAATGTATTTTTTTAATAAATGTACTATTAATAGGAGAAACAGAAAGGTCAGATACAAAATAGTTTATACCCATAAATTGAATTCATCATGCATTTAAGCATATGAAAGGACAAGTCACCATTATCCTTTCCTAGCCTTGGTATACATTCCATTCTTCTGTTTCCTAGTATGATTTGATTGCTTATTGTACCCTATGACTATTATTAAGTGTTGTACCTTATGATTCTTGATTTTTCACCAATGTATCTTTTCTTTTATGTATATTGAGAGCATTTGCACCAAGACAAATTCCTTGTGTGTCCAATCACACTTGGCCAATAAAGAATTCTAATTCTAATTCTATCCTGATTAGGTTCTTACAGTTACAAACAAATATCCTGGAAATGAGGAATTCACAATTTGGAACCAATGAATTTTAGCCATCAGAGAACTACCTAATCCACTGTTCCTTGGTTCCAAATTTCTGCTTCAATTTTTGGCAAAATGGTTTTGTGTATGAACCAGCTGCTAGGAGATAGATGGGTGCACTGCAGAGGTGGTATTCAGCAGGTTCTGACTAGTTGTGGAGAACCAGTAGTGGAAATTTAGACTAGTTTGGAGAACTGGTCGTGGAAATTTTGAGTAGTTTGGAATACCATCTCTGACTGGCCCTGCCCCCATCTATTCTTTGCCTCCTGAGTCCCAGCTGATCAGCTAGGTCTTCTTTTGTTGCCCTGCAAAGGAGAACAGAGCTGGAAAGCAAGATGGGGGGGAGAGAGAGAATGGGAATTTTACAGTATCTTTCCCTGGAGTGGGATGGAAATGGAGATTTTGCAGTATCCTTCCCCTGAAGTGGGGTGGGAATGGAGATTTTGCATAATCCTTCCCCTGCCATGCCCACCAAGCCATGCCCACACAACCGGTAGTAAAAAAAATTTGAATCCCACCACTGGTGCAATGGTATAGAGTCCAATTTTCATGTCCTATTTTCTAAGGAATCTAATTCATGCCTTTAATAGACAACAGATTCAGATAAATTCAAAACCACTTTTACCACACTTTACTGATGATCCTAGCAAAAACACAAAATAAAGGTAATATTTTTTTAACTATTCTTTTCTAAAAAGAAAAAAAATGAAATATCACAAATAGACAAGTAATGAAAAGCTTGTACATATTAAAATGCAAAATATAACTGCACTGTGAACAGGCAGAAGAAACAAAAATAGAAAGTAAATATTTAAGATCGTCAGCCAGGATAAACAATTTGAGATGAAAAGCTATTCTCCAAGAGATGGCAAGAAAGTGATTGTGCATGCCCTGAATACATTAGCCTGTAGAGAAATGTCAAACTTATTGAGAAAGTTCAACTATTATGATCTACTCAAGATGAGGTGGTGGAAGAATTATTTTTTAATAATTCATTAAAATTTACGCTATTAACAACTGCCTGGGCCCAAGTCAATGGGGTTTCACTGAGATAACCAAGAGGGCTTGGCCTTACAAATTTTAAAGATTACAGGTCCCTTTGGAAGACCCGTTTTCCATAAACAGCATATTTTTTGAATGCTTCTCCATGTTTTTTTTTTCCTTCTTTAAAGGAATGACCAATCCCTGGGACTATAATTAGATGAGAATAAGGGACAAGACTATGAAGAAGGACAGACATAGGAAGAAGGGCAGACATAGAGATCCAGTTCATGATGGTACAGAACTAGTTAGGCATCTACACAATTTCCATTCTAGACTTTAAAATTCTTGTGTTTGTATGCACTTCCATAAGTGGTAGCATTAAAAAAAAATTATTACTGGTTCTGTGGGCATGGCATGGATTGGTGGGCATGGCTTGGTGGGCCTGGCAGGGGAAGTATACTTCAAAATCTCCATTCCCTCCCAACCCCACTAATCTGCTTTCCAGCTCCGTTCTCCTGTGCAGGGCAACAAATAGAAGACCCAGCTGATCAGCTGGGACTCAAGAGGCAGAGAATAGATGGTCAGAACCTGTTGAATACCACCTCTGACTTCCATGATTTTGGCAACAGAGAATGAATCCAAACCAGGTGAGAAAAATATCTTATTTTTTTTAAAAAATGTAGGAAAAAAGAGAATGTCAGAAAATGTGAAAAAAAAATGTAAGAAAAACGTAGTTTCATATGTAGAACAACTCAAGGTGCAAATAATCTAATCAGCCAAAGAAGTTCTCCATATTCCTGCTTCATTCAAATTCAACAGGAAGGAAAGAGCAATGAAAATAACTGAAGTAGTTTATCTTAAATTGATATCTTTATTTAACTTCTGTACCTCCTGACCTTCTGATTCTCATTGCTTCTGATTCTGATTCTCATTGCTTCTGATAATAGCAATGGCAATAAATATACATGCAAATTATTTTCCCTGTTATCCAAAACATGGGAGTACACTTTATATTTAGCAGAATCTTGGACCAAAAAAAGGCCAACAGGAGATGTCACTTATGAAGTGGGATTCTTCCAAAATAGATAAAGGAAACTTGAATTATCTTTTAAGCAAATAAAGATTGTTCAGAGTTTGAACAATAACGAAGTATAGACTATACATTGCAGACAATTGGTGTGTCTGTTTTGAATGTAATTAAATGGCTGTGATAGACAGACATATCTTTGCAAGAAACAAAAAATACAAAGTACAGGATCTTCATCTAATGAAAATATTTCATTAAACACAGCATAATAAGCAGTATTAAAACTAATATTAGTGACATTTCATATATCTTGGCAGAGACTAGGGAACAGGTTTTGTTTGAACTCCACTGTCCTTTTTATTAGTTTTTTTCCCAGAATTAATTTATTTCCTTGTATTTCTCATTATGTTTTTATTGCATTTGACGAACAATAGTGAAGCCTAATTTAACACCTGTAAATTCCCAAGGACATTAATGAAAGACTGCATACTGCATTGAGTAAGTGTCTAATTTACAGCTGAAAGGTTGTGAGTTCAAATCCTATTGGACTTGTATATATTAATGTTTCTATTAACTCCTTCCCCTCTTCTGTCTGATTTTAGATTTAATCAAGTCTTTGCAAGAATTTTGAAAATTAAAAGATACATCCACCAAAGGAATTCATTCTACTTTAATAGATGTCCTGAAAATATTCACAGATTGATAAAATAAATGTGGGTGACATTTCCAAATGAAATTTAAAAACAATTCTTGCTCAGAGTTCAAAATAGATTGACTAATTTACTTCAACACAATGTGAGAAACAAGCCCACAAAGTAATTGAGAATGAAGCATCAGACTTTATCCTGCAGCAAAATATTTTAGAGAAGAAAAAAATGCTTGATCAACATGCCACTCTTCTACATCTAGCATCACAAAAGCAATGACAGAAACTTAGAAATAAAGAGCAGCACAGGGATGACCTTGGAGAAACTCCACAGCAACAATGATAGAAGCATATTATAAGCTTAGAAATTGCAGAAAAAAATAAGGAGGGGATTTTAAATGACTCCATCCTACCTCCCTGGAGTATATAAGAGGTAAGACAAGACAAACACCACCACATTTTTAAAATTTGTCTTACTAGAACCCATGTCAGTAGACTAGAAACTTTGTCATACTTGAAAACTCTTTTTCCTGAACTGCCCTACCTCAAACAGATGGCCTTTTTAATTTTTTTTTTATTATTTTTTTTTTTTGACAAAGTTTTCTGAAAAATGTTGGAGGTGGTTTTGGTGAAGAAGTGGGCTAAAGGGCTGGGTGAAATTACCTCAGGTAAGGTTAAAAGTTAAATTAGTTAGAATTGTGTTAGTTAAAACAATTTCAGCTGTATGTTGTGTTAGTTAAAACTTATTTTCTTTTGGTACCTTTATTTTTGTTTGTTTGTTTCAATCCTTCACCTCAGCTTGGCTGACTTCCAAAGTTTCAACTTGGTTTCCATTCTGAATTTAGCCAGTCCCAGGATTTCCCTTTCAGTCTTCTGGTTACCCAAAATGGTGGTATGGGAGGGAGAAATTAGTTTATAGTGAAAACATAGTGGCAGGAAAGAGACCTATTTGGATAGTTTTGTTTTTTTTGAAAAAATTTTTATTAATTTTTTAACAGACAAACATATACCAACAAAACACAAAACATAGAAAACATAAAATATCTTTTTGGACAGCAGTTTGATCCCGAGTTACATCTTTTTGTACAGACATAAATTCAAGTTCATGTTTACTTTTATATAGCAATTCCATTTCTTATTTACTATTTTACATTTTCTATATAGCTTCTCCCCTCTTTTCACTCTTTTAATTCTATTATATTTATTTCATCTCAATTTAAATCATTATACTTATATATTTTGTCTGTCCTGTTTCAGCTGTCTATTATTTTTTCTCATTAACACAAAATTTCTTCTGTAATGACTGATTGGAGTATAATGCCTTGTCATACTTATCCTTCCCCTAATTTTAAAGCTTAACATAACACATAATTTTCATTCGGATTCTGCGTAGTACATTCTAAAAATAAACTCAATATTTTAAAACAGAAAGAAAAAAGTTTTTTTTATATATATATAATATAATTAAAACAACAATCCATAGCAATTGAAATTATATCATTAAAATTAATATTCATTTAAGTCTTAAACATTTTACACAATCCTTTCTAAATAAATATCATACTTCTATGGGAACACTTATAGATTTTGCTTAGTTACTTTCTTTAATTCAATTCTCTCATATTTAATTTCATTTATTTTATTTAAAAAAAAAATTTCGCTAAGTTACATTAAATATTTTGTCCCATTTTATAATCATATATTATTCCAATCTTCTAACATTATTTCAAATACAGATACAACAACACAATCTTATGTACCTTTGCAGAATCTCTTTTTCAGTTATATGTTTACCCATTATCTCTAAATAAAATCTGTTTCTTTACATCTAGTTTCAAACCTTTGTAGCTTCTCTTCCCTTCTTTCCTCCCTTGTTTCTCCCCTCTACCCTTTTTACCCCCTTGTCTCTTAATCTCCACCCTCTTGTGTATTCCTCTTTTCTGTTGCTTTCTGATATTATGTCCACTTTTCACCTTGTTTTTCCCTTTTTTGGTTGTTTTTTTAAGTCTTAAATTCTCCATTCTCTTTCTCCTCTTTCCCCTTTCTTCCCCAAATAAAGTTGCTTGTTCATTAAGGATGGCTTCTTCTTCATCCCAATCTTCTTGTTCTTGTAGTTTCTCATATGTAAAAATTGCCATTTCTAAAAAATGAAAAATAGAGCCAAAAGAATCCTTCCCTTCTTGTTTCTCTTGATTATATTTTATAAATTCCATTTTCAGTTCATCCATAAGTAATGCCATTGTAAAAAAAAAGAAAAAATTTAAACGACCCAAATGATTTTAATCATTCAAATAAGAATTTCCAAAAGTCCCAAAGTCACCAAGCAATCCAAATACACACAATCTATTTCATTTAACACTTTCTTCTTTTTCTCACTTTTTTTTTCATTTTAATGCTTCAAAAAACTTCAAATTCTTTTTGACCTTCAATCCATCTGATAGAGTAGTCAATTATGATCCAAAATGGAAAAATCCAATAATAAAAAGGCCCAAAAAGCCAAAAAAGAAAAGGGATAAAATAAAAAGCAAAAATAAAAATATTACTAAAATTGAAATATACAAAAAGGCTGGCGAGTAGAGGTTTCACAAATATATATATATATTTGTTTTTTTAAGTTATCGCGGGTACTTACATGTGTGCTGTTCAGCTTCCTTCGGGTATTATCCCACGTCATTGTAGTTCTGTTAAAGTTGTAGCAACGTTTCAGCAGAATCTCATCTGCCATCATCAGGCTTCTGTATGGATATGGGTCTTACAGCTCCTGGTTTTTAAATTTGAGGCTGGTTCATTCTGATTGGCTGGGAGCCTGGACCTATTTCATTGGACTTGGAGTTTGATTGATTGGTGTTCCTGGTTTCTTCTGTCTGTTTTGTGGCTTTGATTGGCTGGCAACAGTCTGTTCTTGTGTTGGAGGCTTTTAGTGCAGCTTGGCTCCGTGTGAAGGGACGGCTGCTCTTCATTAGCAAGCTGCTATTCATTAGCAAGCTGGGTTTCACCTGGGTGCCTGGTGGGGGGGTTAGGTTGGAGCTATCAGAGGGAGTCTGTTTTTGCCCAGGTGTTTGCCTGGCTTGTGGCATGGAGATCTTTCTATTTGAGAGTGCAGGCTTCCAAATGATTGACAGTCTGGTGGAATCATCTCTTCTATTCATGCTGTCAGGTCTTTTTTCAATCTCTATGGCTTCTCTGATGATTCTGTGGCTGGGGTTTTCTATAGTGGCTAGGGTTTTAGTGCCATTGAAGTTGATGTTGTGACCTGTGGTTTTCATGTGTTGGACTAGTGAGGAGGTGTGTTCCAGCTTTTTTACTGCATTTTTGTGTTCATCTAGGCGGGTACTTATTCTTCTATTGGTCTGTCCAATGTATGTGGCCGGGCATGATGTACAGGGAATTTCGTATATGCCTTGGTTTTCCAGGTCAATTTTGTCTTTGGGGTTCCTCAGGATGGCTGCTATTTTTTTGTCTGTTTTGAAGGCAGTCTTGATGTGATGCCTGTGTAGTATCTTACTGATTTTATCTGTGGTACCTCTTATGTAGGGCAGGACAGCTGTTCCATGGATCTGTTGATCTTCTAGGTCTCTGTTATGTCTTGGTGTGTTTTTGTGGATCAAGTTGGTGATTTTGTTTTTGTGGAAGCCATTGGCTGTCAATACTTCAGTCAGGGTGCATAGTTCAGTCTTTATATGTGTCTTGTCTGCCAGGCATTTGGTTCTGGTAATTAGTGTTTTCGCTACGGAATTTATCTGTGCTGGGTGGTGGTGGGATTGGGCGTTGAGGTAGCGGTTGGTGTGTGTTTTCTTTTGGTATATGGTGTGTCCCAGTGTGCCATCTGTTCTTTTGTAGATTAGTACATCTAGGAATGGTAGTTGTTTGTTTATTTCCGTTTCCATGGTGAACTTGATTTTGGGGTGTGTGTTGTTTAGGTGTGTTAGGAAATTGTTTAGGTTTTCTTTTCCATGGGGCCAAATCACAAATGTGTCATCGATGTATCTTAGCCATAGTTTGGGTTTGTGGGTGGCATTAGCCAGGGCTCTGGATTCGAATTCTTCCA
>BLBF01000020.1:20388107-20406815 GCA_015471245.1 Laticauda colubrina | reverse complement strand
TATATATATATATATATATAACTTTTTGGGGGGAATCTAAGGATTAATTTTTTTAGAACTTAAAGAATACAATTACAGACAGAACCTAGGTATGTAGACATTGATCTGTAGCCTTTGGGCATGATTTAAATGAGATGATCACTTGCTGAGCAATAGACAAAGTCAAAAGAAAGAAGAAGTGAGGGAGATGGGTGATTTTAAAATGTAATAAATAAGAAACTTAGAACATTCATATGTGTGGTTGATTCAAGGCTTCTGACTTTAGAAATTTAGACTGTCCCAACGATGCAACATTTTAAACAATCTCTTAATATGATTTTTCCCAATACTATGGGGATCAGAGTGTATCCATCAGATGTCCCTTGACTGTTTTATGATGTATGTTTCTTATGTTTATTTTTGGTTATATGATTTTAATCTGTATAGCCAGATTCAGAGTTGAGTTAGGAAGCGTTATAAATCAGGAAAGGAAGGAAAGACAAACTCCCAAATTTGCCAAGATAGCTGCTTACAGGAAGACAAATTATTATCATTAGCAAAGAAACATTTTAAACATAGCAGTATATTACTTCAATTAAAACTTAATGATGCATCATCCATTGAAGTTTACACATCAATTTGTACAATATGTGCTTGCACAGATTAAAATATCAAACTCTCATTCCCAGGGAAGCAGCTATCAATTCATAACAATCTTTTTTCTTGGATCAGTACAATAGACTATCTATTGATATCGAGACCTTTATTTTAAAAAATACAATACTGGTGCCCATATACCCTGGGGGGAAAGGGTCAGGATATTTGAATAAAAAGGTACATTTCTAGTTAGTGTATGTGATTAATAGGGGCCAGCAGAACTACACCATTATTATATGGACCTTATTTAAATGATTCATGCCTGAAGATCAACTAGGCTAAGAACATTGTTAGCAGTAGTAGTAAGTAGTACACGTAAGATTGTCCCTTAAGTTGCCTATACAGGTTTTGTGCTTGTTATTGCAGTGTTCCAAAGTAACCTTTACAGTTTTATGATCCATTCCTGGATTGAAAAATTGATCTTGCTCATAATCACTCATGCCTTGATCACATTCCAGTTGTATTACTGCAACATGTTCTACATGGGGCTGCTCTAAAAATGGGACCATCTAAAAATTACAAGTGATACAGAAGGTGGTAGCATGTGCAATTTTGGGAAATTGCCTCACAATTTCCCATATTGCATCACACTAGCTTTCTGGGGTTTTTTCTGTATACAATTCAAGATGACAATTGTCACCTTTGAAGCCCGAAATGGCACAGGACCAGTCTCTCTCCAAAGATATCTGCCAATTCCACTAAGACTGACAGGACAAAATATCCTTGTCCTTTCTCCTAAATCTTAAACCTAGACAGCACACCTTCTCAATAGAAAACCATTCATTCTCTTTTAAACAGCCTCCCCTTGAGATCCCCAGGGCCTAGGATGGAAACCTTTTTTTAAATAATTGGACTGCAGGTTGTATTCCATGGATGTTAGTTATTATGTTCAGGTCTCATGTTTAAAAATATTTGGTTTGTTCCCCTTTGAGTTAGAAAAACACTGTATATCAGAAATATTTTTCAGCATGCAGTAATTTGAGGTGTCATCAGTTACTAAAAAAAGTTGTAGACATATTGCAAAAGTATTGGTCTTGGAACTGCCAAAATTTCTGTATACTTCCTCCATTACTTCCTATTTTTTGAAAGTTTTTGAAAGAACTGTGAAGATCTGGCTTTTCCTGCAAGCATTTTTATTGAGTTGTACGGTATTATAAAATACAAAAGTAAATAGAAGACCAGGGGAGGGGGAGAAGTAAGGAAAGTTTTGGGGGAGAGGGGAAGAAGCATTGATTTCTGTAAAAAAATATTTTTTTATCTTATTTACAGTAAAATAAGGCATTAACATAAAATCACAGCTTTTTGCTTTTCCATAATAATACAAACAAGCCATTTCTATAAAGATCTATCAGTCTAATCTGTAAAACCTGGCTTTTTCCACCAACCTTGGTGTACTGAGAGGATGGAGACCACAGAGACTTTAAATGTGTGGGAATGTGCTCTGCTGAACAGCACTTCGAGATTTTTGCTGGCTTTTATGTTTTTAATTGTTTTCAGTATTTTATTGTTTGCAAGCCAGTTGGCCAAGATTATGTTGCATAAGATGGGTGACTGTACAAATCTTATCAATATAATTCCCTTCCTATCATTTCTTGCCTCTAGACGAACACAGTTATAACAGCAAGTTTGAGACACTAAAAATAGGACCCAATTCACCTTGGAGCTTTGGCACAGTCCCATTCAAAGGAAGTGCAGTTGTTTAAGAGGACAGCCCAGCATCCCTATTCAGTTCAAAAGAGTTGATAGCTTTTTAGTATGTTATAACCTATCACAACTTCTTGCAAGCCTTCTGCTCCTTGATACATCCAGGCACTAGCTGTTACATGAGATTTTGTGCTTAGAAAGATAGACTGAAACAAGGCTTTGTTCTCCAGCTCTTTGGCAAGGAGGATGGCAATAGGGGAAATTTTCAGGGTCATGCTATTTGTATTTTCAAAGTGCTTTTTTAAAAAAAAAAATCCTCTAGAGGCAGCAAGAAGTTAGAAACAACTTCATATTGCTGATCGCACATTCCAAACTAAAAGGGAAAAGGCTGAAACCTTGATGTTGAATGTCAAGATTTCTACTGGGGGTGTTTGTTTCATTTTTATTTTAACCAAGTTTCAGAGAGGAAAAAAAATAAGAGCTGTATACAAAATCTTTTGGAGAAAGCAATGACTTGTAGAATGGAGTTAGTAAAACTCAAGGCTATGCTTTGGCAAAGAAAATAACTTCTCTATTAACTTTGCTAAAGCCATATGATGTGCATAAGGGTGGCTATTAAAAAGTGGGGATTGACTTATCCACAGAGCAACAAAATATGTAGCATTTCTAGCAGTCTGCAGGTGAAGGTGATAAGCAAAAGAAATCATTTCAAAATTACTCCTTTATTAAAGGGCTTTCTTAAATATTTCATTCCAAAATACTTAAATAGGAAAAGCTGGTTTTAGAGATGATGGGCCAAATTATGTCTCAAGAGGGGACAGCCCTGACTAACTTTATTTGGATTAAGAGTTATTAGCAGAATGCCTGATTTATTTTTCAAATAGGGCTCTCCAGGAAATAGACTAGAAAACAAAGCTGAAACAATTATAAACATCCTGATAGAAAGCAAACCTTTAATATTTCTGCTGATAAAAATACACAGGTATGTCCATGAACTCATCAGAAGTTGATTGGTAGTTGAAGAAGATTTAACCTAAGGTTGAACACTCACCGATAGGTTATTTTTATGTATATCAGGATATTTATAATTGTTTCAGCTTTGTTTTCTAGTCTATTTCCTGGAGAACCCTATTTGAAAAATAAATCAGGCATTCTGCTAATAACTCTTAATCTAGTGTGATTTGTCACATGGTGCTATTTAGATTGTATAACTGTGTGGAAAGTTACTTTCTATTCGCACTCAGGTAAGCGTATTTGAATTGCCACGTCTGATAGGAACAGGGGAATCTGCAGATCTGCCTTCATGAGGCATTTCAGTTCTAGAAGGTTTGCCATTCCACTTCAGTGAACCACTGTTCTCTGACAAAGAGTAGAGTGTGCACATAACTTTGTTGATCCAAATCAAAATAGACTGTTCTAATAATCTATTAAGAAAAGTATGCCTTCACCTCAATGATGTGCTTCCAAGAAATTTCAACTGTTTCCTCAGACTCCACCAAATCATAATATCTACCCATCAACATTGAATATGCTTCACAAGTTAACTTGGTTAACCTGATCCTCTCCAGATGTTTTAACTTCCAACTTGGTCTAGGAGTTCAATGTCATATCTAGACAGCATGTGTTGGGGAAGGTTGTTGCAGAGTTTTTTTCTAATTTGTTGGATAAATATCATGGTTAATGTCTTCCATGATTCTCATCCTTCTATTCTAATTAAGAGACTATTTTTCACCAGTAATGTTAAATGTACATGTATTTTTAATACTGATAAGTGCTGTTCTGCTAAAAGCTTTTGAGACAATAAATTTAAAAACATTAAAATTTGCATCATAAAATAGAAAATTTAGGACTCCGTGTAACAAAATTACCATCAAATTTAATTAAGGAAATGCATTTGCACCTCTCATCTATATTATTGGTGCCAAGCATGAATTTTGTTACTGTAGGAAGTCATCAGCAAAAGGAAGCATATGAAGAGCCAGGAATGACTGGCTAAGGACATGGAATTAGATTTAGCTTTCAAAACAAATCTAGCTTTCAAATTTAAATCAATTCATAGAATATTATTTGTCACAGGTACTATATTTAATGTTATCTCAGCTGTCATACAATGTCCTGACCAACCACTCTTCGGGGAGGAGGAAACAGGTAGTTTCCAGGTGAACAATATGAAAAAGAATATACCCAGGGATGTGGTGGGATACCCTTTTTGATACCCATGCAAAACCAGGCATGCAATCTGGAAGAATGATTTAATTTGCAATATTGAAGAAAGCAGTAGTGTGACTGTTTAACCCTATTATTTTATCTACATAATTGGTAGAGCTGTGCAGCACTTCCATTTAGATATCCAAAAAGGTCTGTGCACCTTTTGGGAAGTAACATTTAAATGATGTTTATTCTATGTAAGGGTTTGCAGAGTTTACGATATACAATACATTAGTGGTGGGATTCAAAAAATTTTACACCAGTTTTGTGGAGTGTGGCTTGGTGGGTGTGGCAGGGGAAGGATATTGCAAAATCCCCATTTTCTCCCCACCCCACTAATCTTCTTTCCAGCTCCATTCTCCTGTGCAGGACAACAAAAAAAGACCCAGCCAATTAGCTGTGACTCGGGAGGCAGAGAATAGATGGGGACGGGGCCAGTCAGAGGTGGCATTTGCCGGTTCTCCAAACTACTTAAAATTTCTGCTACCGGTTCTCCAGAACTGGTCAGAACCTGCTGAATACCACCTTTGCAATACATTAAGAAAAAGGGGGAAGTGATCAGTCTGTTTACAGAATAACAGAGTTGGAAGGGACCTTGGAGGTGTTCTAGCTGTGAGCAGAACCAAAGTCATGTTGGATGGCCGATTGAATTAAATAAGGAAGTGTGTCTCAAACTCAGTAGCTCTGCTAAATAAGAAAGTATTCCAGTTTGTGCACAAGAGAAAAAAAAAACAAGATGAGGCTAGAACAATGAGGAATTGTAATAAAGTGCTGAGGTGTCAGAAACCATGTAACTGCTTTTGCTAGATAGGGAGCATACATTTGTATGTGATCCGGTAGAGGGAGCATGCAGGTCAAAGCAGACTTTAAAGGTGGTTGGGGTGAGTGGGAAATCCCAAGATGTCAAGATTTTGGAAGAGGTGAGATTGGAACTGAATGATGTGGTTACTGAAACCTAAATACTGTATATTCCAAATTCAGGGTGAACTTGCTAGGAAGAGACTTGTTGGATGTTTTTGGAATAGAATTGTGGGATAGAAGGAAAGAAGTTTGCATGTGTATGTTAACAACGGAAGATGAGGAGAAGATATCATCAGATGTGTGGACAGGAGGTGAAGGGGTTAGTAGGATGGCAATACAGCCCATTCAGATCAAGATACAACCAGGGATAACTAAACTGTGGACTCCACAATATTCTCTGAGTAAGAGAGGTAGGGAAGGGTTGAAACCAATGATTGACAGATTATTGAAACAGGGACTGTTGGAACCTACTATGTCACCATTCAATTCACCGGTTTTAGCAGTAATAAAAAAGGATGGGAAGTATAGATTGGTTAATGATTTGAGGAGGATCAATGAGATAGTGGTTCCTAGATTCCCAGTGGTTCCTGATCCCTATACCATCTTGGGGCGGATCCTTCCCAAAGACAAATGGTTTACTGTGATAGATCTGAAGGATGCCTTTTGGACGTGCCCCTTGGAGGAGGGAAGTAGAGACTTGTTTGCCTTTGAATGGAATGATCCTGAGAGTGGAAGGAAACAGCAGTTAAGGTGGACGGTACTTCCTCAGGGATATACCGAGAACCCTTTGTTGTTTGGACAGGCGATGGAAGAAAAGATGGTGTCGTTTGAGAGAGAGAAAGGAATCACCCTAATTCAGTACATGGATGACTTGTTAATTGGGGAGAAAGAGAAGGAAGTGAGAGCGGCTTCTGTGAGTCTGTTGAATTGGCTGAAGGAGCAGGGGCTGAAAGTCTCAAAAGAGAAGCTTCAGTTTGTTGAAAAAAAGGTGAAATATTTGGGACATTACATTAAGCAGGGGGTGAGGTCCTTGGACCCTGAAAGGGTGAAGGGGATCATGAGCTTGGCTCCTCCCAGGAACAAGACAGGAACAAAAAAGAACAAAGGTGCAGAAAACGTTGGGATTATTGGGGTATTGCAGAATCTGGGTGGACCAATTCACAGTGTTGGCACAGTTTTTGCATAGAAAGTTGCCTGAAAAGGGAGAGCACATAGAATGGGAGGAGGAAGATAGTGAAAGGTGGGAAGAGCTGAAGAAGGCTTTGTCAACCGCTCTGGTTTTAGCCTTGCCAAACCTGAAATTACCATTTCATTTGTATGTGGCGGTGGCTCAGGGAACAGCAGTTGGAGTCCTTGCCCAAAAGAGGGAAGGGCAGTACCAGCCGGTAGCCTTCCTAAGCAAGGGTTTGGAGCCAGTTGTGAAAGGATGGCCAGTTTGTGTTCAGGCTGTGGCAGCAACAGTGATGTTGGTGGTGGAGAGCAAAAAGTTAACCTTTGGGGGAGCTTTGGTGGTGCATTCGCCTCATCAGGTCAACTCAGTGTTGAGCCAGCTGGCTACCACTTGGGTGACCGAAGGGAGGATACTGAAGTATGAAACCATTTTGAGAACCAGTCCTGATATGGCAATAGGAACAGACAAGAATCTAAATCCAGTAGAATTCTTGGAAGGGAGAAGGCAGGCGTGGGAACCGGAAGGCCATGATTGTCTATTGCAAGTGGATCTCATGACGAAGGTTAGAGAGGACTTGGAAGAGACTCCATTGGAGAAGGGAGAGAGGTGGTTTATAGATGGATCTAGCAGGTTGGAAAATGGAAAGCGAAAATCTGGGTTTGCAATAGTAACCGGGGAAGGTGAGGTAATAGAGAAAGGGTCACTCCCAGCTGCTTGGTCATCCCAGAAATGTGAATTGCTTGCCCTGACCAGAGCCTTGGAATTGGCTGAGGGGGTGTAAGTAACTATTTGGACTGATTCCAAGTATGCATGGGGGGTGGTGCACACGTTTGGGAAAATCTGGAAAGAAAGAGGGCATATCAAGGCGGATGGGAAGCAAATAGAGCAAGTGCAGTGAGTAAAACAAGCCTTAGAGGCATTGCAACTCCCCAGCCGAGTATCAATTGTCTATGTGAATGCACATCAGAAGGGGAACACACCGGAGGTTGTGGGAAACCGATGGGCGGACAAATGAGTGAAGGAAGCTGCAGGGGAGATAGAGTAACTAGGCAATCCCATACCAGAGTTCAGGGACTTGTTCCTTCGGAAATATTTGCTGGCACTGTCTCGGTCTTTGCTTTCTCTTCACAAACAGGGACTGTTGGTGCAACGACCACCTTTGGCTGGTAGCCAACACCCACATGAGGCTGGAGACTGGGTCCTGATAAAGACTTGGAGAAGTGAAAAACTGCAACCTAGCTGGAAGGTCCGTACCAGGTGCTACTGATGACTGAATCTGCAATCCATACTCAGGAAGGAGGCTGGACACATAACAGCAGAGTCAAGAAAGCACCGGAACCTGAGAAAACTTGGAAGGCAATCCCAGTGGACGGTCAGCCGCTAAAGGTAACCTTGAAGAAATAGCCAGTAGAAACCACCATGGAGATGTCGGCTGAACTCTGGAGAGGACTATTTGTTGCAACTATATTTACATTAACACATCAAAGAAGTTCACAATATGTTGGACCTGCGGGTGACTTGGGAACAGACTTGTGGGATGACAATGTGTTCATAAAGGATCTCAAGAAGGTCTCACATTCCTTGAACATCACCAATTGCTGGTTATGCATGCACATGCCAGGAAGAACAGGTGAAGGATTAATCCTACATGCAATTCCACTTGATCAGAACAGACTTAAGACCACAGGGGCACAGGACAGAAAAATATGGTGGAGAACAAAATATAACAGGAAGGATTTTTGTTCATTTAAGGGAAACGGCGTATGTGTGTTTTAGGAGAAATGAAACTAGAGGACTCCATTTAGGAGATTGGGAAAAATGTAATAAAACTTTTGATATGCCATCATCCTATAGTAACCATAGCTATACCAAGAGTTATCATAAATTAGATTATTTTAATCAAGATCAGTATCAGATGTGTATGCATTTTGAGGAAATGATCAATTGGACCCGAACATCACAACAGACCTATGCTATGGAAAACTTTAGGTGGGTATTGTGTGGGAAATATGCATACAGGGAGATGCCGCCTTGCTGGAGTGGCACATGTACACTCAGGTATGTGATATGGGTGATATATAAACTTGATGGCCTTCCCCAAGGCCGGATACGTAATAAAAGAGATTCAGAATCTGGCCTTACCCGGAGATTCTGGACCCAAATCTCTCGTGGTATAATAACACCATTGGGAGTAGCCATGAACTACCGAGATATACATATTCTGAATAACTTCACGGTAACAATGTTCAATGATACAATAAAGAATATTACAATGATTAACACGGAGCTTTCTGAAGTAAGACAGGTTGCTCTACAAAATAGGTATGCTTTTGACATTGTATTAGCTACAAAAGGGGGGTGTGTGCTCTGATTCATTCACATTGCTGTGTATACACCCATGATTTCCAACCCAATATTACAAAGACAGTAAAAGTAATGGAAGAATGTATTCATTCTAATCCATTATCACAAAGAGGTGACTCCTCATTGCCAGACCTGTGGGGAGCAATATGGTCTTGGCTTCTCAGTTCCACTTGGTTTAGATCTACCATAATGGGAATTATGTTGATTATTATATGCTGTGTATTGTTGTGTTGTTGTGTTCAGTGTCTCCCTGGTGCAATAACAACGTGTGGAAAGATAGGGAAATCCTTGGGTTCAAGATTTGAGAAGAAGCAGGAAGCAGAACCTCTAATGATGTATCAGAGAGAAATCATTCTGAAAGAAGCAGAGGATCTGCTACTTGAGTTTGAGACAAGAGTGGAAAAAGAAAAAGGGGGGATTGTGAGCAGAACCGAAGTCATGTTGGATGGTCCATTGAATTAAATAAGGAAGTGTGTCTCAAACTCAGTAGCTCTGCTAAACAAGAAAGTGTTCCAGTTTGTGCACAAGAGAAAAAAAAACAAGAGGAGGCTAGAACAATGAGGAATTGTAATAAAGTGCTGAGGTGTCAGAAACTGTGTAACTGCTTTTGCTAGATAGGGAGCCAGCATAAACCTTCAAAATATATGTGTCAATTTGAAAACAGAAAGAATGTGAGCCAAGCCCTCGTACGAGGGGGTGGACACTTAGGGTATAAAAGTGCTGCCTGAATTTTGCTCTGGGTTTCTTCAATGCCTGAGGGAACCCGTCTCTGCATACACGTGAATAAACCTTGTTTTCCTTGGATCAGCAAATCTTTTGGTGGTTTTTTATCTGCTTCCACCTCACATAGCACAACAACCTTCTCCACTAGAAAATTCTCCAGTATTTCAGACAAATGATTGTCCAATCTCTTCTTAAAAACTTCAGCTGGCTGAAGAATTCTGGGAGTTGAAGTCCACAAGCCTTAAAGTTGCTAAAGTTGGAGAACCTTGATCTAGTGAAATATAAATTATGACAGTAAAGTCCAACTTGTTCATTGGTGCAGTTCATTACGTCTTCGTTAAAACATGCAAAGGAGAACTGCTTTGTAAATAGAGTGATACCTGTGGACACTACATCATTTACAATTCCCAAGAATTGCTCCATAGGGCTTCAGCATTACGAACCATTCAAATGTAAGATTACCAATTTTCACAAGAAACAATACCAAAAGAAAATACCTAAAATATGCCAAAATTTTACTGCTTGCTTGAAACTCACATAGGATTTGGGGCATTTTTAAAAAAAAATATTTCAGTGCTAAAACCAGGGACCATTCGCAATACCATTGTAGACCCAAAACTCCCTTTCTGGATATGGTATAAGTGTACCTCCTATTCACCTCTCCTCTGTGGTATTTTCCATTGGAGTGCTTTAATTGACAGAATAAACTACCAGGGTGTTGTTGATGTTTTCAGTTGATCTTTCTGTCCTACTGGCAATTTTTTTATCTCAACGATGTCTTGGACATTCCATTAGCATAAAGGGCTTTTTACCAGAGTCTCTTTGCCATTAGATCTTGAAAATAGAATGGTTCCCATAGCCCAGTACTGGGATTCAAAAAAATTTACTACCGATTCTGTGGGCATGGCTTGGTGGGCATGGCAGGGGAAGGAAAATCTCCATTCCCACTCCACTTCAGGGGACGGAGATTGCAAATTCCCCATTCCCTCCCCACTCCAGGGGAAGGTTACTGCAAAATCCCATTCCCTCCCCATCCCTCTAGCCTGATTTCTGATTTCTGAAGACTGAGCCGATCAGCTGGGACTTGGGAGGCAGAGAATAGATGAGGCGGGGCCAGTCAGAGGTGGTATTTGCCAGTTCTCCAAACTACTCAAAATTTCCACGACTGGTTCTCCAGAACTGGTCAGAACCTGCTGAATACCACCTCTGTCATAGCCACTAAACAATTAAGGTTGAAGTTTAGGGAGGAGTATTTTAAGTTTCTCCAAGGGAAAAAAAATTTTTCCCCTTTTATATTTCATCTTCTTAACAATATGACATTGAATGCATTAAAATAATTGTAAGAGTTAGGTCACATATTCAGCTACTGCATTTCATGTTTAATTCATTTCACCAAGAAGGAATATTAACAGAGGGTCTTAGAAAAATAAATACGATTGTTGGATTATTCGTAGATTCTTTGAACAGATATGTTAATATATATATAATATAGCAATGATATTTCACAATACTGTTATTCAAACATGCTGTGAATGCTATTTACTGTAGCATACTGTTACTATGTAACTTTCTGGTACAGAGGGAAACTTTGCTGTTAACTATAAAGTACCTGAAGTTATATGTGATGCTTAGTAGTATTTTTGCTTATAATACTGCATAGGTTTGAGAGAAAGTCCTGCCAAGTGTCCATTCTAAAATATTTCCAGTGTTATGTTATTGCTTGATTACCCTGCTTTCATAATCTCACTTTAATATCCCTGCTTAAAACAAACATAAAATTAATGGATTACACAAAAATAAGAAAATCTCTTACCTACTTGTTACCTACAAATTCATTTCGAGAACTGTAAGAGTAAGGGTAAAACAACATCAACACCCCAAAATATTGAAGCAAACTCATCTGCAATGTTACCTGTGGGAAAAGTTGGACTTTTAAGATGTAACTGGAGGATAGAAGTGTTTTGAAAAGTATTTTTTTCAT
This sequence comes from Laticauda colubrina, assembly GCA_015471245.1. Lineage (NCBI taxonomy): Eukaryota > Metazoa > Chordata > Lepidosauria > Squamata > Elapidae > Laticauda > Laticauda colubrina. The sequence continues at coordinate 20,395,287 of BLBF01000020.1, read as the reverse complement.
ATTTGAGTATTTAATCCTAGAGATCATTAAGAGGCTGACAAATGGACTCCCTACTCAACAAGGGAGTTACAAAGAAATAGACTGGACAATAAATGGCTTTTTTGACCATCTAGGGCAGTGAGGGTGAATCTATGGCACGCGTGCCACAGATGGCATAGAGAGCCATTTGTGCCGGCACGCGAACCGCAGGCAAACTTACCTCACTGCGCATGCGTGTGCCTCACCGCTGATTTTCAGCTGGTTTGAGGCTTTTTTCGACCTCCCAGAGGCTTGAAAAAAGCCTGTGCAGGCCGAATAGGCCCATTTCATCACTTCCTGTAATACCAGAAGTGATGAAACGGGCCAATTTGGCCTGCAGAGGCTTTTTTCAAGCCTCTGGGAGGCCGAAAAAGGCCTCAAGCTAGCTGAAAATCAATTGTGAGGTGTAGTGCAGGTAAGAGAGGGGCAGTGGGGGGACAAGGGGGTGGCAGGGGGATTCCACATGCATGGACAGGGGGCAGGGGTGTGCGCATTGCCTTCTGGGTGCTAGTACACGAGCGTGCACACAATTTTTGGCACAATAGCCCAAAAAGGTTAGCCAACACTGATCTAGGAATATACCAATGGCCCGTGAATGTTAAAACCATTGAAAAACAAACAACATGCTGTGTTATGGACACACACACCCCCATTGTAATTTTCTAGCAGTGGTTTTGTCCAAAGTAACACTAAGGAAACAGACCAGACCAAGAACAGGAAACTTTGCTTGAACTGGGAATTCATCACACCCTCCAAAGATTGCCCAGGCTTTCCAATGAGACAGCAATGTAATTGGAATAGGCAGTTCTGAAAATTCTGACCCTTTCCCTATACCCATACATCCACTCACCTCCTTTTTTTCTCTCTCAACTTCAAAGTTTTCAGAAATGAATGGGAATGAGCTCGTTCAGAAGGCTTGCTTTCCTATTCCTAGGTTCAATTTTTAAAAAGTCCAAAATTGAGCAAAATTCACATTTTCACAAAACAGAGCAGTCTTGGTTTATGGGGAGCCACATGTATCCTAGACTCTGTGGATCTTCCACTTAGATGAAAATAGGCAAATCTCTTGTTTTCAAGAGATTGGAATTGTTTTCCTTCTGTTTCTCATTTTTCCTAATGTTAGGATTTAGACATTACTGAGTGACACATGTGTGTAACAGGGTGAGTAAAATGAGCTAATAAAATGAGTTTTGTGCCACTTTTCTCAACAACAACACCTTACCTCTTCATATAGCTTCGAGGAATCATATTTGTGGTATCAAATCAACTTCCTTAAGGCCCTGTCCCACTGGCTGATGGACACAAAACGTATGCATAAAGGATACAGCGGATGAGCAAAATTTCGGGGATGGCTCCAACCGTTGTCATCCACTACAAAAAGTGACGAATAATTTGCATGAACAGAATGGAAAAGAATGGAAAAGAACGGACGTGGGTAGGATGTAGCGGGGATATTAAATGGGTGTTCATAGGAAGCCTCCCAGATGACAGCGGGTGGAAGCGGATGACACATCTGAAGGGGTTCTGGGGGAGAAAAGCAAAGCGGATGCATAGCGAAAGGGGCGGATGCATAGCAGATGACGCGGATGCATCATGGACGCCTATAGGAAGCAAAGCGGATGCATAGAGGATGTATATCGGATGCAAAGCGTTCACTGAGCATGCGGGGAGTATTAATTGCTTCAGCTCTGTGGATATAAAAGGATGCAGCTCGCACGCAGACAGCATTCAGAGGAAAGATCTGCTGCCACATACATCTTCAAAGAACACCATGGTTCGTCAGTCAGAAAGAAGAGAAAGCCAGTGCCTACTCGTGGCCTCCACAGTCCCCGGCCGCTTAACAGCTGAGACCATGGACATGACTCAGAGTGACTGAGAATAGTGCCAGAGATTGAGTTGTTACTTGTTCACTTTATCTTTGCTTAAGACACTTGACTTGGTTCATTTTGCTTTTTTAATAAAGTCATACAGTTTACTAAAGACAGTAATTAATAAAGGTTATCTTTGCTTAACACACTTGGTTCACTTTTTTTACTTAATAAAGTGTTGGTGAAAACATTGAAAAAATGGTTAAGCCTTTGCATGCTTGTGGGATAGGTAAGGATAGCTGTGGGATAGATAAGGATAGTTGTGGGATAGATAAACCTCCAGTGCAAGCATCATGGGACTGTATGGTCCACCCTTCCAGCTGCCACACATATGGACCTTTATTATCAATAACAATTTATTCATTGATCAACACATTTCAAAATAAACAAAGCTCTTTATTAATGCCCTATTCATTGTTGGGCCACTCAACATACATGGCACAATCTCATCAGTGTTATGCGACAGCTTCAAGGAAGCATCCATTAACCATCTATCATCCTGTCTTGCCACTCCACTGCTCCAGCTGGGGAGTTGCACCAGTGTCTCAGTAGGTTGCATTACTTCTTCCCTTCATGTGAAGCTCTGTTGGGGCCTTGTACATCCACAGTGTCTATCAGGTTTCGTCCTTGCCTCCATTCACCAGGCTCCATGTCCCCATTCCCTTGTTGATGGTCCAGAAGTCTGGGTAGTGGATGAGCATGAGATTGTGCAGGATGCAGCAAGCTTCCACGATGCTCCTCACAGTCTGTGGGTGATGCTGCATGGTGGTGAGAAGTATCTGGAACCTGTTGGCCAGGATGCCGAAGGCGTTTTCCACCACCCGTCTTGCCCTGGACAGCCTGTAGTTGAAGATCCTCTCTTCATGGGTGAGGCATCTGGAGGTGTAGGGCTTCATGAGGTAGGTTGTGAGGGACAAGGTGTCATCCCCCACGATGAAGTAGGGCACATCATGTGTGTTTTTGGGCAGTGGGTCTGGATCTGGGAAGCCCACAATGAGGTTGCATTCCAGCCCCTCCTTGAGATGACTGGCGTTGTATACCTGGGCATCTGAAGATGACCCATTGCCTGAAGCATCGATGTACATGAACTTGTAGTCAGCATCAACCATGGCAAAGAGGATGATGCTGAAGAAGCCCGTGTAGTTGAAATAAGTGGACCCTGAGTTGGGTGGAGCTTTGCAGGCCACGTGCTTCCCATCTATGGCTCCAACGGTGTGGGGAAAGTTCCACCTCTGATACCACTCTTCTGCAACTTTCCTCCAGCCTGGTTCAGTGGTGGGACACTTGAGGAGCTCCTCCACATATTCTTCGATGATGGCCTGCATCACCTCTCTGACCACTTTGATGATGGTGTTATGTGGCACCCTCCACGCATACAGAGGCCAGGTGGCGCAGAGTCAGTGCCACCTTCAGTCCAGGGTCCAGGCTGGGACGGAAGTTGGTGCTCGGCTTGGTCAACCTGGGTCTCAGACGCTGTACAAGTTCATCATACATGGCTGGTGGTATCCTCATGAAGTGCTGGAATGCCCGAGTGTCTTCATTCCTCAGCTCCACCATCAACTGGTCATACAGTCCAAACTCCATTCTTCTCACAATCCATCCTCGGACCCACACAGCTATTGAATGTCTTCTTCTTCTCCTTGTGTATAAAAGGTGAAACAGTCCGAACAGGGCTTGGTTCTGGTGATGAATGATCACAGCTACCATACAGATTGTGTCATGATCCATGGTGGAGAACAATAGATGATGTGGAAGAGCAAGGCCAAGGGTGAAGAGGTCTGTACACCACGGCTGCTGGACTCATACTGAGATCCAGGTGATTTCCTCCCCCTTTTTATATGAAATATCGGTTTTCCGCTAGGTGTCCTTCTACATACTCCAGACATTCTGCAGACATCCTAAATATCTGAGATACATCCCAGATACAAACGTTTTGTCCGTTTTAATCCTTTATATATGAGATGCATATGCTTACATCCTTTCTATTTCCATGCTACTAACGCTTGTGGACATTCCGTGTACCTTTCGTTTCCTCCCTCTTTCCGTTTTCAGCTGCAGCGGATGTGAGTTGCGAGAATGTCCAGAGAATGCCGAGAGAATACAGCGGACGTTTAATGGATGATAACTGACATAGAACGTTTGTTGCCCGAAAAGGTCGCGGATGTACATTGTATGTTGTGGAAAGTTCATCTGTTCAAAAAGTTTTGTGCAACTCAAAACTTTTGGGGCGGATGAAATCTCAGTGGACGGATGCTGGAGGGATAGAGTGTATGAAACATGTATGTAGTGAGTACACAATGGATGCATTGCGTTTTCCAATGGATGGCAAGCTTTTTTGTCCGTTTTACATCCTCTTTGCATCCATTGGTGCAATGGGACAAGGGCTTTAAGGCCGTGTCACACTGCCCAACGGATGCAAAACGGACACAACGGAAGAGAAAAATGTTACATCCGTTGTATCCGCGCTAAAAAGGGGCGAAAATTTGCATAATTGGAGCGGACAACACGGACGCGGGGAGGATGCAGGGCAGACGCAGGGCGGATGCGGAACGGAAGCACAGTGGATGGCGCATCCGCTAGGCTTCCGGGGGGGCTCAGCGAAGCAGACGCGGAACAGAAAAAGCGGATGCAGAACGGATGCACAGCGGATGAAGCGGATGCAGAGTGGTAGCCTAGCGGATACACAGCGGAAGCCTAACGGATGCCTGGCATTAATTGCGCATGCGGGGGGGATGCATTGCGCAAGCCCCCCGGATATAAAGAGAACCAGCTCGCAAGTCTAGCATTCCAAGGAAAGACCTGCTGCTGGATACCTCAGTGTTCTTGCCTGCATGTCTGCCTGCAAACCTTGCTGCCAGCCTGCCTCCAAGCCTGCCTCCCAGCCTGCCTCCCAGCCTCCTGCGCAGCCTCCCTTCCAGCCTTGCTGGCAGCCTGCCTTCCAGCATCCCTGCCAGCCTTGCTGCCAGCCTGCCTTCCAGCCTCCCTGCCAGCCAGTCTTTCTGCCAGCCTTGGTGCCTGCCTTCCTGCCAGCCTTCCTGCCAGGCTTCCTAACAGGCTTCCTGCCAGCCTTCCTGCCAGCCTTGGTGCCAGCCTTGGTGCCTGACAGCCTTCCTGCCAGCCAGCAACCTCACAACCATGGGGAAGAAGCGAAAGTCTCAGCAACCTGCCGCCATCCCTGGCAAGAGGGACAGGGCCACCCTCCCACCCCATGTCCCTGACTCTGCTTCTGCTGGGGCTTCTTCTGCTTGGGCTCGCTCTTCTGTTGCTGGAGATTCTGCTGGAGCTGCTCCTGGCAGTGGTGCTTCTGCTGCGTACTCTGCTTCTGCTGCTCCTGGTCCTGCTGGTCCTGCTGGTCCTGCTCATTCTGCTCGTGCTCCTGGTCTTGCTGACCCTGCTGCTGGTGCTTACTCTGCTGCTGCTCATCCTGGTCTTACTGCTGCTGCTGCTGCTGATCCTGCTGCTGCTGCTGCTTATGATCCTGCTGGTGATGATGATGATGATGATGATGATGATGATGATGATGATGGTGTGGAGGAGCAGCCCATGCAACCTCAAAGTCCCTCTGATGAGGGCCCATATGGCCCTGCCAGAGGGAGGAAGAGGCAGACGCGTGATAAGGAGAGGAGGCAATACTTCATTGAGGAGGAACATGAGGATGAGGTGCTGGAGTGGCTGAGAGAGAACGACTATCTGTGGCGGAAGGGACACCGGCTGTACAGGGACACCAAGCGGAAGCAGGCTGCTTGGAGAGAGAGGGCGGAGAGTCTGGACTACACATCAGATGTGCTCCTCGGCTGGTGGAAGCACATGCACACCTGCTACGGGAAGCTGCACCGCAAAAAATCTGGCCAGGCCAGGGTTAAGCTGATGGACAGAGAGAACTACGTCATGGCCAAGTGCAGCTTCCTGGAGTGTGAGGTCCGCCACCGAGGAGCACCAGGAGCCCAAATCTCTACCCTCTCTCTCCGGCAGCGTGCTGCGACCCAGTCGTCTTCCGGCTGAGAGTCAGTCCCTGTCTCCATGCAGGTATCTGTGGAGCGTGCCACGGCGGAGAACCCCTGGTCAGGTGTTGAAAGCATGGTGGAGACTGATGAGGACTCCCTGGTGCGGTGGGAGAAAGGAGACATCGAGTCCACCGCTGCCGGAGCCGCATCCACCCACACCTCCGCCACCACAGTAAGGCAGAGAGCCGGACCGCAGGAGAGGCAGAGCCACAAGGTCCTGGTGGAGATCAGGGACACCATCCGCACCAGCATAGGTCTCCTCTCTCAGCTGGTCCTCATCGAATCCTCCTCCTCCAACCGCAAGCCCTTCCTCAATTATGTGAACCAGACCCTCAAGGAGATGGCGGATCCCCAGTACCAGGTGGTGAAGGAGAGGATCACCACGCTGCTTAACAACCCTCCAGACCCAGAGGCACCTGCTCCCACCCAGTCCAGGTCTGCTCCTCCACACCAGGTGATGTCCCTCCCATACCAAGGCTTCCCACACCCTCTCACCTACCAGGGCTACAGCTACCCAGAGGTCCAGCAGCACAGACAGCAGCCCTTACAAATGCATGCACAGAGTCATCGGGCGACACCACTGCCACCGGTTCCAATGATGCCACCGATGCCAACCTCAAAAGTCCTCACCCCGCTGCAGAGCAGGAAGCCCCACTACACTGCACCTTCTTCCATCCCACAGCCAAGCCCGGCCTCAGAAAATCTGTCCTCAGTACTGGGGCTGACACCCCATGGCATGGAGGAAGGACTTCTCAGCATCGCGGGGCTGAGCCAACTGTCCAACACCTTCCTCAACACACCGTCCCCTGTTGTCCTCTCGGGGCTAGGCACTCCAATAACACCTCAGACCAGCACTGCAGCAGCACCCACCTCCACAGCACCTGCTCCCTAACACCTAAGCCTGGGCACACACCTCCGAGTGACCAAGAGGAGTGCCAGAGACTGGCTGCCTGGATATTTGTGGACTTTATTTGGACACTTGACTTGCGTCATGTTTATTTTACAGCTTGTTATTAATAAAGTTTATCTTTGTTTCACACACTTGCTTCATTAATATTTTTCGATAAAGTCTTGGTGGAAACTTTTAGAAATGGTTTAGCCTTTGCATGCTTGTGGGATGGGTTAAGATAGGAGTGGGATGGGCAGGGATACCTGTGGGATGGGTTAAGATAGCTGTGGGATGGGAAGTGATACCTGTGGGATGGGTTAAGATAGCTGTGGGATGGGAAGGGATACCTGTGGTATGTTTTACGATAGCTGTGGGATGGGAAGGGATACCTGTGGGATGGG
>BLBF01000020.1:20322785-20373107 GCA_015471245.1 Laticauda colubrina | reverse complement strand
CAGAATTCCTAGTAACGGTTTATGGCCCTTTACGATTGAAAATGTTCTTCCATAGAGGTACTCATGAAAACGTTTCACTCCGGCGACAATTGCCAGGGCTTCTCTGTCCAGTTGACTATAGTTACGTTCTGTTTTAGACAGAGTCTTTGAGTAATAATCGATGGGTACCTCTCTCCCATCTGGCAATTGGTGGCTCAGGATGGCACCGACTCCAAACGGTGAGGCGTCGCAGGTGACTGTCAATGGAAGTGTGTTACTAAACTAGATAAGAATGGTGTTTGAGGTTAATAAATTTTTTATTCTCTGGAATGCCTTTTGTTCTCTATGACCCCAAGTCCAATTAGTTTTCTTATCCAGCAAACGGTGTAATGGTTCTGCTATCGTTGCTTTGTGTGGGAGGAATACGTTATAGAAATTTATTAGACCCAAAAATGCCTGCAATTCCGTTTTGTTTTTTGGCTGTGGTGCATCTTTAATAGCCTTGACCTTTTTTTCTGTGGGGTGTATACCCTCTCCGTCAATTAAGTAGCCCAGAAATTCGACACGATCAGTCATTAAGCAGCATTTTTCTTTTTTAACTTTCAGGCCGGATTCTCTAAATATTGTTAGCACTTCTCTTAGTCTTTTTTCTAGTTGAGTCGTATCTTTAGCCAAAATTAGGACGTCGTCAAAATATGGTACGACCCCTTTTATTCCGTTTAATAGGTGTTCAATGAGGCTTTGGAAAACGCCTGGGGCAATGCTTACTCCAAATTGAAGTCTGTTAAACTTGAATGCCCCTTTGTGAATTACTATTGTCTATGCCTTGGCCATTAATGGGTCTATTGGAAGCTGTTGGTATGCTTGTGCTAAATCTAGTTTGGCAAAAAAATTTCCTCCCCCAAGTGAGTGTAACAAATGTACAACTGGCACAGGGTATGCGCTTTGTTGCAGCGCATGGTTCAGGGTAGCCTTGTAGTCCCTGCAGATGCGTACCGACCCATCAGGTTTAACTGGTGTTACTATTGGCGTCTCCCACCTAGCATGGTCAATAGGTTCCAAGACCCCTTGGTCAATTAATTTATTCAATTGTTCCGCTATTTTTGCTTTTAAGGCAAAGGGAACTCGTCTGGCCTTTAATCTTCTAGGGGCCACCTGGGGGTCTAAACTAAAGGAAATTGGGGTCCCCCGATACCTGCTTAAGGCCCTGTCACACTGCCCAATGGATGCAAAACGGACACAACGGACGAGCAAAATGTTCCATCCGTTGTTATCCGCTCTCAAAAGGGGCAAAAATTTGCATAACTGGAGCGGATAACACGGACGTGGAGAGGACGCAGAGTGGATGGAAAGCAGATGCGGAACGGAAGCCCAGCGGATGGAAGCGGATGGGAGCAGATGGCACATCCGCAAGGCTTCCGGGGGGTCTCAGCAAAGCGGACGCGGAATGGAAAGAGCAGATGCACAGCGGATGCACAGCGGATGAAGCGGATGCAGAGCGGAAGCCTAGCGGATGCACAGCGGAAGCCTAACGGATGCCTGGCATTAATTGCGCATGCGGGGGGGATGCATTGCGTAAGCCACGCGGATATAAAGGGAAGCAGCTTGCACGTGGCCAGCATTCGGAGGAAAGACCTGCTGCAGGATACATCGAGTCCTTGCCTGCCCTGCCTGCCAGCCTGCCTGCAAGCCTTGCTGCCAGCCTTCCTGCCAGCTTGCCTCCAAGTCTCCTGGCCAGCCTCCCTGCCAGCCTTGCTCTCTGCCTGCCTGCCAGCCTTGCTGCCAGACTGCCTTCCAGCCTCCCTGCCAGTCAGTCTGCCTGCCAGCCTTGGTGCCTGCCAGCCTTCCTGCCAGCCTTCCTGCCTGCCTTGGTGCCAGGCTTCCTGCCAGCCTTGTTGCCAACATTCTTGCCAGCCTTGGTGCCTGCCAGCCTCCCTGCCAGCCAGCAACCCCACAACCATGGGGAAGAAGCGAAAGTCTCAGCAACTTGCCGCCATCCCTGGCAAGAGGGACAAGGCCACCCTACCACCCCCTGTCCCTGACTCTGCGTCTGCTGGGGCTTCTGCTGCTCGGGCTTGATCTTCTGGTGCTGGAGCTTCTGCTAAAGCTGCTCCTGGCGGTAGTGCTTCTGCTGCTGCGTACTCTGCTGAAGCTGTTCCTGGTCCTGCTGGTCCTTCTGGTTCTCCTGGTCCTGCTCGTCCTGCTGGTCCTGCTCATCCTGCTCGTGCTACTGGACTTGCTCGTACTGCTCGTCCTACTCGTGCTCCTGGACTTGCTCGTCCTGCTCGTCCTGCTCGTGCTCCTGGTCCTGCTGGTGCTGCTGGTGCTGCTGGGGCTCCTGGTGCTTACTCTGCTGCTGCTGATCCTGGTCCTGCTGATCCTTCTGCTGCTGCTGCTGATGATGATGATGATGATGATGATGATGATGATGATGATCCTGCTGCTGCTGCTGCTGCTGCTGATGATGATGATGATGATGATGATCCTGCTGCTGATGCTGATGCTGCTGGTGGTGGTGGTGTGGAGGAGGAGCCCCTACCACCTGGGAGCCCCTCTGATGAGGGCCCATCTGCTCCTGCCAAAGGGAGGAAGAGGCATATGCGGGGACGGGAGAGTAGGCAATACTTCATCGAGGAGGAACACGAGGATGAGGTGCTGGAGTGGCTGAGAGAGAATGACTATCTGTGGAGGAAGGGACACCGGCTGTACAGGGACACCAAAAGGAAGCAGGCTGCTTGGAGAGAGAGGGCGGAGAGTATGGGTTACACTTTGGAGGTGCTCCTCGGCTGGTGGAAGCACATGCACACCTGGTATGGGAAGCTGCACTGAAGAAATCTGGCCAGGCCACGGTTAAGCTGACGGACAGAGAGACCTACGTCATGGCCAGGTGCAGCTTCCTGGAGGATGAGATCCGCTACCGAGGAGCACCAGGAGCCCCTCTGTCTACCTTCTCTCTCCGGCAGCCTGCTGAGAACCAGTCCTCTTCCAGCCGAGAGTCAGTCCCTGTCTCCAAGCAGGTTTCTGTGGAGTGTGCCACGGCGGAGAACCTGCGGACAGGTGTTGTAACCGTCGTGGAGCACGTGGAGAACTCCCTGGTGCGGTGGGAGAAAGGACATCAAGTCCACCACAGTCGTAGCTGCATCCACCACCCCCAGTTCCGCCTCCACAGAAAGGCAGAGAGCCAGACAGCAGGAGGGGCAGAGCCACACTGTCCTCCTGGAGATCAGGGACACCATCCGCACCAGTATAGATCTCCTCTCTCAGGTGGTCAACACTGACTCCTCATCCTCCAACCGCAAGCCCTTCCTCACCTATGTCAACCAGACCCTCAAGAATATGGACGAACCCCAGTACCAGGTGGTGAAGGACCGGATCACCGAGCTGCTTCACAACCCTCCAGATCCAAGGAACCTGCTCCCACCCAGTCCAGGTCTGCTCCTCCACCCCAGGTGATGTCCCTCCCATTCCAAGGCTTCCCACAGCCCCTCACCTACCAGGACTACGGCTACCAGGAGGTCCAGCAGCAAAGGCAGCAGCCCTTCCCAGTCCAGGTACAGAGTCATCGGACGACACCATTGCCACCGGTTCCACTGATGCCACCGATGCCACCCACAACAATGATGCCACCGATGACAGCGATGCCACCCACGCCAGTCGTCACCCAGCTGCAGACCAGACAGCCCCACTACACTACTCCTTCCTCCACCCCACAGCCAAGCCCGGCCTCAGTACATCTCTCATCAGTACTGGGGCTGACACCCCATGGCATGGAGGAAGGACCTCTCAGCATCGCGGGTCTGAGCCAGCTGTCTGAGAGCTTCCTCAACACACCATCCCCTGTTGTCCTCTCGGGGCCAGGCACCCCAATGACGATACAGACCAGCACTCCAGCACCACCCACCTCCACAGCACCTGGACCATTCACCCCTGGGACTGGGCACACCTCCAAGTGACCAATAAGAGTGCCAGCGACTGGATAGCTGGCTACCTGTGGACTTTATTTGGACACTTGACTTGGGTCATTTTTATTTTACAGCTTGTTTTTCAACAAAGTTTATCTTTGATTCATACACTTGCTTCATTTCATTTTTTTAATAAAGTCTTGGTGGAAACTTTTAGAATTGGCTTAAGCCTTTGCATGCTTGTGGGATGGGTTAAGATAGCAGTGGGGTGAGCAGGGATACCTTTGGGATGGGTTAAGATAGCTGTGGGATAGATAAACCTCCAGTGCAAGCATAGTGGGACTGTACGGTCCACCCTCCTAGGTGCCACACCTTTGGCCCTTCATTAGTAAGCATTGATCCACACATTGAACATAAACACAACTATTTATTAAATGCCCTGTTCATTGTAGGCCCACCCAACATACATGGCCCAATCTCATCCGTGTGATGAGACAGGCTGAAGGAAGCACCCATTAATCATCTATCATCCTGTCTTGCCACTCCACTGCTCCAGCTGGGGAGTTGCACCAGTGTTTCAGGAGGTTGCGCTGCTTCTTCCCTTCATGTGAGGCTCTGTTGGGGCCTTGCACAACCTGAGTGTCTATCAGGTTTCACCCTTGCCTCCATTCCCCAGGCTCCATGTCCCCATTGCCTTGCTGGAGGTCCACAAGCCTGTTCTGCAAGACTGGGTAGCGGGTGCGCATGAGATTGTGCAGGATGCAGCAAGCTTTCACAATCCTCCTCACGGTCTCTGGGCGATACTGCATGGTGATGAGAAGTACGTGGAACCTATTGGCCAGGATGCCAAAGGTGTTCTCCACCACCCGCCTTGCCCTGGAGAGTCTGTAGTTGAAGATCCTCTCTTTTCGGATGAAGTATCTTGAAGTGTAGGGCTTCATGAGGTTGGTTCTGAGGGAGAAGGCGTCATCCCCCATGATGAAGTAGGACACATCTTGCGTGTCGTTGGGCAGGGGTTCTGGATCTGGGAAGCCCATGATGAGGTTGCCTTCCAGCTCCTCCTTGAGGTCACTGGCGTTGTATACCTGGGCATCTGAACATGAGCCGCTGCCTGAAACATCAATGTGCATGAACTTGTAGTCAGCATCGACCATGGCAAAGAGGACGATGCTGAAGAAGCCCTTGTAGTTGAAATAAGTGGAGCCCGACTTGGGTGGTGCTTTGCAGGCCACGTGCTTGCCATCGATGGCTCCAACGGTGTGTGGGAAGTTCCACCTCTGATACCACTGCTCTGCAACTTTCTTCCATCCTTCATCAGTGGAGGGGCACTGGAGGAGCTCCTGCAGGTATTCTTCGATGATGGCCTGAACCACTTCTCTGACCACAATGCTGATGGTGTTGTGTGGCACCCTCCAGCCATACTGCATGCTCCTGTAGGTGGTCCCTGAGGCCAGGTGGCACAGAGTCAGTGCCACCTTGAGCCCAGGTTCCAAGCTGGGCCGGAAGCTGGTGTTTGCCTTGGTCAACCTGGGTGTCAGCCAATGCACAACTTTGTCAAACATGGCTGGAGGCATCCTCATGAAGTTCTGGAATGCCCGAGTGTCTTCATTCCTGAGCTCCACCATCAGCTTGTGGTACAGTCTGTACTCTGCTCTTCTGGTGATCCATCTTCAGACCCAGATGCTTCTTAGCCGCCTCCTTTTCTTCCCGTAGTAGAGTTCACAGAGCCTGTAGATGGCTTCACATTGTTGCTGAAGGATGGTGGCTGTCAAAAGGACTGTGTTATGATCCACGGTGGACATGACTGGATGCTGTGGAAGAGCAAGAGTCAGATGAAGGCTGCAGAGGTCTGCACAGCTAGGCTGCTGGTCTGAAAGTGAGATGCAGGTGAGTTGCTCCCCCTTTTTATAGGCAGTATAGGTGTCCCTTTGCATCCTCTAGGCATCCTCTAGGCATCTTCGAGGCATCTTCTAGACATCCTTAATATCCAAGATAGGTCCCCTCTGCGAACGTTTTTTCCATTTTAAACACTTTGTTTCCGTGCTGCATCCGTTCTGCATCCATTCTGCGTCCGTTCTGCTTCCTCCCTGCGTCCGAGCGGATGCGAGTTGCACGGATGCAGAACAGATGCCTAGCGGTTATAGCCGATGCGTAACGGATGCAGAACGGATGCCTAGCGGATGCCTAGCGGATGCAGAACGGATGAATTGGGTACATTTTCCGCACAAAAGTGTTGATCAGCTCAAAACTTTCTGAGCGGATGAAACATCAATAAACGGATGCTGGACGGATAGAGAGGAAGCAAAACGGAGGCAGTGAGTACATCGCGTTTTCCAACGGATGGCAACCTTTTTTGTCCGTTTTACATCCTCTTTGCATCCATTGGTGCAGTGCGACAGGGGCTTTAGGGTGCCATCGAAAACATCCTGGAACTCGTGAATCAGGCTTTCTTCCCAGTCGGTTGCGGCTACTCGGTCCACTCTGGTCATTCCGATGCCCAATGGTGCGAACCATTCGATACCCAGGAGGCTGGGTCAGTCTCAGTCGACTATTGTTAGAGGCAGGACTTCGACGTGCTGCTTGTAGGCGACTCGGAAATGTCCTAGACCTACCATAGGGATTAGATTCCCTTGGTAGTCCTTCAGAGTTAATTTTTGTTTCTGGAGTTCTTTTAATTTGATATTTGGGACCAGTCATCTGATTGTGTCCCACAACACCATTGACAGGAAAGATCCTGAATCAACTTCCATCTCACAGGGGCTACCTTCAATTTTTACGATGATTTTGACTTTTCTGCTGTTTTCTGTCTGAGCGCTTCCAATAGTGACAGTTTGATGGGTCTTTTCTCGGTTACTGGCTCGTTTGTTGCACTCCCACTTTCTCTCAGCTTGCTTCAATTCAGCTTGTGGTGGAGAGTTACTGCATCTCTTTGGGCTGTTATTTTTGCGATTCCTACAGACTTTCTCAATGTGTCCCCTTTTCTTGCAAGCTCGGCAGATGGCATCAAGGAATCTGCAATCGGCTCGAGGGTGGTTTCCTCCACAGTCAGCGCATTCCCACCACTTTCTTTTTTTGCGCCTTTTTTTGTTGACATACAGGCGGTGGACCTCATCATCATCATCTTCGGATTCTGATGTTTTGTCAAAATCTTCGTGATGTGTGGTGACAGAAACTTGCTTCTTTCCTCTGGCTAGGATCGTTTCATCATTATTCGAATTCATTTGCTTCATAGTGGCCGCTGACGTTTTTGCGGCTTCTGCGGCTGTGGCTTCTGCGATTGCTTCAGCCACTGTTATATTGGGTTTATTTAGCAATTTACTTTGTAAATTAGAGTCTTTTCGGCCTAGTACCACTTGATCTCGCATGGCTTCATCTAAGTTCAGGAACTCGCACACTCCCCCCAGTTGTCGGAGAGCTGCCACAAAGTCAGCGATGGTCTCGCCTTCTTTTTGGTCCCTTCGGTAGAACTCATGCCGTTTGATGAGATTTGACACTACTGGTGCGTAGTGGGCCTTTAGCATCTGCTGGAGTTCAGGCCAGGTCATTTGTTTTACGTCTCTGGGCTTCGCCAATGCTTTGGCCATCTTGAACACAGTTGGTCCACAATGCGTTAGGAAGACAGCCCTCTTACGCAGGTCTGAGATCTCCTCCATCTCGTTGCTTTCTAAATACATTTGAAAACGATCTACGTAGGATTCCCAATCCTCTTCATTGGGATTGAAGGGTGCGGGCGGTGCATTATTTCCGGCCATCACTTCTAGCCTGGATTTCAATTCACTGCGTGCACAATCTCATGTTTTAGGATGATCCCATCCTCATCACCAGTGTTCCGTCCGGAAAAACATGAGGTAGACCGGGTTCCAACAGTAAATGTATTTATTTCACTATTTACAGCAAACGGAACAGTCTCTATATACGGCTTGCCTATCGGCTTGTAGCCAATGACAATTACTTGACTTTGCCGCCTTTTGGCGGTTCTCCTGGATTGGTTCTTAGTGAACCAATCCCATGTAGGCCTTTCTGGCCAATCACATTTGAGACATTTGGAGTAAACCATTTTATATGGAACACACTGTATATAGAAAGAAATAGAAAAAGGGTATTTCAGTAAGATATATAGAGATACATGCAGATATAGATCTTTTAATTGACTACTGGATTACTGCTCTAAGTTAAATGTGAATTAAGAAATTAAAAAGGTGGGCTTTTGTCTTTCCTTCTCTACTGGGGTTATATTTGAGGTTATAATTACTTTGATTGTATTGTGTATTGAACTAAGGAAATATAGTGATAAATAAGTTTTGATTACAATATTAAGAGATTAAGGAGAGTATATATCTAGGAGATTATATATAAATGGAAATTATTCCCCTTTTATTATAGATAAAAGGAAAAAAAATAAATTTAATACTTTGTGCATAAGGAAAGGCAGGAGGGCTTTGTCTGAGTAGGATATTGTTAGATATATATTGATATTGACTTTGAGATAGAGAAAGGATAACAAGTGGTGCTAATTCTATATAATTATAATAAAGAGATTTGAAAAGAAGAAGGAATAAATTGAAAGTAAGAGATTAGTTTAAAATATATTGTAAAGGAGATAATAAAATAGGTAGAAATAAATAGAGCTTGAAAATAAAACAAGTTCCATGACATCAGCCTGGGAAACGACAAAGAAGACAACATGTAGTCCAACATTAACAATTACATCACCTGCGGGTCAAAAGGCAGTTGAAGGAATGTCAGAGGCAGAGAAACAAACTGTAGCCAATATGCAAACAATACAGGCTTCGTTAATGACCATTCAAGAAACCATGCTTAAAATGCAAGAACAAAAGATAAAAATGCAAGAGAATATTTTGCAAAATCATATGGAATTGAAAGGCAATATTAATAAATTAGAAGACAAAGTTGATACTATATAGCAAACAATCCAAAAGAATGAGCAGAAACTAGAAGAGGTGGAACTTAGAACAGTACAAAATGAAAAGAAACTGGAACTAATGGACAACAAGATGATGACAATAAATAAAAGATGAGAAGAACAAATTATCCACCTAGAGATGGACCGCACTGCCAATTACTTGAGGTTTCAAAATATCATTGAAAGTAGAGATGAAGATCTGAATGTGCTTATGGCAGAATTACTTGTGCCAGCTTTACAAAGGGAGACCTGAGAGATCCTGCTAGAAATTGACAGGTTCAAACGAGTTACGCTTGACGTAGCAGGTTACCCAGGGAAGTCCACATGCGATTTGCCAGGAAACAAGTACCTGACATATTATACAAGATAACGCGAGACGAACTGTTGGTTTATAAAAGAAGTGCAAACCCTGAAACAGGTTTCCAAGAAGGTGCATGAACAGAGAAAAGACTATAGGTTTTTGGCAACAGAACTTATCCAGAAGAACATAATGTTTTGATGGTTAATTCCAGAAGGCTTGTTGGTAACATGGCAGGAAAAGAGGATCAGATAGATAACTTAGACAAGGAGCAAGATTTCTATGAGCAGATTGGAGGAACAGAAGAAGAAAGCAGCGGTAGAGAGGAGCTAGAGACAGAAAGCCAAGAACAACAACAACAGCAAGATATAGGAGGCCTAGAACAAGAAGGAGAGTACAAGGAGGAGATGGAAGAAAGAAGATTAAGAACACATCTGCAAAGAGAGACTAGAATTAACAGAAGGCAGACAATATCCCACAAGTAGAAAGACGGAAATGAAAACGAAGCTATTATCATTAAACATAAATGATCTAAACTCACCTATTAAAAGGGAACAGATACTATCTAGATTAGCCAAATAGAAATTAGAACTAGTATGCCTGCAAGAAGTTCATATTAAAAAACAATTTTTGAAAGATTTAGAATATCCTAAATTAGTAAGGTTATTTGTAGCCCTGGCAGATCAAAAACAGAAAGGGATAGCAATATATGTTAAAAAAGAAATTAAGGCAGTAGAAAAATATGTCGACCCACAAGGGAGAATTTTGATACTTGAACTAGAATTAGGGTATAAGTCAATGTTATTAGTTACAGTTTATGCGGATTTACATGAGAGAATTGTTGAGATGGGACATGATAATGTATGCATTGTGGAAGATCTTAATGCGATATAAGGAAGGATTATTTAGTAATGCAAAGAACAAAAAGAAAAGGAAAATTTTGCCCAGATCCTTTTTCAATATGACACAGGAACTAAATAGATAGATCAATGGAGGAGAATAAATTTGGGGAAAAAAGAATTCACATTCTACATTAACCCACACAAATTAAAAAAAATAAAAAAAAATTAAAAAAAGAAAATTAAAAAAAACATTATTTGAAAAGACTAAACTGGATCTCACCTATGGAAGCTATATTATATCCAAATACAAGGGACATTTAAAAAATGATTAGATATAAAGAATTGGTAGATGAACAGGGGGAATTAAAAACACTGGATAAACTTAAAGAACAAGGGATAATATTATATTGGTGGGTATATTTGCAAATTCAAACTAAATTTAAGAAAGATGTAAAGGAGCTAGGGATAGATAAAGATTTACAAAAATTGGAGCAAATCTTGACAGGCAAGGATATAAAATTTATAACACAAACATATAATTATTTACTGGAGGTAGAACTAGAGGAGGAAATTGTTAAGGGACCAATGATTGACTGGGCGAGAAAAGTGGGTCATAATATAAATTTGAATGAGTGGGAAAAGAAACCAGAATGCTGGAAGTGCAAACAAAAGAAAGGAACATTTTTCCATATGTAGTGGCAATGTATAGAGGTCAAAAAATACTGGAGGAAAATATTTAATATTTTAAATATTTAAAGATAAAAGATACTTTATTGTACACATCTTAACTGCAGCAAGAATCACGTTATCCCAGAATTGGAAGAGTGATAAAATACCACCAGATGAAGTATTGATTCAAAAAATAATGGACAGTGCTAAACTAGATAAATTCACTATGGAACTGAAAGGCAAAGAGGATCGAGAATACTATGTGACATGGGAGAGGTGGTACGAATGGGTGAAGGATAAGGATAAAAATAATGTATAGTCACAAAATAAGAAACATGTATGTACAATGACACAATAACTGTTAATGAAAATGAGATTTTTGTATTTTTTGTTGTTAAAGAATAATTATTTTTAAAAAATGGATGATAGATTTCTTCTACTGTGAGTTTTTTCTCAGTCCAGTACCACTGTTCTACAAGTAGAGAATAAGTATCATTCTTCAGATCAAATAGAACAATAAAGCACATACTCAGATATGTAATATTCTAACTAAAATAACCATGTTATTTACATTTCATTTTGTCATTTGAATCAATGAGAAAACATTGATGGGCTTAATTGTAGAAAATACTGATCAGAATAAAACTATTGTCCCACAAACAATATATTACAAAGTTTTTTTTCAGAAAAATTGAGTAAAATACTGAATTTAATGAAAGGTATTTCTTGTGGAGAGTTGCAGCTTAAGCCCATGTCACACTGAACCAACGGATGCAAAGAGGATGTAAAACGGACAAAAAAGCTTGCCATCCGTTCGAAAACGCGATGTACCCACTGCCTCCGTTTTGCTTCCTCTCTATCCGTCCAGCATCCGTTTATTGACGTTTCATCTTTTGCGTGGAAAATATATCCAGTTCATCCATTCTACATCCGCTACGCATCCGCTATGCATCCGTTACGCATCCGCTATATCCGCTAGGCATCCGCTACCATCCGCGGAACTCGCATCCGCTCGGACGCAGGGAGGAAGCGGAACGGACACGGAACGGATGCAGAACGGATGCCTAGTGGATGCAGAATGGAAACAAAGCGTTTAAAATGGAAAAAACGTTCGCAGAGAGGACCTATCTCGGATATTAAGGATGTCTAGAGGATGTCTAGAGGATGCCTAGAGGATGCCAAGTGGAAAACCTATGCTGCCTATAAAAAGGGGGAGCAACTCACCTGCATCTCACTTTCAGAACAGCAGCCCAGCGGTGCAGACTTCTGCAGCCTTCATCTGCCTCTTCCTCTTCCACAGCATCCAGTCATGTCCACCGTGGATTGTAACAAAGTCCTTTTGGCAGCCACCATCGTTCTGCAACAGTGCGAAGCCATCTGCAGGCTCTGTGAACTCTACTGCGAGAAGAAAAGGAGCCACCCAAAAAGAGTCTGGATCCGAAGATGGTTCACCAGAAGAGCAGAGGACGGACTGTACAACAAGCTGATGGTGGAGCTCAGGAGTGAAGATACTTGGGTGTTCCAGAACTTCATGAGGATGCCTCCAGCCATGTTTGACGAAGTTGTGCAGTGGCTGACAACCAGGTTGACCAAGGCAAATACCAGCTTCCGGGCCAGCCTGGAACCTGGGCTCAAGGTGGCACTCACTCTGTGCCACCTGGCCTCAGGGACCTCCTACAGGAGCATGCAGTACGGCTGGAGGGTGCCATCCAACACCATCAGCATTGTGGTCAGAGAAGTGGTGCAGGCCATCATCGAAGAATACAAGGAGAAGCTCCTCCAGTACCCCTCCACTGAAGAAGGATGTAAGAAAGTTGCAGAGCAGTGGTATCAGAAGTGGAACTTACCACACACCATTGGAGCCATAGATGGCAAACACGTGGCCTGCAAATCTCCAGCCAAGTCGGGGTCCACTTATTTCAACTACAAGGGCTTCTTCAGCATCATCCTCTTCGCCATGGTCAATGCTGACTACAAGCTCATGTACATCGATGCTTCAGGCAATGGCTCATCTTCAGATGCCCAGGTATACAACGCTAGTCACCTCAAGGAGGAGCTGGAAGGCAACCTCATCGTGGGCTTCCCAGATCCAGAAACCCTGCCCAACGACACACAAGATGTGCCCTACTTCATCGTGGGGGATGATGCCTTCTCCCTCACAACCTACCTCATGAAGCCCTATACCTCCAGACACCTCACCCGTGAAGAGAAGATCTTCAACTACAGGCTGTCCAGGGCAAGGTGGGTGGTGGAGAATGCCTTTGGCATCCTGGCCAACAGGTTCCAGGTACTTCTCACCACCATGCAGCATTGCCCAGAGACCGTGAGGAGGATCATGGAAGCTCGCTGCATCCTGCACAATCTCATGCGCACCCGCTACCCAGTCTTGCAGAACAGGCTCATGGACCTCCAGCAAGGCAATGGGGACATGAAGTCTGGGGAATGGAGGCAAGGGCGAAATCTGATAGACACTGAGGATGTGCAAGGCCCCAACAGAGCCTCACATGAAGCGAAGAAGCAGCGCAACCTTCTGAAACACTGGTGCAACTCCCCAGCTGGAGCAGTGGAGTGGCAAGACAGGATGGTAGATGCTTAATGGATGCTTCCTTCAGCCTGTCTCATCACACTGATGAGATTGGGCCATGTATGTTTGGTTGGCCTACAATGAACAAGGCGTTTAATAAAGAGTTGTGTTTATGTTGACATGTGTGGATAATTGTTACATTATTATTGATAATAAAGGGCCGTAGGTGTGGCACCTGGGAGGGTGGACCATACAGTCCCACTATGCTTGCACTGGAGGTTTATCTATCCCACTGCTATCCTAACCCATCCCATAGCTGTTACCCATCCCACAGGTATCCTAACCCATCCCAAAGCTATCCTTACCCCTCCCACAAGCATGCAAAGGCTTTAACCATTTCTAAAAGTTTCCACCAAGACTTTATTAAAAAAAAGAAATGAAGCAAGTGTGTGAATCATAAATAGACTTTATTAACAACAAGCTATAAAACAAAAATGAGTCTCTGGCACTCCTCTTGGTCGCTCAGTCTCCGGGGTGAAGGGTGCAGGTGCTGTGGAGGTGGCTGGTGCTGGAGTGCTTGTCATCAGCTCCTCCAGAAGCAGAAGCAGCAGAAGCACCAGCACCAGAAGAGCGAGCCCGTGCTGCAGAAGCCCCAGGAGAACCAGAGTGAGGGCCAGGGGGCGGGATGGTAGCAGATGGCTGAGGCTTGCTGTGCTTCCGCATGGTTGTGGGGTTGCTGGCTGGCAGGGAGGCTGGCAGGAACCAAGGCTGGCAGGAAGGCTGGCAGGCAGGCAGGCACCAAGGCTGGCAGGCAGAAATGAACCACGGCTGGTAGGCAGACATGAACCAAGGCTGGCAGGAAGGCAGGCAGCAAGGCTTGCAGGCAGGCTGGCAGCAAGGCTGGCAGGGAGGCTGGCAGCATGGCTGGCAGGGAGGCTGGCAGCAAGGCTGGCAGCAAGGCTGGCAGGAAGACATGCAGGCAGGGCAGGCAAGGCAGTCGATGTGTCTGGCAACAGGTCTTTCCTCTGAATCCTGTTTCCGAGCTGCTTCCGTTATATCCGCGGGGCTGACGCAATGCATCCTCCCCGCATGCGCAATTAACGCCAGGCATCCATTAGGCTTCTGCTGTGCATCCGCTAGACTTCCGTTGTGCATCTGCTTCATCCGTTCGGCGTCCGCTGTGCATCCGCTGTATCCGTTCCGCGTCCGCTTCGCTGAGGCCTCCCGGAAGGCCTGCGGTTGTGCCATCCGCTCCCATCCGCTTCCATCTGCTGGGCTTCCATTCCGCATCCGCTTTGCATCCGCCCTGCCTCCTCCCCACGTCCGTGTTATCCGCTCCGGTTATGTAAATTTTTGCCCCTTTTGAGAGCGGATAACAACGGATGGAACATTTTGCTCGTCCGCTGTGTCCTTTTTGCATCCGTTGGCCAGTCTGACATGGGCTTTACATTCTAAATATGTGCTCATTTTTATTTATTATAAACAAATAATTTCATTTCTATTGTTATACAGATTTTTTTTTTAAAAAAAAGTCTGATATCAACAGTTCTGATAACATAATCATGTGGGGTTTTTTGGCTCTCATCTGCATCTGTAATCTTAGAATAGAATTCTTTATTGGCTAAGTGTGATTGGATACCCAAGGAATTTTGTCTTTGGTGCATAAGCTGTCATAAACATAAAGAAAATATAAAATACATTCATCAACAATCATAAGATACAACACTTAGTGATAATCATAGGTTACTAATAAGCAAACAAATCATGCTAGGGAATGCCATAGCATCACGATGTCAAAAGCATGATGAATATATGGATGTCCATGGACACTATACATGTTTCATCTGCATTTGAAAAATCATTCCTCTTGCAAATACTTGTTTCCCCAAACCTGACAAAATATCTAAAAAGCAGATTGTCAGTAGCACCTGGCACTCTAGTAGCAGAGAAACAGGAAAATATTCCTTGAATAGAGAAAAAAATGCTCAGAAAGAAACAGTCAGATACAAAGGTCAGATTGATGGCAGGGGAAATGGGATTGCTCAGAATATATTTCAACAATTTCTGCCACTTGCCTCCATCATTCCAAGTCCAGGTGTCATGAACTTGCTGCCCATAAATCTAAGCTGAATTAAACATCTCTAACAGTTATCAACTCCATTGAGAAGATTGCAGTAGGTCCCGCAAATGGTCCATTGTAAAGATGTAGCAAGCTCTGAGCTGAATGCTATTGAGTATAAGAGTTTTCAGTAAGAGGTCCATGATACGTAAATAGTTAGGCCAAAGAAGTTTACAGAACAATTTGTCAAAACCTTTATCAATTTCTGGCTGCTGATAGTTTCCCAAGACAGGTTTTTTTTTCAGATTAAGTTAAAAAAAAAATAACATTATTGACCCTCTTCTGAAATGATTCATTGGAAATTGTTTTATCTGTTATGAGATCACAACTTTTCTCTTTTCTCTGATCAAAGCAAAAAAAATCATAAAGACTAGCCATAAGTGGTGACACCTACCCACTACATAAAATATACCATTCTAGATTGGAAACCCTTTATGGACTTTTTGCTAAAAGTGGATGAAAATGAGGTGGTAATCTCCAGATATACAGATTAAAAAGGGCTGTATGGGGGAAGAAGGAAACTATGTTATGTAAATGCGGGGGGGGGGGGGACAAAAACAGTATTAATTATGTTTGTAACTGCTGTGAAGAAAATTAGAAGTTGCTTCTCTAAATATTTTTTCTTTCTCTTGATCTAAACTGTCATTCACGTTTTTCTATCTTTACCCTTTCTATTTTTATATGTTTCTCTCTTTCCTGAGAATGAAGGGACTTATATGGGCCATCTATACATATATGGGCCATCTATACATGGCGCCTCATATTTCAAAGAGACGCTGCTGAGTCCCATAGATATTATCAGTTTTCTCTACTTTATATGATTACCATTTACTAGAATAGTCTTTCTTTTTTTTCTCAGGACCCCTTCCCACTTTTAAAAATTATGGAGAACCCCAAAAGATCCTCCATTTTTATGAGTTATATTTATCAATATTTAACACATTAAAAATTAAAAGTGATGCAGTCACTACACTCACTATTGTCTGGTGGAATTTTAATACTGCATAATTTTTCAACGTAAGCTGGGAAATTATTCTGGTATCATGGGCCCCTGAGTGGATCTTGAGAGACCTCAACCATACTTTATGGTTACTTTAAACTGTTCTACTGTTTTATAGGTGTCTTTATACTGTTTTAATAGATGTCTATAACTTTGATTATTTCCTTTGACAACATTCCATAGCTTAAGATAATTTCCAAATGAATAAATATATAAGCTATAGAAGGTATGAGGGGGGGAAAACTGTGGGATCCTCAAGATATTAAGAGTGCAATGGAGCATTTTTATATTGTAGGTGTCACATCTGCATTTTTCTCCAAGGAAGCTATACTACAGAATAGATTCATCTAACTCAATATTTTGCTACACCAAAATCTTTTCAGAACTACTGGAGAACAGCAATCTTTTTCCAGATCTGTCTCTTTCACAATTACAATACATGAATTAAACGTCAACATATATTTTCAGCTATATAGATTTTAATATCACCATCACAAAGGATTTGAAGAAAAACCAGCTGGACCCCTTTCCAATGATTTTTATTAAAAAAAATGAGATGATGAAAACACAAGTACATGATGAATTTAAAAGTGTTGAGTGCAATTTATCTTTCTTAGCACAGAACCATTAAGCACCTACTTCTCCTTATGTAAAATAAAATACATGCTAGAAGCAAAAGCTTCAAAGGGAGCTTTAAAATGACAACTCAACTAAAGTTAAGCAACAAGCCTCAAATCATCTATAAGCAGAGAATGCCCTAGCTATAACTATCAGCACCACCTATGTATGGTATGGATTTAAAATAAATTGAAACTGCTGGAAGAGTATGATACTGGGTGCATGTGGCAATAAGCACCACATTCTTCAGCTTCCTACAGTGCATTCACACTGGGTTTACAAGTACTTTAAATGGCAGTGTTTTAAAACAATTTAGTATACTTTAAATTAAAGTGCTATTAAAAAAATCATTCATGTTAGGAGATATGCTTTTCTACAAATGGCCAGAGGACACCCTACAGGATCTAATCCAGAACTGTAAAGCTTTCAAAGTATCTTTGCAAAGAATGCTTAAGATTTAGGCTGGACCTCACTGGATGTCTTTTAGTTTCTCCACATCTGCTCAAGGCATTTGAGAACTAACAGCTGACAACGACTACACTGAATAACATTATTTTTAGGAGCTTAGCGTCAGGGTATAGAATGACAGAGCAGTTTTCAAGGACTGGCAAGGAGCCCATTGTTGACTCAAAACATTGGACCAATTTTCCAGCCAAAATGGTACTGGAAAAATCTGGATGACCATCAGAAGCCAGGAAAAAGATACAGAAAAGTCCTATAATCTCTGGATTTTGTAGATCTCAAAATCCTGGATAACTCAAGGGATTTGGTGGCAGTAGACAAAATAGTAAATAGTCCCTAGCCAAGCCATACAATGTTTTCACAGGAAAATAGAAAACAGATTTATAGAGCCAGATCATTGGTTTACCTTTTTGTACCCCAGTTGTGAACATGAGAAAGTTCAACATGAATTGGTTTCTCATTAATTCACAAAATTAAATCACATTGCTTGGATTAATCACAGTTTCTGTATCCTGTTTATATAAAAACTACCAACACATTGCCAATCACCCAATTTTCTAAATAAGACACTCATATCTTCTATTTCACTTTTGCTCTTTCATTCTGATGAAGACCTGCTCAAATAAATTCATTTTTATATATTGCATTGAATGTTATATAAGCATATATACAATATAAAAAAGTACTATGCAATATCTACATCACTCACATCACATCTGTAGACTGGGAAGAATTTTGAGTGTTAGGGTTGATACTGAATGGATCAATGGTCTGACTAAAGGTTGGCTTTGGCCATAACAACTTATTTTAATTTTGAAATAAAAAGTAGTAAAAATGGAGTTTGTAAACTCCATCTCTCACCAGCATGGCCTGGCTGTCTGCTAGAGATCTCAGCACTCTAGGAACCTAATTTTGATGCCCGGGACTGTTTTAAAAACTTGAATAACTGGATATTGTTTTTCATTTCAGTTTGTCCCAAAAGAATTAGAATATTAACAGCCCATTTATATATCCAAACCATGTCTGCAACCATTCTAAGTATTCATGTCCTTTACTTGTAAAAGTATGTTCTCCAAATCTCTTCCAAATATAAATGTATTGAATGATTGGTAATAAGGGAGTTGAGCAAGCAAGCCTCAGGCTTTCTAACTGTGGGGTTGGAGCCAAGTTCTTAAATGAATAGTGTTAATGACATTCATTGGAACAAGATATGTTTATACACACACACACACACACACACACACCATTACCTTAGTCTTTCAGTTTTTTATCTGTATTGCTCTGCACAAATGTTCTTTACATTCTTCCCTTTATAAATAAACAGAAGTAAGAGACAGATTACTTCGGGGCCTTTTTCCCCCAAGAGTTTTTAAGAATGGGGGAATTACTTTTAGTGATCACAGAATCCCAGTTACTTTACTGCTTTCAGGGGTAGAGACATTCAGATAAAATTTGGCAAAGTGGGTGGGGAAAATTAAAAAAAAAAGAAACATCATTGTCTAATATTTTAGACAAGTTAGGGAAAGTTTGAAGTGCTTTGCTTCTGGACTTTCTTCCAATCCTGATTTATAATTCCATCTAAGCCATGGCTTAGAGAGGCTTCAATCTCCATGACAAATTTCATCCCATACTGTTCAATGTTGAGAGAGATAGCAATAGCAATAGTTCTTAGACTTATATATCACTTCACAGTGAGTGCTTTTATAACCCTCTCTGAGTGGTTTACAGAGTCAGCATATTGCTCCCCCCCACACACACACACAATCTGGATTCTCATTTTACCAAGCTTGGAAGGCTGGAAGGTTGAGTCAACCTTGAGCCAGTCATAACTGTACTGCTGGCAGTCTGCAGAATTAGCCTGCAATACTGCATTCTAATCACTGTGCCACCTTAGTCTCTTAGGCTGAACAGTTGTATATCTGCTCCTTTTGAAACATTTTTCCCTTTTAATTCCATATATTTCTTGCTTTGTTGGTATTCTTCTGTGACACAGCATGTCTTTGATCCTTAAATATTAATACTTTCTTTCAAGGAGCATCTTCACTAGCAGACGTACATTTAGCCATTGAGTTTTACAACTAAAAGTGACTTATCAGATACAAAACCACAAGGAAAAAACAAATTTACTAGAACATATAATATTTACTTGATTGTGCTTACAACATGTATATATTTATTATTTAGTTGCAAGATAAAGATGAAGATATATTAAGATTTATTACTTGACTCATAAAGTACATATTTTCTGCCTATTTGTTATATTCTCTATTTCCCTTGATGTTTTTTATTTTATCTGGAAGTTTCCTCAAAAACACATGAGTAACTTTTTCTTTACAGTTTTTTTTTCATTGAACCCTTAGCTCCTAGTGCAAATATCCATATCTCTAGGCTACATTAAGAGACATTTCAAAAACCACAGCTTTTGAAAAGAACTTTAAATACTCATCATTTGGGAGCATACTAAAGGTGAATAATAGAAGCTAAATTAATGCTTGACTATTTGTTACACTCAAACTTTCTTGACATATTTTGTATTCTTTTCTGATATATTTAATATCACAAGAGGTTGGCGTTTTTCTTTATTTTCTTTTCACCTTTGAAATATTCACTTTAACAAATCTGTATACATTTCATTATCCTAGTGTTTAATCAATGAAATAAGAATATAAACCCGTAACACAGTTAGCAAATAACCAACAAACTCAATAAACATAGCAATGTACCTCAAAGAATGCAACCACACAGCTAGCATACACCCTCTCCAATTGCCTGAATCAAATGTCACATTTACTTAAAGAATGTGAGTTAATAATGAATGGACTCTTTACTTCCCACCTTCTAGTCAACATTTACTTAATGCTGCAGAGACAGGAAGAATTTTGCCATGTTAAGAGTACTATAATTCATGGCTTCAGATCTACCCAAAAATAGATTGATATATAAATTATTAGATGTGCCTTATCCTTTTCAATAAATAAGGAGGGGGCAATGGGATGAAACAGATGTCTTTGTAGATTGCACAGTGACTTGCTGCAATGACTTTGCATGTTACATGTGGGCAAAGTTTGTGGTCAACATCAAAGTTGAGAGGGTAATATTTTTTTTAAAGGCAAGATACAGGTTTATTTAGGTAGCAGGTATTGATGTGTGACTGTGCAGTCAAATTCAATTATATATTTAAAAAAAACACTGTCTGAGATTCTTTTAGTGCTCTCATATCTTTGAGACATTTAGAAAATTATGGCCAAACGAATCTAGTTTTGTCTATTCCACTTAAACTGAAAGTGTCAGACAAAGTCATAGTCCTACAGGAAAAAAACATACAATTTTTAGGCAAAAAATAAAGAATGCAAAGCTCTGGTATCAACCTTGATTATGTTTTCAGCTTCTATGCCATTTTTTAAAAAAAAAAATAGGATTCCCTGTGGATTTTACTCTGCTAGTCATTGCTGACTGAGGGTGTGGTGCTCATCTTTGTTTTAAGGCCATTGAGCCAACGGTGTCTGAAGATATTTCTGTGGTCATGGAGCCAGCATGATGTCACTGAATACTGTTATCTTCCCACTGAAGTGGTACCTATATATCTACTCGCATTTACATGTTTTCAAACTGCTAGGTTGGCAAGAGCTGGGGTGAAGACAGGAGCTCACCCTGTCATGAGGCATTTGGGTCTTGAATCTGGGCTGCTGGCTTTCTACCTGACAAACCCAGCACCTTAATCGCTGAGGCATTGCACCACCTCTGTGCTGTAGTGGACCCACAGACATTTATATTCATTATTTGTACAAAATTCCAGTATCAGCAAATAAGAGGACCCAAGTCTTAGTTTCAAATAGCTTAATGGTTATTGATAGATGATATTCTAAAGAAAGAATCTGAGGAAAGCTGTGACACTTCTTTGGAAACTAGTTACAGCATATTTAACTTTTTAACAAATGTTGAGAATGCATTCTGAATATAAATCTCTTACAAAATGCATAGGGCTGAGAAGTAAGTGTAGTCAAAGCAGAAAATGGGCTGGCCCAGGTTTTTTCAATTTCGTTTACTTTTGTGCTTTTATAAGCTGTTTCTTTCTCTAATTGAGATATGTGAGAATTGGCTGCAAACTCATTTGAAGAGGCGCTTCAGTTCAGAAATTCAAATTGTTCTACTTCAATGCTTGTAAATGATGCAAAACATTTGATTTGACCATCTGCTTTTCTCCAGGAAAAAAAGGGGGCTGCATAGAAGCCCATTCTGTCACCCGGACTGAACAGCATGAATGCTCTGATCTTTCAGTTAGATCCTGAGTGCCATTCCGGTTAAGTGCTTTGCTTCAAACAGATGCTTTAACCAAAGCTAACATCACACTGAAATGCACAAACTTAATGCAACATATCCTGCCTTAAAACTATTGCTTAATTTTACCTTACTTGGAAACTAATAGCCTTCACTAAGGAATATGCTGTAGGTCTCACTATCCCCAAAATGCAGATTATACTTCCAGTTCAAGACATTCCTGAAAAGTATCATTGAATCTTCTGTATCGGGGTCTCCTACCTCAAGTCCATGGACTGCCATTAGTATGCAGCATGCCAGAAACTGGGCCATGCAAACAAGCTCAGTTCCATCCATGGGATACAGTCATCACATGAAACCACAGCCCCTCCAGTCCATGGAAAAAAACCTCTCTCCCTGAAACTGGCCCCTGATGGCCAAAAGGTTGGAGGGCGCTGTTCTACATACCATTAAAATTCTCCTGTCTATTTGTCTGTTTGTAATGTCAATTAGTTGAAATGGTGCATCATAAAGGCACCGATTTTTGAAGCAAGGTTATCTCAAACTAGCTAAAATAATGTATCCAAAATTCAAGACCATCATGTGATCGTAATTTCCAACACTTCCTGCCAGCTTCCCACAAGCAAAGTCAATGGGGAAGCCAACAGAAAGTCAGAAGTCACTCTTGCTCCTGTTGCTTTATTGCCCACTCTTGGTCTGTTTCTGTTTCTCTGTTTAGATAAGGAAATACCTCTGAAAGGATGAAAAAATGGGTCTTGAGTCTGTTAGTGTTTTTTCAAAGCTAGATCCTATTTGGGCTTCCATCAAAGAAGGTACTTTAAGTTCACTGGAGCTTATTCTTACATATGTCTATTTATATTTACAGCCAACTAAAATATTTTGGATTAAAGCTGCCAAAATCATTGACCCTGCTGGTTGAGGAAAATGACATTCAAAATATCTGGAAACAATTACTTGTTGCAACATATAGAACTACAGCTTCAATTTTTTTTAAAAAAAAGTTGTATATATGAGTGCTCAATGAGTCAATCATTTAACATGAGTTAGAAGTGATTAACATGAGTTTTTTCAGCTATTGCTGAATTATACTTCCCAAGAATCCCAGCATGGTCCGTGGAAAATTGCTATTATTAGTAGTATTACCATTAGTATCAGTATATTGTGTGTGTGTGTGTATGTCAATTCAAGCAACCAAACACACTCTGCCTCCTATTTTCCAAACAACAACAGTAAGGTAGACTCGGAAAGAGTAACTGGCCCAAGGTCACCCTGCTGACTTTCCTGCTTAAGGGGTGCCTCGAACTCAGCTATTTTCTGATTTCCAGGCCAGTACCTTAAATACTACATCAGATTGGCTATCTGTAGTTGTAGCGCACCAGAAAATTGTAGCCTCCTGCCCTAGAATTCCACTATATCAGGGGTGGATTCAAATTTCTTAACAACCGGTTCTGTGGGTGTGGCCTAATTTGTGGATGTGGCCAGGGGTGGAATCCAACAGAGTTAACTACCAGTTCAGTGATTTACGATGTGCTTCCCTGCACGCTGCACACATTCACCTGTAAATCGTTATCAGCATGCTGCATGCAGAGAAGCAGCCTTTGAAAAAATCCTTTTTTCCTGCTTTTTTAACTGTAGCTATGCCTCGCAGGGCAGCTGAAGTTGAAAAATCAGGAAATAAAGGTCAGGTAAGAGCCTGGGTGGGCGGGTAGGCAAAAACATCAGCAGAGATAGAACCAGTTCTATGTCCGCTGCTCTTCAGAGGTGGACACAATCAGTGGAAACCCACCCCTGGATGTGGCTTGGTGGTCATGTGACTGGGTGGGCATGGCTTGTTTGTAAATATTATAAATATTGATGTAAATATTGATTTTTTTTATTTAAAAAAGAGAAACTTTTACCCAAAAAGCAGGCAAAGTAGACAGGCAGATTGAGTTGCTTACAGAATCATAGATTAACTTAGAGATCTATCTTTCTGCAATCGGCTACCTAAGTCTGTCACATAAAATTTGCTTGCAAGCAAACTCATAAAATTTGCTAGCAAGGAAACTTACAAAATTAACTCATGACACACCATGTATGTAAATATTGAATTTTTTTATTAAAAAAAGAGCAACTTTTACCCAAAAGCAGGCAAAGCAGGCAGGCAGATTGAGTTGCTCACAGAATCACAGATTAACTTAGAGATCTATCTATCTGTAGTCTGCTACCTGAGTCTGCACTGAAAAGTAGAAGCTTAGTCTTAAGGCCCTGTCACATCGGCCGACGGATGCAAAACGTATCTAAAAAGGACATAGCAGATGAGAAAATGTTCCATCCATTGTTATCCGCTCTCAAAAGTGCCCCAAATTTGCATAAAGAGAACGGACAACAACAGAAAGGAACGGACGGGGGAAGGACATAGCGAGGATGTTAAGCGGATGCTCCACGGAAGCCTGGAGGATGGAAGTGGATGGAAGCAGATGACACATCCGCAGGGCTTCCGGGGGAGAACAGCGAAGCAGACGCGCAGCAGAAGGAGCGGGTGCATAGCGGATGCCTAGTGGATGACGCGGATGCAAAGCGTTCACTGCGCATGCGGGGAGGATGCATTGCGTCAGCCCCGTGGATATAAAAGGATGCAGCTCGCAAGCAGGTCACCATTCAGAGGAAAGACCTGCTGCCAGACACATCTTCAGCCAACAATCATGGGGAAGAAGAGGAAGCCTGTGCCTACTCCTGCCAGCCCTGGCAAGAAGGACAGGGCCACCATCCCACCGCCTGGCGCTGACTCTACTTCTGCTGGGGCTTCTGCTGCTGGGGCTGACTCTGCTGGTGCTGCTTCTTCTGCTGGTGCTGCTCCTGGTGCTGGTGCTTCTGCTGGTGCTTACTCTGCTGGTGCTGCTTCTGGTGCTGATGCTTCTGCTGGTGCTTACTCTGCTGGTGCTGCTCCTGGTGCTGGTGCTTATGCTGGTGCTTACTTTGCCGGTGCTGCTCCTGGTCCTGCTGGTCCTGCTGGTCCTGCTGGTCCTGCTTTTGCTGCTGCTGCTTTTGCTGCTGCTGGTGGTGGTGGTGTGGTGGACCTGCCCCTAGAACCTCAAAGCCCAACTGATGAGGGCCCAGAAGGCCCTGCCAAAGGGAGGAAGAGGCAATCGTGTGATAGGGAGAGGAGACAGTACTCCATTGAAGAAGAACATGAGGTTGAGGTGCTTGAATGGCTGAGGGAGAACGAGTACCTCTGGCAGAAGGGACACAGGCTCCATCAAGACACCAAGCGGAAGCAGGTGGCTTGGAGAGAGAAGGCGGAGAGCCTAGGCTACACTTCGGAGGTCCTCCTGAGGTGGTGGAAGCACATGCACACCTGGTACGGGAAGCTGCACCTCAACAAGTCTGACCAGGCCACGGTCAAGCTAACTGACCAGGAGTGATGGCCAAGTGCAGCTTCTTGGAGGGTGAGATCCGCCACCGAGGAGCAGCCCCTCTGTCAACCCTGTCTCTCAGCCAGCCCACAGACAGCCAGTCCTCTTCTGGCCAAGAGTCAGCTCCTGTGTCCAGGCAGGTATCTGTGGAGCGCCCCATGATGGAGACCCCCCCCCAACAGCTGCACTCCCCGTGGCGGAGCACATGGAGGACCCCCTGACGCAGTTGGAGCAAGAGGAGGCCACTGCGACCAAAGACCAACCCACCCCCACCCCCAGTTCCACCTCCACAGAAAGAAGACAGGGAGCCAGACTGGAGGGACAGAGCCACACTGTCCTGCTGGAGATCAGGGACACCATCAAAAGCAGTGTAGATCTCCTCTCTCAGCTGGTACACACCAACATACCATCCTCTAACAGAAAGCCCTTCCTCACCTATGTCAACCAGACCCTCATGGACATGTCCGAATCCCAGTACCAGGTGATCAAGGAGAGGATCACAGGTCTTCTGTACCACCCTCCAGGCCCAGCTGAACCTGCTCCGACCCAGTCCGGGTCTTCTCTTCCAACCCAGGTGATGTCACAGCCCTTCCATGGTTTTCAACAGCCCCTCATCTACCAAGGCTATGGCTACCAGGAGTTCCAGCAGCACAAGCAGCCCTTTCCAGTCCAGGCACAGGTTCATCGCACGCCACAGGTGCCACCGATGCCACCGATGCCACCGATGCCACCGATGCCACAGACGCCACCGATGCCACTGATGCCACTGATGCCACCGATGCCACAGATGCCACAGATGCCACCGATGCCTCACCTCGATCACCTGCAGACCAAACAGCCCCACTACACTCCTCCTTCCTCCACCCCACAGCCAAGCCCGGCCTCAGTACATCTTTCATCAGTCTTGGGACTGACACCCCATGTCATGGAGGAAGGGCCTCTCAACATCACAGGACTGAGCCAGCTCTCTGAGAGCTTCCTCCACACATCATCCCCTGTTGTCCTCTTGGGGCCAGGCACCCCAATGGCACCTCAGACCATCACTCCAGCCACTGCCACCTCCACAGCCCCTGGACCCTTCACCCCTGAGACTATGGGCACGCCTCAGAGTGACTGAGAAGAGTGCCAGAGACTGAGTTGCTACCTGTTGACTTTATCTTTGCTTGGGACACTTTACTTGGGTCATTTTGCTTTTACAGTTTGTTATTAATAAAGTTTATATTTGCTTCACACATTTGGTTCAGTTCTTTTCGTAAATAAAGTCTTGATGAAAACTTTTAGAAATGGTTTAAGCCTTTGCATGCTTGTGGGATGGGAAAGGATAGCAGTGGGATGGGCAGGGATACCTGTGGAATGGGTAATAGCTGTGGGATAGAGAAACCTCCAGTGCAAGCATCGTGGGACTGTATGGTCCACCCTCCCAGGTGCCACATCTATGGCCCTTTATTATCAAGAACAATTTAATCATTCATCAACACATTTCAACATCAACACAACTCTTTATTAAATGCCCTGTTCATTGTAGGGCCACTCAACATACATGGCACAATCTCATCAGTGTGATGAGACAGGCTGAAGGAAGCATCCATTAAGCATCTCCCATCCTGTCTTGCCACTCCACTGCTCCAGCTGGGGAGTTGCATCAGTGTTTCAGGAGGTTGCGCTGGTTCTTCCCTTCACGTGAAGCTCTGTTGGGACCTTGCACATCCACAGTGTCTATCAGGTTTCGCCCTTGCCTCCATTCACCAGGCTCCATGTTCCCATTGCCCTGTTGGTGGTCCACAAGCCTATTCTGCAACACTGGGAAGCAGGTGCGCATGAGATTGTGCAGGATGCAGCAAGCTTCCACGATGTTCCTCACGGTCTCTGGGCGATGCTGCATGGTGGTGAGAAGTACCTGGAGCCTGTTGGCCAGGATGCCAAAGGCATTCTCCACCACCCGTCTTGCCCTGGACAGCCTGTAGTTGAAGATCCTCTCTTCACGGGTGAGGCATCTGGAAGTGTAGGGCTTCATGAGGTAGGTTCTGAGGGAGAAGGCGTCATCCCCCACGATGAAGTAGGGCACATCTTGTGTGTCGTTGGGCAGGGGTTCTGGATCTGGGAAGCCCATGATTAGGTTGCGTTCCAGCCCCTCCTTGAGTCACTGGCGTTGTATACCTGGGCATCTGAAGATGACCTGTTGCCTGAAGCATCGATGTACATGAACTTGTAGTCAGCATCGACCATGGCAAAGAGGATGATGCTGAAGAAGCCCTTGTAGTTGAAATAAGTGAACCCTGACTTGGCTGGAGCTTTGCAGGCTACGTGCTTCCCATCTATGGCTCCAAGGGTGTGGGGAAAGTTCCACTTCTGATACCACTGCTCTGCAACTTTCTTCCATCCTTCTTCAGTGGAGGGGCACTGGAGGAGCTCCTCCAGGTATTCTTCGATGATGGCCTGCACCACTTCTCTGACCACAATGCTGATGGTGTTGTGTGGCACCCTCCAGGCATACTGCATGTTCCTGTACGTGGTCCCAGAGGCCAGGTGGTGCAGAGTCAGTGCCACCTTCAGTCCAGGGTCCAGGCTGGACCGGAAGTTGGTGTTTTCCTTGGTCAACCTGGGTCTCAGCTGCTCCACAACTTCATCAAACATGGCTGGTGGCATCCTCATGAAGTGCTGGAATGCATGAGTGTCTTCGTTCCTCAGCTCCACCATCAGCTTGTCATACAGTCCGTACTCGGCTCTTCTCGCGATCCATCTTCGGACCCAGACACTTCTTGGATGCCTCCTTTTCTTCCCGTAGAACAGGTGAAAGAGCCTGTAGAGGGCTTCACACTGTTGTAGAATGATGGCAGCTACCAAAAGGAGTGTGCGACGATCCATGGTGGAGATGACTGGATGATGTGGAAGAGCAAGAGCAAGAGCAAGGCTGAAGAGGTCTGCACAGCAGGGCTGCTGGACTGAAAGTGAGATCCAGATGATTTCTCCCCCTTTTTGTAGGAAATATCGGTTTTTCGCTCGGTGTCCTTCCACATACTCCATGCATCCTCCAGACATCCTAAATATCTGAGATACGTCCACTATACGAACGTTTTTTTCCGTTTTAATGCTTTATATGCGAGCTGCACCTGCTTTCATCCTTTCTACGTCTGTGCTACTTACGCTGCGTGTCCGTTCCGCGTCCGTTTTGCTTCCTCCCTGTGTCCGTTTTCCGCTGGAGCGGATGTGAGTTGCGCGGATGCACAGTGGATGCTTAGCAGATATAGCGGACGCGTAACGGATGACAACGGACGAATAACAGATGTTCCCCATATGCGTAGCGGATGTATAACAGACGCGTTGGATACTTCAACCACTCAAAAAGTTTTGTGCAGCTCAAAACTTTTTGAGTGGATGAAATCTCAGTAGATGGATGCTGGACGGATAGAGAGTATGAAAAACATATGTAGTGAGTACAGAACGGATGCATTGTGTTAACCAACGGATGGCAAGTGTTTCTCTCCATTTCACATCCTCTTTCCATCCGTTGGTGCTGTGTGACATGGGCTTTAAGGAAGGTTCGGCTCTGCTTTTAGATTAGCTAGAAAGCAAGAAATCCAAGGATTTCTGGCTTCTTAGCTAATCTAAATCTCCTAGCAGAGCAAAACAGCTGATGGTCGGAGGGGAAGGAAAAATAGCAACTTACCAAACCAGGAAAGTTGGATGGCTTGCATACCAGGTAAGGACTGAGTGGGTGGGGAAGGGTGGAGCCAACCAGTGGAGCGATTTGTCTGTTCTCCAAACTGTGAACAATCATAATGCATGTATGCAGCATTTGCAATAAATCATCAGCTGTGCCACCTGGCCAGCTGACAAGCGCTGCGTGGAGTTACACAGTTTTGCATTTGGTGCACTTAGAAGAAGGTGGCAATATAAAGTTTTAACCAACTTTATGGCTAACATGAAACTTGCCTGTGGCTAGCCGCAGCTCGCAACAGCAGCTGAGAGAGAGAGAGAGAGAGAGAGAGGGAGAGACAGCTGATTTCGTTTGACAGCTCCTTTTATACAGAGCTGTCAAATGGTCCAGCCAATCAGGAACTTCTCCAGCTCCTGCTTAAACAGCAGACCAGAGTGAGGACTTGCTGGCCACAACACTCCTTTCCCCTGGCACCGCGCAAGTATAATTGCTCAGATAGGCGGAGTGACGCCTCACTCGCTCTGAGTGCCTTAGTTCTGCTGGTGGCTGTGATGTGGAAGGACCTGCTGCAAGGCTGGTGTTTTTCCCTCAAGGCAGTGTTGGCTCTCTTCTCTGGGCATTCTTGGCTGGCTGTGGACGGTTTTCTGGTGTCGCTGGAACCTCTCTGAATGCCAGCGGTCTCTGGTTGGTGTCGCGGCTTCCCCAGGTAAGTCTTCCGTGAGAGATCGCTGGTTGGGAGTCTGTCATCTAGGGGCCTCAGTTTTGCCCCATTCAGAGTCTGTGGCCTTGGCTTCCCTCTGAGCTGGACTTGTTGGGGCACTCCAATGACTTTTTAGTTGGTCCACATGTCAATGCCATAACCATCCATCCGACAACCTTACCCAGTAGGATTTGGGGGCTGTTTTCTGCTCAACCCACCCAGGCAACCGTAAGGGATTCCCTGCATAATTTTGGGAATAGACCAGGTCCCCAGACCTAAATTCCTTGGTCTTGCTGGATGAGTTGAGGGGCGCCATGGAGGCATAATTAGGGTGCAGACTGTCTAGGGTTGTGCAGAGTCTCCTTCCCATTAATAGTTCAGCAGGGGAGAGGTTGGTGGCTGTGCTTGGTGTGGTATGGTGTGTAAGAAGGTACCGGGCTACCCTGATAGACCAGTCCCCTTCCAACATCCTTCCCAGGGAGTCTTTTGCAGATTTTACAAATCGCTCAGCAAGGCCATTGAAGGCTGGATAAAATTGGGAAACTAGGGTATGTCTGATTCTTCTTTGGGCCAGGAACAATTCAAAAGGGGATGGGGTGAATTGGGGCCCATTATCAAAAACCAGGGTGTTAGGGTACCCATGGGAAATGAAAATTTTGTCAAAAGCTCTGCTTACAGCATTTGAAGTGGTTCATTGGAGGAGAACCAGCTCTACCAACTTTGAAAACGCATCTACCACAATTAGGAAGTTTTTCCCTTGCATGGGACCTGCCAGGTCCATGTGTACTCTAGACCATAGTATTTTAGTATCTTCCCACTCCCCAGAAGAGGCATCTGATGGGGCAGGCCTGGACCTCTGGCAGATGGAGCAATTCTGAACTTTATTGGTGACTGCCTCATCCAGGCCCAGCCACCACACATAGCTCCTGACCAGAGCCTTCATTATGTTGATCCCTGGGTGACCCTCATGCAGAACTTCAATAATGCATCGTCTCAGTAGTTTGGGAATAATTACTCAGGGACCCCACAGTAAACAGTCTTTTAGCATGCTCAGTTCGGTTTGGTATGCTTTGAAGGGGCAGAAATCCACTATGGTGGTGTCCCTGGGCCACCCCTTTTGCACCCAGTCCATGACTTTAGACAGTTGTACATCTCTGGCAGTGGCATAGGCGATGTCATCAGATGTAAGAGGCAAATGCAGATCTTCCAGCAGGAACACAGAAGGGACAGGATCAGTGACTAGAAGGGGTAATGGGCACCTGCTTAGGGCATCAGCATGAGCTACATCTTTACCAGGCCAGTAAGTCAACTTATAGCTAGCTGTTAAGCCCATGTCACACTGCACACTGCACCAATGGATGGAAAGAGGATGTATAATGGAGAAAAACACTTGCCATCCGTTGGTTAACATGATGCATCCGTTCTGTACTCACTGCATACTGCGTGCGTGATTCATAGGTTCTATCCGTCCAGCATCCATCTACTGAGATTTCATCCACCGCATACGTGAAACAAACGTTCTACATCCATTACACGTCCGCTGTATCTGCTCGGCATCCGCTGCGCATCCGCGCAACTCGCATCCGCTCCAGCGGAAAACGGAAAGAGGGAGAAAGCGAAATGGATGTGGAACATCCGCGCAGTGTTAGTAACAAGGACGGAGAAAGGATGGAAGCGGATGCAGCTCGCATATAAAGCATTAAAACGGAAAAAAATGTTCGTATAGAGGACGTATCTCAGATATTTAGGATGTCTGGAGGATGTCTAGACGATGCAGGAGGACACCGAGCGGAAAACCGATATTTCCTATAAAAAGGGGGAGAAATCACCTGGATCTCACTTTCAGTCCAGCAGCCCTGCTGTGCAGACCACTTCAGCCTTGCTCTTGCTCTTGCTCTTCCACAGCATCCAGTCATCTCCACCATGGATCGTCGCACACTCCTTTTTGGTAGCCACCATCATTCTACAACAGTGCGAAGCCCTCTTCAGGCTCTTTCACCTGTTCTACGCAAGGAAAAGGAGGCGTCCAAGAAGTGTGTGGGTCCAAAGATGGATCGCGAGAAGAGCTGAGTACGGACTGTGTGACAAGCTGATGGTGGAGCTGAGGAACGAAGAAACTCGTGCATTCCAGAACTTCATGAGGATGCCACCAGCCATGTTTGACGAAGTTGTGGAGTGGCTGAGACCCAGGTTGACCAAGGCAAACACCAACTTCTGGCCCAGCCTGGACCCTGGGCTGAAGGTGGCACTGAGTCTGCGCCACCTGGCCTCCAGGAGCACGTACAGGAACATGCAGTATGCCTGGAGGTGCCACACAACACCATCAGCATTGTGGTCAGAGAAGTGGTGCAGGCCATCATCGAAGAATACCTGGAGGAGCTCCTCCAGTGCCCCACCACTGAAGAAGGCTGGAAGAAAGTTGCAGAGCAATGGTATCAGAAGTGGAACTTCCCCCACACCGTTGGAGCCATAGATGGCAAGCACGTGGCCTACAAAGCTCCAGCCAAGTCAGGGTCCACTTATCACAACTACAAGGGCTTCTTCAGCATCATCCTCTTTGCCATGGTCGATGCTGACTACAAGTTCTCCCCCAGAAGCCCTGCGGATGTGTCATCCGCTTCCATCCGCTAGGCTTCCATTGAGCATCCGCTTAACATCCTCGCTATGTCCTCCCCACGTCCATTCCTTTCCGTTGTTGTCCATTCTCTTTATGCAAATTTGGGGCACTTTTGAGAGCGGATAACAACGGATGGAAAATTTGCTCATCCGCTGTGTCCTTTTTACATACGTTTTGCATCCGTCGGCCGATGTGACCTAGCCTTTAGCGGCTAGGAAGACATTGGGTCATTCTTGGGGAGAAGATTTGTGGGCTGGGCTTGTCCCCTGCCAGGATGCCTAACAAAGGTTGGTGGTCTGTGATGAGCTCAAACTGGTGTCCATAGAGGTATTCATGGAACCTTTTGACTGAGGCCACCGCAGCCAATGCCTCTTTATCTATTTGGCTGTAGTTGTGTTCAGCCTTGGAGAGAGTCCTAGAGAAATAAGCTGTAGGGGCTTCCTGGACATTTGGCAATTTATGACCTTGGACTACCCCAATTCCATAAGGGGAAGCATTGCAAACTAGGATAAGTGGGAGAGCATTGCTAAACTGAATGAAGACCTTGGTTGAGGTGAGGAGGATTTCACTGCAGAGAAGGATTCCTGTTCCTTGGATCCCCAAGGGTCAGATTTCAGGGGCTCAGCTGATCCTTGTGGAAGTCTGGTAGCAGATTCTCTAGCATCTTCCATGAGATGAGGGATAGAGATGATCCAATGTCTACCTCCATCTGACAGGGGCTGCCTTCTAAGAGAAGATCAACATTAATTTTATTAACATTGAAATTGACTCAGCTCTTGGGAATGCTTTGTTGATGGCATAGCATTCCTCTTTGGATTTGAGGTTTTTGGGTTGCTTGAGATGTTGAGATGGCAGGATTGTGTTTCTAGGTGCCTGGCAGATTCTAGCTATGTGGCCTTTCTTCTGGCACTTTAGGCAAACAGCATTTCAGAAATGGCAAGTGGCTCTCAGATGGCTTCCTCCACAGCTGAGGCAAATCAGCTGTGGTGTAAGTTGTTTCCCATCAGCAGGAAAACTTTTTCTCTGCGTCGGCTGGAGTGCTTGGAGGCGATTGATTGCTTCTTCCTCTTCAAAGTCATCATCTTCGCCATAAGTATCTTCGTAGTATCTTCGCCATAAGTATCTTCGTAGGCAACAAGCAATACGCGATGGTTTTGGGGCATAGTGGTTACTGAGTACTTCTTGTAGTTCTTCCCAGGGAACAGCCTTGACAGTCTAAGGAGCCAGCAGTGTGGTGGCAGTGTCGAAAATGGCAGCCCCACAGAAACTCAGGAAACAGGCTTTCTTCCAGTTAGGAGGGATGTCAGATAGGTTCGCAGTGTCCATGACGCATTCGAACCTATTGATGTACAATGTCCACATCTCAGAGGTTGGCCGAAAAGGTGGAAAATTTGGCAGCGCTGTCATATTTTGTTCAATAGTGACTGCTCTAGTGACAGCTCTTTGTGACAGCTCTTTTTGAAGTGACTTCAGCCATGTGGTGCTCTCTATTTTGCCTCAGGAATTGCCTCAGTTTGTCAGCATCCCATCCTCATCTCCAGCTTTGCATTTGGCGCACTTAGAAAGAGAGGCGGAGGCAATATAAACCTTTAACCAGCTTTATTGCTAACATGTAACTCAGCTGCGGCTAGCCACAGCTCACGGCAGCAGCTGAGAGAGACAGCTGATTCCGTTTGACAGTTCCTTTTATACGGAGCTGTCAAATGGTCCAGCCAATCAGGAACTTCTCCAGCTCCCACTTAAACAGCAGACTGGAGTGAGGACTTGCTGGCTGCAACACACAGCATTTGAAAATCCTCTTGTTTCCTGCTTTTTCAACATCAGCTGTGCTGCACAAAGCAGCTGAGGAGGGAAAAGCAGAGAATAAAGGACAGCCTAGAGCCCGGGCAGGTGGGTGGGCCAATACACCGAACCAGTTCAGTGTCAGCTGCTCTTCACAGCTACTGGTTCTGTAGAACCAAGCCAAACCGGTAGTACCCCACCCCGCACTATATTCAATGCATTAAAAGCAGAAATTAGTAACATTAACCCTCAGAAACCATTTACATATTCTTTTGGTTTAATATCCGCAAAGAAAAAAAAACAATTGATATTTAGTCATCCTACCTGCACCTCTTCTCATGCTTATATTTCAAGTTTAAAAAAATAGAATACCCACACATACACTATTTCAGACCTCTCTTCTCCTACGCTGATTGTCACCAATTATGTTAGTGCTTCAGATCAGAATGAAGCCAGTGCCCTCTTAAGAATCACTGCACTCCATTCTGAAGCAATCATGCTGTCTTATTGCAAGAGAGCAAAGGTGAAACTTGTACAACCCCAGCAGACAATGTAAGCCTGCATTTCTCCATAAAGACCACTGAACTTTGCTAAGTAGAATTCGGATTGCTGATAAACAGCTCATATTTTGCCTGGGATTCCCCATCTCTGCCAGTGCTGTTCTTATTTCCTCCAAAGCTAATCATATGCCCTGTACTTGCTGTTTTTTGAAAAACGCAGGAACCTCCAAACTTTAAGAAATGTTTCCATAGTTTATGTCACAGCATTTTAAGGTGGGAAGAATGGGTATTTTATTAAGTGATTTTGTTATTGATTTGTATGTCCTGACTCTCAGAAATCAGCATTTTATTCAACTTAAGTTGGAAAAACTGATAAGAACTAATGTTTAATAAAGCATTTATTTCGAGGCAATTGAGAGGTTAGCAATTTCCAATTCACAGATTTCTAGCTTTGGCCAATTTTCTTGTAGGTTGGAGAATGAGAAGAAGATGAGTTTAATGCAGCAATTTTGCTCTTCAAGATCACAACTACTTCTTTAAGAAGAAAGAAACAAAGAAAGAAAGAAAGAAAGAAAGAAAGAAAGAAAGAAAGAAAGAAAGAAAGAAAGAAAGAAAGAAAGAAAGAAAGAAGGGAAAAAAGGAAGGAA
Organism: Laticauda colubrina; assembly: GCA_015471245.1. Taxonomy (NCBI): domain Eukaryota; kingdom Metazoa; phylum Chordata; class Lepidosauria; order Squamata; family Elapidae; genus Laticauda; species Laticauda colubrina. The sequence goes on along the minus strand of BLBF01000020.1, from coordinate 20,338,193 downwards.
GGAAGGAATCGTGATGATCTGTGATTCTTATATTTCCCAAATTGATTGTTTAAAAATTTAAAATCCAAAATGTTTTAATTCAAAATGTTTCCCCTTTCCTGCTATTGTCAGAATAAGAGAACAAATAATTGTCCAATCTCTTCTTAAAAACATCCAGTGTTAAGAGCACCCACAACTTCAGGTGACAAGGATTAACCCACTGATTAATTGTTCTAACTCTCAGCAAATTCTTCTTTAGTTCTAGTTCAAATTCTTCTTTAGTTCTAGTTCTTCTTTAGTTCTCTCCTTGATTAGTTTTCACCCATTGCTTCTTGTCCTACCCTCAGGTGCTTTGGAGAGTAGGCTGACCTCTTCTTCTTTGTGGAAGCCCCTTAGATATTGGAATGCTGTTATTGTGTCACCAATACTTCCTTTGGCTTTTATCCTCCTGGATTCATTACCTCTATTTACTTTGAACTCCAAGTGGATGTTTCTTTAACTTCTGCTGCACTCATTCTCCTTGAAGAGAGTAACTCCTGTGAGTTTGGCTTGTTTCATGGGGCTCTTTTGATTGGATACTGAGATGGAACATATCTGAATCAAGGAAAACATACAACATCTTTCATAATAAAGATTCATATTTTTATCGCCCGTAAATAAGTTCTGTCTGGAAAAGAATTTCTCATCTGTTCAAAGCAGAGAATAGCTGAACATCCTTTGACTCACTAAATCATCCTTTTAAAATGTAGCACAGGTGAAAGCCTAAAACACCACTTTCTAAAAAGAAACATTAAAATCCTGTTATATAGGAGAATGTTACTTATTACCCTCACCTAATTTTATAACTGAAATAATTATAAAACATAAAAATATATTTTAAAATATTGAAATATAAAATAAAATTTTAATTATAAAAGCCAAATGTGAACATTTTCTAGTGATTATTTGCCTGTTTAATGGAATATACACATACACATTTGTAAACACACATACTCATGTACACAAATACATATAAAAGCAGCATGTAGAGATTGGAGTGGCAATTATCTTATAAGTATTTTTCACCTCTGTATTAGAAACTAATCTCAGTAAAAGAGAAAAACAAAGGAACTTAAATAACCTTGATGAGGGAATCAAATATTCACTTAGTGCCTAAACAACTGTGTCAGTCACATTCATTCTTTAGAGACAGAAAGGTCCCTTTGGATAATATATTATTAAAATAAATACTTTGATTTGCTTTACAATTGACTCTCTTCCAAAATACTTTAAACGTTTATATTATTTAACTAAAATTTCCATTAATACCAAAAAATCTGCAATAGTAATTATGGAGAGGCATTTCTTCTGAATTTAATTCACCTCTAACAAGTATACTAAGATACAGAACAACCCTGCCACCAAAAAAACAATTTCAGCAATTTTACTTCGATTCTTAATAATTCATGGTGCTAATATTTACTCTATTACCTGTACAATATAAATATTCATGCCATATATTCAGCAAAATAGCAAGTATGTTTCTAGGTAAAAAAAACAGCAGGAAACTTTTGACCTTGGCCTTGAGGGAAAATACTGGCACTATGATTCATGGGAGAAATGACAAAAATCTCATAATTAGAATTAAGAATGAAATTATTTCTAACAGATTGTTCACCAGTTTTGAAATACATTAAATTTACTCCTGATAAATATTACTACATTTTAAAAAAACCTACATTATCTGTTTGTTTATTCTACTTTAACAATGAGGCAACCAGTCATACAGCCTGAATTTTACATAATCTCATTAGGAAAAAACCCACTTGAATAATAGTGGGCAATATACACACAAAAAAGATTTCAGCCAGCTTGAGCAACTAGAACCCTTCAGATGTTTAGGGTCTTGTAGTCTCTTGCCATCTGGTTGATGGAAACAGAAGTCCAGAATATCCAGAGGACACTAAGTTTGCTAATGGTCATCAGCATTTATTCTCTTTTTTCTCTCAACCTGTGTGAAAAGTGTTATAACTATTGTGGCAAAGAGCACAGCAGAAAAGAAATTATAGGACCAGATACTTGAAGTATATCGTTCTTTTGTTCTATCTTCTGAGATTTTATGGAAGATTCTGTTCTAAGTAAAGAAGAAAAGTTTTTGCTGCTTCCTTTCTGATCTGTACTGCTAAATGCAGATAGTCATTTGACCATAACATATGACCATAATTGAGCTCAAAATTTCTGTTGTTAAGTGAAACATTGGTTAAGTGAATTTTGCACCATTTTATGAGATTTCTTGCCACAATTGCTAAATAAACCACTGAAGTTGTTAAGTTAGTAACCCACTTGTTAAGTGAACCAGGTTTTCCCATTGAGTTTGCTTGTCAGAAGATTGCAAAAGGTGATCAGATGACCACTGGACACAGCAACATTGTAAATATGAACCATGTGCTAAGCATCTGAATTTTAATCACATGACCAGGGGGGCTACTCCAATGGTTGCAACTGTGAAAAATGGTCATAAATCATTTTATTTAGTGCTGTTGTAACAGTAACTAAATGAACTATTGTAAATCAAAGACTATCTGTGCTTTATGAAAACAAGGAGGATATTGCTCATTAAAATTCTAACTTAATGCCAAGTTGTTTGGTGTTTTTTCAATTTGCACAGTTTGTTCGACTGACCCTTGATTGCTGATTGCTTTTATTTTTGCTGCTTTTGCTGATAACAGAAGCTATTGCATAAACCTGTTACTATATAGCAATCACACTCTTTTAACTGAAATTCAAAGACCTAAAAAAAGAACCGGTGTTACAAGTTTTATTCTAGAAGACTGAATTGTAGTAAACATAATACAAATTATTGGTTTTTTTTTTTAATGGTATCTAGAAATGACCTGGCAATGAGCTTAACATTTGTTTCTAATTATGAGATGAAAAATATAACTGAAGATAAAAGAATCAAGAAAATAGATGATCCATCTTAGGAGCAGAATAAAGGAAACCCAGAGAGTTTGTTTTGATTAGATTTTATTTTTAATCTGTGTTGCTTTAGGAATAATAAATTATCTTAAGATTCTAGGGAATGTCTTCACTAATTTTACAGCTTAATTGATGTTATTTGTGGTTAGGTAAAATTCTTCCTGATTACAGCACAGTTATATAATTTAAATTAAACTATATTTGCTATGTATTGCAAAGGATTTATAAATATGTTCATTATTGCTATATTGGGCACTATCCATTCATTGTAAAAAATAGAAAAAAGCAGAAGGAAAGTGGTGTTAACTTTTGCTCTAATCTTTGAGACTGTTTTTACAACTCTGCAGCTGTCCCAACATATGTATTTTTATATAATTATTTGTTCAAGTAATCCCCATTAAGATTATACACCTGTAATGCTTTTTCACTAAATGTTAGAATGTATTAAAACAGTGTCAATAATGATAAGTGTAGATATTGTATTTTTGAACTTTCAAAAAGTTGAAAAAATATAATATAATATGAACTTATATCAAATTTATACATTGCATTCCCGTAAATTATGCCATAACGTATCAGCAATGTACAAATTTTATCTCTATTATGTTTGTCTCAAGACATCCTTTCAAAAGCCATATATATTTGAGAAAACAGCAAGCAAAAAAAATTCATTTTGAGAGGTATTCAAAATACCTGATATAAGGGAAAGTTATCCACAAATGTGTTTATTATGAAAAGGGGGAGGCTTATAAAATGTATGCAAATGACAGGAAAAATAATCTGATTTGGAATTTTTTGCAATTAATTTGAGAAATAATTGAGAGGAAATTTTATGGAAGAAAACGAACAAATCCCTATGTTGCATGATAAAAGAACAGCATTGGAAAATAACAATAAATGTGTGTTATTTATTCTTTATTTATTTATTTATTTATAAAATGTATTTGCTACACATCTTACCATAGGGTGACTTACAGACATAAAAGTATATCTTCATTAAAACAAGATTAAAATCAATATTCCATTCTTAGATTCTTACTGGTTTCTCTCCAAGATTTGTATTTGGACTAAAACTTTTCAATTTGCTCTTACATGATTCGGATCCGAGTGTAAACAATCAAGTAGGCAAGTTTCTTAAAAGCTAAATTTTCCTTCAAGTAATTTCACATGTGTATCTATGTTGAATTGTGGGAGAAATATAGAAGTGGTTTGCTATTACTTTCTTCTGTTATTTTTTTCCAACTTTGTTATCTAGCTACCCAGTATTTCTTAGATCCAGTCCTGGTCATCCTACAAATTCAAACAGGGTTGATAATTTGCTAAGAGGAGGAAGTTTATACCTTACTCCAAGAAATTCAGGATGGAGAAAAATGAAGAATATTAAAGAAGAGCTCTAAAATGGATTTTTCTAGACAGTAAGAATACACAACTAAAGTTATCTGCAGTGCAAAAGAAATTTCCAAAACATCAAAACCATAGAAAAGGGCTTTACTGAAAGTAATTAACAAGAAAGTTAACACTGATCTGTAGAATGCCATGATAAAAAAAAAATGTCCCGCAAAGATCCCCAAGGACATAATCTCAAAGGACCCAGGTACTCAGTTTGTCTGTCTATGGACTCTCCCTATCTCATAATTTGGCCTTTACTAATATAGCTGAGGTGGAATCCAACTCTGAGTTACATGGAATGTCATGTGGTCACCTATATTTATACATGGATCCTGAAATGAAATTTTGCCATCTTTATGATAAACAATATCTTCTTCATGAGGACCAATTCAAAATTCTGAATGTTCTTTCTTAAAAAGTTGGCTCTTTTTGGCTTTAAATACTATTCAGATGGACTATAGCAGCTCAGCTAAGTGTCTATGAGTTTATTATCTGCTGCCTAGGAATACTTTTTTGTTTTGTTTTTTATCTTTTTAGTGAGCTTATATATGTAAGTGTTGACAGTCAAGGTTATTGCCTGACAGAGAAGTACATTTTAGTTGACTCAGGTGATAAAATAAGGAAAAAGAAAAACTGTCTTTGTAAATTCATATGTCATTTAGAACAAGATATTGGGCAATAACCAGTTTTGTACACACACATACACACACAAATAACCCCCAAGCAATTCCTATGTATTGTAGGTTCTATTTTGAAAGGCTGAGCAAGAGCACAAGGTAACCATGGTTGATGAACATAACTCTACCAAGAAAATACATTGGAGGAATAAATTGAAGATGGTGTTAAAAACTGAAAAATATAGTATAACAAAGAATCAATAGGTTCTTTAAAAAGCAGTGTTTTGGTTGGCACCAAACAACATGGTGCAAAGCTGATAGCTATTGTAAGGAGTATATCTTGGTCAATAATATCTTGGTCAATAATCTAAATAACTATGAGAGCAGAAGATTACTTAGACATTAAAAAGGAAACGAAAAATGAATACAACGCTACAATGTTCTGACATTTTTGGCTCTAACTTCAGCAAAAGCTTAACTTTATAGAAGAGTGATTCTGAAATAATTTTTAAAAAGCAGATTTGTGGGGGAGTAAGGTACAATTTCTCGGTGAAAAGTAATCACCAGAAACAAGTTATTAAAGTTGCTCTTTGATCTTAGCTTTAGTTACAGTAAGATCCTATTATCAAGGTAGGGTTAGGTATAAGTTGCCTCTTTTCCAAAGTTTGGACATAATAAAAGATGATTGTCATGCCAAAATCACAACTTGAGGCACATTTCAAAGATTTAAAGTTTATGTACAAGTTGAGGTACACAAATATGTACATTTAGCCAACAAAGTGAAATAATGTGCTGTGAAATAAATTTTCTGATGCTTACAAAATGAAAAATTGAAAGACGGAAGCTGAGCTTAAAGAGTTATCTCTCTATATGATACATATATCTATGTATGATGATTCCATCCTAATTCTATCATTAGATATATGCAAGGCTTAATCACTTATTTCTAGTATTTGTATTTTGTTTAAAAATCCAATTTGAGACTGATTTGGGGTGCTCTTATGGATACTGTTGAAAGATCACACATGCAAAGGTCACATGCATCCAGTTAGGGGTTGCTAATAGTTACACCTATGGTTTGTTGGAGCTCTGACAAGATCTACATGCCTTTACCAAAGCAAGCATTCTGCCCAACATAGTTCTTACTACTGAAAACAATGTCCAGTTTTTCTGGAAACAAGGTATTGCTTAAGATTTCAGCTCATCCTCTCATTGTTTGTTTTTTGTTTTCTCACAGCTCTAACTTCTTATAGAGGCAATAAAACAATATGAAGGGTTTGCATGGATAAATTATTTTATATAATTTCTACAAAGGAATTATTGAGTCTATCATCTGCACCTCTATAACTGTTTGGTTTGGTTCTGCAACCCAACAGGACAGACACAGACTTCAGAGGATAATTAGGACTGCAGAAAAACAGTTATTACCAACCTACCTTCAATCGAAGACCTGTATGCTCCACAATCAAAAAGATGGCTGTGAAAATATTTACAGACCCCTCACATCCCGGACATAAAATATTTCAACTCTTTCCCTCAAAACGATGCTATAGATTATTGCATACCAGAACAACTAGAGACAAGAACAGTTTTTTCTCGAACACCATCACTCTGCTAAACAAATAATTCTCTCAATGTTCAACTGTTACAAAGTCTGCACTATTATTATTATTAATCTTCTCATCACTTCTTATCACCCATCCCCTCCCACTTGTGACTGTATGACTGTAACTTTGTCGCTTGTATCCAATAATCTATATTGACTATTTCCTAGTATGATTTGTTTGCTTACTGTACCCTGACTATCATTATGATTCTTGACTCTTGAAGAATGTATCTTTTCTTTTATGTATACTGAGAGTATTTGCACCAAGACAAATTCCTTGTGTGTCCAACCACACTTTGCTAATAAAGAATTCTATTCTTCTATTCTATTCTACAGATAAAAATACTCATATTTAAGAAAAGACTCTTTTTTACAAGTGAGCGCACAACACAGTTTGGCTGAATCTAAGGCAAAATCCTGCTCCATTCCTATGATACATAGAAGAGGATGTTTTCCTTTGTTCACAATTTTATTCTGACTATGCTTTGGACTTCATCAAAGCAAGGTATCCCTTAGGCTGAGCAGCAGCTGTGAGGAGCTTCTATCTACGTTAATGCAAAAAGCTTTAGGAGTTTGCAACATGTCTACAGTTTCCGTATGACTACATTTTGAACATCTGATATTAGATCATACAGTCCTAAAGCATAAAGTGTTATTATACACAATGGTCTTGTAATTTTAGAGCCTGTGTCATGTGTCTGCTAATGTGTGTGCATGCACATATAAACATATACTGTAATGTTAGTTGAAAAAAAATAAGGCTATTATGGCACTTTTTCAGAAATATTTGGAAACAAAATAAAAATGGAAAGCACTAAAACCTGGTTAGATTATAGGCCTACAGTGAAAGGAAGTTTTATTTATTAGCAGCCAGAATTGAATGGCTGTGACATAGTTTTTAAAGGAATAGCTTCAAGAAAGCCCAAGAATTTTTACATCTGAACTAAATAAATTTATGAAAAACATTCTATGACCAACGTCAACCTGACTTCTATTATAAAAACATAATTCTTCCTAAAGACTTCTGGGAATACTTTTTTTCTGAAAACAAACTAGAATGTTAGGTGAATTAAAGTAAGAAAATCTGGGAAAGGTATTTTCTTATTCAGAGTCTTGTTCATTGGATCAAATTGACAGTTGTAATACATTATGCACAGGTGCAGAAGCAGAAAATAAACCCAAAAAGTATTGGCAAATGAGTTGTGTGTGCATTTAGGGATTCCACAACTGAATGGATAAGCAGATAGAAACTGACATTGTGAGCATATTATATGTGATCCCTATCAATAAGTATAATAGAAGCCAATCTAAGTTTATATTGGAGTTTACAATACCTCGCCATTAAACCTCTCCTGGATCAGAAAGATTGACAGAATGTAACAAATAAGATCATTGTTCACATATTTAATCAAATAATCATCTTTAATGGTGAGGACATTGCAGATCATTTGATGTAAATTTTCATTGATTCTCCTAGAACTATATAATGATTTATTCTTCATTAATTAATTACACGGCAAGGGTGGGGAAGGATCAAATCAATTTAAATTTCAAATGAGGGAATGGTTGTGGGCTTCCCTTCCCAATAGCTACAGATTTCAAGCATAGTATTTAATATTAGTATATAAATTAGTATAATATGACTTATTGACATATTCCCATACCTGAAAAACATTAAAATAGGAAGAAAAACATTGTCTGAGGTCAGTATCTGAAATTTATCCAAAAAATTTAGCATCTTTTGCTTAGTTCACTGCCATCAATAAGGTACGTTACAACTGAGCACCAAACTCCAAAATTCTAAAAATTTCAAAATTCTAAAAATTCGAACATTTCTTTCTAAATATAATTAAAAGCAGTTACACAGTTAAACTGGCTCAGGTCCTCTTTTATTTCTGCAAATCCCTGTTCCAATAGACATTCTTGACAAGCCACGATGATGCAATTGATGCATTTAATCAATCGATGATTCCAATACAATTTAGGGATAAATGAATCCTCATAGATAATTTCATTCAATTCACAGCCAACTGCAATTCTAGAAAACTTCAGAAATATACAGACATGTATGAAAATTCCTACATCTTGACTCCAGTTCTCCATCTGTAAATCAGAAATTATAGCAATTTATCTGCAGTGGTCTTAGGACAAGAAGGATAAGGTTTCCCATCACTGATCTTTTTGATACCATTGCCACCCTAAAAAAATTACACCTAAGAAATCAGATGTCACATTATTGCTTTTTTCCATGGTTACCCACCACATCGGCAGTTCCATTTCTTTTAGATGAATCAACTAAAATTAATGAATGTTTCTCTTGGTGCAGTAGTGTGAGTTTTGTGACAACACCTCATTTTGATGCTGGTCAATCCTTTGTGTATTACAACAGTGTATTCTTTCAGTTTCTATATTAGATAGGCCTAGTCTATTTGAAACTTTTTTTCCAAGTAAGTTACCATTTAATGAAAAAATATAGAGTCGTTACAGAATTGTAAAATATGTTAATGTATTCAGAAATTGAACATTAAAATACATGGGATGGATCCAACAGTGTCATTCAACTGGCAGATGCTATTTTGCCAGTGGAACAGATTCTTAATGTTCATACCCCCTAGGTACTCCCTCCCAAATCTAGAAAAAAAAACCTCTGGAGTACTTTTGCATCCCATCCAAGAAGATGGCAGGGGAGGGTTCAATAATGGGAATTGTTGTCAAGAGCAGAATTCCCTCACCTAAGGGGGGATGCAGCTCTGTGAACGAACCCACTACACTTAAAATGAGCTCTGCAATAATGATAACATTTGTATATATTTGGACCCTATTCCAATTTAGAATATTTTTTTTGAATCAAAAAGAGGCATAGCATTATCACTGTCGTACTGTGTGTTACAAATAGCCTTTAAATCTGCACTTTCTCATTACATTCTCTGTCTCTTTGAACACTATTCTACCCTTACTAGTTATCTCACTTTCCTTTTTTCCAAGAATAGTTCTTGCTAAGCTACCAACTAATATGCTACAATAGCTTTTATGTGATTTTTCTAAACTACATCTTACAGTTTTATTCCCTTTGGAACAAATCTTGTTATTTCTTTAATATGTTGGGGGAGGGGGTTGGAAATTTTCCAGAACCCTATATTAACCTAAGAAATGCAAAATGTACTATCCTTATAATATTACAATCAAAAAACACCATGCATGTGCATACAAATACGCATATCACAGAAATGTAGAAAATACAGAAAACAAAACAAAGCAGCGACTATTTTATTTCCAAATACTGTTAATATCTTGTATTTCCATTGTGTTTCAAGTCATAATCCATTATTAAGGAACATTCTAAAATAATATGGAATACAACCTCTCAATCTGTGTTTTACCATGTTTGTTACAACACCATTTGGAAAGCAGAGCACAGTTTCTGTGTTTTTCACCCATTGCCTTGCCTACATTTTCCTAGGTTTTTCTTAAATATTGCCTTATTAGCACAAAAACTTTCATATAAGCTATATATATATATTTCTCCAATACCAGTGATTAAGACTGCAGCCTTCTGCTTATTTAGCAACTTAATTATGTGTAACATTATTACCAAGAAATTCAGGAATAAATTGTGTACAGTAGGAAAAATCTATTTTAAATCCCCTATTTTTTTGCTTCAAATGCACATAAAAGTAGAAAATTTAATTGGAACAAGACACAATGTCTTTGAAAGTCATAGCACATCTTGAATTTTTATTAATTTTTATTAATATTATGACCACAATTGAGTCCAAAATTTCTGTTGCTAAACAAGATAGTTGTTAAGTGAGTTTTGCCCTATTTTATGACCTTTGTTACCACAGTTGTTAAGTGAATCACTGCAGTTAGGTTAAGAACACAACTTTCCCATTGACTAGAAGTTTGAAAATCATTTGGCCTGGGACACAGCAACCATCATAAAGCCATGCCAGTTGTCAAGCATTCAAATTTTGATCATGTGACCATGGGAATGCTGCAATATTCCTAAATGTGAAAAGTCTTTTTTTTTCCTTTCCATTATAACTTCAAACAGTCACTAAACAAATGGTTGTAAGTACAGGACTACCTGAACATAATATGTACTTTCATGTTAGAAGAAGCAGATACAAAATAATGCAAAATGAGTATAATGGGTTAGTTGTAAAATAATAAAGGCAGGACACAAATAAATAAATAAAAATGAAGAGAGCAAAAGGAAAGCAAAAGATCAAAAAAGTGAGTAGGATTTAATAAAATCCCCAGAAGAAAATGAATTAAAGCCAATGTGGGCAGCATTATATAGACATGGTGGAAACATAAATGATTTCAAGAATAGAAAGCAATGAAGCAGTATAGTGGGAAGTGTTGGCATAAATCAGTTTTTGTTACATTTCTCTTTGTTTGCTTATTGCTTGCTTTTAGTTCCTTGAAGTTATTATTTTTTTACTTCCACACTGTGCTCTGAATAACACTGCTTATTCTGAAATGGGAATAGTATATATATTTGAGACTGTAAAAATGAACAGGTAAAATACAACCATTGTTAGACTGCCATCTGCTTCTAAGTCTTATATAAATGACATGGGAAACAGATTTCATATTATATCTATGTAATGAAGAACAAAAGTAGGTTCTTTTTATTTTTATTATAACTTTTACTTACAACCACTACAAAGATGATTTCATTTTCTTTGGCTGGTGAAGGTGAGTGGGAAGAAATATCAAGTTGAAACAACCACAAAGTGTTGAAATGAGGGGCTGAAAAAAAAGAGCTGGTAGATTAAAACACACACACACACACACACACACACACACACACAGCTCTTCACAATGGCAAAACAATGGCATACATACATAATAGATGTTGAAAATGAAGCAAGAATGGCTTCCATATATTTTATATACCAGAGAACTGGTGAGCAGTTGGGTCACCCTTTCAGACATATTTCTTTCCATAAACAGAGAAACACAATAACCACAGGCAGACAAAAAGGAGTGACAGTGGGAACAACGCCAACTTTCTGCTAACTTCCCTCATAACATTGTTTGCGGGAAGTTGGCAGGGATTATCAGAAATCACTTCTTGTCTGCTCATCCATGGAAATGACTTTGTTGAGTGGAACAAAAGGAGCTGCAGACCACAAGGAAAACTTCAGCCACTCCCATCCAGGAAGGGAGAGATCACCCATCTACCACTGGTGCCCCCCAAATCCTATCTCACCAGCAGGCATCTGAGTCACTTCCTTATCCCTTGCTGCCCACTGTCATTAAAAGATTTCAAATTTCAGCCTCAGTTTCAAAGCAGTCAATTGCCACTTGCCTATTGAGCCTTACTGCCAGCTGATTGGGCACAAGGACCAGAGGTAGAAAAGAGGAGAGGGATACGTTGCTCCTATATTCCCTTACACCATGCAACCTATGGGTTTCTAGAAAATGTAGTCAGAAGGCAAGATGGGACTGAAATGGCCACAATTTTGCCAAATTTCAATCCCACAGGAGACACATTCCTTATTTGGGATGTGAGTTGTAAGTTAGTCCATTTGAGGTGCAGCAGGTTAAAAATTGTTGCCCTAGGATGTGTAGTATCACCCAGTTGAACATTACAAAGAATCAAATAATAACAAGAGTTTTAGTATTATACACCGTACTGGTAAATTATGGAGCAAAATATAAATATATGTAAATATTAGGTCTAAAACAACCAGTACTTTGAGTATGGATTCTGTAGTCAACTCCAATTGGTATTGCAAATTGTTTGGAGTACAAAAGAAAGTCAGAAATTAAATATTTATCCATATTATTTTACAGGAGTGTTTTGTTGTTTCAATGTTTATAAATAATTGTGGAGATTTTGGATTAAACTAAAAAAATATGTCATTTTAAATCATGAAAACAACACAGTGTACTATGGATATCTTTCATTAACTCTGTCCATTTCTGGGTAATATCTTTATTTTTCATATTTAATCTTTATTTAAAACAAGAATATATTTTCAAAAAAGATTTTTTTAAAATAACCCAAGTAATAACTACTGAACTAAAGCAAAGGGAAACAAACTACTCCATTACTGATATACTATTTAGTATTATGACTGAGGATTATTCTACAAGCCAGGGAGAGAGTAATACAGCAGCAGCTATGCCAGAAACCATTGGCCATCTGGTCTTTTTCTTCCCAAATTTAAGTCTCTAGACTCTCACTTTCTGTACCTGTTCTCAGCTGTGGCCTTAAGTAGTGCGGCTACCATCTAAGTGAACTTGATCATCAAAAGAGAGATCTGTGACTTTCCCTCAAAATAGGCTGGCTTCATTCTGAATGTGTTCTAACCAGGAGCAAGGGTTTGCTGGTAAATCCAGATAACCTGAGCTGTGAGTTCAAGGGCTTAAATTTGCACTTTCCTATAAAGATGGCCAAGTCACTCTAGTTCTTCACTCAAGTTAATTCCCTTGTGTTCATTCCATCCCATTTCTGTAGCAATCACAGTCAATTTATGGCCCATGACACTTTTACATATGTTGCTTCATAAATCCATTCTGTCCAAGTTTGTCAGTAACCTCAGTCTCTTTCTGATCATGTCAGTTTCATGTTTATTCCCTCCTAACTCCATTTCATCCCATTTCAGTGAACATCGTCACTCTGGATTCAAATCAATATTTATGCAGGGAAAGTATCTTGTTGACTTGAATGCTTTGAGCAATGGAGGTGGGGGGACTCATTTGTTTTGTTTTTTTCAAAATGGATTTTTGTCCAAAACAATATTTTGATATATTTTTAAGCCAAGCAGGGCATCACATAATTTATAGAAGAGAAAAATCTGGAAAAAATAATTATGTATTGGACTGATTTGCATGGCAATCTGAGAAGTGAAAATCAGTCTGGTTTAGTTCAACATGAGGACCAAATGAATTCCATAAGCAGCTTACTTACAAAATGATTTCCTGCCTACAGAAATACTTTTGTCTCTGTACACAATTAACATTGCTCTTTTTGGACAGTTTCTGTTATTCTTACAATTAATTTTCTCACACAGTCCCACATGCAGGTTCTCCTAGACTTAATTTAGTGATTGTTTCAAGCTACAACAGCAGTGAAAAAGATGACTTATGATCATTTTTCACACTTTACAGCATCCCCACAGTGACATGATCAGATTTTGGATGCTTGGCAACTGGCATGTATTTATGATGGCTGCAGCATTCTGGGGTCATGGCATCACCTTTTGGAACCTGTCCTATTGTTTCTTTTTATTTTTCTTATATGTACCCATTTCATGTATTCATAACTATGTTTATACTTATATCTATTATCTTGTAAGCGATTGACAAATTAAATAAATAAATAAATAAAAACTATTATTCAATAGTAGTAACTGCGAGAGAAGAGTCCTCACTTAAATATGAGCCAGCGGTACACTACAGCTGCCAAAAAAGCCTACACAGTTCTAGGCTGCATAAACAGAGGGATAGAATCAAGATCACGTGACATGTTAATACCAATTTATAATGCCTTGGTAAGGCCATATTTGGAGTATTGCATTCAGTATTGGTCACCACGATGTAAGAAAGATGTAGAGACTCTAGAAAGATTACAGAGAAGAGCAACAAAGATGATTAGGGGACTGGAGGCTAAAACTTATAAGGAATGGTGCCAGAATATGTAGTCTAATGAAAAGGGGTGACATTAGCAGTGTTCCAATATATCAGGAGTTGCCACAAAGAAGAGGGAATCAAGCACCTAAGGGCAGGACAAGAAGGATGGAAACTAATCAAGGAGAGAAGCAACATAGAACTAAGAAGAAATTTCCTGATAGTTTGAACAATTAACCAGTGGAACAACTTGCCTCCAGAAATTGTGAATTCTCTAACACTGGAAGCTTTTAAGAAGAAATTGGATAATCATTTGTTTGAAATGGTATAAAGACGTATTGGCGAACCTATGCCATACATGCCAGAAGTGGCACACAGAGCCATTTCCCCCGGCACGCAAGAGGTCACCCGGAAAAGCCCCACAGCTCATGTGCACGCTCTGCCACCCAACAGGGTATCTGGCACGCATGCACAGGGGGAGGAAGGAGGGTGCATAGGAGATGCAGTGCATGCACAAACTAACTGCACATGAGGGGGGAATGGCAAACCCATGCGCAGATGTGCAGCACCTGAGGGGGAACCACACGCGCATGCACAAAGATGTGTGGTGTGGGGGGGAATCATGCATGCATGCACAGAGATGCGGTGTGCACAAGGGGGAATTGTGTGCGCATGCACAGGTGCACAGTACATGAGGAGGAATATGCATGCACATGTGTAAATACATGGGACATGAGGGGATCATGCACGCATGTTAAGGGCATGTGGGGGGGCAGCACGCATTGCCTTCTGGGTATTGGCATGCAACCTCCGCAAGCGAGCGCACACGCAATTAATGGCAAGGGAGCTGATTAAAAAAAAGCCACTGGTATAGAGTTTCCTGCCTGAGCAGGGGGTTGGACTAGAAGACCTCCAAGGTCCCTTCCAACTTTGTTATTCTATTCTATTCTATTCTATTCTAAATACAGACCCTCTGACAAAGAAAGCCAGATTCACTTTACAACCATGTTACTAACTTAACAAATGAAGTGATTCCCTTAACAACCACAGCAAGAAATATCATACTTCACGACAGAAAATTTTAGCTCAACTGTGGTTGTAAGTCAAGGACTACCTGTATGTCACCTTATCTTCAGATACTTGACTCAATTATTCTTTCTTGTAATTCTTTCACTTCAGGCTTGCATATATCTGCTTGATATATGATATATAGATATAGATATAGATATAGATATAGATATAGATATAGATATAGATATAGATATAGATATA
>BLBF01000020.1:20275021-20307513 GCA_015471245.1 Laticauda colubrina | reverse complement strand
TCCGTTTTACTGACTCCTGTAAATAAAGACTTTTCGTTGTTGGAACCTGGTCTACCTCGTGTTTTTCCGAACAAAACATGAGACACCATATAGCCATGAGGAAAGTCATTACACCAGAAAGTTGATCCTCACCTCTAGTTCTGACCTTATTCAGCTGTATTGGTGGCAAATTCACCATTATTTTCATCAGCTCACAGATATTCTACATGGAGATGGGTAGCATCCTAAAAATAGTTTTTAACTAAAAAGAAAAGAAAAATAATTGCTAGTAATGCTGAAGAGAAATACTTTCAAGTACTGCTGACAGTTTCAAAAGCTTTGTTGTCTTGATCATATTAAGCCATATTAGAATGGCAGAGTCAGCTTCCCTCCCCAGGAGAATCAATTAACAGATAAACAAGCCTACAGACCGTGTAATAGCAATGCCAGTGGTGTTTCTAAGTATTACCTGGAGCAAGGTACAAAATACAACAGAGTTCTAGTCACAGGAGGAGAGAATTATAAATGTACCTCAACTTTCATGGTGCGAAAACTGTATAGGAAACCTTGCTACAGAAGAGAAAGCTTGGAGGCAGGAAAGCAGCTCCTTCAAATAACATGGCTCCATTTACAGTGACAGAGAAATGAAGGGAGTTTAAGTATAGGCTGATGATAAATGTCAAGTCCTTAGAAACTCTCTTTATCTATAAATACTTAGCCAAAGTGAAAGCTAATACATTGCAGAGATCCTGTATTTTTTAATATGGAAACCCAAAGGGGGGGGGGGGGACTAAGGAAATTTGGCAGAAAGAAATTTGGCAGGGGGTATAATGGATAATATTGGTTTAACTTGACAGAGGGAAACCTGGCTTTAGATACTGAAGTCAGTCAAAGTTCCCTGGGTGAGATTAGGCCACTCTTATTTCTCAGCTAATCTAAACCATATAGTAGTTATAGAGAGAACATAGGAGAATGCTAGCTCTTGCCCTAAGTTCCTTTCGGAGGAAAAGTGAGTGAAAATATGTATGGGGTTTCCAAGAGCTATACCAAGTTAAAATACAACAGCTTTTAAACAAAATGTTTTCCAAAGCTACCTTTACCGTGTGTGTGTGTGTGTGTGTGTGTGTGTGTGTGTGTGTGTGTGTCTGTAATCTCTCTCGGCACAATGCTTATTGATTTGCCTTGTACAGTTCTTAGTTTGAAAACAATGTACTGGTAGTCCTCAACTTATGACCATTGTTGAGGCCAGCATTATGTTGTAAAGCAGCCAGCTATTTGAGTTTTGCCCCGTTTTACAACATTTCTTGCTCCGGTTATTAAGTGCATCACTGCAGTTCAGTCAGTAACGTGTTTGTTACATGAATCTGGCTTCTCCGTTGACTTTGCTTGTCAGAAGGTCACAAAAGCTGATCACATGACCCCAAGACACTGTAACTGTCATAAATATGAGCCAGTTGCCAAGCATCTAAATTTTGGTCACATGACTGTGGGGATGTTGCACATGAAAATGGTCATAAATCATATTTTTCAGGGCCATTATAACTTTGAACAACAAACTTTCATTATCATTATAAGCCAAGACTACATCATCATCATCATCATCATCATCATCATCATCATCATTATTGTTGTTATTGTTGTTGTTGTTGTTGTTGTTGTTGTTGTTGTTGTTATTGTTGTTGTTGTTGTTGTTGTTGTGCTAGTTTACAACTCCTGGCAAAGCTAGCTGTAGAAGACATGAAGCACAGGGCAACCACTGACTACAAGGAAGCCAATTAATTTCTGCAATTAGCATGTAAGAAAATACAGTGCACAGCTGAAACAGACAGGAGCAGTCAAGGAAGCCTAAAGTATTATTTACAGTATTTATTTTATTTATTTGATTTGTCAATTGCTTACAAGATAATAGATATAAATATAAACATGAGTAAGAATACAGGAAATAGGTATGAAAAATTGGGAACAATAGGACAAGGACGGTAAGCACAATGGTGCACTTATGCATGCCCCTTACAGAAAAGTAGGTGGGAGGGTAGAAAATGCTTTAAAACTACAGCACAAAAGTATCCCTGGAAGTCACATTTATAATGTGAATAAGGTTAAGACTGTAGAGAAACCTAGCTCTGGACTTGCGAAGGAAATGGAAGAGACGATAAAGTCACTCAACTCTGAGAAACAAAAAATAACACAAGAAAGAGATTCAGAACCATAAAAGATAATGACCTTGATGGAGATCTGCAAACTTCGTTGCCAAGGCAACTCCCTTACTCATTGAAACTACAAGAAGAGGAGAAGGTACAACACAATGAGATTTTCAAGGTTCTGTTATTATAATCAAAATCTCAATAAAACTAATTTTAGCTTTCTTGTAGAATTCCTTGGTCTGGTCTACCTGGCGAGGATGCCAGAACAGATGCCATCTTGACTACATTGTCCTTAAGAGGGGAAGTAAAGGTTTTGTATAGGCTTTTTCAGATCCTATCTTGTTGTATATCCTACCACAAGAAAGCAGCATTCTTGGAACCCCTATGGGGGTCTACTTCTTGATCTGGATGTAACTCCAAGGGCTGACAAATACATTATAAGCGACATCCATTTCTACTTTTTAAATATTGTTGCTTCTCCTTTTGGTAACAGAGTGCCTGGGCAATATAGATAAGTTTAAATGTTGGAAATCCCTGATCTAGAGAAAGTCAAACATATGTTTGGATTACAGTTTGGAGGCCATTCCAATGAATCTCTTTTAGGCAATTGGATTCTCATTTTGTATCTGGCTTTTAAACATTTTAAGGCTCTGTTGAAAAGGGGGTTCAGAGAGAGTACATTGATCCTGAAAGCCTGAATTGTGCTTTTTTTTTTTTTTTTTGCTTTAGATAACCAAATATGTATTGTAGAAATGCTAGCGTTTAACTAGTTTAATCGCTAAAATCTGCCATACACTTCTTCACCAATTGTCAGAGAAGGCATGTCTTCTTCATTTTTGCAATTATGTGTATATGTCTGTGTGTACACACACACATAAATTTTACCCTGGAACTGCAGCAGTTATACATTATTTCAGGGATTATTTCAATATAAATTTTTAGTAGCTCGACTGCCTATGGTGAGGGTTTCCTGTAAGAGAATATATATGAACTGTATATTTTAAGATTTCTTATTTCTAGTGACAGAGCTACATTTCATGAGATGATCCACTTGTATTTTATATAGCTTTCTTTATTAGATCTTCTTTGTTTCCTTCAGTTAATCCTTGCCTTACCATAGCTAGCAATTAAAAATTAAAAGCAATCAAAATGCATCCAGTTTCCTCAAGTACTTGTACAAACTGCCCTTTGTTTTAATTTCTAAGCACCTGCTAGGTATCAGATGAAGGAAACTGAAGAAAAAACACATTTGTTTCTCTGTCAAATCTTTAGTTTACTAAATTCCAATGGAAACGCTAATCCTAAGAATTGGATTAGCATTCATTTCATGGATTTTTGTTGGGTGTATATATGTTTCTCTGTGTGTGTGCATGTATATACGGTATCTTCCTGGGTGGCTGGGTAGAATAACACAACCCACTTTATAAAACCAACTGAAACTGAAAATATTTGAATTCAAGCTAATTTAGTCAGACTGAAGTTAATGTGACTAACGTGGCTTTAATCCACTTTCTCTTCTATATTCTAGATATAATAATAAAGCTTACTCTAGGTATATATGGGAAGGGAGACACATTTTAAAACATGTCTCTCAAGAAAAATATTTTGTATACTACTTCTTCAATGCATCCTGAGGAGCCTTGACCACTGACATATTTTTTTATAGACTACATTCACAACTCTATAACCCAAAGCTTCTCTTATAAACTAGCTTACTTGTTTTAGTCATTTGGTCATTATTTCTAAACAGCCCAATCAGTTTGTGAGTAGCACCACTGCAAACTCCAGCAATGACTAGAAGGCAGTAAAGAGATTTAGAAAACTCTTTGCTTGTCTCTTGGGATCATCTAGACCAGGGTGGGAAACTATGGACCTTTTATGACCTATGGATTTCAACTCCCTGAATTCTTGAGCCAGCACAAAGTCCAAAGTCATAAAGGAGCCCTACTTCTCCTCCTCTGATCTAGACAGAGGGCATGGAGAGTGCCGATTCATAGAGTGGCTAAAGATCAAACACCACAAAATGGCTGATGATTTTTGCGGCCCAATTCAGGGAGTCTTAGTGAATTGGGATTTTTCAGAGCTGTTGTGATAGTGTTTCACAGAAACAAGAACAGAGTCTTGTGGGCTTAGAATCCCAGTGGTGGGACAAGAGCAGGGTCTTCAGAAGTTCCATTTGGACCCATTTCCCACCAGGAGCACAAAACCTGGATGGACGTGGCCAACTCAATGTCCCTCACTCCCACCCAGTCACATGACCCCTAGCCATGCCTACCCTGCCACAAAGCCCTTTTCTCTCACCGTATGTCTCTCTCTCCCCCTCTTCCCCCTCTGTACCTCTTTGCCCTCTCCCTCTCTGTATCTCTGTCTCTCTTCCCCTCTCTCTGTATTTCTCTCTGCCTCTCTCCCCCTCTCCCTATCTCCCCCTTTCTTTTCCACCTTTCTGTATCTCTCTCCCTTTATTTCTCTGTGCCTCTTTTTCTGTCCCTTTCCATATTTTCCCCTCTCTCCCCCCTCTATCTCTCTCCCCCTTCTCTCTCTTTCTGTGTATGTCACTCTCTCCCCCTCCCTATCTTCCCCTCTCCCCCATGTGTACCACTCTCTCTCCCCCCTTCTCTCTCCCTCCCCAATCTGTGTGTATGTGTATTTGTGTGTGTGTCTGTCTGTCCTCAAGTGAGCACCAAAGTGCAGCAAAGGTACCCATGGGTGGGCAGCTGCTCACTTAAGGAGGATCTCCATAAGCGTGCATACCCTCCTGTTCCAACCACAGCCAGCCAGGGGGTCATGAGAAGAGAAGGAGGGGGAGGAGGAGGGTTGCCCAAAGTGAAGCCTCTGTCATGGCTGGCAATTGTTTCTCAGCCAGCCTAGATTTCCAAAAAGAAGAGATAAAAGGAGTTACTAAGAGCCCCAAAGAGACCTTGCTGGCTTGGCCCAGCCGCAGCTTTCCGAGAAAAGAGAAGAAACACAAAGACAGACAGCATGAGAGAAATACAGAGAGACATAGAGGGGGAGAAACAGCTGACAGGCGAGCGTCTTTGCTGAGGGCACTCCAGCTTTCTCTGACCCTAACCCGCAGAGTAGGTGTGCAAGGTTTGGCAGGTCCAGCCCCCTTTTCCTGCTGCCCTGAGTTTCTTAAACCTGCAGCTGGACACTGCAAGCCCGTGCCCCTTTCTGTCGTCCCATCCTCCCAGATCCCATTCCCACTCCACCAGATCCCATTCCCACTTCCTCGTGCTTGTGAGGCCAGTGTTGGTTGTGGCTGGGCCAGGCCAGTTTTTGGGCCAGAGAGCAGGTTGCTCTCTCCCAAGCAACCAAGGTACACCCAGCATCAACAAGGGCCAGAAGAAGTAAGAGTGAGTCACCAGAGAATCAGCTCCAGTCACTTCTCCATCTCCCACCATTGCCCTTACCTTCTCAGGCCAGGCGAGGGAGGGCAAGGGGCCAGGGCAGCCAGTGACGGTACAAAAAGCTGCAGCAGAGGACCCAAAGAGCTGCATGCAGCTCCGGTGCCATGGGTTGCTGACACCCAGACTAGGGGAAGATGAGCTTTCATTGACCATTAATTTACTTCATCAAGTAGGTAAAAAGTTGACCTGAGTTATAAGGACTATATTTAAAAAACCTGCAACAAAAAGGAGCAGTGGAGATTTCCTAGTCATCTAAGCAAACCCTTAAGACAATTGCCATGGGGTTGTATGTCTATCATAATAAGTCCCTATATGATATAGGAATGAACTGAGAAGGAAAAAAAACAGCCTATGAAATTTAAAAGAAGATATGTGGCAGACAACTATTGTATCACTGACTATGCTCTCTAGCAACTATTAGACTCAGAGATAGCCAAAATGATGAACAAGAAGCTTCGTAGAGTTTTTTTGTTGCTACAATTGTTATATTGCCTTTATTTAAAGAACAGGGGGCTATTTAAGAGCATCTCATACTGTACATGTATATTTACATTAAAAAATCAGCAAAGAATGATTCCCCCCAACACACACACATATATATACATACATACATACATACATACATACATACATACATATTCATATATATACTGCATATACATACACATACATACACACACCATTTAGGTAATACATCTATAATTTAAATCACTATGTACATCCAACAATATGAAATTCTGACTCAAGGTCAAGTTAATTTATATAATTACTTTTCCCCAAATATAAGCATCTTAGGACTTCACAAAAATATGTTTAAATGAATGCATTTTCAATGCATTTATGGCAACCCAATGATTACTTATTCCTTTTTGTAAGCCTGATGACCTTAAAAATTGGGGTCAAAAATCCTCAATAATATTTCAAAGTTAAAGCTTGGAGAGGTGAGGGTGTTCTGTGCTCAAGCTGGTTGTCAGTTGTTTCTTCCTGAAGGTCCCACTCTCTGAAATAAAATTGATTAAATGTGTTGCATAAGCTTCCAAGGCAATAATCATAATATGCAATAACAAAGAACATATTTATCTAGAAATGCACAGGATTGAATTTTAAAAAGAAGAAAAACATTGTGGCAATAACAGAGACTTGGAATCAAGATCAAAAAGAAATCAGATTTGTTTGAAAATTTTAAACGATCCATTTACTTTTTTTAGAAAGTTAGTGTACAGCCCAGGAACACTTCATATCCTAATCGAAAAAGAAGGTCCTTCTGCTTCATGTGTCAATATTGTAAACATGTAAATCTGGAAAATATTTTCCAAGCAGGCAACCATGTGTAAAATGTTCAAAATCTGCCATAAAACAGCTGCAGCTGGTGGGGGGGAGGTAGATGCAAACTTTTACACCCTGTCGTCAAGAATCCAGATGTGGAACAGAACAGCAGCTCTTCGTTCAGCAGCTGGACTCCAGCATTCAGCGTGTCTTTTAAGCAAAGCTTTATCAAGCAAACACGGTGATGATTATGTAGCCACAAAGCAACACAACTGACAAATCTTGCAATTCAAGCAATCTTCAGTTAATTACTGCAGCGACAGCTTTTCAAAGACTCACACATTTTATTTCTGACTATATAGAAAGCACAGCTCACATGTCACTTTAGTGAGACCACCAAAGCAGCAGCGTTAAGGGGAAAGCATTACAAAATTACAAAGGGGAAATGTCATGGTTCTTTGGATAGCGCAGTCTTCCCGAGCGATTTTCCAGCAACATCACTACTTCAGTCTTTACATGGTTTTTTTCCACTATACTTATGAGATTGGGGGTCAAGGAGGAGAACTTTCAACTTCTCAGTTTTTCCCAATCTGCAAAATTAAAGACTGGTATACCCTTTGTGTAAAGAACGGCCAACATTCATTAAAGGGACAAATATGTGTAATCGCAGTTATCGTTTATAAAGATTCTTAGAGGAGACATTATGATATAGAGGAAAGCTATGCAGGGAGTCCCATTTTCCGGGATTGTTTCCTGCTTCAAATTACTTCTCTGAAAGAGCTTTCATGTGGGATTATTTTTTCCCACTTTGTTTGCAATCTGCATCATATTGTGTTGATATGCGGATATGATATTAGCTGTTTAAAAATATATGGATATTATTGATCTCTTCCCCAGACAGCCCTTAGAAAATTTACTCCAAGAGGCATACAGTAAATAGAAAAAAACAAAACAAACAAAAAACAATAAACTGATAAAGATAGAGACTCTTTGTCCTTTATATTAAGAGGGAGGGATTGCAGCTTAACTTGAAAGGCTTGTTTTTTTTCCTTAGTCTAATACTGCTGGTCTAAGCAGAGACAGCACAATTTTAACATAGCAGAAAGAGCACCAAATGCAGATTGAGAAGATTGAAATGGGGATCCCTGCAGAGCTAGAAAATTCAGCGGACAGTCTCATCTGTCTAACAGAAATACTGTTAAAGTTAATTTTTTTTTCTGGTTCACTTGAATATTTCAGAAAAAATAATAAGGCACAGTGATAATTACGGGTGTCTGGAGAGTAAATCTGGTATACAAATGGTTTTGGAATATGACACAAAGATATATGATATGGCAATCATACTTCAGCTAAACATGGGATGCAGTGATCCAACCCACAAAGCTCCAGTTAAACTTTGCAACTTGATCAAAGTGTATGTGCATATACATTAAAGTCCCCCCCCCTCCAAATTCTTTTCATGATTCAAAGGCACTGGGTTCAGTTTGATCATGAATGAGTTCAGTATTGAATTCCGAGGGATGATTCAATCAAACTGTTCTCAAAGCAAAACTTTAAACGAGACTGTGTCCTGTTACTAATACCTAGATGTGGATGCTGTCCCTAGAAATTACCTGGGACACACAGAGTAATTGTAAACTGCTTCTATATAAGGCATCATGTATAGGCAGTCTTAGTACCCTGATCCCAACTGATAGAACTCATGTGTCAAGAGGAACTAATATGTCAAGACATTAGATATTTTATGTATATCTTTGTGAACATGGAAGAACACCACAAAACTGATAAAAAGGACTTGTCCTTTACAAGGTGTGGAAACAGCTTACAATCACACAGGGAAACAAAAGCTCGAAGAGATACTGATGCTTCCTCCTGCCTCTTTTTCCACTAAGATTATTTATTCACAATTCTTAATAATATATGAAGAAAATTTTCACTTAGGATTCTATCCTTGGGCTAACAAAGCTAGTGAAAAAATAAAAATATTCTTGCTCTAAAGCAGGGTGCGTCCCGTGCAAGCCACACTCACCCCAGCTCCACAAATGGGAAAAATGCCCCAAAATGTCACACAACATCAACATGACAGGGAGAGTTTGACACCCATGTTCTAAGGGAACAGCTTTAATGGACAAAGTCCAGTTCATCAAATGCATAGAGAAACCTACAATCCACAAAAGCTCATGCCTTTAATAAATATGTCATTCTTTTAAAAATGCCAGAAATGCTATGATATTTTCAGCAACGTATTGACATGGCTACCTTCATGGAAACTACATCTTCACAGAAATTAGTATTCTATTCCCACATTTCTATTCGAGCCAGTCTTGTTTTTCTCTATCCAAGACTTTCAGAGTTGCTCAAATTACGCTCCAAACCAATCCCTGAAACTTGAACTCTGTCAAGCACATCTCCAAGAGAATCATACTGAACTCGATCATTCTTTTGTTCTGAAACTCAGGGGAGGCATTGCAAAGTGAAAGGTATAAACTGCTACACTAAAATGATGGAACAATATGCTGCAAAACAACAATAAAATAATGAAAGTGACAGATCTGGAAAGTATTCAAACCACTCCTAACACTTGCTGCGCCCTGCTTATTTGCAATATATAATATTCTAGCATGAGACAAAATATTTTCGAAATGAAATCTGCGTTTAAATGCCAATATCCTCTCCTTCTGGCTTCTCACTTTATGATACTAACATAGGATCTCATTCACTGAGCCAATTGAAATTTTAATAAAAGAAAGCAGGAGTTTCTAATAAACTCCTGCAGTGAGCTGATAATACTAAACATCTTTAGCAGCATGGTGTTTTTTATTATTATTTTAGCTGTATATTAATATGCTAGTATTTGTAAACTCCCCAGGGTCACTAGATTTATTCTAAAAGGCTTCTCTGCATTCTTCTGGTTTGAAAAGTTTCTGCAAAACTGAAAAGAGGAAATATGTTTCTAATATGTTTCTTTCAGAAATCTTGAAGCCTTGTGAAATGGGTGACTGGGGGGGTGGACGGGGGTAGGAGAGAGAGAGGAAAAAAAATATTGTGGAAAGAAAGCAATATTGAGCCTTATTGATTCCTCTGCAGCTGAAATCTTTAAACAGGAATGTTGGCAGCAGATGGATTGATTATAGGTGTTATTTGGATGGCCATCCACCACTCTGCCACAAACCTCTTGCTCAAAAGGCCAAAGAGGTTGCCTGCAGATGATGTTGCCAAATGATTGGTTAGGATACACAACCCTATGCCATCATGGAAGACAGAAATAAAAGTGGAGCTATTATAGTTGGCTGCTAATAGATAAAAGGTGTGTTTCCATTGTTTCAGTTTTGCAGGTTACAGATAAAACAAACAAAGCCAACAATATAAGGTGTTATTTAATGGTGGCGAAGTAGTTGAGCCACCAGGGATTATTATTAGAGTACTTCTCATTAGATTATTAGGCCATTTCTTCTGGGTATTGCAACGACTGTAATTATAACTTTATGACAGAAGCCCACCAGAATGGCTGTTCCCCAAAATTCCACATATGCACACATTTCTTCCATTCCCAATCCTCAAGATTTTTGATATTGGCAAATGCTCAGAACACCTGAGTTTGTACACTACTATTCAGCATCTCAAGGACATGCAAGGTTCCTAAAAAGTGTAAAATTCATCACAAGAATAGCAGCGATCAACTCTTCCTTGCACTATCAAGATTCCAATTCACATGGAAATCTTCACCTATACTGCTCTATAATTGCTCATCTCACTAGCATATTTTTTACAGTGGGGTGGCTCCAAAAAATCAAGAAAGACACACAGAATTATTTCTAAGCACTTTCAATAGTTCCTCCCATCAAGACAGAAATCTTTCCAAATTAAAGCAATGTCTTGCAATCATTAAAGATATATTCAAAAATATCTAAGGAGGACCTATTTTGATTCTCTTTCTTCTAACCAAAGTATCTAAATTTTGCTGTCTGTTAGTCCTCTGGAATGGATTTCTCTTGGGAATCCAGACTACATTCTACCCCAAGAATCTCTGATGCCTTCAATTCTGGATTTTGATCACCTACTGACTTTTAGTCTATCTTTAATCCACTCTCCTAATCTTTCATAGTCCAGTTTATTGCCCTTCTTAGCTTGAATATTTCCTGTATGTTTTCTTCCTCTCGATATAGTCACACTGCTTGCTCCTCCTCTGTTTACTCTTCCATCTCTCTGCAACATAGTCCTCCTCTGTTTTTTCTCCCTATTTTCCCAAGGTAGCCATCAATTTTTCATCCTCAGTCACAGACATGATTTGGCCTCTTACTGCCTGCTACTGACAGCTTTTCCTGGACTTCTGGGAACTTTATGGAGTTCATAAACCTAAACCATGAATGGGCAACTTTAATCTCTTCCAGATGTTTTTATACTTCAACTTCAATAAGTCCAAAAGATGATGAGAAAGCTTCCTTTATGATATTTACCAATATTGTTGAATTGTCTGTGCTATAATATAAGCTTAATTTACATATATGTTTGCTTTGAAAGCTTTATTGGGCCAGCAGTTGCCTCTCCTCCAATAAACATAGGGACCAAAGCTATTCAGAAATCATCCTTTGTTCCTGAGACACTCACTCCTAAAACCTGGAAACAGTTTCAAACATATGTAAGTGATAGATCCAAAGCAAGTAGAATTGTAATTTGGCATACAGAACAGGATACCCAGTTCAAAAGCAAGCACCTGAAGATATATGTTTGGTTTAGCACTGCTTTAGAAGACCTCTTCCTGAAAATATAATATGAAATTAATCTTTATTGGTAATAAAACTGTTATACTCATGGAGGAGAATTAAACCCAATTGAGAAACATTCAATCTGATTGAATTAGCAAGTATTTCAACTTCATACTGTGTTAAATTGATTGGATATGAATAGGCATTCCTGTCAGCCATTCAAAAAGCAAAAAGAACAAGAATCACAAGGAAGGATTTCAGGTCACAAAGTGTTTTGGTTATCAAATTTTTGGGTGACAGAAACCTGGACAATAATAAGATAGCCAAAAAAAAAAGAGGCCTAAACGACAGTTCTTTGCTGTCATTCAGATTTGGCATCAATATAAAATGTTGAGAACAGCACAGGCTGTATCTCCAAATTTTATTTAATGTAGGCAAATATAGCCAATGGGATGGTAAATTAAGGGTAGTATCCATTTATGGCTTGTTTTTAAACAAAAAAAATCTAGCTTATTATGTTAGGCCATGAAAAAAGACTGCAGAGTATCTTGAAAAAAAAACCACCACTGATACTATATGAAGATTTGGCACTCTGTAACTTGTAAAAAAATTGCTTGCTTGTTGAATGTATTGTTAAAGGATACATAATTAAACAGCTTTACTAAATAGCCATCAACCACACTGGATGCCAAATGAGATGGTAGGGAGAAAAGAATGAGATACTGAATTTCTATTCACATTTTTTTTATTGCAACAAATTATTTTTAGTCTGTGCATCGATTGTTCCACTTCCCTGAGAGTGCACACATAAATATTCTGCAGTTTTTATGTATTTTTCACCAAAAAAGAACCGTATTTCAGATTAGTTAAGGAAGTAAGTACATAGATGTATGCACATGCTCATGCACACATTTCTCCCCTTGCTTAAGCTGCTGTTTTTTATCCTGATGTTGAGCAAGGACAGGCAAATAACTTGCGTCTGCAAGCATTGGAATCAAGGCTTTCATTAATTACTGCGTTCACTGGATTCAAAGCTCTCTCACTCTCGTTGTTTAAACTTTCATTTTGCAGCTATTTATCCTAGCCTGTTCTATGGTCTCCGAACACAGGCAAAGCCATTTATCTGTAACCACTTCGGATCTGGCAGTGGAAGGTACTGCCTATTTGTTAAAGAAAAAACATCCTTCTCCACAAAGCAGCCCTTCACAATACAGGCTGAGAAAATATAATTTTGTTATCTCCATTTGTCTGTTTCCTCCACCCACCACATACATTTATTTGTTTATTTGTTTGTTTGTTCATTTGTTTGTTTGTTTGTTTTTGACATCTTCTGCTTTCTCTCCCCCCCCCCCACCCCCAGGAAGGGATTTCACAATATCTCTCTCCCATGATGCTCTGGCAATGTCATGTTGCATTTCGACAGAAATGACAACAAGAATCATTTCACCAATTCCATGCAGGACTGAGGGTGGCCTATTTTTCACTTGGCAAGCTGAAGTCTAAAGTAATTAAGCACTGCTGTGTGGGTGGCAGCTTCCTGCTCTGAAGTCAGCCTGAGATAATTACCATAATAACGTCAAAACATTATGTGCTGTGCTGATAGATAGATAGATGGATGGAGAGATTGGGGCATCTATTAAATGATCCATTTTGTTATGCTTCCCAGGAAATTTTCTATTGATGCCAATTAAGAAGTATATATTCCAAGAGAGTATTGCAAAGTCACAAAACTTTTCTTTAGGAAATCGAATTTATTATTCACTGAGCCTGAATTACTTTGCACTGTTTAAAAAGAAAAGAATCTGAGCTCCTGGAAACCAGGTGGTAGCATTACATGTTTATTACAAACACTTTGCAAAATCTGCATTACCCAGTTACTGATTTTCAACCAAGTTCTTTGGGTGGTATAAGGCTTGCTTGTTTTCGTCCAGGTAACAAAAATTTGGCTTGTGAAGCTATAACTTAACTGGAAGTGGTGGGGGGGCAGTAGAGAAAGCAAAATACCCGCAAAATCTCCACAACTTCACATACAATGTATTGTGAAAAAGGCCTGCCTGATGCTTACATGCTCAGACATTTGAACATAAACTTAATGAAATGTCCCTCAAAGTATATCCTTAATTAAATGCCTCCAAGCCTCCATTTATCGCAAATGGACCACAACTAAGGTGGAAGAAATGATTAATATGTGCAATTTGGCAGGACGCACTGCAGTAAAGCTTCCACACAACAAATGAAAAATCAGAACAATGTTACATTGTGGCTGCCATTAACATGCATTAATGGCCCCCATCAGTCGCTCCTGACTTGAACGCGGTGGCCAATCTTGCATCCCAAAATATTTGTCGTGAGATACGAGATAAGAAAGGAGGGGGGGGGGAGCTCTTTAAAAAAAAAAAAAAACAGTGCAATGAAAAGTTTTTCCTTTGTTGAAAGCCTCCGACTTGACTTCCTGCAAAAAGGGTTTAAAAGCCTTCAGCTGCCACATTACAATCGCCCCCCCCCCCCCCGTCCACCCACCTGTTTAGCCCGTTGCAGGCTTCCCGAGAAAGTTAACTCGAGTGAAGTGTTCCTATTTTCGAAGCATGCCTAGCCCGCTTATTAGGAGCATCGTGCAGAAGAGGAGCACATTTGCAGCTGCGGTGGCGTTTTATGTCTGAATTCATTTCAGCACTTTTCATGGAGTTTCTCTTGCAGCGGTTCCTTGCTTGCTGATAGAAACGACCGGTCCCAACAAGCTGAAGGAATGCTTCCGTTAAATCGTGAAAAAGGGAAACAAAAGGAATGTTTCTCATGTAGATAAATGCAATTGTTGAAAGCATCCAGATATATTCAAATATAGCACGCACACACATACCGATAGACGCAGAGAGCGTTAAAGCTTCTCTAATTAGTTCCCAGCAAGGAAGCTGGAGAATCAATACATATTAGATTCAGATCATCCTGCCCTCGAGCACGTCACAAGATGCAGGGCCCCAATGAGTTAAACCACTCATTTGAGTAAGCCCTGAATCCTACCATTCTCTCTCTAGGTAGCTTTGATCGACAGGTGAAGGCCTTCTAGTTACAAAGATTTCTCTCTCTCTCTCTCTCTTTATTATCCGAGGATCAGGTCAGCTTGAAAATTGCTTCACAGAAACGCTGAGACTTTATGAATGCCTTATCATGCATGCGGTAACTCCAGCTCACATATCAAATTTCTCTCCTCTCCTTTTTTCTAAAAACCTGTGTGTGTATAGCACTTTATTGTGTAGGAAATAACACTGAAATATCACAGACTTACTTTAAGAGAGATAAGAGAGCAGCACTAAATTGAAGTTCAGAGTACAAGTAGCCTATAAAAGAGAGGCATTAACAGACTGCGGAAACCAAGAAAGTCACTTCTAAATGGCTGCTATTGAAAAAAATGTGTACATGGAGGGTGCCATTCTGAGTCTTCTTTTTTCTTCCAATTTAAAAGGGAGTTTAAGTTCATTAAAAGGAGAGTGAAATTATCAGAAGAAAATGCCATATTGATAAGCCCCATTCATTCCATGACTTTCCCCCATCCCTTAGTTGATTAAATCCAATTTTCTGATTTGGACAGATAATTTTTGTCACTTGTAATTCATATGTTCACATGTGTCATAGAAAATCAAAACCAAACATACAACCTGAAATAATGATTTGGGTTTTTTTTTTAATACTTATAAGTTTTCTTTCAGAATATTGGATTTAAATATGCTAGGCCTATTAAATATGATGCCTTTTTCCAAATCTATCTTTAATCATCGGTGTTAGGCAGAATGGCAGAAAATAAATATTAAAAATCTGTACTTGTTTTTTCTAGTAACACAATGAATGAGACTATAATAAAGTAAGTAACATATCATCCAATCTAAATGGTAAAATGCCAACAAAAGGATGGGATGTTATTATGGAGATCTTAGTATTATATTCATAAAAGTATGTCTTCTGTGTGTTCCTGTTTTCTTATGGCCAGCTTCGCTTGGATTTTTCCATACATTAGTTTATATTCTTATGGGCAGAGAGGCCAGATTAGTCAGTTTATAAGCATTGTTATATATGAATCTATTAAATGCTCATAAGTAAATATATAAGTCAGACTAGGATGTGTAGTGTCTGTGAAATTTTCTCCCACTGTTGATGAACTCTGGGAGGAGTAATTCTAATTCAGGGGTATCAAACTCGTTTCATCACGGCATCGTCACATGATGTATCGCAACTTTTTTCCCTTTCACTAAACTGGGCATGGCCATGGCCTGCACATGATGCATCTGACCCATGGGCCGTGAGTTTGACAACTCTGTTCTAACTCAAATAAAGGTATTATTACCAATGTGGATTTGTTGCTTAGTCAGAGGTGGTATTCAGCAGGTTCTGACCAGTCCTGGAAAACTCATAGCGGAAATTTTGAGTCGTTCAAAAAACTGGCAAATACCACCTCCGACTGGCCCCACCCCATCTATTCTCAGCCTCCCAGCTGATCAGCTGGGTCTTCTTTTGTTGCCCTGCACAGGTGAACGGAGCTGGAAAGCAGGTTAGTGGGATGGGGAGAGAATGGGGATTTTATAGTATCCTTCCCCTGCCATGCCCACCAAGCCATGCCCACAAAACCAGTAGTAAAAATTTTTAAATCCCACCACTGCTCTTAGTTTAAGTAATACTGAGGTTAAGGGCAAAAGAAGACTCAATCTAAGCCTTTATAGGCAAGCACTATAAAGTGAATTGGAAAATAAGAAAAGGGAAGGCTGTCCTTTAGATCAAAGAGTTAAAAATTCTCTTTTCCATTAAGTTTGGAGATGAACATTGCATAACTGCAGGATTCCTGGAAGTCAATGTTTGGAGAAAGTAAGAAATACAAAATCTACACACTCTTCTTGAATTGTCTGCTTTTTAAATTTATTCCCTTTATTCTTAATCTCAGAAACTTGTGTTTGCAGTTAGCCTTCACAATCGAAGTTCAAAGCAACTAGTGACTTTTTTTCTGCTATGCCATTCTTGCTGGTGCATTTGCAATCCTTTGTGTTAACATTTCTACCTTAAAGATGAAAAAAAAAATCTTCTTTTTTAAAGCAGATTCTGATTGAGGTACATGTTATTCAGGAGTTGTCCTTGTGGCATAGTTTCATTCCCAGGAAATCAATAATAACCTCACCTGTCCTAATAACCAAAAAATACTTCATACTAAAAGCAATACAAATGTTGTACATTGTGTGATTACATTCTTAAGCCATATTGGGATCAACACAGTTAACATAATTTCTCCCTCCCCATCATTCTTCACAAATCAGTGAGCAACCCACATTTTTTCAGCACAGTGCATGACAATCTTTTTCCTGCCATCAAATGTCATACACAGTAATTCAATCATCTATCTCAATCAAATGCAATCTGGGCAGCCCTGAACATGAAAGCACTTCTGTAGATACACATCCTTTATGCCCCAACAGAGGTTCCCTCATCATGCAAGTGCCACACTATTTATAATTCACCACCTCATTACTGCTACACTCCCTGGGATGTTCATTTCCAGCACAAGAACAATATATTTGAAGTGTTGTATCCCAGTTATCATCATCATTTTAGCCATTGTCTATCCACTGCAGGATGAAGGCTTCTTCCACATGATTCCAACCAATACAGGTGTATTGGCATGTGGAAGAAATGGACCATAATGTTCCACGCTGTTTCAATGTGGGTTGGCAGATGGGATTGGTGTTAATCTGGGATATACATCATAGCCTGTTCGTTTTGGGAGAACTTTCTGGACACATGCATGTCCAATGACATAGTTTATGGTTTCATTTATACACACAAGTCCCTTTGCCTCATCAAGGCTCCAATTATTGAAAATGTGCCCAGTTATAGGATGCAAAATTTGCATGTAAGAGGCCTCTACATATTGAGACACACACCCTAATGTATTGATTGTACAATATACTTAGAAGTTGGGTTGAAGGAGATCAACACATAGGCAAAAGAGTTGAAATCAGTCGTGCTATCAAGGGCCAATAATGAAGACTCAAATCCCAAACAAAATATGGATAGAAACACAAACATCAAAAACCAAATTATGGATTTAGAGTCTTCAAAATCACATCATTTTTCAGGTGAGGAGAAGGAAGGCTTTGCACTTTTCAACATCTGCATTGAAATCAGTAATCTGAGCATCAATAAATCAATAAACAAAATTATGGGACAGCCCAAAATCCCAGCTCCAAATCTATAGCAGGTTTTTCAGTGGAAAATTCTATCCAGCTGTGACATTCACATCTAAGATATGACAGCAAGACAACACTCACTATAATGGACTTCACAATACTCAGAATCAATAGGCTTTGTGTCTGAGTATGAATTAGAATTCGATTAGGGCTGGCAATCTCTTAGCAGCCAGCAAATATCATTTCAATTTGAGTAAAGGGAATTTTTTTAAAAATAGCAAATTTGCATAGACTTTATGAGTGCCATGAACTGTATCCTCAAATTTTGTGGAGGGGAAGATAAAAACACAATATTTCATCCTTCGTGTGAAGTATAATTTTCAAATAGAGGAACGAAACATTTCTTGGAAACAAAATGAATTTCATGGAATTCGGATGATGATAGAAAGGATTTCCAAGAGGTTCAGAAGCCCAGACCTACCTATATCATATATGGAGCCAATATTTGAGAATATATTTTTTTTCCAGTAAATTTTGGAACTGATTTGCAATGATTACATCAGATTTAACTTTTGTAATGTGTTTCATTGATCTGGTTTTGATAGAGATAAATGGGAAATTATCAAGGAGCATCCGTCTTTCTTCATTCCTTGCTACTTTCCTTTCTTCCTTCCTTCTTCCCTGCCTCCCTCATAGGGAGTTGCCAGGAAACATCATCTTCCTTCCTTCCCCTTTCTTTTATTTCCTTTCCTTTCCCTTATCTTACCTTTCCTTTCCTTTCTCAGTAGGCTAGTTAGATGAGGGGGCAAAAAAGTGCACAGCTGGCTGCTACCACATTACAAGTGTAGACTGATTGGACATTTCTCCATTGACTTTCCTCCTGCTAATGGAAAGGTGTCAAGTCGAGTAGGATCATCAGCAATCATATCAGGGGCTTCTGTATTCTCCATTGACTTGTAAAAAAGCTGTCAATGATTGTTGAAAATGAGGCACTGTGGTCATGGCACTAAAGTGGCAAAAAAAAAATATATCCCAAATTTCATTCCTTCAGGGAATGAAATTTTGAAAGCTAGCCCAAAGGAGGAACCCTTATTGACAGTTTCATCCTGTGTTGCAGCATTTTTGTCCAATGGAAGCTTCCAAAGGGTCAAATAGAGTTTTGTACTCTATAGATTCTATCAATTCTAGTCACTTTGATTAATGGTAAATAACTTGAAAGTTAATAGCCCAAACAACTATAGGATACCAATTCAAGCTTGCAAGAGAGGGAGAGGGACTTATGTAAGTGGTTCAGAATAAATCTGTTTAAACTTGGATTAAAAAATTGGAGATGGCTTTATCTGTGAGATCAAAGATAATCTGCAGATCATTTCAATAGGATAGAGAAGATACTTTAAAAACATCCCAGAATCCCTGCTGTCATATCTTTGAAGAAAGGACTTGATGCCTTCAGTACCACCTTACAGAGCTGTTGAGATATTGATGTGCCATACTCAGTAACTTCACAGATTACAATATGAAGAAAATGATAGATTGATTCTATCCTCATACAAAGGAAGAAACCATGTATATTTTCATTGCTGTTTCCTTACATGCATATTATGAAAAGCCTGAACAATTATGAAAATTCCAAAGGACTTCTACAGCAAGGCCAGTGAAAATAGTCTTAGAGTTGCAACCAGTCACTTAATAAGTTACAAGGGGAGGGAGTATTTATGACCCAGTTCCAAAATTCTAATGGTTTCCCCCAACCCCACTCCGAAATCACATGTCAGGCACTTGACAACCAATCCATATGTGTGGCTGTTTGCATCATATCACTGGAAGTTTTTAAGAAAAGATTGGGCAACCATTTGTCTGAAATGGTAAAAGGTTAGAGTTGAAATGGATAGAAGACCTGCAAGGCCCCTTCCAATTCTTCTATTCCTATTCCTATTCTATTCCGTATCCCATACTCACTTGACTGGATTATGCTATATTTTGCCAGAACTAGGCATTTCTGAGTTTGGGGCAAAACCGATTCATAGCGAACAATTGGTTTACTTAATGACTGAAGCATTCACATAAAGACTGGCATGAAAAATATCATTACATGACTGTCACATACGACTGTCATGACTTCCTACTGGCAGACTCCACTAAGTTAACCTTCAGGATGTAGTCCAAAAAAGAGAGAGGGAAATGGGGAGAGAGAGGGGGGAGGGAGGGAGAGAGAGAGAGAGATAGA
Source organism: Laticauda colubrina (assembly GCA_015471245.1). Taxonomy (NCBI): domain Eukaryota; kingdom Metazoa; phylum Chordata; class Lepidosauria; order Squamata; family Elapidae; genus Laticauda; species Laticauda colubrina. The sequence goes on along the minus strand of BLBF01000020.1, from coordinate 20,287,620 downwards.
AAGAGTGAGTTGGGGAATCATAAACTGTTTTTATAGAATATATTGCTCAGGGATTGGCACTAGATCACCAGTATTTCCCAAAACATTTTTTTAAAATAATACACATTTTTCACATTATTTTCATGATAACTAACTGCTGAAATTGACGGCTCTAGGATGTGCTTTTATGATTTTCCCATTTCAGAGAAAGCCATGTTTGGTTCATTGAAAATGTAGGTATAAATCTGCAGCCCCACAAAACAATTAGGGTACTTTCTGTTTACTTCTCTGCAGCTGAGGCTGTGTTCAGAATTTCAGCCAGATTCCTTGTCATGCAAACCTCTGCAAAGAAGAACTTTTTGGTCTTCTGTTTGCCTGCTTTACAAAGAATTAAAAAAGCAAAAGTTCTAGGGGAAAAAATGAATCAGGGAATCTTGCCATTCTCATGTTGGTCACGGCGAGTTCTCAAAATGAATATTAAAAGAAGTGGCATTACCTTTTATGCCAATGCCATCCTATTTCAGAAATACAAATGCATTGCCCTTTATATTACATGTAGGCCAACAAAAGGTCAAGAAAATATGTTACTTTTGGGGGGCAGGTGGTCCGGTATATTAGTACTGATTTACACTTGCAGACAGAGTCCATAAATGCCATCTATTTTTATTAGAGAGGATGTGACAATTTTATTTATCATATCTGTACCTTCTGGTTTTCCAGGTGAATCAGTTGTTTCCCATACTTAATGTAAAAGATTCCTGCTGGTTGGAATCTCAAACTCTTTTGGTTACTTTTTGAAGGGGGAAAAATAGAAAAGATCTCACTAAGTGATGTGATTGCTGGTACCCAGTATTTATTTACATGGTGCACACAGTAAATAATAAAAACCAATAAATAAATAAATAAAATACAGGTAGACATTGCTTGCTGACTGCGTAGTGTAGCTACCATTCAAAGTTACACAATGCTGAAAAAATAACTTTCTTTCCCTCCACAGAGATTGTTTAAAGCAGCAGTCCCAGACCTTTGCAGCTTGGTGGCCTGGTGGGTAGCAAGAGGGGAACTAGGCCATGCAAGTGGCAGGCCAGCACACAAGCGCATTCGCACGCAGCTCAATTTCCACAAGATGAGCTGCACATGTACTGGCCCACCACTCGTGCAGCCCAGTTCCAAATAAGCCATGGCCTGGTAGTGGCCTGTAGCCTGCGGATTGGGGATCCCTAGTTTAAAGAAGAGATGACTTCTTCCTGAATTGCTTTTTTTCCAAAGTGCAGTAATTCCCCCAAAAGATGCTAATTGCAATTTAGCAAACTCAATCACTTTCACACTTGGGCTTTTCATTGCCTCCAAAGCAGTGTAGGTCTGAGAGCCAAAAACACACAAGGCAGAAAACTGGCCCCCTTACCTTCCCCTTCCTTTCCAATGAATAAATGTAAATACAAATACTATTTCCTTTCTTGCTAATGATAAAGACAAAGGAGGTATGGAAAATGAAAGCTGATCATAAGCTGTTCTGACCCAAACCCTTTTCCAAGAAGACAAAAATAACCAAAAGGAACAGAAACCTTTTAATGAATCTTATGAATCCCCAGTTAAAAGGCTGCTGCAAACTAATTAACTTTGATAAGCACAAACCTTGCCAAAACTGTACGAGACTGCCAAGAATCGCAGATAATAAATATTTCACAACATAAGAGTCCAAATTAAGATACTGTAATGTCCACAAGGCTGAGTTTCAAAATGTCTTTGCTTCCTGCAAAGAACGTTCACTTCACAGCTGGCTTTTATCTTCTTGAAGGAGGTGCCATTACCTTGCAGCCTTACTCCCGAGTCGCCCATGCTGTTGCAGCTGCTCTTTCCTGTGAGCAATCTTGCGTGCAAGTGCACTTGGCACAGGCTTTTCGGGAACCTTCTCATCGCTGCTGCCAGCCCCCACATTCTCTGAAGGCAGAAGTCCACTCTCTAATGGTCCTGGTTCCCAAGTCCTTGCTCTCCTCAGCTGTCCGCACCTGCTGCCGGCTAACCAAAACTGTGCTTATGGCACAGTTGTGTTCACAAGATTTCCACTTAGCAATCAAGTCACTTAGTGACTGGTCCCGTTAAGGTTGCTAAATGAGAACTATCTGTATTTGTAACTCAGAGGGGATGGTGATCAAGTAGTATTGGGTTTAAAAGACTCTAATTTACAAAATAAATTGCTAAATAAACCCAACATAACCGTGGCTGAAGCAATCGCAGAAGCCACAGCTGCAGAAGCCGCGAAAAAGTCAGTGACCACCATGAAACAAATGAACGCGAACAATGACGAAACGAGCCTAACCAGAGGGAAGAAGCAATTTCCCGCCACCACACACCATGAAGATTTTGATTAGACATCAGAATCCGGAGAGGAAGACGATGAGGTCCACTGCCGATACACCAACAAAAAAAGGCGTGAAAAAAGAAACTGGCGGGAATGCACCGGTTGTGGAGGAAACCACCCTCGAGCTGATTGCAGATTCCTTGATGCCATCTGCAGAGCTTGTAAAAAAAGGGGACACATCGAGAAGGTCTGGAGGAATCAAAAAAATAACAGCCCTAACAGACGCAGTAACTCTCCTCCACAAGCTGAATCGAAACAAGCCGAGAGAAAGTGGGAGCGCATCCCTGTGGTAGGTCTAGGACATTTCTGAGTCGCTTACAAGCAGCATGTCAAAGTCCTGCCTCTGTCAATAGTCGACTGAGATTGATCCAGCCTCCTGGGCATCAAATGGTTCGCACCATTGGGCATCGGAATGACCGGAGTAGACCGAGTGGCCGCAACCGACTGGGAAGAAAAACTGATCCACGAGTTCCAGGACGTTTTCGATGACTCCCTAGGCAGGTATCGGGGGACCCCAATCTCCTTTAGCTTAGACCTCCAGGTGGCCCCTAAAAGATTAAAGGCCAGACAAGTTCCCTTTGCATTAAAAGCAAAAATAGAGGAATAATTGAATAAATTAATTGACCAAGGGGTTTTGGAACCTGTTGACCATGCTAAATGGGAGGCGCCAATAGTAACACCAGTTAAACCTGACGGGTTGGTATGAATCTGCTGAGACTACAAGGCTACCCCGAACCATGCGCTGCAACAAAGCGCATACCCGGTGCCAATCGTACAACATTTGCTACACTCACTCAGGGGAGGAAATTTTTTTGCTAAACTAGATCTAGATCTAGCACAAGCTTACCAACAGCTTCCAGTAGACCCCTTAACGGCCGAGGCATAGACCATAGTGACTCACAAAGGGGCATTCAAGTGTAACAGACTTCAGTTTGGAGTGAGTGTGGCCCCAGGCATTTTCCAAAGCCTCATGGAACGCCTATTAAATGGAATAAAAGGGGTCGTACCATATTTTGACAACGTCCTGATTTCGGGTAAGATACGACCCAACTAGAAAAAAGACTAAGAAATGTACTAACAAAATTTAGAGAATCCGGTCTGAAAGTTAAAAAAGAAAAATGCTGCTTAATGACTGATCGTGTCGAATTTCTGGGCTACTTAATTGACGGAGAGGGTATACACCCTACTGAAAAAAAAGTCAAAGCCATTAAAGACGCACCACAGCCAAAAAACAAAATGGAATTGCAGGCATTTTTGGATCTAATAAATTTCTATAACGTATTCCTCCCGCACAAAGCAACGATAGCAGAACCATTACACCGTTTGCTGGATAAGAAAACTAATTGGACTTGGGGTCATAGAGAGCAAAAAGCATTCCAGAAAATAAAAAAATTATTAACATCAAACACAGTTCTTATCCAGTTTAGTAACACACTTCCATTGACGGTAACCTGCAACGCCTCACCGTTTGGAGTCGGTACCATCCTGAGCCACCAATTGCCAGATGGGACTCTGTCTAAAACAGAACGTAACTCTAGTCAACTAGACAGAGAAGCCCTGGCAATTGTCGCCGGAGTGAAACGTTTTCACGAATACCTTTATGGAAGAACATTTTTGATTGTAACGGACCATAAACCGTTGCTAGGAATTCTGGCAGGAAACAAGCCTACACCGAACATTTTATCCCTGCGGATGACTAGATGGTCAGAATTCCTTGCAGCATACTCTTACACATTGACACATCGACCCGGGAAGCAAATCTCCCATGCAGACGCATTAAGCAGAGCACCGCTACCGACGACGGAGGAAGACCCGGCGCCAACAATGACCACCCTGCAAATAGAAACATGCCCCAAACTACCAATATCTGCAAACGATGTTGCCAGAGCCACCACAAAGGATCCAGTGACTGCCCGCATAGTAAACTGGGTAGGTAAAGGCTGGCCGGAAAACCAAAAAACTGAAAACTTTAAACCTTTCCGGACCAGACAAACCAAACTTTCAATTCAAAAAGGTTGTTTATTGTGGGGTGATCGGGTAGTAATCCCTCCTAAACTACAGACTAGGGTGTTGGGTATGCTTCACGAAGGCCACCCTGGTATCATAAAAATGAAAACCCTCACTAGAAGCTATGTCTGGTGGCCTGGTCTAGATAAAGATATCGAATATTGGGTTGCCACTTGCACTAACTGTCAGAAAACCAGGCCTTCCCCACCACAAGCACCCATAAGGGACTGGGAGACCCCACGAGGCCCCTGGTCTCGGATCCACATTGATTTCGCGGGTCCTACTAGGGGGCATACCTTTTTAATTGTTGTAGATGCATACTCAAATTGGCTGGAGGTTGTAGTAATGTCATCTACGACAACCGAGGCAGTCATTAAACAACTTAACAAACTTTTTGCAACCCATGGATTGCCGGACGTCCTAGTGTCCGACAACGGGCCACAATTAACCGCCATCCAATTTGAACAATACCTAGCCTCCCTAGGTATATGCCATGAACTGACCGCGCCGGCCCACCCGGCAGTAAATGTAAGGGCGGAGAGAATGGTCAGGTTTACCAAAGAGTGTTTAGAGAAAATGGACCTTGGGGATGTCCAGGATAAAATCAACCGTCTACTCACCCTCCAACATATCACACCCACCACTATAACCAACAAAAGCCCAGCAGAATTATTAATGGGAAGAAAACTTAGGTCACAATTAGACAGGTTGCACCCAAATTACACGTTGGAAAGACCCCCCCACTCCTCCATCCGTTGCTGAACATTTGAAATCGGCGACCTAGTCTATGCAAAAAATTTTACCAGGGACCCCCTATGGCTTCCAGCCACAATCACACAACTCACAGGCCCCCGGTCCTACTGACTAACCATAGATGATGGCAGGGAATGGAAGCAGCACATAGACCAGCTTCGTTCCTGAAACATTGAAAGAAATACAAACGCACAACCACAAAAAATAAAAATCGACCAAAACAAAACCAAAGGGGGGGGGGATACAAGAAAATAATAAAGAACATTTAAAAATAAACCCAGAACATCAAACCAATCAAAAAGAGCAAAAAGGAAACTTATGGTTAGATGAGACTTGCGAAAATAATCCAGACAAAAGGGCCAGCCAAGCCAGCTCGACCTGCCCAGGGAAACCAGGAATGAGCGGCGAAACCACCGGCCTGAGAAACTCAAGCGGTAGCAAAATGGCCGACTCACACTTCCAGGCAGTTCCATGGAAAAGAGCCGGAGAGACAGCAACCCCATCCGAACCAGTTGAAGTCTCCAGCGAAAATGAACCGCACAAGTCCAGTAGAATCAGAAGAAGCCCCACCTACCTGCGCAACTACGTCACCACGTAGGACTAAACCAAGGGGGGAGGGGTGTTCTGTATAAAGTAATTTACTCCAAATCCTCGATTGTGATTGGCTAGAAAAGCCGGCATAGGGATTGGTTCACTAGGAACCAATCCAAAAGAGCTGCCAAAAGGCGGCAAAACCAAGTAACCGTCATTGGCAACAAGCCGGCAGGCAAGCCGTATATAAAGGCTGCCGCGGCAAGAGCCAAACTGTTCCGTTTCACTTTAACTGTTGAAATAAAAACTTTTACTATTGGAACCCGGTCTACCTCGCGTTTTTCCGCACGGAACATTATCTCTTAGCATGGAGTTGAGGGTGAGGCTTTTGTTAGCCTGTTTTGGAATAGAGGTTAATTATATTTCTTGTATGCTTCTTTTGAACAGCTGGTAGAGAAAAGCTGAATGAATCATTCTGTTTCCTGTGTGTTTTCTATGCTGTGTTCAGAATTCTTTAGAAGCAAAGAAAGCCACATGGCTGGCTTCAAATATATTTGAAGGCATTGGGAACTAAGCACAATGTAAATCAATACATTTTGATAAAAATGTACAATGATAAAATGGGAAGCTCTGTTGCTACAGGGGCAGCAACAACAACAACAAATAAAACTATCTGCTATTCACTTGGACAAAAACTAAAAAAAGCCCTGAATAATAGTTTTGCAAATTGTTTCTTCATTCTTGTGCTGCCTAACAAAACAGCTCTGAGAAATTGGGAACCATCCAGACTAGAATAGATAATAGTGGTGCATCAGGCTGAATGGCATAAGCAAATTCATTCCCGTCCCACTATTTTCCCTGAGATCGGCTCACTGGATTTGCCCCTTTTGAAAACCATTAATATCTGGAATCTTTTATCTGGTTTCTTAAAATGTCCCTTATTGAAATGTGCATTTGCAATAAGTTAGAGCCTGTAGGTCTGAATTGCAACAATCCATAAGACCAGTAGAGAGTGTCAGAGAGAGACAAAAATTGAATTCTTTGCTGCCTTCTAATAGTGATCTCAATTTTTGTAGTCAAGATCTGTTAGGCAAAATAATCTATCAATCATTTCAGTGACACCAATGTTAACTGGTTTTCTTTACAGAGATCTGTTGAAACAAAGGATGTTCTTTTTTTTCTTTGCATTTTTTTCTCTTGGAATCTTCTAATGATTGTGTATTTCAAAATGGAATAGACATTAGAGTGAACACCAGATTGCTTTTCTGTTAGCTTGTTAGTTTCTTTCAGATTCTGATTCTTGCTCCTAATTTCTTTCTTTTTTTTTTTTTTTGTGGAATTCTTCAGCAAGATTTTGAGATGTTCTTCCATCTATTCCCAAAGATTAGGTAGTATATCTCTACTGCAAAATAAGGCTAGTTTAAAAAATGCATATCCTAAATGCTGTAACATTCAGCTATAATGGCACAAGGAGCTAAGAAATGTCCCCAGAATTTAATAATAAAGAGAAACAAGCTTTGAGATTTGGTATCAGTTGGAGAAATGAAAGAAATAAAAGAGGGTATAACGTAGAAACAATAGGAGAACAAAAAAGGAGGGTGACTAATTGAGGATATGCAAAACCTCTTTCTTTTAATTTCTATATAAACTTTTTTATATAGACTTGCAAAGAATTATATGTCATTCAAGCTATGTCGTGAGAATGTGTGTATCTGTGTCTGTTTGTTTGTCTGATGTGCATGTGCCTGCAAGTCAGTGTTGAGCTGCAGGGACTGCCTGAACTAGTCCCTGCAGTTTTATTGGCAACATTTGCCATTGCCTATTTCCTAGAACTGAGAGAGAAACTGGCTCAAGGTCACACAACTGGTTTGGTACCTAAGATGGGACTAGAACTGACAGTTCTCCAGGTTCTAGCTTTGTGCTTTAGCCACAACACCAAATTGGCTCTCAAACCCTAGAAATATGACCCTAAAAGAATAAAATAAACAAGGACTGTTAACGAATAACAGAAGGGACAGATGCCAAACATAGACATGCATTGCTTAGAACAACCAATAATATTAGTTTAGGACCGCGTAATGCAATTTCCTGCCTTATGAATATAGGAAACCTGCACACAAGTCTGCTTTGATGAATATTCACATGTAAACTGGGATTCCTCAATCAATAGCTTTTTACCACAAATCATAATAAAAAAAAGACAGGCAAATGTTTGCCTGACTAACCTGTGTGCAGGCATATGTTTGGCAGCACAGTTCAAATTTGTATATTTTCCCCAAAGAATATGTATTAGACAATTAGCTTTAACATATAATATTTTGCTCTCTCAATGTTATCCCCCTCTTTTGTTTATCCACATTCCAAAGAATGGATAGCATAATGCATATCTATGCAGGCCATGTAATCCAAACTTTAATTTCATACCCTTCCTGGTTAAAAGGACAAAAGTCACAAATTATATGAAAGCCCGCTTGCTTTCAATCCCTAGGAGTTACTGCCCGTCTAAGTAGACGCTATTGATTAATATAAGGCAGCAACCCCAGTTTGTATAGTTTAGAAAGTGCACTAAATGCTGGACAAACAGTTTCATAAAAACCTGAGGTAAAGCTCACTAAAACGGGTGAGCTGAATTTAATGAGAGCCTCAGACATACCTTTTTTCACTTTCATTGACCATTTGTAGCCTAATTTGTCCTTATTGCTAACTCTTTTTTCTTCTGTGGATTCAGAGAAAGTAGCGCAAAAACAGCCAGTGGGCAGCACACATGGTACCACAACATCCCCTGCCTGCCTGAAGCAGTAACTGCAAATATATACATATAAGGTTTTTTTTTTTCCATTTCTGTTGTATAGGTCGTGATAACACAGTAGCTAGTATAAGCAACAGGGATGCAGAGGGTCAGGGCAAAGATTATACATCAGTTTCGCCTCAAGGCATTATTCTTGGCAGGGTTATCAAAACTAGATTCATTAGATGTCTACACCCAGCGAGTTGCTTTGCAAATGAGATGGTGTTCCCTTTCATTCTTTTTCTTGTTTTTATTAATACCAAAATAATGAAGACGTGATTTAAAAAAAGAAAAAAGAAATATGAAATCACACACACGTCTTCTGAATCCCTTTGTTACTGCTGACAGAAACAAATCTGCTTCCTGAACAAATTCAGAAAAACTGTCCCAACCACACAAAAATATAGTTGGATGTGCCATTCTGCTGAACATCTGATTATCAAAGTGTGCCAGTGGAAACAATCATGGATCATGCAAAACATATTAGTAGCAGCAGTTATAGTAACATCATCAAAAATATTATAATTTTCCTGCTAATGTAGAAACTGTTTGGCAATAGGGCATAAACCTAAGATTCCGACACTTCCAGGAATTACATTGCAAACATCCAGAAGTTTTTTTGTTTTGTTTTTTACAGTGGAACAGAGAGAATCTGCAATAAAAGAAACAATTTCTTCAAATTTTATTCCACTATTGATTCATGTGAAATATAAATATCAAGGAGCGAACTGGGCCCCTCGAAACTGATGCTTTAGATTTAAGCCATTTTTATTTCCTAGCATTTCCTGTGAGGAAAAAAAAGGAAGGGAATGAAAAATATTAAGGAAAAAAATCACATCCCTTGCATCTTACCCAGGGCCTAATGCTCGTAGACAGAGTGACATCTAAAGGGATTTTGAAATATTTAAAGCTAGTGAAGAATAGAGATTTGCAAAGTCAAGGGCATGTCAGCTTTTTTTTTAAAAAAAAGATGAGTTTCGAGGTTTGCTGGGCTTGATTGTCCCAAATAACCATGAAAAGAAGGATCAAATTCCGATTTTAATGACATGCCTTGAGGTGCCCTCAGGACAGCTGCCATTTTTTATCTTAGATTTTGCAGGTTTCTCTGAACAAAAGGGGGAGAAATCAACTTTCAATAGATTCCCTGTGCTGTTGTCAGAAATCATCCAATGGCTCCAAATATCTGTATCCTCAGTCAGGATTTTTTTTTTATTAACCTCAGGAATTATTGAAGCAGCATATTTAAAAAGAGGCTTAGTTATCATTTTTTTCAGATCAAATCAGTTCTCTTGTCACCCAGTATTCAAATGATTTATATCATAGGTAGACCTGAAAAACCTCATTTTCTCATGTGCATTTTAATAGCTTTTTATTAACTGAAAAATATGGTTAAAAGTGAAAAAGTAAACAGTTAAAAAAACACAAAAACAAAAGCAAAAACAAAGGAAGAAATGCAAATATATGCCTACAAAATACCTACAGGTCTTAAAGAGAAAAACAAACAGATTTGTATTGAAGGCTTCTTCTAAAATGATATTCATAGATGAGGTAATCTAATATCAAAAATGTTGTTATGTGCATACTTACACGCCCAATTTGCACCTAAATATTTAATAAAGTTGAGCTCCATGTACCATCCTATCTATAGCCATCTGGGGGTAAATGTGATGAAATCAATGGGGCTAAAGCAAGCAAAGTTTCTTAGAAAACTACATTTAGTCCAACTGTGTTTTTCAAACATTGTAGATCATCATGCATTCAAACTTTACCGAACCACACTAAAATTGACTTGCTGTGTATGTGTGCATGTAGTTGTGGCAGGAACTTTCCTTTTGAAAAAGAACATCAAAATTATTCCTAGAGAGGCAGCCATTTTAGATGTACTTTCCAAAAACCTGCATGAATTTCAGGTGGACTCAGTTTCTTTTCTTTTTCTCTGTGTAATAAATTTTTTTACAGCTGCTCACTGCTTGGTATGGAAAATTTGTTATTATGTATCATTCCAGTGAGCTTTGGACACTGATGGAGGACACATTCTGTGATAAGATCTATTTTTGTGATCACATCTAATTGCTGTTTAAGTGAGGTTTAACATATGCTGGTGATTTTGACTGTAAGTTTTCATTGTCACTGAAAACCTCCCAAAAATGTCTGGGGTTGAACGGCACAAATATTTTTCGATAAACAAAAACTTGTTCCTATTACTATTATTATTCAGTGGGTTGAAAACTCTTTGGGGAAAAAAATGTCTTCACTGCCTTTTATTGAATAAAGCTTAAAGGGAAGAATCTCATCTCACCAAGAGAGAGAGAGAAAGCTTTGAAAGAAGAGCCACATTCTCTGTCTTAGGAAGAATTAATGGAAGCAAGCCTTCATACTCATAGTGCTACTGAGAAAAGTATTTTATTTTATTTTAGGATGCTGTTTTCTAAAAGTTAGCACTGCATCCATTGACTTCCTCTATGCATGGGCATTCAACTGAGAAAAAACTATTGTAGGTACATTTTTAGCAAAGAAGCTGTTTTTAGAGAAGATTGCAAACATCTGTGTAGTAAAAATTGACATCAGTTAGTCTGTTTCCAGTGAGTATATGCTCAGGAAGCTGTCTATCTTTCATTTTTAAAGAAAAAAAGGGAAAAGGGGGAAGGAAGCACAATTCCTTTTCAAGTTAAAAGATGTAGTTTGAAAGGGCTAATATAAAACAAAGGCACAAAGATAAGCTTTGAGGCAAATCTTTAAAATATCATTTAAAGGTTTGTCTAAAATTAACTATACATACATAAAATAAATATCTCACACACATACAAAATAAAACCCATCGTACTGTTTAATTTTAATTGCAATTAAGAAAACATTGAGACAGAGATCGAAACAGAGGTGTAGCTCTCACCTTGGGGAAAGTATATACAGTATTATTCTTACCTTCCATTGTGTTAGCTTTCTTGATGTGACTAAGAAATTTGAAGAGTGCCCAGGAAGCCTTCATTGATTATATAGGGGTCTAATCTTCAATTGAAATGAGTCTTTTGCTTTCTTGGGCAAAGTACTTCAACTTCAGTCTCACAAATTCTGTGTTTTTGACTGAACCTAAAATCATTCATTGATCATTACAATGCAAACAGGCAAAGGAGCTGGGATCAGAATATATGAGAAAGAAAGGCTGTTATGACTGTTTTTTTAAAAAATAACATTTTATGGGTAACAGCCTGAGAAGAAAAGAGTACTGTATTGCAATTGTCTCTTTCCAGTCTCTTGGTGTTTGTGTGTGTTAAAAAAAAAACAAAGAACTCTGAACCAAGTGAAAACCTCTTCTCAAAATTATGGCAATGTTATCTCTCAGTATTAAAACTCAGGGTCATTCATTAATTTAATATACTGGAAAAATATCTATTCTCATTCATAGAGTTATAGAAAGCTTCTGGCTTTTGAACAAAAAAGAGGAAAAATTAAATGAAGATGAGCTACCAGATATGTTTTAGTTATGTGAAGTACTTGGACCTCAGGTACTGCTTAAAATATAACAATAGTATTGTCACTGAAACATTGCTAAAGTAACTCAGCAACCCATTTTCTTGACTTTATGATTGAATAAAGCTTGGGGAAACTTCTGGGACCTTACATTATCTTTTATATAATAGCCATGCTCATGTGTTAGAAGCTATTCTGGACAATTTATGTCTATCCATCTCTTGGTGGATAGTGGCTAGAACCACTTTTAATATTTTGGAAAATATAGCGGGTAAATATTTTTTATTTAATATTTACCCACTTTCAAATATTGTGAACAGCAGTCCAGTTTTGATAATAAGGATATAAAACTCCTCCATATTAAGAGATTCTACAATATATTCTGACTTCTGGAATTTCTAGGAAAATATTTTGGCAACAAACATTTGCATAAATATTGGTGTGAATGACAGAATTCTCTGCTAACTTTGAGAAGCTTTATTTGCTTCCCCTGAAATGCCAAACTGAAAATCACAGAGCCCTTAACAAATCATGTTTTCAACATGCCGGTTTTAATGTTTCTAGAATTCTTGTATGTTGAAGAATCTTCATGCACATCAGTTCTCAGTTCTTTCTTCTGTGCTCCATAGAAGATTCCATAGTATTTATCTGAAATTATTTGAATCATATATATATATATATATATATATATATATATATATATATATATAT
>BLBF01000020.1:20237188-20265021 GCA_015471245.1 Laticauda colubrina | reverse complement strand
TATATATATATATATATATATATATATATATATATATATATCAAAGAGGTGGCCAGGCCCACACAATTAAAGGCCCACCTGAATTAACACACAATAAAAAGGGGAAGGATGTGCTCTCACAATCATAGCTGTTTGATCTTTTCACCTCCACTTCTTCCATGGATGTCCCATAACATTATTTGGAGAAGGAGGAAATATCAGAACATTATGGCCAACCATAGATAGAGGATAAAGGAAGCCATAGATAACTTCCCTTTCTGTTTCAAGTTTAGTATCTATTTAAATATCCTGTGTTAAGTATTCACACAATCCTGTTCCAGATAATCAGACAATGTTCTCTGTAAAACTGGGAGAAAGAAAGAACCAAAATATATTTCAATGTTTTTAATACTTTTTCTGTTTCAGGGTGTTCTTGCCCATGCTTTCATATATTTTTACATTTCAACCATATTTTTTTCTCAAATTATTTATGTATAATTTCTATTTTTAAAATCCAATTCTACACCCCCAAATTCTGAAATGAACAAAACCGAGTGGCTGTGAGGTATGGATCTGGTTGCATTACTCTGAAATCAAATCAAATAAAATCTTCAAGCATTTCCACTTTTAAGCAAGACTAAAGCATACCATTCAGTAGTTCTTGAATGACCATCAGTGGAGCAAATTCCTTTGAACATTTTATATAAGTTGCTTCCATGCAGTTGCCATCTCCCTGCTATCCAGGAATAAATTCATAGCTCATTTCAGTCTCTGTGGGATTGTTCCTTCGGTGTATCTCTATCTCTGACCAACACATTGCTTCTATTTTGAGTAATGAGTGGCATTAAAAAAATAAACAAAATGTACCACAAACCAAAAGTACAAATTCCTTTTTTGCAGTATGGGCAACAGAATGACTATGTTTATGTGTTGGTAACCTTATTCTTATGGCCATAGTACAGGAAAAAAGAATCATTTTAAGGACATTCAGCAATCTTTCTCAACATGGTCCACTACAGATTCATGGATTTAAAGTCCTAGATTTCCTAGAAATCATCATGTTGGTTGCAGAATTATCAGAATCAAAGTCCACACATCTGGAGGGGCCATAATATAGGAAAGGCTAAGTTATGGATTTAGAAATGCTCATTGTTATCTCTTATCATGTCCTTCACATGGGTTTACTGTGGTTTTAACAGATTAGCATGTATGGGTAATGTGTTCTGAAATTCCCTGCCAAAGAAGGCCATGATTCTGCTCTCTTTCTCCCTTCACCCCATAGGCAAGCCAAGGCATATTTAATCTGGCTATTTCACTGCTCTGTCTGCTGAAGTTGCCAAGGTTGAGAAACACTACTCTACCAGAATTTCATTCCTCCAGTTTTGCAATCTCATGTTCCACAATAATATCAGGAAACAGGACAACTGTAGTGCAGTTGGAGATGGATGAGAATTCTTTTTCATTACAAATGTGCAAAATTCATAAACTTCTTCAAGGGAGATAAAAAGAGAAAATCAAAGACAGATCTGCCCATCCAGGAAGAAGGCTTTGAATGCTAGTTCTTAAGTAGATGGGCTTAAGCCCCTTTATCATATTTGTGAAGTTATCCTCCCTTTCTCCTGACAGAAAGGATGCTCACCCTGAGCAGCTGAAGGATAGGCAGTTGTGACACAGTAATATTAATAGGAGAAGCTATGTCTCTCAAAACTGGCCAGTGCAGAAGACTGGTCATGTTATGGAACTCAAAGCTAGGAAGTTCAAATGATTTTGTTACCATTTCTGCTAAGAATATATTTCAATCTTTTGGGTCCAGTGGATCCACAGTAGGATGCTTATTAGCAAAACTGAAGTTCAGGTAGCAAACCTGAATACTCAGACCCACGATGGGGAAGAGAAGCAGTCTAAACTAGCAAGGCAGGACTTTCTTCAAATATTTCTTTTCCAATGTTTTCTGAAATGATCTGTCTGACATTATGTGGCCACCGAAACCCCATTCATGGTTGATTGTACCCAGAATGCTCAACATTTCAGTGTTCCAGATAAGCCCCTTGCACATTACTGTATGTGCCACATAATTACATTGCAACATCAGAATCCAGATGTAGGCCAAGCATACATACTTTCTCCTTGCAAGACAGCCAAGCTATATATGTGAGGCCAGCAGGAAGTTATCGTAATTTGATGCCATTTAAGGGGTTGGGACATAATATAAGCATTTATGTGGTGAGCAATCCAGGTGCACTAATATCTTAATCTGGTTATAGCCATTGCAGGTACTGCAAAGAAGAAGCCATTTCTGAAGATTGCCTTTACTGCTGTGAATTCATGAAATGTTTTTGAAGTAAAAGAGAGAGAAAATGAAAGTGCCCAATCCTTGTGTAAAATTCATAATTCAGTAAAATCCTCTTCTGACACTAAATGAACCAGTTAAGTTACATCCAGATAGTTCATTAAAACTATGGACAGAAATCTGCTGATGTGGAAAATGTCTCACGAAGCACAAAGTTATACTGATATGCATATCTTTAGTCAAGAGGGAAGCCTGTTTTGGCTGCCATTTCCATCTTCTTTGAAATGTTCAGTTCACTGCCCTCAACACCTTGCCCATTTTCAATTATTCTCACAAAAACATTGCATTATCTGACAGTATTGCCATACATAGATTTCTTATTGCAGCCCAATAATTAGGAGCTGCATTAATATGTATGTACTTTTACGACTCTCCCTTTGCCCATTTCTGTAATCTTTGGAGGAGGAAAAAAACAAAATAAAAAACTCTTCCATAGCAATTGATTATTTTTTCTCCAAACTAAAATGTCTAGATCATTCAGTCTTTTTTTTTTTAAAAAAAAAAAAACCAGCAAAGAGATAAAAAGTGATCCAACATTTAAAAAGCAGAGAAGGCTCAGACAAAATATGTGCTGCAAAAAGCAAAGTTCCCTTGCCCTGTTAAATGATGAATAGTCCTTTCCTGGGTCAAAAGATAGTTCTTTTTCACCATGGGTGATTGGGGATTAATCTCAAGCAAAGACATGGCGATTACAAATTACAGGCCAATTTTTGTTTTACCTGCTGTGATGAAGATTACAGAAAGATTGGTTCATTCACTGATGATGAGTTCTCTTCCATGGCGCATGCTAAAATTACAAAATTCAGAGGGCATGATTTCTGGTGCCTGATAGAATCAAAATAGCTTTTGGAAATTGAATGGAGAGCTCTTTCAATGAAGTAATTCTTGAGAGAAAGTAGAATTATTTATAGCAACATTCCCCAGCCCACCTATCGTTTGTAAAAGCTGGCAAGAATAATTATTTAATAAGTTGGAGGGCAGAATATTCCACTGGAAATGAGAGGGGCAGATTCCATTAGAAGATTCCAAAAGGTTCCATTTAACAGTCACATTTAAGGGGTCCTTTCTTCCTTCCTCCCTTTCCTATTTTTTGTAAGAATATAACTGTGATTTTCATCTTCAGCAGTCAAAAATGACAATCATTAATATCTCAAATAGTTCAATGTGTTTCTAGACAGTGGATCCAAACTGGCTAGAATGCTGAGGCATTTTACTGAGAGGACTCTACATTTTAAAAAGCAGATCCATCACAGAATAAGGAAGAGCTCAAGCTTTTTATGCAGCATATCCCAAGTTGGGATAAGAAAGAATCCTATCTACACCTCTCAAGATTAATTGCCAGTCATAGTAATAATGCTAAGCTAGATATGTCAAACAGCTGACTTGGAACCAGGAGAAAAATAGACCTTTCTTTGTTAATTTTTACACCTAGTGAGAACCGGGTTTGAAGTTTGGTTGGATCAAGGATTTCTTTCCCATGTATCACCTTGAGCTGGTATTAAAGAGAGCCACAAACAATATGGAAAAGAAAAGTTCAGTTGAGAATGGCAATTTCACTTAGAGGACTATCTACCAACAATCCCTGTTTAATCCCCGATTAGTCTTTTTTTTCCCCTCCATCCACCAGTTCTTATCTCCTCCTTAACATCACCAGCTCTCTTACCCTGACCTCCAACAAACCTCTCCTTTTCATCAGTATCTTTTTAAAAAATTAGTGTGTTTACACCATATGTTTCAAATGGCTCTTTTACAGTAATAAAACACTGCCTCCAGCCAGATTGCTAGACACAAGCCATTTTAAATACCCCAGTGTGCTTTTGCTTAAACTAATTGTAGAGTATGGTGCTGGTCCAAATTATACATTACCTGCAAATGGGTTTAAGTCTTGCAGAATGGCATCCCTTTAAAAAAAAAAAAAAGTAAAAAGATGCTGTAGTAGATGAAAGTGATTAAGAGAGAAGGGAGATAACTTTATCTGTTCTCTGGCTGCTGTTTGCCAATCTCAGATTACCTGCAGAGCTTCCTGTGCATGCTGTGGGGAAATAGTATCTGAAACTCCTTAAAAAATAAACTACCTTTTAAAAAAAGGAAAAAATAAACAAGGAGAAAATTAAGCAACTTTCCAGTTAATTCATGTTTCTAATTCCCCCTCCCTATGCAAATATTCAGAACTCAAAAAGGACCCAGTATGTTATTATTACATATAGCAAGTATACTCACTACCGAGTAGGGGCGTCAAATTCATGGCCCGCAGCTCAGATGCATCACACTTTGGTCACACCCATCCCCATTTTACTGAAGAGGAAAAACTTGTGATATGTCACATGATGACAATGTGAAGGTGTAGGTTTGACACCCCTGCTGTAAGGAGTAAGCACCTGAAATACTGAGTGACTTGTTTCCATACATTACTAGGGAAAAAAACTCTGACATATAATGAATAAGATCTAGTCCTGTGTTAAAATATTTTCCAGTTTCCTGAAAATTTCACTCCACTGTGAAAGAGGATTCTGTTTTCTAACCTAATTCTCAGAATGTGTTTGCATTTCTTTAGTGTGCCATGAGATGGTGGTACCTTTGAGCTTTGAAGTAATGAAGCATGTCCATCTGACTTCTTCTACATCTTTCAATCACTGCTGTTTCCTTAGCTTCCCATATATCCCAATCTAGAAAAGATTCATCAGAAGATTCCATGATGAGATCTTCCCTTGAGCTCTAATTGAAGGGTAAGAAACAGTGGTGGGATTCAAATAATTTAACAATCAGTTGGCCCAGGGTCAGGTTGGCTGTCATGGGAGGCATGGTCCATTCCCATCCTCCAGTTCCACCACACAAGTGGAACAAGCCTCCTGCAATGGCCAACCTGACCCTGGGTGAACTGGTTGCTAAATTACCACCACCACCTCCACCCGCAATCAAAGTGGATTCTGGGCACTGCGCTGCACGGCAATGGAGAAAAAGACAACAGAACATCTGGTATGAGGGAAGGAGAAGAAGCAGGGAGAAGAGGGAAAGTGGCCTTTTCCTTCCCTCACACTAGCTACTCCATTTCCTGTTTCTCTATTGCAGCGCAGTGCCCAGTGCCCAGGATCCACTTTTATAGCGGCAGGGGGAGGATTTAACAACTGGTTCTCCTGGACTAGCATGAACTGACTCAATCCACTGGTAAGAGGATAAAGCCAGTTTGATGCAGTGGTTAAGGCACCAGGCAAGAAAGTAGGAGATGAGGAATTCTAGTTCTGTTGTAGGCACAAGCCAACTGGAGACCTTGAACCAGTCATTCTCTCTCAGCCTTAAGGCGAGGTCCCACTGGCCGACGGATGCAAAATGTATGCAAAAAGGACACAGCGGACGAGCAAAATTTTGGGGGTGGCTCCATCCGTTGTTATCCACTCCAAAAAGTGGCCCAAATTTGCATAAACAGAATGGAAAAGAACGGAAAGGAACGGACGGGGGTAGTACGTAGCGGGGATGTTAAACGGATGTTTGTAGGAAGCCTAGTGGATGGAAGTGGATGGAAGAGGATGACACATCCGAAGGGCTTCCGGGGGAGAATAGCAAAGCGGACACATAGCGGAAGGGGCAGATGCATAGCGGATGACGCGGATGCATCACGGATGCCTACAGGAAGCAAAGCGGATGCATACTGGCTGTATAGCGAATGCATAGCGTTCACTGCGCATGCAGGGAGTATGAATTGCGTCAGCTCTGCGGATATAAAAGGATGCAGCTCGCACGCAGTCAGCATTCAGAGGAAAGACGTGCTGCCACAGACATCTTCGAATAACACCATGGTTCGTCAGTCAGGGAAGAAGAGTAAGCCTGTGCCTACTCCTGCCAGCCCTGGCAAGAAGGACAGAACCACCACCCCTCCCAGCACTGACTCTGAAGCTGCTGGTGCTGGTGCTGGTGCTGCTGGTGCTAGTGCTGCTGGTGCTGCTGCTGCTGCTGCTGCTGCTTCTCCTCCTGCTGCTGCTGCTGGTGCTGCTGGTGCTTCACCTGCTGCTGGTGCTGCTGGTGCTTCTCCTGTTGCTGGTGCTACTGGTGCTGCTGCTACTGCTACTGCTGCTGCTGCTGTGGTGGACCAGCCCCAAGGCCCTCAAAGCCCTGCTGCTGAAGCCCCTGCCAGAGGGAGGAAGAGGCAAGGGAAGGAGGAGGGAGAGAGGAAACAGTACACTGTTTCCGAGGACCATGAGGAGGAGGTGCTGGAATGGCTGAGGGAGAATGAGTACCTGTGGAGAAAGGGCCACAGACTCTATCGTGACACCAAGAAGAAGCAGGCAGCTTGGAAAGACAAGGCAGAGAGCCTGGGCTACACTGCAGATGTACTCCTGGGATGGTGGAAGCACATGCATATCTGGTATGGCAAGCTACACCTGAAGAAATCTGGGCAGGCCGCTGTCAAGCTCACTGACCGGGAGATGTATGTCATGGCCAAGTGCAGCTTCCTGGAGGGTGAGGTCCGCCACCGAGGACACCCCTCTCCCTCAGACAGCCCACAGACAGCCAGTCCTCTTCCAGCCAGGAGACAGCTCCAGCCAGGTGTCTTCGGAGGGCCCCACAGCAGAGACCCCCCTGACAGCTTTACTCCCCATGCCGGAGGACTTGGAGGATCCCCTGTCACAAATGGAGCAAGAAGCGGCAGCCACCAGAGACCAACCCACACCCACACCCAGCTCCACAGGATGCAGGCAGAGAGGCAGACTGGAGGGCCAGAGCCTCACTGTCCTGTTGGAGATCAGGGACACAATCAAGACCAGCACAGAACTTCTCACTCAGCTGGTCCACAGCGACATACAATCCTCTGACCAGAAGCCCTTCATCACCTACGTGAGCCAGACCCTCATGGACCTGCCTGAGGCCCAATACCAGGTGATGAAGCAAAAAATCACAGCACTTCTGCACAACCCTCAAGGCCCAGCTGAACCTGCTCCTACCCAATCCAGGTCTGCTCCTCCACCCCAGGTGATGTCACCGCCTTTCCACGGCTTTCAACAGCCCCTCACCTACCAAGGCTACGACTACCAGGACTTCCAACAGTAGAAACAGCCCTTCCCAGTCCAGGCCCAGGTTCATCGCATGCCACAGACGCCACACCTCGCCCAGCTGCAGACCAGACAGCCCCACTACACTCCTCCTTCCTCCACCCCACAGCCAAGCCCAGCCTCAGAACATCTGTCATCGGTCTTGGGACTGACACCCCATGTCATGGAGGAAGGGGCTCTCAACATCACGGCACTGAGCCAGCTCTCTGAGAGCTTCCTGAACACACCATCCCCTGTTGTACTCTCGGGGCCAAGCACCCCAATGGCGCCTCAGACCAGCAGTCCAGCCACAGCCACCTCCACAGTCCCTGCCCACTTAACAGCTAAGACCATGGACATGCCTCAGAGTGACTGAGAATAGTGCCAGAGACTGAGTTGTTACCTGTTCACTTTATCTTTGCTTAAGACACTTTACTTGGTTCATTTTGCTTATTTAATAAAGTCATACAGTTTACTTAAGACAGTCATTAATAAAGGTTATCTTTGCTTCACACACTTGGTTCATTTTTTTTACTTAATAAAGTGTTGGTGAAAACTTTGAAAAAAGGGTTAAGCCTTTGCATGCTTGTGGGATGGGTAAGGATAGCTGTGGGATAGATAAACCTCCAGTGCAAGCATAGTGGGACTGTATGGTCCACCCTCCCAGCTGCCACACATATGGCCCTTTTTTATCAATAACAATTTATTCATTGATCAACACATTTCAAAATAAACAAAGCTGATGGTGTTGTGTGGCACCCTCCAGGCATACTGCATGTTTTTGTATGTGGTTCCAGAGGCCAGGTGGCGCAGAGTCAGTGCCACCTTCAGTCCAGGGTCCAGGTTGGGACGGAAGTTGGTGCTCGGCTTGGTCAACCTGGGTCTCAGACGCTCCACAATTTTGTCAAACATGGCTGGTGGCATCCTCATGAAGTGCTGGAATGCACAAGTGTCTTCATTCCTCAGCTCCACCATCAGCTTGTCATACAGTCCAAACTCCATTCTTCTCCCGATCCATCCTCAGACCCACACAGCTCTTGAACGTCTCCTTCTTCTCCTTGTGTAGAAAAGGTGAAACAGTCTGAACAGGGCTTGGTTCTGGTGTTGAATGATCACAGCTACCACAAGGACTGTGTGATGATCCATGGTGGAGAACAATGGATGATGTGGAAGGCCAAGACCAGGGGTGAAGAGGTCTGTACACCATGGCTGCTGGACTCATACTGAGATCCAGGTGATTTCCTCCCCCTTTTTATAGGAAATATCGGTTGTCCATTAGGTGTCCTTCCACATACTCTAGGCATCCTGCAGACATCCTAACTATCCGAGATACATCCCATATACAAACATTTTGTCCATTTTAATGCTTTATATATGAGATGCATCTGCTTACATCCATTCTATTTCCGTGCTACTAATGCTGTGTGGACGTTCCGTGCACCTTTTGTTTCCTCCCTCTTTCCGTTTTTAGCTGGAGCGGATGTGAGTTGCGAGGATGTCCAGAGGATGCTGAGAGGATACAGCGGACATTTAATGGATGAAAACGGACATAGAACGTTTGTTGCCCGCATATGTCGCGGATGTACATCGTACGCGGTGGAAAGTTCATCCGTTCAAAAAGTTTTGTGCAGCTCAAAACTTCTTGCGCGGATGAAATCTCAGTGGATAGATGCTCGAGGGATAGAGCATATGAAACACGTATGCAATTAGTACACAACGGATGCATCGCGTTTTCCAATGGATGGCAAGCTTTTTGTCTGTTTTACATCCTCTTTGCATCCGTTGGTGCAGTGGGACATGGGATTTTGGAAGCAGGCAACGGCCAACCATTTCTGAAATCCTCCCAAGAGACTTGTTCAAGCAGTTGCCAGAAGTCAACCATGACCCAAAGCCTCCTAAAAGAAAAAAAAAACAGAAAACCACTGAAATTGATTATAGAATTAAAAAAAACAATGCTCACTAATAAATATTAATCACTACATGAAATGCAAAAAAAAAAAATTAAAATCACCCTGCATCATAAAGTTTTTACTGAATTGTTTTTCTCCTTTCAGGAAAAAAAGTCAAGAGTAATTTCTTTTTGATCAGATTTAATAAGAAATGTTGAACTAAAATCAACACAGTCATTAAATCTATTATTTTCTACTCTAAAATAACTGCTCCTCAAGCTTCTTTTATTAAAAAAAAATCTTGCATGATTTTCAGATGGCTGAATATTTTTTCCAGTGATCTAAGAAAAGCACAAGAATTAAATAGAGTTTATTCTGGAGGAAATGCATCTTTTCTTAGATGTGTGATTACTTTAACACAAAGAACACCAAAAAGAAAAAATGTGTCTCCTGGGGAGAAAGTCTTATTAGGCTGAAATAAGGTGCAGTGTCTCTCAATGCTCAGATCTCTATTTACTTTAATTGGTTTATAAATTGTTATCCTTGGATTGCATTAAATCTACTTCACGCCCACGGAATATGCAGAGGGACCAATATTGCCCTATAACTGTAACTTCTTCTGTAAAATATGGGTAGCATTACACTCTGAATCTTTTGATTTACAAGAATGTTCAGAGAGAGAAAGCATTTTTCCCTAGCATATTAGATTTTTAAGTTTCCACATGCACAGAACAAGAAAACAAAAACAAAAGCCCACAGCCATCTTGTAGAAAAGTTAGCTGCCTTTATTTTTATTTTTTTTTCCCATATTCTCCTCATCCTTGTGCCGTTAGCATAGCTTTAAGAGAACGATAGCATGGAAAGGAAGCTATATCATAAGGATTCTGTTCATACTGCAATATATAGGAATTCTGAACATGTATTGGGTGTTCAGAGGCCAGGGTATTAATCCCACTCTCATTCTCTTCCCTAACTGCAAGATAATTTCCCAGCATATTCAACAAAGCTGTGAGGACTTAAGCTGGCAATGAGGGAAACCAGCGTTACTCAGTCTGAACAGAACTTGTAGGCAAATCCTGAATCTCTGTCTCTGACTCAGAAGACAAAGAGTAGCCAAGAGCTCATTGATTGAAAAAGGCAGGAGGGAAAAGCCAGGAATATAAACCCTGTAGCAGACAAAAAGAAAAAGCTTGATTTCTCTGTTCCCCAGTAAGCAGATCTATGCAAATCTGACTTTTTTATATGTCTGCAGTAAAGCAGCTTATCTAACCATGTGGTTTCTTTAAGGTTCCTCTGTGAGCAGGTTTCTAAAGAAAGAGTTGAATATCTGAAAAGTTGAGGTTTCATTTGTTTATCTTTATTTATTATTTGATTTATGTCCTGCCTTTATTTTACCTCATTCATGTCAGTTTATGTCATGTTTCTGTCTCCCATTTTCTCCACAGTATTAATGTGGGTTGGGCTCCCAGCTGGCTTTAATACTAGGGAAGGCCTAGAAACTAAACAGTCTCCTGATATAAACTGACGTGAAAAATCAGAAATGATATAACATGCTGTCATTTTTATATGCTCACATTCTCTGAGTTGTTACCCACATGAAAAATTGAAACTCGGGAGCCAGAGAACTGAGTGTGAAATCATGTGTTTAACCACTCTACTGTAAATATGCTGCAGGAAGCTAGGAAGACAGTACTTGATGTGGTTCATACTTTAGTTCAGGATTGCAGGAGACAATTTGTCAGTAGAAGTTACCATATGGGAGACCCCACTAGCACTTACAGGTATGCTAGTGATTTTCAGGAAAATTTCCTGCTTTGAAAAAAAAAAATCTGGATGATTGCAGGGTAGAACAGCTTGTAATACATTGTAGAATTCAAACTTAGATTTGGAAAGTACTGAATCATTGCTTGGAATTCTGCACTAGAGAATAAGAGAGTCTGAAAACTATGTTATAGAGAAACAGATTTCTGTCCTTTTCTCTCTTCTCTTACATGTTCATGATAGGTTTCCAAGAAAATATCAGAATTCCTTACAATATTATTTGGTAACTGAGAAAATAAAACACCCACATAGTGCTTGCAATTAATTTTAACCTGCACTGGAAATCATTTTGAAAAGTCTACAGCAGTTAGAACAAGCAATGCTAGATCATATAGACTGACAATAAAATCAGGGAAATTGTAGTTTCTAAAAGTCCTGAGGTTGATTATATGCTATTCTAAACTGAGCCAAAAGTCTGTGCAAATTAATTATTTGGTTATGATTCATCTCTGAATTCAACAGGGCCATTTTTGAGCAAAACAATTTTGAAAATCTGTTGCTGAACTACAATTAATCAAGGCACTTTCACTCAATTCCCTCTGTCCTAAAAAGATACCACTGTAGAACATCCATGCCATACTTAACAACTTTGTTGCAAAAGTCCAGTGTCAAGAAGTAATAATCATTATCTGTACAGGTAATCTTCGACTTATGATCACATTGGAGCCCAACATTGCGAAGTGAGGCTGGTGAGTTTTAGCCAATTTTGTGACCTTGTTAAGTGAATCATTTAATTAGTAACACAGTCGTAAAGTATTTCTTACTTCCCCATTGACTGTCAGAAGGCTGCAAAGGTTATCACATAACCTCGAGACACTGTAGCCATCATAAACGTGAATCAGTTGCCAAGCATCCAAATTTTTATCAAGTGACTATGGGGATGCTGCAAAGGTCATAAATGTGAAAAATGGTATAAGTCACTTGTTTTCAGTGCAGTTGCACTGAAAAACAGGCACTAAACAAATGGTTGTAAGTCAAGGACTACCTGTAATTTCTATTTTTTTTAAAAAGAATCTTATGTTCATGAGTATCCACTATCTCTACTGTAACCATGATTGCATAGTCCTTTCCCAAGGTAATACTCCACATACCCTAGGACATGCATTCTAGTCTATAAAAGCCAATACCATAACATATTTGTTATCTTTGCATTATGAGAAAATGTTACACCATTTTCAATAGAAACATGGTGGCAAGACCTCATACTCTTTTAGGAACTCAGAAAATATTTCATAGATGTCGTGCTTAATTCGCGGATTCCTCAAGGAGAGACCCTGTGTGAATGACCAAATCTTTTCAAGCACAGATCCCTTCATTTCCTATGAGGACATGATTGTGAGTGAAATGCACATTATGTTTAGTGCTACCTTCAAGATTTATAAGCAAAGCTTATGGCTGTTGATGCTTAGCTTAAGAAAATTGGGGGCGGGAGGGGAGGAGGAAATGCTGTTAATGTTTCAAGCCATCAAGGTGCCATCCAATTAGACAGAAATGGTAATTTGTATTCAGTCTCTGGGCTGTATTTCTGCACGCCAATATCTGCTTTAACAGAGTGCCGCAAATGTTTAGAGCTGTTTGAGGCTTCCCCAGGAAACCATTGAAAATGGGACCTGTGCCCAATGGTTTTCGTGGTGGTTAAGTAAGGAAATGAAATATGCTAATTAGCACCCTATTAGTTCGCAGCAGGGAGTAATCCACGACACTTTGATGGAAATAATCCTGGCATCCAGGAGGCTGGTTTGCAGCAGGAAGTAAACTGACAGCATTTCTCTCCTTTACCGATACATGATGGAGTCCAAATCGCCCAAAAAGCCAGTGAACATGATTCAGGGGGATGTCCTGCTGAGTTTCAGCAACACTTCCTTCTTTGCAACTGGCTCAGTCCCGGGCTTGGATTTATTCAGTCCGAGCATGCTATCCTTCTTTAAAGGTACAGCTGAAATTATTTGAATTTGACTTTTCTTTCCCTAATCCCTCATCATTAGAAGTGATGTTTTTGATGCCAATTTCTTTTCCTTAGGTCACAGCAAGTTCTCCTAATGTTTCCATTTCCATTGGATTTGGCTTCTTCCTCTATACAGATTTATCTTCACACATCTGGCTAAACTCACAGGACTGGGCAAGAGTAAGGTAGGGAAGGGGGAAAAGAGAGTGAGAGAGAGAGGCTGGCAGCAATAGAAAGCTTGAAAGAAGCCGGGCTTGTTTCACAATCTAGCTTTTTTAAACCTTCATTTCCCAAAAGCTTTGGGGAGCTTAAGAGGATTAAGCACAATGATACATCTGTCAGGTTGCCACTGTGGATGTCAAAAGCTCCATCATGGCTCAAGTTATGTGATGAAGCTTTCCTATGTGAGTGATACACAGGTAATCCATTCTTTATCATATTATTTGGTGTGGCTAGCAATAGGGATTACTTGTGGATTTGCTATTGTTTTAAGCAAAGAAAAGGACAAGGGCTGCTTAATAGCTGTTGATTTTCTTGTAATTATCATCTTAGCGACAGTTACTTTAAATGAATTCTGCATCCTTTCTTTCAGAAACTGCATGCAATGAGTTAATGAGGATTTGCCTGGAATTTTAACCATGCAGCACAATTTCAAATGTCAGAGACATTTGAAATTCTAGGTCTTAATATTTGATCACTTTATTGAAATGAAGGTGCATCATGCACCTGAGACACTGTGCATTTTGAGTTCTGAAAATGCCCTTGGACTTTTTCTGGAAATTTTCTAGTGATTACAAATGAGCCCTATGTCATGCTTGTTGCAATGGCGGCAACACAAGGCCCAAGGATGCTCTTTGCTCCTTCTGGCTTTTGCTCTAGGGTGGTGTGGAAAGGGAATTTCACGAAGGCAGTAGTGTCACAAAAAACAGGAAAAGCCCAAGGGGAACATCAGGTCAGCCAGAAAACAAACTTACATAGGAAAAGGAATCAAATAAAAAGTATTAAAGAATCCCTATAGATAAAAGCCTAAGTAATTAAGAAAACTAGACAAATAGGAAAAGGAAACAAAAGATAATTTAGAAAACCCTTATAAACATAGGACATACCAAATAAGCAAAACAAACAGACAAAAGATGTAAAATATAAATTACAAAAGGGACAGACAAAAGATGCAAAATATAAATTACAAAAGGGACAGACAGGAGATTGCCACAGAACAAATATAAAAAACTATCTTAAAGCTAAAAGAGATTACAGAAAACCAATAATACAATCTGGCCACCCCACGGAATTGCCCTCCGGCGGAAATAAAGACAAACTCAAACAGGATTTAAACATTAGGCACAAATACAAACAATCACACAAAATCAACTTACAAAGGGAGAAAAGAGTATAAAACACCACGGACTTAACATAAGAAGCTAGATAGCCCAGGAACGCAGACTTCTCACTGTTCTCCACCTTCCTGAAAAATAAAAAGATCCAGCTTTCAAGCAGTTGCACTGGAGCTCTCCCAGCAGGAAAATCAAATCCTTCGAAAATCAAATCCTTGAATCCTTTGATTCAAGCACACATTGCCTTCTGGGTGCTGACAAGTGAGCATGCATGCACAGAAGCCCAAAAAGGTTAGCCACCACTGCACTTGACCAAACCAGATCTGTCATTCTGACATTCTCTTCCATCCTCCAATCCTGTTTTTGACATCATGCCTATCACAGAAGAAATGTGAAGCCACTGATGCTTTTCCCTCCTACAATTCCTACTACTAGTGCTTTTCTTTTCGTATTGCCTTTGGGAATGAATGCCTGCAAAGGGGAGTCCATTGCTCATCTGCCTCCATGAGAACAACCACTGAACTTATAATGGTTATATATACATATACATACACATCTCATTGACAAAAGTTGGTGCAATAGAGATGGCTATATAGGATGAAGTAATCTTCTCCTCCTGATTTAACATCAATGAAGCTATCATTAATTTCTGGTAAGTCCAAATTCTGCAGGTTCCAGCAATTGTAGGTTCCTTTGAGTGGAGATTTCCAGAGATTCAAGGGCACTGTCTTCTACATGCAGAGAATTCTATGGCTGCTAAATGTCAAGAAAGCAGTGGCAGCTCAACATATATAAGATGTGAGGGTCCTGCAAGTAGTGAGCAGAGTTTGGGTTCCCACTGAGAAGGGTTTATGACAGTTCACCATGGCTAACTCACCACAACCAACTTTCCATAGCCAACTCATTGCAGAACCACTTGCCATGGCCATCTCACCAAAGGACAATTCACTGCTGGACAAGAGTTACACTAATAGCAAAGAAATGGGGGATTAGAATCATTAAAGAAAGGATGCAAAAGGAGGGACAGAATGAAATGTGAATGTCAAAAATTAAAGTATTTATTTTAAATAATTAAATGGAATTGTTAAATTGTCCTGCAGTGAATTGTCCCCCAGCGAGTTGGCCATGTCAAGTTGTCCTGCAGTGAGTTGGCCATGATGAGTTGGCTGCAGCAAGTTGGCCATGGCAAGTTGGTCATGATGAGTTGGTTGCAGCAAGTTGGCTGTGGCAAGTTGTCCCATTCCCCACTGAGAAACACTCCAATAAGACCACACAGAGGGTGAAGATGAAATCCAAATCGACTACCTGATTTCAAAATCTCATCATCTAGGGTTCTTAATCACAAGAGAATCATGTGTCTGTTTTAATACAGAATCAAGTTTAAGTCATTAACAGTGCTGAAGCTAGCGTCAGTGCATGATAAAGAAGTCAGAGCAACTGAGCATATTCTAGCAATCGCTGAAAGGGAAATGCCACTAAAAGAGCTTACATGTTTACCCAGTTTCAATTTCTAATTCTTATATGTTTCTTGAGAGAATTGATACCTGACTTATTCCCAAGCTCATTAGAAGTCGGCTACATCTCTAAGGGGATGAAGACAAATTACACAAAAGGAATATGTATCAGACTAGGTATTTCATTATATTCTTATTCCATGCCATGAAAAAGAACAGGAAATAACCCCTTACCCTCTGGATGGATGTTATAATAGGAAGAACTCTGGCTTGTTCACAGACACAATTTTTCATAGTCAAAAAAAGAAAAAAGAGATAAAAAGAAAGTAGACCCCACTAAGACACCACTGACCCAGAACCAGTTCTAAAAGTAGTTATAAAATAATAGCAGAGCTTGTCAAGGTAAGCAGAGTGTGTGATAAAGGAGAAGGAGAGAAATCTCTTGAAGGGTCTCCGCAAAAGGTCAGCTTACTCCCTCTCCCAGTTTGGGTGTATCTGTTGATTCATGTGTTCGAAATGTCAAGGAGAAGAAAAACAGAAACCTAGTGGTTGTGCTTGCCTTTTTTTAAGTTAGCCTTCAAGATATGCAGAACATTAGGATGGAGTGACATGACACTTCATAGGCTTCATAATGATTCTAGGCAGTCAGCCATTGATCTGTTCCTGCTGCAGCATGGATACAGAATTTATGGTTGCACACAGATAAATGAAGGAAGGCACATTAAATGCTTTTGCACATTTTTCCACCCTTGGAGGAGAGGCCAGAGGGGAATCCTCTCCTACCCACCCTTATTCCCCTTCCTCTTCTTCTTCAACTATTAAAAACCCAAGAAAACATTAAATATATCGGCCTCACTTGGGAAGCCTGGTTTGCGAACAAAGAAAAATCCGAGCCTGGCCCAAGGATTGAAGAAACAGAAAGAAAGTCCCAATTGACACTTTAAATTAGACATGTTTGTGGACTCACTAGAGATGGCAATTACCCCCAAGGCAGCTCCTACAGACAGATTGCAGGCACAAGTATTGACTGATTGCTTCCAGGTAATTCTACCTGCTAATTACTTGGAAGGATTCACATTCTTAAACAAGTGACCTGAATGTATTTGTGGCTTCTGGGACCTATTAAAGAGGAGGGGGGAGGAGGGGCTTTTCAAAAGAGCCCAGCGATGTTGACAGAAACTCTGGAGCTGCTGAAACTGTATCAAAAATATGTTCTTGCTGCTTTAATGATGAGAGTGCTTCAGACAGCCAGAGATTTCCCTAGATGTTTAAGTTTGCTGGCAGTTAACAATATGGGGGCAAAACTTTATTAGTGGCATGGGGAGGGATTTTTATTATTATTTTAAAGTCAGTTGTTGAAAATAATAATAATAATAATAATACACCCACCAAGCCTTCCCCAGTGCCCACCAAGTACAGTTAGTGTTGAAAAAAAAATATATCTTTTCTTTGCCTTTACAGGTTTCCAGGTTGCAATTCAAGGAAACTTTCTTTTTATTATTCAAATTGCTTCTGACTTCGGAGACAAAGCAGGTACAATTTCTCCCAAATGGATTGCAAACTGATCATTCTGTTTGTATAGTTTTAACAACATCTGGCTTTACAAAACAAAAACAAAAAAACAACCCAGCGGACATGATCTGGAAACAAGCCTGACTTGCAAAAGGGCTATAATTGGTTTAAAGACCATCTTCTTATTTTTCTAAGATGTTTGCCATACTTTCTATTCCGCCTGTTGTTTTAGCACAATTTAAGTTCTAAATTTTACTGCTCCAGCAGAACAACTACTAATAAAATACTTTGGGGAAAATCCTGGTTCCCTTGAACACTTATTCCACAGCACATTTCAAGCAGTATGTCTGCTTGTGAACTAACAATATTGCACTGAGCAAACCAGTGGTACTTCTACAATATATCATATTAATCTTTGCAAACTTAGTTATTTTTAAGCCTTATCCCCTCCTTTTCCCCCAACTTTCAATCAGTTTTGACCTCTGGCAATTTTTGGACAAAACCTACATTTTTTGTGACTTTTTCAGAAGTTACCATGCCTTTTTCCTAGGGATGAGAGAGAATGACTGACCCATTTTGGTCTTGTGCCTAAGACAGGTTGAGGACTCATAGTCTCTTGGTTTTTAAGCCTGGTTCTTAACTAATTTATACCACATAAACTCTAAAGCCCCTGTCACACTGCACCAACGGATGGAAAGAGGATGTAAAATGGACAAAAAAGCTTGCCATCTGTTGGTTAACGCGATGTATCCGTTCTGTACTCACTGCCTCTCTTTTGCTTCCTCTCTATCCGTCCAGCATCTGTTTATTGACGTTTCATCCACTCAGAAAGTTTTGAATTGCTCAAAACTTTTGAGCGGAAAATGTATCCAATGCGTCCATTCTGCATCCGCTAGGCATCCGCTAGCATCTGCTAGGCATCCGTTCTGCATCCGTTACGCATCCGCTATATCCGCTAGGCATCTGCTACGCATCCGCGCAAATCGATCTGCTCCAGCGGTAAACGGATGCAGGGAGG
The DNA here is from genome assembly GCA_015471245.1 of Laticauda colubrina. NCBI lineage: Eukaryota > Metazoa > Chordata > Lepidosauria > Squamata > Elapidae > Laticauda > Laticauda colubrina. The sequence continues at coordinate 20,246,695 of BLBF01000020.1, read as the reverse complement.
AAGCGGAACGGACATGGAACAGATGCAGAACGGATGAAAGCGGATGCAGCTCGCAAAAAAAGCATTTAAAACGGAAAAAACGTCTGCAGAGGGGACCTATCTCGGATATTAAGGATGTCTAGAGGATGCCTAGAGGATGCAAAAGGACACATAGGGGAAAACCTATATTGCCTATAAAAAGGGGGAGCAACTCACCTGGATCTCACTTTCAGACCAGCAGACCAGCTGTGCAGACCTCTGCAGCCTTCATCTGACTCTTCCTCTTCCACAGCATCCAGTCATGTCCACCATGGATCGTAACACAGTCCTTTTGGCAGCCACCATCCTACAGCAACAGTGCAAAGACATCTACAGGCTCTGTGAACTCTACTACGGGAAGAAAAGGAGGCGGCCAAGAAGCGTCTGGGTACAAAGATGGATTGGGAGAAGAGCAGAGTACGGACTGTACAACAAGCTGATGGTGGAGTTCAGGAATGAAGACACTTGTGCATTCCAGAACTTCATGAGGATGCCTCCAGCCATATTTGACGAAGTTGTGAAGCGGCTGACACCCAGGTTGACCAAGCAGAGCACCAATTTCCGGCCCAGCCTGGAACCTGGGCTCAAGGTGGCACTCACTCTGCACCACCTGGCCTCAGGGACCACCTACAGGAGCATGCAGTACAGCTGGAGGGTGCCACACAACACCATCAGCATTGTGGTCAGAGAAGTGGCTCAGGCCATCATCGAAGAATACATGGAGGAGCTCCTCCAGTGCCCCTCCACTGAAGAAGGATGGAAGAAAGTTGCAGAGCAGTGGTATCAGAGGTGGAACTTCCCACACACCGTTGGAGCCATAGATGGCAAGCATGTGGCCTGCAAAGCACCACCCAAGTCGGGGTCCACTTATTTCAACTACAAGGGCTTCTTCAGCATTGTCCTCTTCGCCATGGTTGATGCTGACTACAAGTTCATGTACATCGATGCTTCAGGCAACGGCTCATCTTCAGATGCCCAACACCAGTGACCTCAAGGAGGGGCTGGAATGCAACCTCATCATGGGCTTCCCAGATCCAGACCCCCTGCCCAACGACACGCAAGATGTGCCCTACTTCATTGAAGGGGATGACGCCTTCTCCCTCAGAACCTACCTCATGAAGCCCTACACCTCCAGACTCCTCACCCGTGAAGAGAGGATCTTCAACAACAGGCTGTCCAGGGCAAGGCGGGTGGTGGAGAATGCCTTTGGCATCCTTGCCAAGAGGTTCTAGGTACTTCTCACCACCATGCAGCATTGCCCAGAGACCGTGAGGAGGATCATGGAAGCTTGCTGCATCCTGCACAATCTCATGCGCACCCGCTACCCAGTCTTGCAGAACAGGCTTGTGGACCTCCAACAAGACAATGGGGACATGGAGCCTGGTGAATGGAGGCAAGGGCAAAACCTGACAGACACTGAGGATGTGCAATGCCCCAACAGAGCCTCACATGAAGGGAAGAAGCGGCGCAACCTCCTGAAACACTGGTGCAACTCCCCAGCTGGAGCGGTGGAGTAGCAAGACAGGATGATGGATGATTAATGGATGCTTCCTTCAGCCTGTCTCATCACACGGATGAGATTGGGCCATGTATGTTGGGTGGGCCTACAATGATCAGGGCATTTAATAAAGAGTTGTGTTTATGTTGACATGTGTGGATCAATGCTTACATTGTTATTGATAATGAAGGGCCATAGGTGTGGCACCTGGGAGGGTGGACCATCCAGTCCCACTATGCTTGCACTGGAGGTTTATCTATCCCACAGCTATCTTAACCCATCCCAAAGGTATCCCTGCCCATCCCACTTCTATCTTAACCCATCCCTTAAGCATGCAAAGGCTTAAACCATTTCTAAAATTTTCCACCAAGACTTCATTAAAAAAAAGAAATGAAGCAAGTGTGTGAATCAAAGATAGACTTTATTGAACAACAAGCTGTAACAGAAAAATGACCTAAGTCAAGTGTCCAAATAAAGTCCACAGGTAGCCAGCCAGCCAGTCTCTGGCACTCCTCTTGGTCACTCGGAGGTGTGCCCAGTCTCAGGGGTGAAGGGTCCAGGTGCTATGGAGGTGGCTGGTGCTGGAGTGCTGGTATGAAGCACCACTGGGGTGCCTGGCCCTGAGAGGACAACAGGTGATGGTGTGTTGAGGAAGCTCTCAGACAGCTGGCTCAGCCCCGTGTTATTGAGAGCTCCTTCCTCCATGCCCTGTGGTGTCAGCCCCAGTACCGAGGACAGATGTACTGAGGCCGGGCTTGGCTGTGGGGTGGAGGAAGGAGCAGTCTGCAGCTGGGTGAGGACTGGCATTGGTGGCATCGGTGGCGTGGGTGGCATCGCTGTTGTCGGTGGCATCATTGGCGTGGGTGGCATCAGTGGCACCAGTGGAACTGGTGGCAACGGTGTCGCCCGATGACTCTGTGCCTGGACTGGGAAGGGCTGCTGCCTGTGCTGCTGGACCTCCTGGTAGCCATAGCCCTGGTAGGTGAGGGGCTGTGGGAAGCCTTGGAATGGGAGGAACATCACCTGGGATGGAGGAGCAGACCTGGACTGGGTGGGAGCAGGTTCCTCTGGGTCTGGAGGCTTGTGAAGCAGCTCAGTGATCCGGTCCTTCACCACCTGGTACTAGGGTTCCGCCATGTCCCTGAGGGTCTGGTTGACATAGGTGAGGAAGGGCTTGCGGTTGGAGGATGAGGAGTCAGTGTGGACCAGCTGAGAGAGGAGATCTATGCTGGTCCGGATGGTGTCCCTGATCTCCAGCAGGACAGTGTGGCTCTGCCCCTCCTGCTGTCTGGCTCACTGCCTTTCTGTGGAAGTGGAGCTGGGGGGGTGGATGCGGGTACGGCTGTGGTGGACGCGCCATCTCCTTTCTCCCACCGTACCAGGGAGTCCTCCATGTGCTCCACCACGCTTACCACACCTGTCCGCGGGTTCTCCGCCATGGCATGCTCCACAGAAACCTGCCTGGAGACAGGGACTGACTCTCGGCTGGAAGAGGACTGGCTCTCAGCAGGCTGCCGGAGAGAGAGGGTCATGAGAGGGGCTCCTGGTGCTCCTCGGTGGTGGATCTCACCCTCCAGAAAGCTGCACCTGGCCATGATGTAGGTCTCTCTGTCCGTCAGCTTAACCGCGGCCTTGCCAGATTTCTTCAGGTGCAGCTTCCCATACCAGGTGTGCATGTGCTTCCACCAGCCGAGGAGCACCTCCAAAGTGTAGCCCATACTCTCCGCCTTCCCTCTCCAAGCAGCATGCTTCCGCTTGGTGTCCCTGTACAGCCGGTGTCCCTTCCACCACAGATAGTCATGCTCTCTCAGCCACTCCAGCACCTCATCCTCATGTTCCTCCTCAATGGAGTATTGCCTCCTCTCCCGTTGTCGCATACGCCTCTTCCTCCCTTTGGCAGGACCAGATGGGCCCTCATCAGAGGGGCTCCCAGGTAGTAGGGGCTGCTCCTCCACACCACCAGCAGCAGAAGCACCAGCAGGATCATCATCATCATCATCATCATCATCATCATCATCATTATCACCAGCAGGATCATCATCATCATCATCATCAGCAGCAGCAGCAGCAGCAGCAGCACCAGCAGCACCAGCAGCACCACAGCACCAGCAGGACCAGGATCAGCAGCATCAGAGTAAGCACCAGCAGCGCCAGCAAGACCAGGAGCATGAGCAGGACCAGGAGCACAAGCAGGATGAGCAGGACGAGCAAGACCAGGAGCACAAGCAGGACGAGCAGGACGAGCAAGTCCAGGAGCACGAGCAGGACCAGCAGGACCAGCAGGACCAGGAGCAGCTTCAGCAGAGTAAGCACCAGCAGAAGCACCACCGCCAGGAGCAGTTTCAGCAGAACCTCCAGCACCAGAAGAGCGAGCCCGAGCAGCAGAAGCAGAGTCAGGGACAGGGGGCGGGAGGGTGGCCCTGTCCCTCTTGCCAGGGATGGCGGCAGGTTGCTGAGGCTTTCGCTTCTTCCCCATGGTTGTGGGGTTGCTGGCTGGCAGGGAGGCTGGCAGGGAGGCTTGTAGGCACCAAGGCTGGCAGGAAGGCTGGCACCAAGGCTGGCAGGAAGGCTGGCAGGAAGGCAGGCAGGCAGGCACCAAGGCTGGCAGGCAGGCTGGCAGGCAGGCTTGCAGGAAGGCTGGCAGGAAGGCAGGCAGGCAGGCACCAAGGCTGGCAGGCAGACTGGCTGGCAGGGAGGCTGGAAGGCAGGCTGGCAGCAACGCTGGCAGGCAGGCAGAGAGCAAGGCTGGCAGGGAGGCTGGCCAGGAGGCTGGGAGGCAGGCTTGGAGGCAGGGCAGGCAAGGACTCGATGTATCCGGCAGCAGGTCTTTCCTCTGAATGCTGGCCACGTGCGTTCTGCTTCCCTTTATATCCGCGGGGCTTATGCAATGCGTCCCCCCCGCATGCGCAATTAACACTCGGCATCCGTTCGGCTTCCACTGTGCATCCGCTAGGCTTCCGCTCTGCATCCGCTTCATCCACTGTGCATCCACTGGGCTTCCGCTCTGCATCCGCTTCATCTGCTGTGCATCCGCTGTATCTGTTCCGCGTCCGCTTTGCTGAGGTCCCCCGGAAGCCTAGTGGATGTGCCATCCACTCCCATCCGCTTCCATCCGCTTGGCTTCCGTTCCGCATCCGCTTTCCATCCGCTCTGCGTCCTCCCCGCGTCCGTTCCTTTCCATGTTATCCGCTCCGGTTATGCAAATTTTTGCCCCTTTTGAGAGCGGATATCAATGGATGGAACATTTTGCTCGTCTGTTGTGTCCTTTTTACTAACGTTTTGCATCCGTTGGGTAGTGTGACAGGGCCTTTACTTGTAACCTAGAACAAGGGTCATCAACCTTTTGGATCTCAGGGACCACCAAACTCATATTTTTAAATCCTGTGGACCAGAGACCATGAGAAAATCCCAAAAAAGTCTGCAAGAAAATTCTCCACTCCGTTTTCCTACCAATAGATCATTCTTTATTTGGGATCTCAGGATGCCATCTCCAGCTCTGTTCTTGGAGGGGGGGAGCGGGGGGGGAGAGAGAGACTTTTGGCTTCATGCAACAAAAGCAGCAGAAGCAGAAGTCTTTCTTTCTCTCACCCAAACTCCACCAGAGGTGAGTCTTTGTGAGACTTGTCACACTGGTGCAGCCTCTTGGAGCAGGATGCCTTGCAGAGTCCCAAGGACTCATTTGTGGTGGAGTTTGGGGGAGAGAAAGAAAGACTTTTGCTGCTTTCCTTGCATGTAGCCAAAAGCAGAAGAAGAAAGAAGTGGAAAGAAGCAGCCCAGTGGCCAGATAAGATGTGTGGGGCAAGTTTTTCCTCCTCTGCTCTTTTCCACCTCCTCTTACTACCTCATATTGTTCGTAATTCAAGCAATGCAAGCCTTGTATTCCACGCAGCCTGGATTGTTTTGGGGGGTCTTGTGGACCATCAGTGGTCCTCAGCCCATTGGTTCAAGACCACTGACCTAGAACAAGAAAATAGAATAAAAAAGTGATAAAATCTATATTTGCCTTTTGCCTCATTATGTTCAAAGGAGAATTGCCAAATGTATTTTTGAGTAAAGATCATATTCCTTTACAAGAGTATAAGCAAATGCATAATTATCTATTTCAATTAATAAATTTCACTTCTCTAAAGGCCCACCAACTTTAATCTCATCCTACCATGAAAGGGAAATCTTGTATTTAAGGTTCTTTTTTAAAAAAAAATTGCTGTGGAAGAATCCTGAAATAAATTTAAAAGCTCACACATGAGCAAAGCATCAAAAGAACACGGGAAAGTAAAAATTTTGAAAGGATTGGCAAAAGTTCTTAGCAGAGTTTACACATTCCTCAGCTGCCAATGTATTCAACCTCCAGCAACATTCTTGGAAAAATTTAGAGACAGCTGTTTGAGCAACACATATAAGGGAAGCCATAGGAATTTTAATAAGACTAATAAGAGGCAGTCATGGCGTGATAGCATTGAGACAGCAACCATAACTTAAAGTTAATGTGAATTGGCCCTAATTAAATATCTTACTTGTTTATTCCCTGATGGATAGAAATTCTTTAATATCCACTTTATGTCTCACATGTTCCATCATCAGATGCATCGGACTCAGTCCCATAAACAATAGGGAAAAATGAGCTTTTCCGGGAAAGGAACAGAAAATCTATCAAATCTCTCTGTTCCAATGGTAGAAAAAGAGCTGCTCATCAAATAGTTTTAGCCTCAAAAACTCTGACTCTCCAACCACAGAGATAATCTGCTCTGTATAATCTAAGTATTTTGGGGTGATTAATAGAACACCAGAGAAAGGGATATTATTTACTGAGAAAAGAGAGGGGTTGAGATGAAGGCTATTACTTTCCAGTTTTACTCCCCTCAGGAAATACTGCAGAATGGTGTGAATCTCTACCCATGATCTGTCCTAACATTGCACATTTACTGGCCTGGTGAAATGAGAAAGAATTGTATGGTCTCACCCCTACTTTAAGCGATGGAGAAGATAAAAATGAAGGAGGAGAACCTTCCTATATACACTCAACATTTTTTGGGACAGCAAAGGTCACAGAGGCAAGGTGATTATGGAAAGTCATCTGGAGGTTAAGCAAGACCATGATGTTCTGCATTTGCCTAATTTGGAGCAAATAATTAGGTGGATTCTCCCTCTTTTTCCCTTTCAGAATATTGTACATTTTACTTCATAGGTGCAGTTTTGAGATGTTTCCTTACCTGTACAGGACAATCTGTGGATTGTATAAAAGGAGTTTGGGGCTACATGTGGCCCTTGAGGTTCAGAATCTCCCATTCTCCAGAAGCCTCTCTTGCAGAGTTCCCTTCTTAACTGTAAACAGTAAAAGTCACCCTGGATGGGTGGTAAAGGCAGAGGAATGCTTTGGTGATCTAGGAGAGGAGAAGCTCCTTGACTGACCGGAACAAAACTCCTCCATCCAAACTAAAAAGAGAACTGCCAGCACAGCTAAATTGAAGCCAGGAAGGCAGCTGAGACAGAAGTGAAAAAGAAAGGAAAGATCTTGTAACAGCGAGCTTAGTCTTGGTAAAAATCACTCCAATTTCTGCAGTGGAATTTTCCTTGGAAAGTGGGACTCAAAGGAGGAAAATAGCTGCGATTAACGATTTGGAGTGACTGTCAGATTTAGTTTAAAAAAAAAAAAGATATTGCAACGAGAAGTAACTTTAAAAGTAAAGGACAAGTTGGATTGGTTAACCTAAATTTCTGGACTGTATTTTTACTACAACTCAACTTGAAGAACTTTAGGAAAGTATTGGAAAACAATCTTATTTAGAGACATATTGATTGAAGTTAAAGTGTTTTAATTCAGCAAAGTTTTGCTCTTTTTCAAAAATCCAGCATCTTGAACATCTTGTTACAGCCTATTGTTTACAGAGTAATAGCAGAAGCAATCAGAGCAATAAATTCCTCCCACCCAGTAAATCACAGCTGCTTGTAAAACAATTAACCCTTTCCTTGCAGACTCTCAATACTACCTCATTACTTTAATCAAACACTGATTAATTTATTACGTCAAAACTTACAACTTTTCTACCTCATCACCTATATCAATGATTAGATAATCAATTTCTATAAAATATTTCATTAATGGTTTAATTGTTTTAATTGATTAATGTGATTAGAGTGTTTAGTGCAAATAGTGTGATTACTGATTAGTTTAAAAAATCAAGATTCATGTAATTTAATTAATTAGTAAAATCAGTGATTTAGTGACTTTAATTGAACAGTGTGATTAATGATTAGTGTAATTAATTGATTAGTGATGAGTGTAATTAATTGATTAGGCTGATTGTTGCTTAGGAAAATTATTTGACTAGAGAGATTACTGCAATTGATTGGTGTGATATTGGCTATATTGATTACCCAAAATTGTTCCATTGATTAATTTAATCAAAGTACCATATCAACAAACCTACCATGCCAAGAAAAAAATCCAATGCCAAACCACAACCTAAAGAGAAAGTAATCCCCACCACTGAACCACAAGACTCTTGCACATGCCTTAAATGCTACAAAACTCTAAAGGATAATGAAAATTCCATCAAATATTCTCTATGTAACAAATACGCTCATCATGACTGCTTGGGATTACCCAAGCAAATGATTCAATACCTAGAATCATCCAATGAGTTTCCATATTTCTGCAAATCATGCAGACCCAAACTGGATCTGTTGGAAAGAGTTGATACCATTGAAACACGAATAACATCCCTTGACACCATAGTAGCATCCCTGGGTGCCTTAAAAGAAAAATTATCCAACCTTGAAAAAAAAGACACAACACAAAAACCTGAACATCCAACAACCACATCTCTACCCAACAACCACAACCCAATCCACAACCCAATCCACAAAAAAACATAAATCAGACAAATAATGATATCCCAATCCTCATCAGAGAAGCTGTTGAGCGTGAACAGAAACGTCCAAATGCCATCTTATTTGGTCTAGAGGGCATCAATGACAATGATGACATCACAACTGTCCAAAACATCATCAGTGATTATCAAGCATCAACCATCTCCCCTGATGAAATACTTGACATTTCCCGCATTGGCCGAGAGCTCAAAAACAGATGGTTCTGTGGCCCCACGCTTCTGCAGGGTCATTTGCAAAAAAGAATCAAGCAAACATAAATTCATTTACACTATAAATTCACTTGCCAAAACCAACACCAACCAAAAGAATCTCCGATGTCGCCCTGACCTAACCATACAGCAAAGTGCCCGCTCCCATGTACTCCGCACTGAACTCAAAAAACATCTAGACAATGGAGAGAAGGACCTGTACATTGACTACCATGCTCACTGTATCAAAAGTAAGTCACACAATCCGCAACTCAGCTTTAACCTTCAACCACAATCCTACCTCAGCCAATCCACCATCACCTAAGACTAGGCACGCACACCCTCTAACTACCTCAATTCCAACTACTGGTGGCCTTAAATGCAAGCTACTAAACGCAAGAAGCCTTGCAAATAAAATACCTGAATTTCTCCTCTTACGAAATATGTATAAAATTCGACGTCATATTTGTCTGTGAAACATGGCTCAACGCATCTCTCCCTGACTCCATCACCACAGTAAGAGACTATCATGTTTACCGATCAGATCGTGAAATTTGTAGAGAAGGTGGTGTTGCTATCTTCTATATAAAATCCTTACATCTAAAAAACATCCAAGTTACCCAGGAGCTTGCTCTTCCTGAGACCATCATCTGTGAACTATCCTTAAATATCACATTTCGATTCTTACTATGTTACAGAGCACCTGATGATGACATCGAACATGTAAGCAAGCTAAACACACTACTAATATGTGCAGCATCCTGCCCATATACTTTTATCTTTCTTGGTGACTTCAATCTCCCTCATATTGACTGGACCCTAAAATAATGTACAACTGAACCCATACACACAACCTTCTACAATGCTCTCTCTCTCTCTCTCTCTCTCTCTCTCTCTCTCTCTCTCTCTCTC
>BLBF01000020.1:20173857-20209808 GCA_015471245.1 Laticauda colubrina | reverse complement strand
TAATAAAGTCTATTTATGATTCACACACTTGCTTCATTTCTTTTTTTAATAAACTCTTGCTGGAAACTTTTAGAAATGGTTTAAGCCTTTGCATGCTTGTGGGATGGGTAAGGATAGCTGTAGGATGGGTTAGGATACCTGTGAGATGGGTAATAGCTTTGGGATGGGTTAGGATACCTGTGGGATGGATAATAGCTATGGGATGGGTTAGGATAGCAGTGGGATAGATAAACCTCCAGTGCAAGCATAGTGGGACTGTATGGTCCACCCTCCCAGGTGCCACACCTATGGCCCTTTATTATCAATAATAATGTAATAATTATCCACACATGTCAACATAAACACAACTCTTTATTAAACGCCCTATTCATTGTAGGCCAACCAAACATACATGGCCCAATCTCATCCATGTGATGAGACAGGCTGAAGGAAGCATCCATTAAGCATCTACCATCCTGTCTTGCCACTCCACTGCTCCAGCTGGGGAGTTGCACCATTGTCTCAGGAGGTTGCGCTGCTTCTTCGCTTCATGTGAGGCTCTGTTGGGGCCTTGCACATCCTCAGTGTCGATCAGGTTTCGCCCTTGCCTCCATTCCCCAGGCTCTATGTCCCCATTGCCTTGTTGGAGGTCCATGAGCCTGTTCTGCAAGACTGGGTAGTGGGTGCACATGAGATTGTGCAGGATGCAGCAAGCTTCCATGATCATCCTCACGGTCTCTGGGCAATGCTGCATGGTGGTGAGAAGTACCTGGAACCTGTTGGCCAGGATGCCAAAGGCGTTCTCCACCACCCGCCTTGCCCTGGACAGCCTGTAGTTGAAGATCCTCTCTTCACGGGTGAGGAGTCTGGAGGTGTAGGGCTTCATGAGGTAGGTTGTGAGTGAGAAGGCGCCATCCCCCACAATGAAGTAGGGCACATCTTGTGTGTCGTTGGGCAGGGGGTCTGGATCTGGGAAGCCCATGATGAGATTGCGTTCCAGCTCCTCCTTGAAGTGGCTGGCATTGTATACCTGGGCATCTGAAGATGAGCCGTTGCCTGAAGCATCGATCTACATGAACTTGTAGTCAGCATTGACCATGGCGAAGAGGATGATGCTGAAGAAGCCCTTGGAGTTGAAATAAGTGGACCCCGACTTGGCTGGAACTTTGCAGACCATGTGCTTGCCATCTATGGCTCCAACGGTGTGTGGGAAGTTCCACTTCTGATACCACTGCTCTGCAACTTTCTTCCATCCTTCTTCAGTGGAGGGACACTGGAGGAGCTCCTCCTTGTATTCTTCGATGATGGCCTGCACCACTTCTCTGACCACAATTCTGATGGTGTTGGATGGCACCCTCCAGCCATACTGCATGCTCCTGTAGGTGGTCCCTGAGGCCAGGTGGCGCAGAGTGAGTGCCACCTTGAGCCCAGGTTCCAGGCTGGGCCGGAAGTTGGTGTTTGCCTTGGTCAACCTGGGTGTCAGCCGCTCCACAAGTTCGTCAAACATGGCTGTAGGCATCCTCATAAAGTTCTGGAACGCCCGAGTGTCTTCGTTCCTGAGCTCCACCATCAGCTTGCTGTACAGTCCGTCCTCTGCTCTTCTGGCGAACCATCTTCAGACCCAGACTCTTTTTGGCTGCCTCTTTTTCTTCTCGCAGTAGAGTTCACAGAGCCTGCAGATGGCTTCACACTGTTTCAGAATGATGGTGGCTGCCGAAAGGACTTTGTTACAATCCACGGTGGACATGACTGGATGCTGTGGAAGAGGAAGAGCCAGATGAAGGCTGCAGAAGTCTTCACGGCTGGGCTGCTGTTCTGAAAGTGAGATGCAGATGAGTTGCTCCCCCTTTTTATAGGAAATATAGGTTTTCCGCTAGGCATCCTCTAGGCATCCTCTAGACAACCTTAATATCCGAGATAGGTCCCCTCTGCGAACGTTTTTTCCATTTTAAACGCTTTGTTTCCGTGCTGCATCCGTTCTGCATCCGTTCTGTATCCATTCTGCGTCCGTTCCACTTCCTCCCTGCGTCCGAGCGGATGCGAGTTGTGCGGATGCATAGCGGATGCCTAGCGGATATAGCAGATGCGTAACGGATGCGTAACAGATGCCTAGCGGATGCGTAGCGGATGCAGAACGGACAAACTGGATACATTTTCCACGCAAACGTTTTGGGCTGCCCAAAACCTTTGGAGTGGATGAAACGTCAATAAATGGATGCTGGACGGATAGAGAGGAAGCCAAATGGAGGCAGTAAGTACATCGCGTTTTCCAACGGATGGCAAGGTTTTTTGTCCGTTTTACATCCTCTTTGCATCCATTGGTTCAGTGTGACATGGGCTTAAGGCTTTATAGAGTGGTATTAGTACTTCCCTTGATCTTGATTGTATCCCTCTGTTAATACAATTTAGGATTGCATTAGCTTTTTTGGTGGCGGCTGCAAACTGCTGGCTCCTATTTAGCTGATTGTCCACTAAGACTCCAAGATCCTTCTCACAGTTACTGCTATTGAGCCTGGTTTCACCCAGTCTATATGTGCACTGAAAGAAGTTCAGAGGAATGGGCCTGGTTAATACTGGTAGTCCTTGACTTACAACCATTTGTTTAGTGACCATTTAGTGATCGTTTGAAGTTACAACAGCCCTGAAAAAAGTAATATATGATTGTTTTTCACACAACTGTTGCATCATCCCCCTAGTCACATGATCAAAATTCAGACCCTTGTTAGATTTATTGTAGATTGGGGAAAATACCATGTGGAGCCTGTATTGTTGTTAATTAGAAGGTAATAATTAAGAATATTAATATTAGGTGGTGAGATGGGTGGTGAGATGGAAATGAAAATAAAAGGGGATAAATGAAGGGGGAATATATTAGATGAAAATGTTTATGTTATTGTAAGAATGAATGAAAAAATATGAAGCGAAAATATATGAAAAGAAAAAATGGAATAGATAATGATATGATGTGAAATTAGATAAGAAAACTGTAAATGTAACTATGATTGTGTATGTATATTGTAACCTGGAATCACATTGCTCACTTGAAGAGATATGTAAAAATAAAAAAGTAAAAAGTAAATATTTGGAAAAAAAAATTCAGACCCTTGACAACTGGCTCATATTTATGACGGTTGCAGTGTCCTGGGTTATTTTGCAACCTTCTGACAAGCAAAGTCAATGGGGAAAGCCAGATTCACTTAACAAACCTGTTACTAATTTAACAACTGCAGTGAATCACTTAACAACTGTGGCCCAAAAAAAGTTGCAAAATGGAATAGACCTTACTCAACAACTCTCTCGCTTAGCCATACAAATTTTGGACTCAGTTATGGTCATAAGTTGAGGACTACCTATAGCTGAATAGTTGAACTGCCTATAAAGTTCAGGGATGCCTAGCCAAGTAGAAAGTTCACCAGGAAAGCAATGCAAACCATATCCATGTGGCTGCCAAAAGAACTGTGTGGAATCAGTCACCAGGTAAAATGCATCTTTATCTTTGCTTTTTACAAAGCACTTAAAACAAGATTGAGATGAGGTTAACAGGGGATCAAGGTGCTCATTAAATGCTATTATACCTCATCCCTGTAGCCCTCCAGATAGGTTCCATCTACAACTCCAGCAAAACCAGAGCCAAAGTTCAGTACATCTACATGACCCAATCAGGGAAATCTGGCATGCAAAACATTAAACTGATCTGGTGCTTACCAAAGTGGCTCATAAAAAACACCATATACCTAAACCATTTAAATTCTGCAACACAATGCCACAAAGCCAGAAAATATTGGATGAAGGTACAAAGACAGTTACAGGAGATAACAGAACACCAAATAGAATTTAAGCCTGAACTATTGTTACTGGGATTAATTAAAGGAAAATTTAGCAAACAAATCCAGTACATCATAATGGATGGTTTTTGCACAGGGTTGAAAATTTAAAAACATACCATCCAAAGAGTTGTTAATACAAAAAATATTAGAATGTGCCGAGATAGAAAAACTTACAACAGAACCAAAAGGCAAGGAGGAATCAGAGTATTATGCGCTATGAGATAAATGGTAAAAGTGAATAGAACATAGAAATATGGATTAACGTATAGAAATAAATGTAAATATATGTAATATCAATGACACAATACTGTTAACAATGTAAATAGAGATGTGTGTAATTTTGAAAATAAATAAATAAATAAAAATAAATACATTTTGCAACATGGCTCAGGATTTTGTAGAATTTTGCAGAACTGTGCTCTCCAAAAAAAAATCTGCCTGTTTTGTATGTCCATCGCAAAAAGGGATTTGTTGGCTTCACCTGGGGGGAGGATGGGGAAATATTAAGGAGATTGGGATCCTGTAGGAAGATCTTTAGTAGCAGCCCCATCGTGGTGGAAAATTAATCCCCTGAGATTCAGAGGCTCAGATACCACTCAGTTACAGGATAGGAAAGCAGTGAAGATGGTTATTCCAGTTGCTCATGTTTGGGACACAGAGGTAATCTCACTGAGTCATTACTGTCTGTGTATGATTTTGAATGATTAATATGTGTTAATTTTAAGTTTAGCTTTAATTGATGGTATAATTGTTTGGTTGTCTTTAACAATTGTGGAGATTATGCTTCCGTAACATGTGAAAACCTCTGAATGAGAATGAGGGATCAAATGTTGCAATAAATTTAATAAAAAAAACACACACAAATGTGTATTTATAAAGTTGCTTGCCCTCCACACTCAATTTCCTGGGAGGAAATCCCATTTAATTTTATTAGACTTGCATTCAAGAATCCTTTGAAAGAATTCTCCCTGGAGGATGAGCAAAGTCTCCAAACCTGAACTATCCAATGTGCCTGAAGAACTAATGCTTGGTATCCAACTGCACTGAAGATGTGAAATCATTGCTTGAGTCCACAGAAATACCAAAACATTAAAATTCAAAGTCAGAAAGATAGTAGGCATAGAAAAGCTCGCCTGCAGAGGAAACCCCATTGAAAAAACAGGCTTGTTCAGGAAGAAGATTTCTATTATAGTTTTTGTGCCAGTTAGTTGCAGCTGGAGACAGGTGGGGCCTCTGGAAACTGAAACATAAAATCATTCCATTTGTAACAGGCCATTGCCAGAGCAACATCTGGTATTAGCACAGCTGCCCTGTGGTTGCACAGTGCTTGATGTATGAGTTCATTTATGTTTGGACACCTAAATTTCTCTGATATTTCTTTTTCTCTTTGCTTAGTTCCTGTATTTCTTGAATGTGACCTTGAATTGTCTCCTGATTCAACTCTTGTATTCTTTCAAATGGCTTACTGTATATGTCTATGTAACAACTTACAAGTTGTGGCTGATAGATGCTATGAAAGGTAGGAAAAATTCAGCAACCCAAAGGACTAACCTCTTGTCGCATTTCAAATTCCATATGGAGTGTGTTTCTTTCTTCCTATTTAGAATCTTATCTATGACCTTCTCTTTTTTTTTTTCTTCAGTGGCTTCAATGGTACACAATAAATAGTACATGAGGAATGCAAACAAAAAGTGCCTGTGAATGTGCAAATACACACATGCACACAAACACATATTTTTTATAAAGAGAGAAGAGGAAGATTGATTCGAAAGTACCATGTTTCCCTGAAAATAAGATCCAACCGAAAAATAAATCCTAGCATGATTTTTCAGGATGCTTGTAATATAAGCCCTACCCAAGAAATAAGCCCATTTAGATCATCAGCTACATGGATGTATTGCACCACTCTGTATCAGACATCTCTTAATGCAAAAAATAAGCAATAGTACCATATTTCCCTGAAAATAAAATATTGCCTGAAAATAAAACCTAATGTGTCTTTTGCAGCAAAAATTAATATGAGATCCGGTCTTGTTTTTGGGGAAACACGCTATTATATTTTTAACCTGCCCTTATATACATACATATAGTCATATTGATAAATATGAAAAATAACACAGGAAACAGTCTTCAGATCCTAAGAATTTTCTTTTGCAATTCACTACTGAATCTGCCAGAATTCTTGAAAATTATTGTTTCTCCTACAATAGATCATCTCACTGAAATTGGAAAGGTTCACTAGTTTCCCACTAGTTATGCAACATAGATTCCTGCTGGTTCTATAAAAGACCTTCTATGATGGTTAGGAACTGCTTTCAGATGCCTTAGTTCCTTAGCATGTGAGGAAGCACCACTCTGTATCAGACATCTCTTAATGCGAAAAATAAGCAAGCCAGTTTGTGTAGTGATAAAAATACCAGGCTAAAAACCGGGAAAGCTTGAGTTCTAGGCACAAAGTCAACTGGATGATCTTGAGCCAGTTATCTGTCTCAGTCCCAAGAAGTTTAGTTTAGTTTATTGTCATTGCACCTCGTACAACGAAATCAAACACCATCTTCAGTGTATGTCATGACCATGACTATGAAAATAAAACATAAACACACATCCTTCACCCTTCACACATTGAACCGGAAACCCTCAATACCACACCAACACTGCACTATACAGCAGAATTCAAAAGAGCTACTGCCCTGGGATGGAAGCTGTTTTTCAGCCTATTTATCCTTGTTTTTATTATTCTGTACCGTCTGCCATATGGTAATAGTTCAAAAAAAGAGTTTCCAGGATGAGATGGATCTTTGAGAATGTTTTGAACTTTCTTAAGGAGACAATGGCAAACTACTTTAGGAAAACCTTGCCAAGAAAACTTCAGGAATTAAGCCAGGCATTCAACAGCAGTCAATATGAGTTGAAGGCATTTGAAGGGGAAAGAGAGATGACCAAACTGGAGATATGCTGTTTTTGGGAAGCAACTCAGATAGACATCATCCTAGGTATGAAATAGGCATGATCAGGAGGATGAGGCATAGCCGAATCAGACTTAAAAAATTATAAGACAATCTCAATACAAGTAGTTTTAGGTTTTCTGTGGAGATAATTATTTGATTTAGTTTACCTTCTGGAGCTGACAACAATTTTTAAAAATCAAAGCTCTTTCCTCATGCCTATGAATAAAAATATTTAGACCATACTATCAGATTTGTTCTGTACTGACAGGCCAATATTCTGTGAGCCTAGACAAAATCTCATTGAGAACACAAGAATGCCCAGATTCTCATAGGACATAGAGAGAGGGACATAGTACCATTGGTATTGCTACATGTGCTAGGAATTACTGTAAACACACAATCAAACAAATTCAGAGCCTCTTTGGGGGGGAGGGGAAGACGGCTGTTTGGAGGACCCAAAAGAAAAGTCATGTATTTGTATCAGTGAAATATGCTAAATGTGAGGTAAGGAAAAAGCACAAAATGATGGCCGAAAATTTAAGATCATGCTTAATAACTCATGAAATAAATAAATGTTAGACAGATAACATCACTTACAGGCTGAAGTTTCAAGTTTGCAACTAGAAGAAGAAAGCCAAAATGATATGGCTGGAGAGACTAATGAAAAATTCATACATTTTTAATAATTTACACCATTGGACCACTGACCTTAAAGTCTTGTGTTAAAAATTAAGAACCTAGCGGAAATATTATTTCATACACTCAGAATGTGACCTTAAATGCGTAATGTAGCCTTAACACACACAAAAATTTCACCTTTTGCAATTAGAAGGGAACAGTTTATTGTCATAAACACACATCATATGCTTATGTATTCCCACCAAAGCTATACACATCAAAGAACGGGCATCTTGATAGAAAACCTAGAACACTTATGTGTGAAAAAGGCAAATGCAACTGATTTTAGATTTCACTGAATACCAAAAGCCACTGTTTAGCAGCTGTGGGGAATAAAAACAACAGGCAGTTGCATTGGTACGGTTTTGCCCTTTTGTAAGTGCAAGAATAATTTTAAAATATATAAAACAAAAATGATAGACTTCCAAAGAAGTTTACGTCAATCCAAGAGGCCTTTGGACATAAATTTCTCAAATTCTGCAGCATTCAGGACTATCTACTACAGGTAATCCTCCACTTATGGTCACAATTAAGCCCAAAATTTCTGTTGCTAAGCAAGATATTTGTTAAGTGAATTTTCCACATTTTACAACTTTTCTTGCTACCGTTGTTAAATGAATCATTGCAGTTGTTAAGTTACTAACACAGCTGTTAATCAGTTGGAGGGAAGCTTAAGATAGGCTAAAGGCATCTACTTCTGCTTTTCATCAATCTGGCTTCCACAATGACTTAGCTTGTCAGAATGTCATAAAAGATTATCATAGGACCCCGGGACACTGCAACTGTCATAAATATTGGTTGCCAAATGTCTGAATTTTGGTCATGTGATTTTGGTTACTACAATGCTCTTAAGTGTGAAAAACAACTATAAGTCATTTTTTAGTGCTGTTGTAAACTTTGAATGGACACTAAATGAACTGTTGTAAGTCAAGGATTATCTTTACACATCTGACGAATCAGGAATGCAGCACAGGTGGTATTCATCAGATTCTGACCAGTTCTGGAGAACCGGTAGCGGAAATTTTGAGTAGTTTGAAGAACCAGCAAATACCACCTCTGACTGGCCCTGCCCCATGTATTCTCTGCCACCTGGGTCCCAGCTGATCAGCTGGGTCTTCTTTTTTTGCCCTGCACAGGAGAATGGAGCTTGAAAGCAGGTTAGTAGGATGGGGAGGGAATGATGATTTTGCAGTATCCTTCCCCTGCCATGCCCAGCAAGCCACACCCACCAAGCCACGCCATGCCCAGCAAGTCACACCCACAGAACCGATCGTAAAAAAAAAATTGAATTCCACCACTGGAATGAAGTGCATTGTTTTGTGAAGTTTGCTACAGAATTCTACTTGAAAAATACATTCTTTTTCTGTTCATCTGGATAGTTTGTAATCAGTTGGAGGGAGGCTTAAGATAAGCTAAAGGCATCTACTTCTGCTTTTCATCAAATTGATGGGAGGCAGTTTCAGCCCAAATCAATGCCTAAGAACAAAGATTGTTTGGGTAAGGCAACTAAATTGAAGTTGCCTTAATCAACCAGAAGCAAAAATGTTAATTGGACTAATAAGGACTCAGGCTGAGGGCTGCTCGATTCTGTATAGACTTCAGTACTCCGAATGTGCATAATATTGTTCATATTAAAGATGGGCTGAATCCTGCCACGTATATTGCAATATTTTTAATCCTACAAAGGGAGGATTTTTAAATGGGGTTTTCATTGAGGTAAAATTAATTTTTGAAAGGAAAAGCATCTTCCTTTAGAGGAAATCTTTTTCTTTTAGCTTTGCAAACTTATAGAAACTCCATTTTCATTTTCTTATTTTTGCCTACAAAAGTGATGACCATAGAACAATCGGCTGATCGTGCAACTTATGTGGGAAGCTGATCATTGTTATAGGAATAGTGATGAAGATGGAGATTAGAAAAGTAAATAATGGTGTTTGAGGGAGACAAAAGTTGTTCCGGTGGGGTGTATGCCTTGTTCATCAATTAATAGCCCAAAAACTCAACCTGGTTGGTGACTAGATTACATTTCTCTCGTTTTACCTTGAGGCTTGCATCTCTAAATCTTCTTAAAACTTCCCTCAATCTGTTCTCTAGTTGGTTGACATTTTTTGCTGAGACCAGAACTTTGTCAAAATAAGGGACGACTCCCTTGATTCCATTTAACAGATGCTCCATGCGGCTTTGGAACACGCCTGGGGCAACGCTAATGCCAAACTGGAGACGGTTACACTTGAATGCCCCTCTATTTGTCACAATAGTTTGTGCCGCTGCGGTAATGGGGTCAACGGGTAGTTGTTGGTACGCCTGTGCGAGATCAAGCTTCGCAAAACTTTTTCCTCCCCCTAGTGAGTGCAGTAAATGTTGCAGTACTGGTACTGGGTATGCACTTTGTTGGAGCGCATTGTTTAGGGTTGCCTTATAGTCTCCGCAGATGTGCACTGACCCATCTGGTTTCACAGGAGTCACGATGGGTGTTTCTCACCTGGCATGGTCGATTGGCTCGAACACCCCTTGAGCTATTAATTTGTTTAGTTGTTCATCAATTTTTGGTTTTAACTCAAACGGGATGCTTCTGGCCTTTAAACGGATGGGGGCTATTTTCGGGTCTAGGCTAAATGAAATTGAGGTCCCCTTGTACTTGCCTAGGGTCCATCGAAAACAGCTTGGAATTCTTGTAGCAGGCTCTCCTCCCAGTTGACTGCGGCAATGCAGTTTATCCAGGTCATCCCGATTCCCAGGGGCGTGAACCATTCTATCCCTAGCAGACTAGGGCGATCACGGTCGACGATGGTTAGAGGCAAGATTTCAGCATGATTCTTAAATCCAATGAGGAAATGTCCAAGGCCTACTACCAGGTTTCGATTTCCCTGGTAGTCTTTTAAAATCAGTCTTTGTTTCTGTAATTCTTTTTGTTTAATGTCCGGTATCAGGCACCGGATGGTATTCCAGGATACCATGGACAGGAAAGACCCTGAGTCGACTTCCATCTCACAGGGCTTCCCTTTGATGCTCACCTCTATCCGGACCTTCTTCCCATTTTCTGCCCTGGCATTTCCGATGGTTACCGTCTGGTGCATTTCCTCTTTGTCACTGGTTCTTTTGCTTCGGTTCCATCTGCTTCCGGCTTGTCTTTCTTCATGTCTGGGGGGGGGGGGGTGCTGCCGCGTCTTTTAGGACTATAGCTCTTTTTGTTGCGACAGACCCTTCCGATGTGCCCCCATTGTTACAAGCCCGACAGATTGAGTCGAGGAACCTGCATTCAGCTCGTGGGTGGTTGCCCCCGCATCCCACACACTGAAACTCCCACCTGTTTCTTCTCTTTTCCCGCCATTTCTTGTCTGATTGAAGTCTATGGACATCTTCATTTTCGTCCTTGGTATCGCTCTGGGATTCAAGATCTTCGTAGTGGGCTGTCGCTGTGGACTGTTTCTTGCCTCCCTCTGCCTTCTTCTCTCTGGCTTGGTTTGGCAGATCTGGAATTGCATTCATTTGGCACATGGTGGCTGCTGACTTCTTTGCTGCTTCGGCGGCGGTTGCTTCTGCAATAGCCTCGGTCACGGTTATGTTTGGTCATTCAGCAGCTTACTCTGAAGTGTAGTGTCCTTCAACCCGAGGACCATGTGGTCTCTCATGGCCTCATCCATGTTCTGGAACTTGCAGGCTCCTCCGATGTGTCTCAGGGCTGCTACAAAATCTCCGACGGTTTCATCTTCCTTCTGGTCTCTCTTGTAGAACTCGTGTCTTTTTATCAAGTTGGAGACCACAGCTGCGTAATGTGCTCTGAGCATTCTGTTCAGCTCGGGCCAAGTCATCTGTTTGACATCTCAAGGTTTAGCCAGCGCCTTCACCATTTTAAAAACGGCTGGTCTACAGTGTGTAAGGAAGACAGCCCTCTTCCTTTGGTCAGATATTTCCTGCAGTTTGTTGCTTTCTAAAAACATAAGAAAGCAATCGATATACGACTCCCAATCCTCCTCATCAGGATTGAATGGTGCAGGCGGCGCGTTGTTACCGGCCATCTCTCTCGCTCAGTTCAGAATCGCTGCGTGCTTCGGTCTCACTCTTCTACGACAATCCCATCCTCGTCACCAGTGTTCCATCTGGAAAGAAGTGCATGAGACTGGCTTCCAACAAAAACTCTTTATTTATACTCACTAAGCAATGGTAACGGAACAAGAGCCCAAACCGCAGCAGCCCTTTATATAGTGGCTTGCCCGTGGCTTGTGGTCAATGACACCACTTTAAGTGTTCCCACCGCCTGGCAGGCTAATCGGATTGGTTCTCTAATGGCCAATCCGAGAATGGCCTTTTCGTCCAATCAGAATAGAGAACTTGGAGCCTACAAAGTTCCATACATAACAAAAGTATTAAAATAACATGATCCCTCCTTTCTCCCCCTCTTCCAACCATGAATGTATATTAGAGGAAAACACTACCATGTCACTAACTTAAATGGAAGATATAACCAGACATGCCTTTTATTATCTTTGGTTCAGGTAATCCATATCTGTAATCCGGTGGAACCTTTCAATTAAATTTTGATAGCCTTTAGTATATATCACCACAATGTTATATACATGGCGTCTTTGATCCTCTCTGAGTTTGGTTGTTTTCTGGCAGATGTTTCATTACCGTAAGAATTTTGTTTCATCATAACTGCCATATCTATACCCCTACCCGGAGTCTTGGCTGGGCAGATTTCAGAAAATCAAGCCCCTCTTCAGAATCCAACCAGATGCATGCCAGATTCATTGTCTCATCCACAATCAGATCGAATCACAATCAGATGATAGGAGTTTTATTACAAACCAACCTGGCATTGATTAGCAGCATCCAGAACCTGAAGGTCCCCTGAAAGCTGAATTTCAAGGAGCCGAAAGGTGAACCTATTACAAGACAATGTTCTCACAGTCTCTAAGAGTAGCACCCTCCTTGTCTGCCACCATATTTCATCATGCCTACCACCATCATATATTTTAGCCTACCTCCAATCCCCAAACAGTAGGCCCATCCCCATTTCCCATACCTTAGTCTCCTGACCTGGGAACAAACAACTCTTCTCAGCAGATGTCTTTGGAAAGGTCCAGAGGTGGAATTTAGCAGGTTCTGACCAGTTCTGGAGAACTGACAGAGGAAATTTTGATTAGTTCAGAGAACCGGCAAATACCACCGCTGGCTGGCCCCACCTCCATCTATTCTCTGCCTCCCAAGTCCCAGCTGATCGGGTAGGTCTTCTTTTGTTGCCCTGCACAGGAGAATGAAGCTGGAAAGCAGGTTAGTGGGGTGGGAAGGGAATGGGATTTTGCAGTCACCTTCCCTGGAGTGGGGAGGGAATTTTACAGAATCCTTCCTCTGCCATGCCCACCCAGCCACGCCATGCCCACCCAGCCACGCCCACAGAACCGGTAGTAAAAAAATTTGAGTCTCTCCACTGGAAAGGTCATACAGGTACTCCTCAACTCCTCAACTTATAACCATTCATTCAGTGACTGTTCAAAGTTACAACAGCACTTTACAGTAAAAGCAACTTATGACAATTTTTCACACTTACAACTATTGCAGCATCCTCATGATCACATGATCAAAATTCAGCTACTTGGCAAATGGTTCATATTTATGACAGTTGCAGTATCTTGGGGTCATGTGAATCCCTTTTGTGACCTTCTGACAAAGAGAAGCCAGATTCACTTAACAACCATAATACTGCTTAACAGTTATGGTGATTCACTTAACAAGTGTGGCAAAAAGGTCATAAAATGGGACAAAACTCATTTAACTACAGTCTTACTTAGCAACAGAAATGTTGGACTTCATTGTGGCTGTAAATCGAGGATTTCCTGCACTTGCTTTCACTTTTATTTTTTGCTTCAAATCTTTCCATTTGCTGTTTAGTGGTCATCTATGTCTTTTCTTGCTCTTTCAGCCAAGGATGTGCTTGTTATGCCCGAGTATTAGTAAGTCGGTAGCAAATGTTAAGTTTCTGCTTAGTCTCTTTCTTACATACTTTAGTCACCCTCTGCAGTCTTGGATCCCACCTCAGCCCCAGATTCTATCATTTATATCAGCAGTCCCCAACCTTTTGGGCACCAGGAACTGGTTCTGTGGAGAGAGGTTTTTCCACGGACTGGAGGGAATGAGATTTCATGTGCTGCCTGCATCCTGCGGATGGAACTTTCCTTGTTTGTGCAGATCGGTTTCTGTCATGTCATAGACCAATGCCAGACCACAGACCAGAGGTTGGGGAGCCTTGATTTACACCACTTTTGAAAGTTCTTTGCTTTTCGAAAGCTGATCTCTCATGATAAATTGTCCTTCCTCTTTCAAGGTGCAAAAGAAAAAATAAAAAGACCAAGGCAAAAAAGGATGAAATGGCTGTCCCCAAAGTTGGAAGGAAAAATATCTGATGAATAGAAATGAGGCAGAAAATCATTTATCTCATATTTGAATGCAAGCTTATCTAATTTTACTTCTTCTTTTTTTTTTGAGCCAATACAGAAACTTCAATTATCCACTGAAATCCAGGCATCTCCAAATTTTATTATGTAAGTCACCAATTATATATCAAGTCTACACAAAAAATGCATATATTCATGAACACCATGAACAAAAACGCATTATATCGAGAAAATTAACTGCAAATACAGTGCTCATCAGGCAAAATTGCAAGCAAACTGTTTAAGAAATATGCAGGAAAAGTATGTAATGTATGCAGGATCTGAAGGAAACATACAGGCTTTAACAAGCAGCCGTACTAAATTCTAAGCAGGAAATGATGTAACAACAAAAGAAATAAGAAGAATATAGAACGTGTTTGTCAAGGAATCATGAAGCTGGAGGAAGAGTCAATAATAAAATCAGTATTTTCTTGCATACCATAATATTCAAAATTTAGTGTGAACTTTTTTTCTCAAATAATAAATAGTGGAATAAATTTTTTTTAAAAATAGCAGAGCTAACAGAACTCAAAAATGGTTATTATGCCGATCCCATTTCATGAGTCCCCAAATCGGATGGATTAAAAAAAACAGGCAATGAGTTGAGTGATCAGGGAGATTTTAACAATTTTGTTAGGGTTTTTTTATATATATAAAGCTAGGCATGATGGTTTCCCATGTCAGGTGCTCTATCCCAGTAGGCTTAGAAAAAAAAAGCAGAAACTTTTCAGAAAAGCATCCCAAAGTTTTGCACTTCTCAGAAACCCAGAATGCTTTCTTAATAATGTGCTGAACTCCACCTTACAGTATTCTGTATTCCAGTGGTCCATGATAGTTACCTTCTCATTGGTCCTCTTGACCCCTGCAATGCTTTGGAGCCATTTCTTAAAGGTACAGAGATTAATAAGCTCCTTTCTTCTGGGAGACAGGCAGTGCTTACGTTTTTTCCCAGAGAGATTTCAGGAAAACAAGTGGCCAAGATCTCTCTAAGCTTCTTTCTATTCCATAGCAGATATGAATTTTCATTATAGTTTTATGCTATTTTACGATTTTATATCTATTTTTGTTTTTATTTGCTGTGAGCTGCCCTGGGGCACTTTTAGAACAGGAATGGCAGGAGATAAAATTTGAAATAAATGGAATAAAATCAGCACCCTGCTCCCCCGCCATCCAGTTCTCTGCAGCAAACAACCCCTTTCCAAGGACATTGAGCAGAAAACTTACTTTAAAATAAAAGAAGTTAGAAGTCTAGCCTCTGTCTAGGAAACAGGAATAGATAATGCAAGCTTAATGTTTCAGTCTGCATTATCTGAGCAGTGAAATAGATCCACCAGTCATGATCCCTTGGCCAAATGTAGAATCATGTCAACCTCAGAATAGACATAATCATTCCAGTTTTCACTTGATAATTGCTTGGATATGGAACTGGGAGAAGGAATACCACTCAGAAAAAGCTTAGTTACATCAGCCATTAGGAGCCCAACCTCTACTATTCTATCCTGAGTCATGGAAGCCATAAACAGTGGGAACTGGGTGGCAACAGGAACTTTAGACTTGTCTTATTCTGAATAAAATCAAGAATCCATCTAGTGCTGTATTGTCAATTGGTAGAGGATCTCCAGTCTCTGACATTCTCTAGCTGTTCTTGGAATGGCCAAAGACTGAACCCTAAATCAAAGACCTATAAAGAAACCCTAACCCTAACCCAGCAACTTCAACATTAGCCTTAATACTTAGGCACTCTCACTCTCAACCTATTCAATGTCCTCCAAGTAACATAAGGGGAGATCAGATCCCCTCAGCCATGTTCTCTTCTGGGATTATTCCTTGTTCCATAAATGCCCTTCTTTTGAAAGCACCAAAGAGAGGTTTTACTTAGCTGCTCTTCTTGAGGAGCAGAATTATGACTATCAAAGGAAATCTGCAGGAACACCTTCTATATAGGCTGTGAGACCAAAATACCTGTTGTCTTAGGCATTAAGTCAATGTCCCATAATGAAAGATTTAACTTTTTGTCTTTTTGGTCAAGAAAGAACAAAGCTAAGGAATATATGTATATATTTGCCATAAGGGGAATATACCTTTGTGAGGGAACAAAGCATATTAATAAAATTAAGTATAAAATAGAATGCATTAAATTAAATCACTACTTTTGGACCAGGGTTGTGTTAAATTGATCTCTTGAAAGAGAATTTTATAAATTTATAAATTTTAAATGATGTTAAAAATAAGAGGCATATGCAGACCACAAGACTGAAATAGATCCAGAGTTTTACATGTCAGCCACTTTGTTCCAGGCCAAGCCACAAAATATTGGATCCAATCTGATGCTCCATCATGAAACTTTGGTCCTCTCATTGTCTAACATTGAAAAACCACAAGTAGTGATAACTTTTGCTCATTTGTCTATCAAAAAAGGACAAAATTTGTAGGTACAATAGATCTTTATGATGAAAACAAGTCTGTCTAATGTCATTTAAATTGATTCAGGCAGTCTGAGCTGTGTTTCTTTACTATTTTTTAAAAATGTACTTTTATTGGCTGGGGAACAACATTTGATGAAAATTGCAGTGACAGTAGCCCCTACAGTATGAAATACCCATGCCAAATTTCAGACAAGTTTCAAATTTTATGTGCAAAGGAATGTTCATAATAGATTATGATGCTCTGTAAAATTCTTCCCCAGCTTGCTCTTCTTTGGATATTCTGAGACTGTATTTCCTCAAATTCCCAATCATCCGAGCCAAATTGGTTGGAAACTCTGGGAGTTGCATTCTCAACTAATGCTGTAACTAACATTTCATCTTCTTCAATTTCAGCCTGTTCATAACGAAGGTAGGGCAAATTTGGAATGAATGGAGAGCGGTGACACATAACTAATAGGTTGGTTATACAGAAATCCAGTAGAAATTGATAGTATAGTCAGCCAGATTATTTTATCAACCTATCAAATGTTGGTATTGAAGATAAGAGATAACAGGTAATCAGAATTGGAAGGGACCTTATAGGTCATCTAGCCCAAGCAGGAGACCCTACACCATTTCTGACAAATGGCACTCCAATCTCTTCTTGAAAGTCTCAAGTGATGGTGCTTCCAAAACTTTGGAGGGCAAGCTGTTCCATTGGTTGATTTTTCTCACTTTCAGAAAGTTTCTCTTTATTTCCAGGTTAAATCTCTCCTTGTTCAGTTTCCATCCATTATTCCTTGTCTGGCCTACAGGCTATTTAGAAAATAACTTGACCCCTTCCTCTCTGTGGCAGGCCCTCAAATATTGGAACACCGCTATCATGTCTCCCCTGGTCCTTCTCTTTACTAGACTAGCCATGCCCAGATCCTGCAACTGTTCTTCATATGTTTTAGTCTCCAGTCCCCTAATCATTCTGATTGCTCTTCTCTGTACTTTTTCTCAACTCTCAATATCTTTTTTATAATGTGATGAACAAAACTGGATGCAGTACTCTAGGTGTGGTCTTACTAAGGATTTATAGAGTGGTATTGATCTTGATTGTATCCCTCTGTTAATACAATTCAGGATTGCATTAACTTTTTTGGTTGCTGCTGCACACTGTTTAGCTGGTTGTCCACTAAGACTCCAAGATCCCTCTCACAGTTACTGATATTGAGCCTGGTTTCACCCAGTCTCTATATGTGTACTTTTGGTTTTTCTTGACTAAGGACTTTTCTCTACATTGAATTTCATTTTGTTTGATACGGCCCAGTGTTCTAGTCTGTCAAGATCCATCTGGATCTTGAGCCTATCTTCTTGGGTGTTAGCTACTCCTGCCAGCTTAGTATCATCTGCAAATTTAGTAAGTTCCCCTTCTATTCCCTCATCTAAGTCATTAATGAAGATATTGAAGAGTACTGGGCCTAAGACAGAACCTTGTGGCACCCCACTGCTTACTTCCCTCCATGGAAGTAACCATGGATGGACTTACAGGGCCAGCACAATGTGCAACATGTTCACATTGGTGCAATATAATATAATTATGCACATATATGTGTAGAAGATTGTGTGTTTGTTAGTATGATTTACTGGGTTCGGGATTTTTTGTTTTTTCCACTGTGAGTTATTGAGATGTATTTATGTTGGGGGGGGGGGGCGCATTAAGGGAGGCTCCTCCAATCTCATTGTACACATGTTGTGCACTGACAATAAAGGTTTGAATTAAGACACTAATTGCCACATACATGGAAAATTAGGATAAAATGACTGTGATCACCATAACAAAAAAAGTGGGATAGAACTGCGGTACATTCCTATCCTGAACACTAATTCTTTCTGTTTTGGCAGATGAGGACAAATTTTGTCCTTACTCTAACAATTTTTCAAAAAACAGCTCAATAAACCAGACTCCACTGAAACAGTATCCAACAGCTTTTTAAGGAGAACAACTTTAAAAAAGGGAAGAGAATATGATGGCTTTTTGCATTCACTCCCGTTCCAAAAATTCTTGAAAAGATATTGGAAGATGTAGAAATTCTAGACTGACTAAGAGAATTATCTAGGCCGAATACCAAAGGGTAATCGCTAAGTGCTTGTCACTCTGATTGACAGGACAGCGGAGAAAGATACTATGTGTTACATTCCTGATATCTGGTTTGCCTGGGTTGCACAAATTATGCATACAACAAACAGCAGAGCAAATGTAGAGAACGTTTTTGTATAATATAAAGACATTAACTTTTTGCTTTATATATGTTTCTCCTTTTATTTCATACAAACTTACTACATGGTAAAAAATTACTAGACTGAAAACCCTGGATTTAATATGGATTGGATTGGATTGGATTGGATTGGATTGGATTGGATTGGATTGGATTGGATTGGATTGGATTGGATTGGATTGGATTGGATTGAACAGCTTGCCTTCAGAAATCATTGGAGGTTTTTAAGAAGAGACTAGATGGTCACTTGTCTGAAATGGTATAGGTTCTCCTGTTTGAGCAGGACACTGGACTAGAATACCTAAAAGATCCCTCTATTCTATTCTGTTCTATCCTGATGCTCCGCTTGTCTACCCAATCACATTATTTGATACTCCTATGTTGGTGGTTGCTGTTTATACAATCAACTTTAGTTTTCAGTACAACTAAGAATCATTTAGATATGCTGGCTGCCAAATAAATCAGCATTATGGAATTGAATTTTTCAAAAGCTGAATGCTATGGGAAAGTGACCAGTGTCCTGGCAAGATCAGTCACCATGTCCCTGCCAAAAATGAAAAATGTGTTTTATATTATCAGGCAGACAGCTATTGGATTTCTGGTCCAGGAAAGCATTTCAGTAAAATCTTTTCTAATCTCGTTAAGTGATGCCTCAGCAGTCTCCTGCTTTTGAAACTTCTAAATGACAACACTAAGAGAATGCGGGGAAAGTCTAAGAAAGCTCTTAGTTGATTAAGGGAGAAAAATATGTGCTATCTTTCAAGAAAAAGAAGGGGAACAAACAATTCCAGACCACTTGCAAAAATTAAAATTGAAAAACTTCATAACTTCCAAGAAAGCTAAAACAAATTAGTGCTTGAGTCTTAAACTAATCCATTGTGGATTTGTTTCTTTGTCAATGCATTAAATATGAGGGCTTTGTGGTGCTCCAGATTTGGAAGCAGAAAGGTCTCTTGGAGAGTGTACACATGTGCATATCGCATATATCTGCAACTTCTTAAAAGAAAGGTGCCATTTCCTGAAGTGGTGCTACAGGTGCAGCAGTGAGCTACATGGTCCCTGGAACAGACATAGCTTAAGGACAGGTGCTATGTGAGTGCCACTGGCATTTTGTGAAGCATCTTCTACTTTTGAATTTGAAGCACTAACTCTTTAACTCTATTCCTATTTCAATATTGATGTGGCCTAGGAATGAAACTGGTGGATTGCCCAGCTATACAACATTTATTCAACCTAAACTGTCCCAGAAGCCCCCTGGTTACTGGTGAGGGATGGCTGGTTCCATGTTCCTTTTTCTAGTTTGAAAATATTGATGGTTTACCATCTAGAGATATTGGTATAAAAGGGATTGGAGTGCCACAAAGGACTATAAAATGCTGCATGATCAAAATTCTCTTCTTCCGTGTCATTATTATGATATAGTAATTTATATCATTATTATAAAATACTATATAATTCCTTTCACCATTAACCCTTCCTTTTGAGATAACTAACACAAGTTCTCTCACAGATCCAAAAGATACACAAGAGCAAAAAAAAAAGGTGAAACAACTGTGAAATTAGTTGTCCCATAGTCAGAAGTTTTTTAAAAATCAAACTTATTTTTTAAAAAAGGAACTGGTGGAAACTATAGGTCCTTCCCAGAGAAGAGCAGCTTCTAGCCCTTTACTCAGAGTGGGCAGGAGAAAAGAATGCAAGGCACTGATTATTATAACTAGGATTTACATTTGACACTCAACAATTGCTGCAATTGATTTGTAATGGCTTCTTAACTTTTCCTCAATAAATTACTCTTCAGAAGTTCTTGGACTCTTGTGTATTTGTTTCATTAGTTTCTTCCCAGTCAGCTGAGAAGAAACCTAAAGCAACAAGGAGGAGCAGAGATTATTAGGCATGGAAAGAGGAGAGCAATGAATTAGAACTTCTTATATTGCACTGAATCTTCATTATGTCACAATCTACTGTCCACAGGTGATAAAAGAGTGTAAATTAGGATAAGAATTTATGCT
Source organism: Laticauda colubrina (assembly GCA_015471245.1). Taxonomy (NCBI): domain Eukaryota; kingdom Metazoa; phylum Chordata; class Lepidosauria; order Squamata; family Elapidae; genus Laticauda; species Laticauda colubrina. Next base: position 20,189,264 of record BLBF01000020.1, on the reverse strand, counting down.
GGGTCCTCTCTCTGTCTATCATTCTGCTTGCTTTTTGTTAAATGAAATTATTAATCTCAAATCACTTCCTGCTGCCTTTGTTCTCAGGCATGTAAATATGGGGCATTTGCTTATGGACTCTCTTCCTGACAGGATGTAATAAGTTAGGTGTTATCCTTTGCCTATACCTGCCCTGTATTTCCTGAAATACTTTGACTTGACTCTTCCCCCAAGCATTGGGTAGAATGAGGTTGGGATGGGGAGTCAACAGTATGGATAGAATCATAGGCCTGGAAAGGACTTCAGAGATCTTCTAGGCCAACCCGTTGCTCAAGATAGAAGAGTTATACTATCCTGATCAAATGGAAGTCCAATCTAGTTTTTGAAAACCTCCAGTGATAGAGCACCCACGACTCCAGGAAGTAAGCTATTCCATTGATTAATTGTTCTCACTGTCCTTATTTCTGGGTTAGATCCTTCTTTAACAAGCTTCCATCCATTATTTCTTGTCCTGCCCTCTGATGCTTTGGAGAATAAGTTAGCCCCTTCTTCTCTGTGACAGCTGTTCAAGTCCTGGAAGACAGTTATCAAGTGTCCCCTAATCCTTCTCTTGGATAGGCTTCACATACCTAGCTCCCTAAATATATGACGTGTTTTTATGATGAAGTTTTACTGGTTCCTGTAGGTCAGCAACTCCCCACTCCACTAGTGGGCCACTGCTTCTTCAGAACCAGGCCGCATGATTAGTGGGTGAACATGCGCATGCATACAGCTCCACTTGCATGAATGGCAGGTGCTCATGCTCACACTCAAAGCTCCGTTTGTGTGAGTGGCAGCCCCATGCACCTGTCACTCACACAAATGGAGCAACGTGCGCATGAGCATTCCTACCACTCACACGGAACTATCTCCTTCCCCCCACCACCTGCTGGGCCACCAAGCCAGAAAGGTTGGAGATGGCTGCTGTAAGCCACCTACGATCACTGTGTGAAATATGAGCCCATATAAGTTCTTTAAATAAATACATACATAAATTATAAAACCTGCTTCAGTAATCATTGCTCCAATTGCATCCCCATTCTCAAGAACCCTCCTACCTGCCCTCCAACATCCTTCAATTTCTCCTTCCTGTTAATGCGAGCATCCCTAAAGTCTCAAAATGCCATGTGAAAAATTGCAAACTGAAGAAAACCCATTAAGACATGTCAGTACTAAATCCCACTTGTCCGGCATCCTATATGGTGGAAGTCTGGTTCCAGTACAGAATAGCTTACTTCCAAAACCCTCTCAAGAAATTACAACAATGTAGAGAGTTTGGAGTATTGAGAAGAAAAGGAAAAGAAGACAGATCCATCAGCAACCATAAGGATTGGTCAAAATTAACAAAAAGGTGGGTGGAGTATTGCAGTCACCCCTTTTGTACATGAACTGACATCGCTTGCATGTTCAAAGGTGGTGGGGCTTATATTATGACATGCCTTGAATTTTCACACACATATCTGGATATTACTGATAGATATTGTAAATTTCTAGTGCTGGTAAAATCTTCATAAATTGAATCTCTTTATCTTAATAAAAGCTAACAAGCTCAACATTGCAGCACACCTTCTGTGATAGCAGTATTTATGGGACCTGGCACATCATATATATTTTGGAGAACTTTGCTCCCTCTGGCTACCTAAATAACATGAAGCTTTCACCAGAATTTGCTATATGTTCTCCAAGATCTTTAGATCTCCAAATAATATTTGGATCCTACTGCTTGAAGAAAGGACTTCCTCTGTTTCCCTGAGGTGGCAGTTTATGAAACATATTGAGCCACAAAACCAGCAGATATTTGTGTCAGCTGTACAGAAGGAGTTCGGAGGGATAGGGAATGAATAGGTAGCGTTGTTTGATATTACAAGAGCGGGGTCAGTTCAAGCAGCTGTTTATAACATCTCATGCCATCCAGACTGATTACTCACTGGGGTAATCCTTTGCTTTTAATCAGGCTATATCTCTTTAAATGGTCATGAAATTACTCACTAAGTTTTTGAACATAGGAGCAAATGCCTAAATAAAAGAGCAGCATGACTTCCAGTGTGGCCTTTTAAGAGGTCCACTATCAAAGGGCTTTGGGGAGATTAATGGGGATTAGGAATAAAGACCCATCTGGCAGATAGTTATGTAAGCAAGCTTTGGGCCTTATCAATCTGTGCAGCCTCTAAATCAAGTGGGATATTTCTGAGTACCAATCTGAATAAAATGCACATGAAGCTGCATGGAGTTAAAGCTATTTTCCCTACTCAAAAAAAGATTGAGACATTTTCTTTGTCAGTCAAAAGAGCACAGCGATGGCTAGAAAGCGGGTGGAACTCTGACCGGAGGATTTCTGAGAATACAATATGTGCATATGCATAGTCTAGGGAGCTGATTATGTGTCACCACCAGAATTTAAGAAGCAAGGTCACCGATAGCTTTGACTTAGAGAACTAGGAGGATCATGACAAAATATAAAGAGGCAAGATGAAAGACGAGATTGTAATTCACATTATATTTGCAGTAATGTGCGCAAATGGCTTTGCCTGTCCATTAATCCTCTGAAAGTTTTCATAGTCAAACAAAAATAATGCTGCCAGTCTTTGACGCTCCAAGCACATGTATTTCTGACCGTTCATGGCAATCACTCTGAGTTTGCAACGAAGGGCATTCGTGTCATCCCATGTAAAGGGTGTAGTATTTGTAGATCTACTGTTCAGGCTTTGCCAGAATGAAGACAGGTGGCAGGAATGACTTTAGGTACCACTACCAAGCTGTGGCTTTATTAAAATCCTCCCAAGGAAGCCAACCACCACCTTCCCTCCTATATCACTTGGGATCTTGCAGTCTTCAGTCTCTGGCTATGGGCGACTTACTTGGCACCGATGATTCCAGTTCTGAAGCTTCATCATTTTTAGAGAGATCTTGTGGTTACAACTAAAAGGGGTTGAGATTCATTCAATGCAAAACCCTCACGTTTTTTCCCCTTGCGGTTCAAGGTAACTCAAAGGGAGTTACTCATAAAGTTTTAGCATAGGTGATGATGGCAACACTGAAATATTTTGAGTGTCTGTACTGTGTATGGGTATGTTGTGTATGAAAATGTTTCTCTAGTAGAGAACAAGACTAAATAGTAAGAAAAATGTGTGTTCTAGTGTTCAGGGATAGAAATACAAAGAAACCTGAATTCTACAGCTGTTGTGGTTCACCAGCAGCAGGTGCTGACAGCTGAGGTCTCTGACAGTGAGGACTTGGATGAGGGGCCTGCATGTGATGGGGCCAGGACTATCAGAGAGTGGAGTTCTGCCTTCAGAGATTGTGGAGTCTGGTAGCAGTGACGAAGAGGGACCCAGGGAGCCTACGCGCAGTATGCATGCATGCAGGGCTGCTCAAAGGAAAGAACAACTGAAGCAGCACCAGCAACTCAGGAGTAAGGCTGGAAGATGATGGCCCTTCCCTTAAGGGATAAAAGCCAGGCTTTGAGATTGGCTTCTTTGCAGGAAGCAAAGAAATTTTTTGTGCTCAGAGTTCTCATCCTCCAGTTTGTTTTTGGAAACTTCTGGATCTGGATATTTATCTGCAATTAGTCTTTTGTTCTTGGCAGCCTTTCACTTCCTTGAAGGGGCTGGCTCTTATCTGGGACAATTAGTTTTGAATGACTCTTGGCTGTGAATGAACAGAATTCACAGCGTCGCATTAAAAATGTTTGTGTTTGTGTAAAAAGGTACATACTTTGTGTTGGTTTGATTTGAACAAGGCTTAGATCAGAACAACAGCCTATAGAGATTATTCAAGTTAAGACACACACACATACATACACACACACATACACACATACATATACATATGGTTATTCAGCAGTTGTGTCTGTTTGCAAACTTTCTTCTGCTTCCGTTAATTGTTGGAGACAATGAGCCATGAGAGCCCTCTGACTCTTCCCGCGTTGCCACCAGAATCCTCTTTTTAATAAATTTCTAACCTTGCAGATGTTGTCAAGCCTTGCCACATAGTTCCAAGCACATTTTTGAGACTCTGAGGATTAGAAGTCTGATTTTTACCAAATGAAGTGGAGAATTCTGTATATGATATGTTTGTTCAGCATCTGATGATTTAAAATTGCACACTGCTTTTCCAAACAGAGCTCTCGCCCACAGAATTTGTAGGGCGTATTTTAAGTTGCCTGAAACCTCTTCTGCAAAGCAGCCTTAAGCTGCTTGTTTCTCAAGCTGAACCTTGATAGAAATAATGAAATTGCCATCCCAATTTAAATCTGTTCTTCCACTTTGGCAGTGATGACAGTCAGATATTCTGTCCAGACATTAGACCCCAGCCCCCTCCCCCAGCCCCAATAAATAGGTTGTCCTGCTTTTTTTTTCTTGTTCCTATTCAAGCTAGCACTGCAAGAACCCTCCATGTTCATTTCTGTGGGTAGTTTTTTTTTAAGACAATGCATTTTCCATTTGCCAAACTTTTCCATAAATCACCTTCTGTTTTTGACAAAGGCTCTCTTGGCTTTTGGGAAACTTTAGAAAGTTTCCTCTTGTCCTTTCTGGCTATTCCTTGAGTTGCAAGAAGGGCTGGCAGTATGGGCAGACATTTTGTCAGTTTCTCTATTATGTTTCTTTGCTCCTCTGTTTTACAATAGTACTTTTACACTAGTTCGGTGTAAGTAAAGAGAACTAGTGTAAGTAAAGAAGGAGCAGGGTTATTCCTCCATTTTTTCACCATTTTGTCCTTTTATTGGTTAATCAGCGTAAAAGAATGTGGACAAGATGCAAGAGATGACCAGGCTGAGCCTGAAGGAGGGATCAAATGTGTCATATGTCATGAGTGCTTGCACACCTGCAAGAGTTCTCAGTCCAGCAAACCTTGAGTGCCTTTCTTATCTCCTGCTCATTTCCCTTGACTGCCAGTTGGTCAGATTCTTGTAGAGAGCTTAAGCTTGCAATAAATCTCTATGCTCATTTGAACTGCCTGAATCTCTTGACTTCCCCCATGCTTGACATAATCATCTTGATTGATGAATTCAAGAGCCAACTCAGTCCTGGGAAAGGGGAAAGGGGAAAGGCTGAGAAAGAAAATCACCTTCACATCACCTTAATTTTGTGTCAGCTTTGGAAGCCATATTCCATACTGCCAGAAGTGGGAGGTGAATAGATTCAATTGAGCAGCTCTAAGTAGACAAAATGATATTCTTTTGTTAGTTCAAGGTCATTGGGTATGGCACAGAATAAAAAAAGGATCTTACTTTTGGGCGCATCGTGATTGGGCCATGTGATGTGATGATGGCCTAGGGGGGGATGGATTTGCAGTTTGGGAATTGTGGGAAGTCCGAAAACTTTCAGATTCGGGATTCCACAGATGTTCCAGGTGCTATTCTAATAAAGGTACTTTTGAGATATGTTTGTCCCGGAGTTACTGACTGGAATGGAGGTTTGCTGGACTGCTGACATTCTGTTTGGTCAAAGAGCAGGCAGAGGAAGCAGGCTTCCAAGCTTCTGTAACTATATCTTGCAACACTACAGTGACATCCTGTAATCTTGGTGGTGTATATTTCCAGACCTGGTCTCCCTCATCAACCTTGAAAGTCTGGCAATGTTGGAATTCATTTTTGGAATGTATTTCTATGTAAGAACTATAGTAGCATTCAGCCAATAGATGGCAGCATTTACAAGTTTGGATCTATGGTATATACTAGATACTTTTTTGTTCTGAATAGAGCTTTCTGTTTCCTGTTACAGTTAAAACCCCTGTCCCACTGCACCAACGGATGCAAAGAGGATGTAAAACATTAAAAAAAGCTTGCCATCCATTTGAAAACGTGATGCATCCATTGTGTACTCACTGCACATGTGTTTCATACGTTCTATCCCTCGAGCATCCGTCCACTGAGATTTCATCTGCGCAAGAACTTTTGAGCTGCACAAAACTTTTTGAACGGATGAACGTTCCGCCGCGTACGATGTATATCCGTGGCATATACGGGCAACAAACATTCTATGTCCGTTATCATCCACTGCAGCTGAAAACGGAAAGAAGGAGGAAACGAAAGGTACACAGAACGTCCACACAGCGTTAGTAGCACGGAAATAGAAAGGATGTAAGCAGATGCATCTCTTATATAAAGGATGAAAACAGAAAAAACGTTTGTATCTGGGATGTATCTCGGATATTTAGGATGTCTGCAGTATGTCTAGAGTATGTAGAAGGACACTTAGCGGACTACCGATTATTTCCTATAAAAAGGGGGAGGAAATCACCTGGATCTCAGTATGAGTCCAGCAGCTGTGATAAACAGACCTCTTCACCCTTGGTCTTGGTCTTCCACATCATCCATTGTTCTCCACCATGGATCATGACAGTCCGTATGGTAGCTGCGATCATTCGTCACCAGAACTAAACCCTCTTCAGGCTCTTTCACCTTTTATACACAAGGAGAAGAAGGAGACGTCCAAGAGCTGTGTGGGTCCGAGGATGGATCGTGAGAAGAATGGAGGTTGGACTGTATGACCAGTTGATGGTGGAGCTGAGGAATGAAGACCCTCGTGCATTCCATCACTTCATGAGGATGCCACCAGCCATGTTTGAAGAACTTGTTTGACGAACTTGTAGAGCATCTGAGACCCAGGTTGACCAAGCCGAGCACCAACTTCCATCCCAACCTGGACCCTGGACTGAAGGTGGCACTGACTCTGCGCCACCTGGCCTCTGGAGCCACATACAGAAACATGCAGTATGCCTGGAGAGTGCCACACAACACCATCAGCATTGTGGTCAGAGAAGTGGTGCAGGCCATCATCGAAGAATACGTGGAGGAGCTCCTCAAGTGTCCCACCATTGAACAAGGCTGGAGGAAACTTGCAGAAGAGTGGTATCAGAGGTGGAACTTTCCCCACACCATTGGAGCCATAGATGGGAAGCACGTGGCCTGCAAAGCTCCAGCCAACTCAGGGTCCACTTATTTCAACTACAAGGGCTTCTTCAGTATCATTCTCTTTGCCATGGTTGATGCTGACTATAAGTTCATGTATATCGATGCTTCAGGCAACGGGTCAGCTTCATGTATACAATGTATAGCCATGTATACAACGCCAGTGACCTCAAGGATGGGCTGGAACACAACCTCATCATGGGTTTTCCAAATCCAGACCCCCTCCCCAATGACACACAAGATGTGCCCTACTTCATCATTGCTGATGATGCCTTCTCCCTCAGAACCTAACTCATAAAGCCCTACACTTCAAGATACCTCACCCGTGAAGAGAGGATCTTCAACTACAGGCTGTCCAGGGCAAGACGGGTGGTGGAGAATGCCTTTGGCATCCTGTCCAACAGGTTCCAGATACTTCTCACCACCATGCAGCATCACCCACAGACTGTATGTGGGAGCATCGTGGAAGCTTGATGCATCCTGCACAATCTCATGCGCACCCGCTACCCAGTGTTGCAGAACAGACTTGTCGACCATCAACAATGGAATGGGGACATGGAGCCTGGGGAATGGAGGCAAAAACGAAACCTGATAGACAATGTGGATGTCCAAGGCCCCAACAGAGCTTCACGTGAAGGGTAGAAGCAGCGCAACCTCCTGAAAAACTGGTGCAACTCCCCAGCTGGAGCAGTGGAGTGGCAAGACAGGATGATAGATGATTAAGGGATGCTTCCTTGAGCCTGTCGCATAACATTGATGATATTGTGCCATGTATGTTGAGTGGTCCTACAATTAATAGGGCATTAATAAAGAGCTTTGTTTATTTTGAAATGTGTTGATCAATGAATAAATTGTTATTGATAATAAAGGTCCATATGTGTGGCAGCTGGGAGGGTGGACCATACAGTCCCACTATGCTTGCACTGGAGGTTTATCTATCCCACAACTATCCTTATCTTTCCCACAACTATCCTTATCTATCCCACAGCTATCCTTATCTATCCCACAAGCATACAAAGGCTTAACCATTTGTTCAAGGTTTTCACCAACACTTTATTAAGTAAAAAAAATGAACCAAGTGTCTGAAGCAAAGGTAACCTTTATTAACTTTCTTAGGTAACCTTTATGACTTTATTAAATAAGCAAAATGAACCAAGTAAACTGAATTAAGTGTGTTAAGCAAAGATAAACTTTATTAACTGTCTTAAGTAAACTGTATGACTTTTTTAAAAAAGCAAAATGAACCAAGTAAAGTGTCTTAAACAAAGATAAAGTGAACAAGTAACAACTCAGTCTCTGGCACTATTCTCAGTCATTCTGAATCATGTCCATGGTCTCAGCTATTAAGCGGCCAGGGACTGTGGAGGTGGCTGTGGCTTGAGTACTGGTCTGAGGCGCCATTGGGGTGCTTGGCCCCGAGAGTACAACAGGGGAAGGTGTGTTAAGGAAGCTCTCAGAGAGCTGACTCAGTCCCATGTGGTTGAGAGGCCCTTCATCAAATACCTGGGATGTCAGGCACAAGACTGATGACAGATTGTCCATTGACGGACTTGGCTGTGGGCTGGAGGAAGGAGGAGTGTAGTGGGGCTGTCTGGTCTGCAGCTGGGCGAGGTATGGCGTCTGTGGCGTGTGATGAACCTGAGCCTGGACTGGGAAGGTCTACTTCTGCTGTGGGAAGTCCTGGTAGTCGTAGCCTTGGTAGGTGAGAGACTGTTGAAAGCCGTGGAAGGGCTGTGACATCACCTGGGGTGAAGGAGAAGACCTGGACTGGGTAGGAGCAGGTTCAGCTGGGCCTTGAGGGTTGTGCAGAAGTGCTATTATCTTCCACTTCATCACCTGGTACTGGGCCTCGGACATATCCCTCAGGGTGTGGCTCACGTAGGTGATGAAGGTGTGGCGGCTCGAGGATCCTCTGTCCAAGTGGACCAGCTGAGAGAGAAGTTCTGTGCTGGTCTTCATCGTGTCCCTGATCTCCAACAGGACAATGTGGCTCTGGCCCTCCAGTCTGACTCTCTGCCTGCAACCTGTGGAGCTGGGGGTGGGGGTGCGTTGGTCTCTGGTGGCTGCCGCTTCTTCCTCCATTTGTGACAGGGGATCCTCCAAGTCTGGCGGCATGGGGAGTGCAGCTGTCGGGGGGGTCTCTGCCATGGGGCCCTCAGAAGACACCTGCCTGGACAGGCTAGCTGGCTCCTGGCTGGAAGAGGACTGGCTGTCTGTGGGCTGTCTGAGGGAGAGGGGTGTCAGAGGGGCTGCTCCTCAGTGGCGGACCTCACCCTCCAGGAAACTGTACTTGGCCATGATGTACATCTCCCGGTCAGTGAGCTTGACAGCGGCCTGCCCGGATTTCTTGAGGTGTAGCTTGCCATACCAGGTGTGCATGTGCTTCCATCACCCCAGGAGTACATCTGCAGTGTAGCCCAGGCTCTCTCTGCCTTGTCTTTCCAAGTTGCCTGTTTCTTCTTGGTGTCACGATAGAGTCTGTGGCCCTTTCTCCACAGGTACTCATTCTCCCTCAGCCATTCCAGCACCTCCTCCTCATGGTCCTCGGAAATGGTGTACTGTTTCCTTTCTCCCTTCTCCTTCCCTTGCCTCTTTCTCCCTCTGGCAGGGGCTTCAGCAGGGCCTTCAGGGGCTTGAGCAGCAGGGCCTTCAGCAGCAGGGCTTTGAGGGCCTTGGGGCTGGTCCACCACAGCAACAGTAGCAAGAGCAGCAGCAGCAGTAACAGTAGCAGCAGTAGCAGCAGCAGCACCAGCACCAGCAGCACAAGCACCTCTTCTTCCCTGACTGACGAACCATGGTGTTCTTTCAAGATGTATGTGGCAGCACGTCTTTCCTCTGAATGCTGACTGCGTGCGAGCTGCATCCTTTTATATCCACGGAGCTGACGCCATTCATACTCCCCGCATGCGCAGTGAACGCTTTGCATCCGATATACATCCGTGCGGCATCCGCTTTGCTTCCTATAGGCGTCCGTGATGCATCCGTGTCATCCGCTATGCATCCGCCCCTTCTGCTATGCATCTGCTTCGCAATTCTCCCCCAGAACCCCTTTGTATGTGTCATCCTTTTCCATCCGCTGTCATCTGCTAGGCTTCCTATGAACATCCATTTAACATCCCCACTACGTATTACCCCCGTCCGTTCTTTTCCATTCTTTTCTGTTCTATTTATGCAAATTTTTGCCACTTTTTGGAGCGGATGACAATGGATGGAGCCACCCCTGAAATTTTGCTCGTCAAAATGCATACGTTTTGTGTCCGTCGGCCAGTGGGACCTAGCCTTAAGTAGTTGAGCAGTAAAGCATATGGTAACTGTACTTTTTGTTTGTTGTGTGGTGCTGTATACAAACAGAATTTCTAATAGGCAGAGTTTGAAGGGCATTTTGAGGATGGCAAAATGATCTCCTGTAGAAAAAATAGTTGGGCCCTGCTTGCGCTGGGACAAGCAAGATGTGTGAATGAGCCCTTTCTCACCAAAGTGGCCAACCCCACCTTTGAGGGAAACAGGACTTGAGATATTGTCATCAGCCAAGCCCCTTCACAGATGTCATATTTGTTTTGTCTCATAAAACTCAACCAGGATGTCTCAATAATTACCATACAAGATTGCAACAATTCATTTCAAGTTCCCTTTCAGAGCACCAGTGATTTTGGTCATTTCTGGAGACTGCATCACACAGTCACTATAAAAATAAAAAGGCAAAGATTATACAGTATCTTGAACTTCTTAAAAGAAACATTGGAAAAGCTCTAACAACAAATAATTTTTTTTTCCTTCTTTAAAGGTTAATTAGATGACTGCTATCATAACAGGATAAGAAATCATCAATACCACCTGACTTTTTGGCAATCATAGACCTGCAAACCAGCTCTGCTTGCTAGGAATAATAATGCTACAATTAATATTTCTAAGGACAGCATTCCTAGAAAGGATTTTATGGACAATTTATTCACATAAAATATAGACACAAAGAAAGATCCACCAGCTCTCTCTTTTAAAAAAAAAAACAGAAGAAAGACTGCATTGTTTCAGCATATAGGAGATGATGTAGGATTTGGAATAAAGAATAGTAAGCTGCAGGGTCTGGGAATGCTGAGAGACCACCCAGAGAATTTTAAGGCAGGTTAGTTGTTGCCAAAATTGGATTTTGCAATTTGTCACCATTCAAGTGCTATTATATTAGCAACAACTATACTTTGACATGAAAGTATTTTCTGAATTATATGAAGTGGAAAAGAAAAAGTGGAATTTGGAATCTGTACAGTAGATTGTTTTGTGCCTGCCTTCTGCTTGGATATTTTTGTTTTCTTTTGCTTTGTTTCAAGTATTGTTGAGTACAATTTCAAAAAGCACATGTTTCTGTTTCTATTTTTCGAGAACAGCTTGGCACACAAAGTACAAGGCAGATGATGTGGGAGCCAAAACTGATGAGTTGGGTAGCTTTTAATTTTGAAGAGTTTGTGGAAATGTCTTGGCATCTGGTGGGTGTAAAGGTGCCAGTCTTTGGCTTAATAATGATAAGGACTATCCTGAATAGTTAGTTTTCTTTCTGTAAGTCTGGCACTTCACAAGTGACAAAGATGTCTACACAGGATTCTGTACAATTACAACATAACATGATAACTAGCAGTAGTGGCCAATCTGACAGAATAATATATTTGTTCAGATGTTAAAAGCAAGTTAATTCTCCTTGAATCTCTGTTCCCCTAAAATAAGTTTTCACATTCCTTCTAAATAGATTCATAAATCCATCTGCATAGGTAAGACCAACCAGGTACAATACTAACAACAAGACAAAAATACAGATAGTCCTTGACTTACAACAGTTTATTTAGTGATGGTACTGAAAAAGTGACTTAGGACCATTTTTCACTGTTACAACCATTCTAGCATCCCCATGATCATATGATAAAAATTCAGATGGTTGGCAACTGATACTTATGACCATTGCTGTGTCCCAAGGTCATCACCTTTTGACATGCAAAGTCAATGGGGAAGACAGATTCACTTAACAACTGAGTTACTAACTTATCCACTGCAGTGATTCACTGAACAACTGTGGCAAGAAAGGTTGGGGCAAAACTCACTTAACAAATACCTCACTCAAATTTTGGGCTCAGTTGTAGTTGTGCGTCAAGGACTACCTGTACTTTGTTGGCATGAGATTAGCTTATTAAATAGAGTTTGCTGATGATTGACAAAGCTGGAGCCTCACCATTATTTGTAACGATTAGGGGAAGACCTTGAAAGGTGGGCCTAAAGAAAACCCTGGCTAGGGAACAGTTAGATAAGAGCTGGTACAGTCTTCAGTTGGATAGTGTGTGGAGCAAGAGGCTGAGAAGGTACCCTGCCTCGTTTCTCAGGTTGTAAATGAGACAGTGGGAGATTGGTACTTTCAGACTTGTAATGTAGCTTTACCATAATGTAAAATAAGCTTATCTGGTTGTGCTTCTTGCCTAGTCTTCTTGGCAAGGTTGATACCAATCTTGCAAGTCTCAAAGTACAAATAGTCTGCCACCTCCTTTACAAGAAATTAGGGAGGGCCCCTTCTGATCCTCTTGACCCATCCATTGTCCAGTGTTGGACTATGCTTTCTCTTTTCTCACCATTCCCTAGGCAACATCTTTTTGGCCCATCTCCCAAGATCTTTTTCCACATTTCATTACATTTGAAAAGGATTATAGCATATGTATTGTTCCTATGTAGAAGCTATCTATCCAATTTTATTTGGACTAATTACAAGATTTGCAATACTTAAAAGAATTGATGTTTACAGGGAAATAAGGCTTATTTATTTACAATCTAATGTGAGCAGAGTCTAAACTGTGCCTGTAATGCAAAGTAAAATAAAAAAGATAGAATCCCATTAGTTGGAATATGAAATTCTAGGAAACTATGGAAGTCCAAACATGCTGAAAAATAAACACACAACTTCGTTGTTTCCTTTTTATCTTATCTATCAAGGCTTACATACAGTCCTCTAATTAATTAAAACAAAAGCCAATGTGTCAGCTTTCATCCTAAACTAATTAGGTTTCAAGTCCATAGTACCTTCCTTAAAAGGTTATGGTTGCTGACCTCCCATGGAAGTTCTTTTATTGTTTAAAAGTGAAATATCATATGTTGGGGACTAAAAAGTACAGCAACTTTCCAAACTAGTGGATATCATAGTATGGGAAAGACAATCAAAAGGCCCAGAATTTAAGAGGAATAAATAAAATGGTAAATAAAAATTGTGTATCTTGTGAAACAAAAATAGAGAAATCTTCTCCCCTGCATATACACAGAATCAAATAACTATCTTCTGAGTAGAATCCATGTGATCAGGCAAAATTGAGAGCAGATCTGAGATCAGCAAGCGAAGTATTTCATCCTATGCCTGAAATTCCTCTTATGGAATTTCCACCTACAAATTAGCAGCAGAAGTCTCATAGGTCGACTCAAAAGAAAATCTCACTGAGTGTACTGAGGCTTCTTGTCTGATAAATAGTTACCAAGGCTCAGTCTAGATCAATGGTCACAAACTTTTTGACTCTATGGACCAACAGCAGGATGGCAGCAATGACAGTGGCGGTGGGAGGGGATTTTGCACCTAAATCCTGCATATGAAGCTTTGCACACTTGCCTGCCTCTTGCATGGCCCAGTTCCCAGTGGGCTGTGGACCAGACCTCTGGTCTAGATGGCTTAGGAAAGGAAAATTGGCAACTGTGAATTGATGGTAGCCAGCAAGGCCATATTACTTCTAAGGATGCCCCAGGGGTGGGATTCTACCGGTTCGGCCTGGTTCGGGCAAACTGGTAGCTCTGAAGATCAGCTGGGAGTAAACCAGTTCACTCTGATGATCAGCTGTTGGTTTTCCAGTTCAGCTGTTTCACACAGCACAGCGGATTGCCATGCATCAGCTCTTTTACACAGGGCTTGCAGCAGAAGGTGAGTTGTAAACTCTGCGCATGCACAAAAAACATACTCACCGGGCCAGTTGTTACACCAGTTGAATCCCAACCCTGGGATACACATTAAAGGACTAAGAATAGAAATCATAACATTTTTTGGACTTAAAAACTGTAGAGATTCTCAATCATCCAGGTCATGGTTGTTCCAAAAGTGTTTTGTTTTTTTTCAGGCAACTGGACTTTCTTGTTTTTTCTCTTGAAGACATCTTACTTCTCATCCAAGAAGCTTCTTTAGCTCTGACAAGATATTGGGAATGGAAGAATATAAACCCTTCCATTCCTCACTATTTGGATGAAAAGCTTTTCTTGGATGAAAAGAGAAATGTCCTCAAAAGAAGAAACAAGAAAGTCCAGTTCCCTCCTGAAAATTAAGCACCTTTAGGACAGTTTTTAGACTTCTAAAGGAATTGGGTGACCACTTTGGCAGATAAAAACCACTCATTTGATCGATAGGATTCTTCTTATAATTAATTAACCAATTTTTTTTCTTGTGAATTCAAGCTTCGATGTTACTAAAGATACGTGACACAGAGTCACAGTAAGTGGACACCATGTTGGAAGGAAGAAGAAAAAAGAAATCAGGGATTGATGTTATCTGAAATAAATCCACTGATAGATTTGGGTGATGGAGAGGTGCGTGCATATGTTTGTATGCATGTTTGTGCTGTTGTTTTTGATAGACCCCCTTCATACTGTTTCGGCAAGCACATAAAAGATACCTTAAACAAGAACATAATGAATGAAAAGTTATTGTGGATTCAAAATGCTAAAAGACTAATATGTGATCCATAAAACATATATCAGAAGCAGCTATAAACCTAACTAATAATTGCAGCACATCCATCAAACCCAGAAGTAAAAATAATAAGCTGTACAAAACAGAGAACAGTGTCTCCCTGCGTACATTTGGAAATGGCTGCAAACACTTAAATCTCTACAATGAGCTTAGATTGCTCTCTCTTGGTGAAAACACAGTACTGATCCAGCTTCTCTCTAATGGAATGCTAACCTTTTGTTTCTTTTCATTTACTCTCTGCCAACTCACCTAGCATTTATAGTTTAATAGAGGGGTGACAGTTCCCATTCCAAACAGTAAGCTTTCCTTCACCTCATTCTTTCCATTTCTAAACTTTTAAAATCTGAAGCCCTTTTTCTTTGTTTTGTTCTTTGCAAAATAAAAAAAAAGGTCTGCTAATTCATTTTAGTTTTAGGAAGACAGCCAAGATTGTTCTCTTTCTTCCTTTCTTCCTCTCATATACACACATACATGCATATACATGCCACAGCCAGAAATGCACAAACACTGGCAGAACAACTCAGACAAATGGACTCCTCCTCTATTGTAAAACTTATTGTATTGTTTCATCCCTTTATGTTTTTTCCTCCCCTCTTCCTGCCCTCTTTCCCTTAAATATATGCATATATACTGACTTTTTGAGGGGAGAGGGGAGAAGGGAAGGAAAGGGAAGGGAAGGGAAGAGAAGAGAAGAGAAGAGAAGAGAAGAGAAGAGAAGAGAAGAGA
>BLBF01000020.1:20133244-20160675 GCA_015471245.1 Laticauda colubrina | reverse complement strand
TATATATATATATATATATATATATATATATTATATATATATTTTAAAGTACTCCTTTACTCCCTATATACTTGCAAGCCCAGCTGTGTTTAACCTGATTCTAAAACTTTTAACCAAAATACCATGAAAAATGTGCAACTGTAGATAAGCCAATCATTAAAATTAAAATATACAAAATATACAAAAATATTCAGGATCATCTTACCCTGTGGATGGGCTTATTACTGGTATATACAGTAAATAAAAATTACTGGTATATACAGTAATTTTTGGAAGTGGCTCAGGCAGACACCTCCCTAATTTATTGGATTATAAAAAGGAGGGAAAAGGTACCGCACAATCAGATTACAAGCATCTGTTATTATAACCAGTCTCAATCAAAGTAGTTTGAATCTTTCTCTGAAGTTGATTTCCTGGTATGATCTACCTAGTGAGATAAAATCAAGTTGTTCCAAGAGTTAACTAATCTCTAGAGATTAAAATTGAAGACATGGATTGTTCACAGACATATGATATACAATCTGTGCTAGACAGAATAAATTAAAGGATCTAAAGACATGTCATAGAGGTAATGGGGCAGAATAATATCACTCCTTAATTTCTTTTCTTGTACTCTTCTGTGCTGTACACTGTATTATATTGTTCTTAGTGGATGATAAAATGGACTCTATAATCTGTTTAATAACATTTAATCTGTTTAAGCTTTCATGCATGCTGTTTAGATGATGTATTGATAAAACAAGCTTTTTATGAATAACCAGAATATTATATGAGGAATAAGTTTTGGAGTTTTTCAGAACGAGATGTTAGCCAGCATGCTAGATGGGAAACAAAGTGGGACTAGAGAAAGAAAGGAAAAAATGATTTGATGTAGCTACAATACTTTTAATCCCATTGGTTTGCAAAAACAAAAGAAAAGTGATTATGCCGCAGAGTGATTAGATCAGATCACGCTCCTGTGGGAATGTCCATAATCAGTGTTTGACATTTGTTTAATCTACGTACTATAACAGACACTGACTTAATTAATTTTCATTTGCTCTCCTTTCATCTGATCAAGTCACTATTTCCTATAAATCATAAAAACCCAATGAAAGCTTTGCCTCAGAACTAAATTAAGAAGATTAAATGTTTTTTTAAATGGGAAACATGACATGTACTCTTTGTGTTCCATGTCAACAACACCTGTAATTTCTGACAAAGAGCGAGGGCCTTGGGGATAATTGTACACAGCACTATCCCTCTATTCCTGCATTAGAAAAGACAGAGATTTATGTCCTGGTATTATTTTAAATATTAAATTGCATTTCTGTCTGGTACATTCCACTGAAATCAGCAAGACTCAATCAACATGCATAGAAGTGCACTATCAATAATTATTTAAAACTCTAGGATTAGTCTGCTCTTCAATCAAAAGTTCATATATAATCTCATCGTTTTCTGCTTTCTATTTCTCTATAGCTGTTACCCCTTTCGTAACCAAACATGTGTGTTTCCCACTTAACAGGGAACTACATCATTAAAAAAAATTGTATGCTATTGGCACTTGTAATATTGACTGGGTTCACATTTAGGTTTTCATATCATGATTTATT
Source organism: Laticauda colubrina (assembly GCA_015471245.1). NCBI lineage: Eukaryota > Metazoa > Chordata > Lepidosauria > Squamata > Elapidae > Laticauda > Laticauda colubrina. Next base: position 20,159,080 of record BLBF01000020.1, on the reverse strand, counting down.
GAATCCAGGTTGGAGGTCCAAATCCAAAGGTAGTGACTTTTCAGCATCTCGTGATCTAATTACCACAAAGCAGTTCTAGAAGATAGGTAGCTAAAGATTACTATCTGTCTTGTCTTTGACTGTCACTTTGATTGTTCTTTCTCTAAATGGTTGATGATCTGATGTCCTTCCTTTTGCTTTTGTTCCAAACACATACAGTACATGCAGAACACATATTCCTTGAGTCTGTTCTTGTACTATTTTTTTTTACTTTTTGGTAAAATAAATATCTTCAGTTATAGTTACAAAATCAGCTTCACTAGTCATTTTGCTTAGATAAGACTTCTGCTCTCAATATTCAGAAGTGCACACAGAATGCTCAATCTTCAATATTTTGTGCATTTTATTTATTTAATTTCTATAGCTACCCATTGCAGACAAGTAAGTGTGGGTGGGGTACAATCATAAAACAATGAAAAACAATTACAATATAGATATCAATATTACTAGCCAATGGAGCCATTCACGCATTCATGGTCTAAGGCCCAGCTATCTAGCTAAGTCTTCAAGGCTTTAAGCCCCTGTCTCACTGCACCAACGGATGCAAAGAGGATGGAAAACATTAAAAAAAGCTTGTCATCCGTTGGAAAATGCTATGCATCCGTTGTGTACTCACTGCATACGTGTTTCATATGGTCTATCCCTCGAGCATCCATCCACTGAGATTTCATCCACGCAAGAAGTTTTGAGCTGCACAAAACTTTTTGAACGGATGAACTTTCCGCCACGTACGATGTACATCCGTGACATATACGGGCAACAAACGTTCCATGTCCATTATCATCTGTTAAACGTCTGCTGTATCCTCTCTGCATCCTCTGGCCATCCACATCCGCTGCAGCTGAAAATGGAAAGGGGGAGGAAACAAAAGGTACACAGAACGTCCACACAGCATTAGTAGCACGGAAATAGAACGGATGTACCGTATGCATCTCGTATATAAAGTATTCAAAATGGACAAAACATTTGTATCTGGGATGTATCTCAGATATTTAGGATGTCTGCAGTATGTCTAGAGTATGTAGAAGGACATCTAGCGGACTACCGATATTTCCTATAAAAAGGGGGAAGAAATCATCTGGATCTCAGTATGAGTCCAGCAGCCGTGGTGTACAGACCTCCTCACCCTTGGTCTTGGTCTTCCACATCATCCATTGTTCTCCACCATGGATCATGACACAGTCCATATGGTAGCTGTGATCATTCATCACCAGAACCAAACCCTGTCCAGACTGTTTCACCTTTTATACACAAGGAGAAGAAGGAGATGTCCAAGAGCTGTGTGGGTCCGAGGATAGATCGGGAGAAGAATGGAGTTTGGACTGTATGACCAGTTGATGGTGGAGCTGAGGAATGAAGACCCTTGTGCATTCCATCACTTCATGAGGATGCCACCAGCCATGTTTGCCAAAATTGTAGAGTGTCTGAGACCCAGGTTGACCAAGCCGAGCACCAACTTCCATCCCAACCTGGACCCTAGACTGAAGGTGGCACTGACTCTGCATCACCTGGCCTCTGGAACCACATACAGAAACATGCATTATGCCTGGAGGGTGCCACACAACACCATCAGCATTGTGGTCAGAGAAGTGGTGCAGGCCATCATCGAAGAATACGTGGAGAAGCTCCTCAAGTGCCCCACCATTGAACAAGGCTGGAGGAAACTTGCAGAAGAGTGGTATCAGAGGTGGAACTTTCCCCACACTGTTGGAGCCATAGATGGGAAGCACGTGGCCTGCAAAGCTCCAGCCAACTCAGGGTCCACTTATTTCAACTACAAGGGCTTCTGGTTGATGCTGACTATAAGTTCATGTACATCGATGCTTCAGGCAATGGGCCAGCTTCAGATGCCCAGATATACCACTTCCATCCACTGTCATCCGCTCGGCTTCCTATGAACATCCATTTAACATCCCCGCTACATACTACGCCCGTCCGTTCTTTTCTGTTCTTTTCCATTCTGTTTATGCAAATTTTTGCCACTTTTGGGAGTGGATGACAACGGATGGAGCCACCCCTGAAATTTTGCTCGTCGGCTGTGTCCTTTATGCATACGTTTTGCGTCCGTCGGCCAGTGGGACCTAGCCTTTATAAAAGGCCAACTGGTCTAGGTCATCTTAATCTCTAAAAGAAAGATGCTCTAGAGCAGAGGCCACCAAACTTTTGGACCTCAGGGACCACCAACTCATAATTTTAAATTCCATGGACCAGAGACCCTGGGAAAGTCCCCCAAAAAGTCTGCAGGAAAATTCCCCAACCCGTTTGCCTACCGATTGATCATTCTTTATTTGGGATCACAGGATCCCGTCTCCAGCTCCATTCTCAAGGGGAAAGAGAGAGACTTTTGGCTTCATGCAAGGAAAGCAGCAGAAGCAGCAGAAGTCTTTATTTCTCTCCCCCAAACTCTGCCAGAAATGAATCTTTGTGAGACTTGTCGTGCCGGCACAGCCTCTTGGAGAAGGAAGCCTTGCAGGGTCCCAAAGACTCATTTCTGGCAGAGTTTGGGGGAGAGAAAGAAAGATTTTTGCTGCTTTCCTTGTATGCAGCCAAAAGCAGAAGAAGAAAGAAGTGGAAAGAAGCAGCCCGGTGACCAGGCGAGGCATGCGTGGGGCAAGTTCCCCCCTCCACCCTTTCCCCTCCCCTCACTACCTCCTGTTGTTTGCAATGCAAGCAATGCAAGCCTTATGTTCCCGTGGACCATGTGGACAGTGCAGCCTTGTGTTCCCATGCAGCCTGGATTAATTGCTTTGAGGGTGATATTTCTCTGTGGATGAAATTTTCTTGCAGACCACCAGTGGTCCCCGTAAGACCACTGCTCTAGCAAACAGATACAAGAATGAGGGTACATTTCCTAGTTTCCACCAACAGACATTTCTTGATTGATGGGACCCATAACATGTCCAAACTGGTGACGGGCAAAAACAACTGGGAGGAGACACTTCCTCAGGTAATCCTGTCTCAAGCCATGGAGAATATTAAAGGTGGCAACCAGCACCTTGAATTACACCCAGAAACAGAAATTACAACCAATGCAGCTCATGCAGTAGGGTCTTACGTGTGCCGAACAGCAAGCATCATTTATGAACTATGTAGTTACATTGTGCACCAGCTGAAGCTTCCAAATGCTTTTCAAGGGCAGCCCCATGTACAGTACCTTCCACTGATGCAGACTAAAGGTCATGAAACAAAGCCTCTCATTCCAAGAAAGGGCACAACTGGCACATGATCCAAAGGTGTTGGGTTCATGCATTATACCAGGAGTGGGATTCAACTGGTGTAATAACCGGTTCAGTGAGCGCACACGCAGCATTGAAAATCATCTTCTGCAAGCCTCTCATCTTCTCCTCCTGTGCAAAGTCATCTTCTCCTGCCACACAAAGCAGCTATGGTTGAAAAAGCAGTAAATAAAGGACAGCCGAGAGCCTGAACGGGTGAGTGGCCCAAACAGAAGAACAGAAGATTGTCAGAGCAAACTGGTTCTCTCTCAGCTGACCTTCGGAGCTAGCAATTCGGTAGAACTGGGCTGGACTGGTAGAGTGCCACCTCTGCATTATACTCAGTCTTGCTCATCTGTTCAATCCAAAATGGCTGTGTTTTCCAACATAATTATATAAACAAGTCAGATAATGTTTTAGCACAATAGGTAAATTTGATCAATGAGTCTGAGAAATTCTGGTCAAATTGTTACACAGTGTTGAGCATTCATAATAGTGAGATCTTAACTTCCAGCTAAATGCTGATTGCTTCTAAAGAGAACAGCCACAGATGGATAAGTATAACTTGTGTTAATTATACAGAGTGTGCCTATCTTTCTTTCATTTCTTTTTACTCCAAAATAAAGATACAGAAGTGGACTGGGAATATTCTGCCTGGAGAGCAGAAGTTTAATTTTTCAACTCCTTCTCCCTCCGAACCTCTCATGAGAGGTTCCATTGGCAGCCATGTGATCTTTTCAGTACAGCTGGGATTTTATGGATGCAAAGAAAACAAGAGGAAAATGTTCTTCATAAACCTTCACTACAGGGGCCAGAACAGAAGCATTAAGCTAGTGAGCTTAATCTTTTAATTAAATATAAGCATTATTATTCAGCCTTTGTACTCACTTTGATTTCTGTTAGCTGTCTCATATGGAGACAACTCTATTGCTGTTGACCTTGAGACTTTGTTCCTGAACACACTTATGTTCAAGCAACTTTGAATGAAGTCCATGGCACTTTCTTCCAAGTTAGCATGTTGACAATCGATGTATTATTCATTTCTGGTCTGATAGGAATTTACTAGGTAATTAAAATATGATGATTCCCCTTCCCTTTTTTCTTGTAGTTTAAATAGCATGAAAAATCTGCACTTAGGCTATAAAAGCCCAAAAGAAAATTAGCTGAGCTTTATTTGAAATGGATGCTTTTAATTGCAATGTCAAATTTTAAATAAGGTTCAATGAGTATTAAGAATCAAGTATTAAGACTATTTACTGAACAATCAATCTGAAAATGATCAGCTTTGCATTTGTCTGATAATCTGCCTTCCACCCATCTCTATAATTTGTTTATAAAGTTTCAAGTTTATTCATTTTTACATGACATGTACCAGCTTGCAATCTATAGAATAAGAATTTACCATGATCTATGTAAGCTAATAGCCTATCTTGCATTTTTTCCTCTGATCTCTCTGTAATAGCAAATATTTCCTCCACTATAGACTTGAGATGTGCCAAAACAAAACAAAATGAGGGAAAGACTTTAACCTCCCATGACTAACTCTTCTCCCCCTTTATTGGTGTGAATGTGTTTGAACTGTTATGCTTGATCTTCATGGACTATCCCACCATTTCTCAGATCTGATTCTGGAGCAAATCTCTTCACCCTAAACCATAGTGAGTCTTGCAATAAATTGTGCATGTCATAGGAAATGATTCAAAAAAAGTCAGTTTGCAAAAAGGGGATCTTAAATGTAACTTCCTTCAATGAGGGAGGCAGAAAGCCTCTTTATGTCAATTGTTCAGTAGCTTGAGTTGTTGTATTAATTGTATGCACAGCCATTTCCCTGGCCATTTTAAGTACAAAATGTTGCATTAAATAGAAATTTAAGCCAATCAAAACAATTGTCTTCTGTTCTTATGGAAAGAAATTATTCAACAGGACAAGATCAATAACGCAGGTCGTCCTCACTTAGAGACCACAATTGGGACTAGCAACTTCATTGCTAAGTGCCAAAGTCAGTCACTAAGTAGAAAATCTAAGCTTACAACATTATTTTCCATTTGGTTATTAAGTGAGACATCATGTTATTGCAATTTGCAATTTTACTCCATTTTCTCTGTTAGTGATGGATACTGATTATAAAGCACATGAATGGTGATTGTAAACCCACAGGACGCTGCAATAGTCATAAATTTTAGGATTCATCGCAAAGTTGTTTTTTTTACACCACTGTATTTTTTTTTAATCAACCCAGAGGAGCATGATTAGGACTACAAGATTTGGGCTGCAAAAATCTGGATCACCACTAGATGGGAACAAAAAAAAATAGAAAATCCTAACTCTCTGATGTCACCTAGTGACTGTCCAGATTTCTGCAGCCCAGAGCTTGTAGTTTTAGGTGTGTTTAGTATCCAGGGATAGAAGGAGTTTTAGAACATCTGGAGGAAAATGGTTTCTTTATCCTGGGCTAATAGAATCCCATAAATATGCAATCTTAACAGTCTTACAATGCATTTTTCAAAAATAGATCCTCTCTTCAACTTAGATCCCTTTGGGTGTATGGCCTTCAAGTTGTAGAATTCTCAGCAATGGCCATAAGAACTGAGAAGTTTTAGGAGCTGTTCACTTTAAAGAATACTGGTTTGGAGCATCTTGCAATAATCTAAACTTTAAATATAGTAAACAGTTTGATGCTTGTGATGTCTGACACGAATGCTGTCACATCTACATTTTCTCTACACTATGCATAACATTATCAGTGTCTGTCATCAAGTATTGCCTCTCACCAAGTGTATTTTTTCCCCGAATCAAACAAAAAACAAAGCTAGTTATTTTACCTTTGGCTCATGGGAGAATTCCTCTAGCAAGCTGATCATCATATGTGTTTTTTATTGACATTTTTTTCCCCAGCTCTGTCATTTCTTTTTCAGATGATGTGATCAGAGGAGGAAGTATCCCAGTTGTGTCTGCATCACAGATTTATCTGAAGGCATTGCCACAGTGGTCATGTTTTCACATCTCCAGAATAGATGTTTAGACAAATTTTAGCACATCTATCTCAGTTTTATATCTCTGTGTTGCAAATGTTTTGAAAGCAAAGGTGTTCTTGCAATCTGGAGAGAACATCTTTTAGTGAAAGCTTTTAACCTGGTGGGCTATGTAATTCATGCAAAAGTCTTTTTCAGTTGTTCCCTTCTATTCAGAATGCAGTGCTTTTTCAGCTTTATAAAACAAGGATATCAACAAAGTGTAGTGTGCTTCAGGCCTCTTCAGATATCACAGAACTAGAAAATGCTGTTCAACATCTGCTTTCAGCATCTGGAAAACAGCTAATAAAAGGGATGAATAGAGAAAAACTACATAGAATAGAGAAAATACAGCATGTGTGTATATGTATGTATGTATCTATGAATTTATATGTGTATACATACATACACACATATGTATTTTGTGTACAGTATGTGTGTATATGTATATGTATATGTATACGTATGCATGTGTGTGTGTGTGTGTGTGTGTGTGTGTGTGTGCTGTTCAGCTTCGTTCGGGTATTATCCCACGTCATTGTAGTTGTGCTTTTAAAGTTGTAGCAACGTTTAGGCAGAATCTCATCTGCCATCATCAGGCTTCTGTATTGATGATGGCAGATGAGATTCTGCCAAAATGTTGCTACAACTTTAAAAGCACAACTACAATGACATGGGATAATACCCGAACGAAGCTGATTTATATATATATGTATAGAAATACATACTCTGTGTGTGTGTGTGTGTGTATAATTTATATTTAAAGAAATAGAACTTTAGAATCCAAATCTTCAAGTAGCTAAAAACCTTTTTAAAGATTGAACATAAAAGCATTTCCTACTTTTAATGCAGATACCATCTTATCTGCAAAAACTCTGACAGCTGCTAGATGTCAGCAAAGGATAACTATTTAGCCCTTCTGTTAATTGTTATCTAGGGATGATCTGAATTTTTTGCAGCCTAGATAACAGATAACAGATAATCAGAGTTGGAAGGGCCCTTATAGGTCATCTAGTCCAACCCCCCACCCAATGCCCTACACCATTTCTGACAAATGGCAGTCCAATCTCTTCTTGAAGGTCTCAAGTGATGGTGCTCCCACAACTTCTGATGGCAAGCTGTTCCATTGGTTGATTGTTCTCGCTGTCAGAAAGTTTCTCCTTATTTTTAGGTTAAATCTCTCCTTGTTCAGTTTCCATCCATTATTCCTTGTCTGCCCTTTGGGTGCTTTAGAAAATAGCTTGAATCCTTCCTCCCTGTGGCAGCCCCTCAAATATTGGAAGACTGCTATCATGTCTCCCCTGGTCCTTCTCTTCATGAGACTAACCATGTCCAGTTCCTGTAACCATTCTTCATATGTTTTTGTCTCCAGTCCCCTAATCATCCTGGTTGCTCTTCTCTGCACTTTTTTTAGAGTCTCAACATCTTTTTTATAATGTGGTGACCAAAACTGGATGCAGTACTCTAGGTGTGGTCTTACTAAGGCTTTATAGAGTGGTATTAGTACCTCACTTCATCTTGATTTTATCCCTCTGTTAATGCAACTTAGGATTGTGTTAGCTTTTTTGGCTGCTGCTGCCCACTGCTGGCTCATATTTAGCTGGTTGTCCACTAAGACTCCAAGATCCCTCTCACAGCTACTGCTATTGAGCCTGGTTTCACCCAGTCTATGTAGTAGCACTTAACTTTTATCAACCATTTATCATCAATGTGATCCATTGTTACCCATAATGTGGCTCTTTCTTCCTCTATTAATATGTTGCATATCTTCTGGCAGCTCCCATGAAAACTGCTGCCTTATTCTGCTGGAGAAACATCTCTTTCTGCACTCCATCTTTGTTACTCCTACACAAATCATAATCTGTATCTGCAAAATCAGAGGTACATTTCTGTACAAATATTTATTTGGTTCTTTCTTCACTTCCGTATGGACAATACAGCAGTTGTTTCATGCATTCTGACTGAACTTTAAGCCTAGAATTCAATTCAGCTAAGTAAATAAAATAATCTTAAATTACCAAAAATCAAAAGTGCTGGTATTTGCAAGAAAACCAAAGCAGGGCAGTTTGACAATAAAAAGAAGTAAAACCAAACAGGTGCTTTAAAATCCTCAATGATGGTTAAGTTATTGCTTTAACACTTCACAAAAAGAATTAATACTGGCAGCTGTAACATTGTTTGAAGCTAAAATCTTTGTCCAGTTTTTATATAGAATACAGGAAGGACCTTATATATATATAAAAAAAAACCTTGAACAAAAATGCGAAGGCCCATAATTGTGGCTCCAAGTGCGGAACTGAATCTCAAGATAGAAATGCCCCAAATAGGGCATGGTTGTTAGATATGATATATATTCTGACTGAAGGAGCTCCCTCCTTCAAAACTGAAGAAGTTTCTTGGATAAGAAGTGAAACATCTTCAAACAAAAACAAAGAAAGACCAGTCGCCTTTTGAAAAAACACCTTTGGGACAGCCATGATCTGGATGGCTGAAAATATCCATAGATATGAGATATTCTTCTGCCATGACTTGGTTTTGCTCATTCAGAAGGATGATCACTCCTCAGCATGGATATGAGAAGTAATCAGAGGTGGATGTACTCTGGATTAGCTATATACTTGTTTTTATCTTCCAGTTTGGACTAGGTAAAAAAAAAAAACATTCTTTCAAAACTTGAATTATATTGAATAGCAAACTGATGTTAATATCCTTTCCCAGAGCAGCAGAATCCCAGAAGCAAAGGCATTTGCTCAAGAAAGCTATCTTTCACATAACAACTTTTTCCAGATTGAGGAAGGATTTTATTTTTAAGTCACAGTGGGCTTCCATCTGCAATACCACAGAGTAGGTTCACCAAAACTCCACTCACACACTTGCCCCTCTGGCCTTAGAGAAATAGAAGCCTTCCAGTATGGAAAGTATTCACTGCAGTTTTTATAGGGATTTGCTGAAAGATTACACACTATGCCTGCTTCCCAACCTCCCAGGAAAGACAGTATGGTACTTCATTCACCTTCTTTCAGATTCCAACTATGCAATCAACAACTCGATAGACAAATTCAGCCGGAGTGCAATGAAAATGTAGCAACAATTAGTGCCAACCTGAGAAATGTTGCCGCCTGCACTCATTTTTATTAATTTCATTTTATTAATTTCAGCTTTCTAGCTTTATTTCTGTGATATGCTGATTTTTGATGACCATCATCATAAATCTGATTGGATTTGAGTCTTGTGCTGCAGTTTTTACAGAAAACTGAAATGGGCTCTGGAAGGTTATACATCCTGAAGCTCAATAATACCTCCACAGCCAGGAATTTCTCTGCTTTATTTTACCACCACTGATGAGCTTAGTATTTTCTTTGCTACCAAGAAGCAATACTGAAATTATCACTGCTTCCAGCAGGCATGTGACATGTATTTCCTCTCTCCTTTTATCTTGTTAAATCCATCTTTTCCTAAACATTGCCAACTGCTTGGTATTAGCATTACAATGATTCTGCAGGACCTAACTATGCTTGATTCAAGGCATGTTTCACTGTAACCATCACAACAGTTTACATAACAGCCTGCTAGCTTTACATGGCAGCTTTAAACCCATTCAACACTTCTGATGAAGCAGGATTTCATGAAGTTAGCTACCGATAATTTTCAAAGATTCACCAAAGCTGTTCAGAAAGCAATACCATGTAATGTCAACTTCGGAGGAAATTTGTTGCTTTCATCTTTAGAATTACCTCATAAAAGTGTAGATACCTTATAGGGAAGGTAACAATTTCAATGAGTGTGGCTGCAAAGATTTGTTCAAAAACAAGTTGGATGCTTTGGAACATATTTTGTGATATGCATTCTTAACCACATGAGACCTAAGCTGTTTAAAGTGGTTGTATCCAAGGCAAATGGAACTAAATGCTCATTTTGTTAAAAAGGAAGGGTAAGGCATGTTTCTTTGAAAACATAAGTGGCAACATGTTTTGAGTGAAATGAACTATTTGTATTAAAATTATATCTGGGGTTCTAATTGAGTACCAAGCAGGGAGGAAAAAATTGAGGGAGAGAGGAAAGAAGAAATGGCTGCCATATTTTTTGAGAACGTTTGTGATAGAACATCATCTCTAACCTAAAACATTCTCAAAATATTAGACTATCCTTTATCAGCTATTGTTTGGTGAAGGTGGAAATTACAGCCAAATAAATATAGCAAGAGCACATAGACTTATATACTGCTTTACAGTGCTTTACAGCCTTCTCTAAGCAATTTACAAAGTCAGCATATTGCCCCCAACAATCTGAATTCTATTTTACCAACCTCAGAAGGGTGGAAGGCTGAATCAATCTTGAGACGGTGAGAATCAAACTGCTGACAGTAGACCGAATTACTTCATTCGACCCACTGTGCCACCACAGCTCATAATATGAAGGGCTTCATGTCAGGGAAAGTAACTCTAGACATTTTAAATGTGCAAATTGAACTGCTTTCTTTGCAGATGTTCCAGTCTCATTTTTGTTCCTAATGAATGGTCTAGTTAATGATTTAAGGTAGATTAAGACTGCACTGTGGGATGATCCAAAATGCATTATATGTCACAGTTCCAAAGAAACTCCCCAACTCCATTCAGTACTCAGAGACAAAATCCATCCAAGTAAGAATTTATTGAAGAATTCATTTTGGCACATCTAGGAAAACCCAAATCTGAAACTTCCGGGTTTTCCCTTTCCCAAGTGAAATCAAAGATCCATCCCTTGCATCCATCAGCCCATTACTTGGCCCAATCAAACATTGTTCTCTCCAAAGCCAAACCTTCACCCATTCCCATCCAGGTGCAAGATGACATGCCCTTGACTTTTGAGAAGAATGTTGTTGAGTCTAATCTACTACTCACTAAGAATTCCCCCCTCCCAAATTCCCAGACACTAATTGTAGCAGCCTCGAAGCTTCTAAGAAAATATATAGCTAATACAACTATGGCTTCCAGGGCTGACATTACAATTTGAACAGGTCTATAAGTTCTTCGGAGAATATTCAACAAATGTAAGGCCACTGTCAGGAGCTACAGAAAATAATTGAAAGTGAGAAATTATGAATTATAATCAAAGATAGAAATGTATAGAATCAGGTCATCCCAACAAACATATTGCTTAATCAAGGTTCCAGCCAAAAGGACATCTGATTAGCTTCTTTTGTCCAGGAAAGTTCAGTTGTCATCCTACATCTTGAAATTAGTTCAGTGCCAGAATGTTGCATTATGGAATGTTGAAGACATACTCTACAAGATACCCATTTGCTTCCAAAACTGAAAAATTTTGGCTCTAATTATTGCAATCCATGACATCCATCAATAAACTCAGATTGACATGAAAAGTGTATGAATCAGTTTCCTGTTTCCCAGTTAAAAATAGACTTTAAATAATTCCAAAGATATGTGAAATCCCTATTACTAAAGGACTTATAGCACAACAGAATGGGCTGCTAGTATATTTCCAGTTACTATTTTATCTGCCATATTGAATGTTGAAATAAAAAAAAATGCTAATAACACAATCTTTCATTAAATTAAGACTTCTGGAGTTGTCATTATGTAGAATGCACAATGAAAAATATGTAAGCAGCCTTTGGAAAGAGACTACTTTGTAACCAGCATGCTCAAAAAGCCATTCAATTTTACTGACTTTAATGACATGCAAAGCTGTCCCTTTATGCCCTTATAGGGTCTTGGAGAAGATGTGTGTCAGTAAGAAATAGATCACATTTGCCTGCATGTTTAATTGGAAGGCAAGCATTTGTACCATTCAAGAGCAACTACAATGACTTGTGCAACACAGGGCTGCTGTGGTATGATTTTTCTGTGTTTTATTACTTTATGTATAACTGAATAATTGAAATCAGCATTCCCTCTCTTTCTTCCTGTCTAAATCTATCACATGCAAGAGCCTGTCAGGGTATGTGTTAATTACATATGAGGCTGACATTTCAAGCATATTCTCATTATTTGCAACCCGGTACTGAAAGAGAACCCTTTAGGGATTGGAAATAAAGTGGCTTTAACCATACCTTCACCAAAGACTCCACAATCCTGCGCTATAGATATTCTCTTCTATTGCCCCGAAACCCAATGTTAGAACTAGTTGTTTCAAGGGTGTCTTATTGACAATTGTTAGTAGGGAAAAGGAGATGCATGCTAATAAAATGGCAGCTGTGTCTCCCTATGCATTCTAGAACAACCCACCGAATATGGTCATAGATCCAGGCTATAAAAATCTCATGGTACCCAAAAGGAAGTAACAAGCTACAAAAAGCTCTTTCTCTCTGCTGCCACCTAGTGGTTTCCTGCTTTTTTGCAACCCAGATCTGGAGGTCAAAGCCCAAGGCCTTTGCCATTTAAAACCCCAGCTATAAGTCCCAAAAATTTCTTAGATCTCTTATCTTAAAACATTAGTCTATTAATAAGTAAACCAATTAAAATATCCAGAGTGTACTCAACTGTAGGACTTTTATAGTTTGTTTACAACGGTTCCAGAATTAATAGATTTATTTCGCTCTTCCTTCCTTTTTAAAGATATCATTTGATGCCAAAATTGCTACTTCATCTGTGAAAGTTTCTATTGTTTCCCAAGTAGCATTTGTAGGTGACATGTTTAGTTGTGCATTTAATTTTGACTCTTCAATTTTTCAGCCTTTATCTGCTTTTTTTAATGTACTATGTTGAATCCATCCCAAAAAGCTTTTCTTTCTTCTTTTTTCTTTTGAGAATTTTAACATGAATAAACTCTCATTTTTTATTTTATGAACGTATATTGTACTTAAGACGGGGAGCAGGACCCCCAAAATTCTTATTGAGGATCTGCTTTTTATCCAGACAATGATTTGCACACACAAAAAGGATGAGGACAGGAAATATTTAAGCTGACTAGACTGACTTTAACTAAACATGGAAAGGCTTCAAACTGAGTAGAAAACTGCTGGCATATTCATTTGATTCTATCCATTCTGACCTCCAAGCCTTTGGCTGTCCAGGCAAATTACCGTAGTTTTTCATGTATAAGACACTCCTCTTTTCTTACCCAAATTCAGAAATCAATATTTTAAACATTAAATAGAAGACATTTATTTTGCAGAGTAAAATTCGCTTACTGGTACCGGTATTTTTTTTTTTTTTTCTGACATTTTTATGGGCTCAAAACATTCCGACATTACGCTTCCTGTCGCATCTGGGCACTGGCTTCACGCTCTCCACAGCATCAGCTGACTTCAGTTACATGATTGGAGAAACCAATCACGTAACTTGTCTCTGCAATTGGAAGTTTCACTTGTGAGGTAGTTTGCAGAGATAAGGTATCGGCAGTTTCGCAACTGAAGTTCTCCCAGCCTTCCATGTATAAGACGCCCCTCCATTTTTAGGTAATTGTTTTAGAGAAGTATCGTCTTATAATGGAAAAATACAGTATATAGCTGCCCTTATTACTCATTTTCTAGTTTTCACATATTCAGGCAAGTGGCTAATAGAACTTTCTGCCTTCATTGTGCTAGTGATAAATAATCCATCTGTCACTATCCCACTATTGTAGTTAAAACTGGATGACATCCCAAATGCAGGAAGCCATTGGGGTTCTCTCTGTTCCACTTTCAACTTTGGATTTGCTCTTTTTGAGAATGCTTTTGAAGAAAAGCAGGTTAACGGAGGAATAAATAAGGTTATTTGGTAGCGTAACGGTTACTTTGGCAGTGGCACTTTTCTCCTTCCTTCTGAGAAATGAACGCTTCCCATTAAAATCCACAGAATATTGTTTATGGTCCCTGGAACCCACTGCATCATTCAGAAGTGTATCTTATTATAAATGTGTATTATATAATATTTGAAAGGGATATGATAGTATCATAAGGATTTTAAAATGATATTTGCACTGTCAATCACATGGTAGAAAGAAAGTACTTTTTCTTGGAAACTCAATTATCTTCTTGAAGAAAGCAAGCAGCTCAACATATACGTACACATACACATGAACACATGCACTTGCGCACACACACACACAAATAAAAGAGCCAGTACAAATGCTTGCTGCCTGTTTTTTATTAGTAGTAATAATATTACAATGCTCCAGCTAGAAGCTATGGATCAGAACGGATAGTCTTGAATAATTTACCCAGAGGATTGACTTCACTTAACTAAGAGATCTCAGCATGCCCTTACTGAAAAATAAAAATTGCACATTTCTTATCCTTCGCTTCAGTTAAAAATAGGTACATTAGGTTTCGGCGTTTATACAAGTGTCTTTAACTGTGAAACAGAAACAACATATTTAGGAGTTTACCATCTTTATTCCCCTAAGCCTTATCTTCTAATCCTAATGGCATATTGCTCCCTACAAGAGAAAGGGGGCAAAAAACCAGAAAGCTTTACATAAATAGTTCAAATCTAAAGGCATTCTGCCTATAAAATAAGTTAAAATTGTAACAGGATCTGCAAGGTCATTTTTATTGGGCAAAGCAATCCTATACTCAGATGATGCTGAGAATGGAGACTTGGAGACATTTGACCAGTAGAATAGTCCCTGTAAGTTGTCCACTGACCTGTAATGTGGAGTATAAATTAGGGTTAGGACATTCAAAGAACCCTGGCCACATTCTCACAACCTTTTTCTTATACTTTCCCTTCTTTTAAATCCCTTGTTTGGGGTCTGTGGGTTTTTCCTTGAGACATTGGCTTCTCTGTGGAGATGTTCCCAATTCTTTTGGCTATCAATGCAGTATTCCCATTCATTGTATTGCTTTGGAGCCTTGAAAAGCCTATCCCTCTTAGTAATCTGGCAGCCAACCAGTCCTTCCCATTCCTTACCCCTGTTTTCCCTGGGATAAATGGGGAATGAATCACAGTTTGTAGTCTAGGGTTTTTTTCCTCCTTTACTTCTCTGAATGAAGGACTCTGGCCTGCCATCTCATCACACAGACAAAGTTGATTGTTTGATAGTCTGTTTAATGTCTCAAAGCAAAATGCCAGTTAGGTTTTGGGGAAGAGAAATGTGGGCAATCTGCTTTATGACTATTTTATAAAGGGCTGCTTCTACATAATGCTCCTTTCTTCTTATTCCCCAACATTCAGGATTCTGCCCTCTGAAATGTGTGCAACATGAGATCAAATATAGACCCCAAGTTACGCATTCTTTCATCAGATCGATGATTAACCTATTGATTGTGGCTTTATACACGCTGATAATTTGCTATAATTGGGTTTTGAGCCACAATACGTCCCAGAAATAGGCAACATAGGCAAGACAACTGATGCACTCATGGATTCCCCCCTCCCATTAAGTTCAATGGGAGAGGACATAACAGATCTGGACCTAGAGAAAAACCGCACCTTCTGTGGGAACATGGTCACAGATTGTAGTAGTATGGGATGTGACCAAAGTTGGTTCTCCTTTATTCAATTCCTATCTCTGCTACGCTCTACCCTTTCTGTAAAGGTATCTTCATTAAGAGAACACCTCTGCCTGCAGAGAGCTCTATAGCACAAGAGTTAATATTGCAACGTAACTGGCATTTCACCAGATGGCAGAGCTTCCACTAAAGTCTACAGCCCCTCAGCTGAGAGATCTCCAGTATAGGATTGTGCCCTCTGTGCCTCTGCAGCAAAAGTATCATTTCAATACAAATTTATTTAGTCATCTACCAAATGTGGACATTCACGTACCCCTGTAAACTGTTTAATAAGGTTTATTATATTTCTGAGAAATGTTATGTGTTTACAGCAGATTTTTGAGCTACATCTTATATATGGTAATAAATATATAACAATATCTATGTTCAGTTCCATCACACATTTGTACTTGAGGAGAAAAATAAAGCGAATTGCCTATTAATATAATGTTCCTTTTAGTTTCAGGAATGGTCATATTTAGATGTAAACAAAACTGAGCGAGTCATTCCAGATGAACTACACCCAAAACCGGTGGAGGGTTTCATGATGAATTGCAACGGTCCTGGTAGTAAATACCTAGAAAGGGGTTTAAGAGACGAAGGCAAAAGAATTTAACAGATGTCTTCAATTCAACTAAACAAATATTCATTAATAAATAATCTATAAGAGGGACATACACTTATGCGATTCAATCATAATATGACCAATCAAGTATCAGTATAATAGTCAGTCAGTCAGTCAGTTTACTTTATTGATTAGCCCTTGGACCATATCAGAGAGCAGAGTTCCAAACACAAATTATTTCTAAAATCTGATAAGAATTGTTTAAAATGGAATTTAATAAAATACAATTTAAAATGAAATTGGAATAAAATATGATTTAAAATGAAATTGAAATAAAATATGACTTAAAATAAAATTGGATTAAAATGCAATAATTTAATATATAAATAAAATATGATAAAATTATATTTCGGTATCTCCCCTACAATCTACCTCAATTATGCTTACTCAGTTAAATAATATTGCCCTTTTACATAAATTATGTACTTTGGAAATGCTTCCCAAATTGGGTAGTTTCAACATTAAAATTTGATAAAGAAATATAATATTTGAAAGTACATCAAACAATCTTTTTTCTTTGAAATGAATTCAGATATATTATCTGCATATATTATCTGCGATTCATGTTTCTCTCTGGTGCTCAGGACAGAAATTATGATTTCTGTGGAAAATATATATTTGTAATGCTTCGCACATTATCATTACGCTTCATGTATTCAGTGTGGTACTACCATTTACATACACTTACCACTTACTGGAAACATCTAATCATAATAGTTCTTTTTCTTATCCATCACATGCCTACAAAACTTTTAAGATTTAAAAGCAAGTAAACATGAGCCATTTAAGAATAAAAGCCTTCCAACCTCAACAACTTTTCTATTCTATTGTTCCTCATATTTTATTTAAAAATGACAAGCATATTCAGTATGGTCTTTATGCTACTTACCCCAAACTATGACAGGGTCAATGTGAGGGAGGACATAGAATTAAGAGGTAAATCAGTTTGTATTGCTTTGTGAATATATTATTGCCTGAATAAACTCTGACGCCAAAACATCAATACCAAATTTTGCTGTATTAGACTAAACCATACCATTACTTAATGAAATTGTAATACAGCCACCACCTCATTATCATGATTTTAGCAAATCACTAATTCACCATTCATCAGTGACTCTCTGATTTATATACTTAAATCACTGGCAACACCAGCAGAAACAGAACTTGAATAAAAACCTAGAAACAATTATCATAAATTGTCTAATAATCGCCCTTTAATTTATTTCCCATTACTGATGCTGTATAATTACTTGCAGATATTAGATGCTCTAAAAATGTATAAAAATAACACCTACCCTAAGTGGAAGCTACGTTACAAGTAATGGATTATGCTAGAACTAGTGCACATAATAGAGCACACTATTTAGAAAATGTTACATCATGTGATGATGAATTCTAAGCACCATGCTGTAAGAGTCACAATGATTAAATGCCATGAGAGCATATGCTAAAGCCAGGTTGTAGTAATGAAAGGCTTTCCATGAAAGAGCTGCAAACAAAGACCTATTTTAGTGGAACGGTGCCTATATTTCAGGTTCCTTTCCTCCCGGATCAAATCCAATGAAGTGTGTAAAATGGCAGAATTCATGCCCTAAGGCTGCACACAAAGATCATTAAATATGTTCACAGTAGAAAGGTTATGTTAATTACAAGTTTTGAAGGTTCAGGTGGAAAATAAATTAATTAATTAAATAAAGCAGTGGGGAAAGCAGCTTTTTGTGAAGGGCAAGGGAAGAGAGGGAGAAGGACTAGACTTTTTTCAAGACACTTCTGACAGTGATAGAAGTCTTTACTATGGCATTTTATCACTCAGAAATAAAGAAGAGAAAATCCGGGACATTTTGACAGGCAATAGTGGTTAAGGCAACTGTGTAAGTGTCATTTGCAGTACTTAATGTGAATATGCAAGCTATGCTCAAATAATTCTCTGCAGTGTAAATCATGAAAAGCAAGAAATATTTTTGGTCAAAGTAGACTAATGCTAGATCATCAATGAACAAAGATAAAATATTAGCTATGTGTTTTTTGTTTTGTTCATTTTGGAGCAACTCACAGTTCTGCCAAATGCTTTTTACATTTGTCTTTAAGTTACATGACACAAGTGACTGAGTATCCAATACAAAGTTATAGCAAAGAACTGGACATTGTCACCTATTGCTTTAAAGAATTCTAGAGTCTTTAAAACACTCCCTCCTAAGCAAATATATGTAACTTACAGAAATCAAAGATGGTCATTAATAAAGGTATTAGAAATGCCTCCTTAAAGCCTTCATGTTTCTAAATTAACAAAGCAAGAGTGCTAAATATATTCTCCACTTCAGCACTTTTAAAATAAAATTAAAAAATCACTGGTTCAATGACAGATTAAACTTCCATTCAGTTTAGAAGAATTAATTCCATATAGATACTATTCTATATAT
The DNA here is from genome assembly GCA_015471245.1 of Laticauda colubrina. NCBI lineage: Eukaryota > Metazoa > Chordata > Lepidosauria > Squamata > Elapidae > Laticauda > Laticauda colubrina. The sequence continues at coordinate 20,140,355 of BLBF01000020.1, read as the reverse complement.
GCCACACAGTGGCTCAGTGGTTAAGACACAAGGCTTGTCAGTTGGAAAGCTTGCAGCCCAGGTTCGAGACCCAAGTACCACACAATGGGGTGAGTTCCTGTCCTTATCCTAACTCCTGCCAACCTAGCAATTCGAAATGTGTGTAGATAAATAGGTATCACTTCGGTGGGAAGGTAACAGCAAACCATGACATCATGCTGACCACATGACCGCAGAAGTGTCTTTAGACAGTGTTTGCTCAATGTCCTTTTAACAGACATTGTTTGTTGAAACAATGTCCTTGAAACAGAAGGATGACATCAATGTCCTTGAAACAGAAGCATTACCACCTATAGTTGGCAACAACTAATGAAGTAAAATCCACAGGAACTCCTTATCTTACCTTATTATTCCATATATGTTCTGCCCCTCCAAAGAAGTATCTATTAAATATATGTATAGTTAGTCCTCGACTTAAAACGATTTTAGTGAATATCTTAGTTATGAAGATGCTGGAAATTATCCAGTCCTCACACTTACAACTGAGTTGCGCACCTACAACTGCTGCACATCCACAGAGTCATGTGATCAAGGCACTTGTCAATAGGCATGTATTTATATGGTTTCACCATCTCGAGATCTCATGATGACCTTTTGCAACTTTCCTAGCTGGCTTCCAATAAGCAAAGTCAATGGGGAAGCTGAAATTGTTTGACCGCTGCATGATTCACTTAACAACCACAGTGATTCACTTAACAAACACAACAAAAAACATAAATTTTTTTGCACAACTCACTTAATGACTGCTTTGCTTTAGAGCACAAGTGTCAGGCCCAACAGTGGCTTTAAGTCAAGGACAACTTGTAATGCATTACTCTATGGGTTCTGCCCAGAAGCTGCAGCTATTGATTTCTTCTAAATAAAGAATAATCACTTGCAAAATTAAGTTTGCCTTTGCTAATGTGTCAAATGCATTGGAATAGTCCAAATAGGAAGCCTTTGTTCACAGTTATCCATCCAAACAGTCAACTCCTGTTTGGATTATTGCAATGTACTTTACATGGGGCTTGAAGACCATCAAAAGTTGCAACTGATGCAGAATGCAGCAGCATTCAGTGCCACCCACCCCCCAACTTTTGGACACCGTGGAAAGAGGATTTTCTGTGAACTGAAGGAGGCGTGGTTTGCAAGCTGCCTGCATCCCACAGATGGGGCTTCTTCACTTGTTTGCGTGGCCCAGTTTCTGGCATGCCATAACCTGATACTGGTCCAGAGACTGGAGTTGGGGACCCCCTGCCCTATGGTATACCCAAGTAACACCACTGCTGCATGAATTGTGCTGGCTTTCAATTGCTTTCTGGGTGTAGTGCAAGTGTGACTAAAACCCTACATGACACAGAGCCAGATTATTTGTAGAACCGCCTCTCTCGCCTAGGGTTTCTGCCTAGATTAGCTTGGGGGGAAGTTCCAGGTCTTCTCCCTTAAATGTTGCCATTGGATGAAAATCTCAGAGGCATGCCTTCTCAGTGGCTGCCTCAATACTCTGGAACACTTCTCACCAGAGTTCAGAGGAATTGCTACCTTTTCAGCCTTCTGGGATATGAGAAGGCCTGGTTGTTCCCCCAAGCACCAGGCTAGAAGTGGGTGTTAAACAGTGAAGTTGTCCAATCTGGCACCTGGGAGGAAATGTATGTTTTTAATTATGGGTTGTTGTGAACTGCCTAGAATCTTTGTATGAAATAGATGCCAATTTAAATCCTGTAAATAAATAAAAATGGATTTCAATTGGACTAATTACGGAGTAGGGGGAAAAGTCTGTCCTAGAAAACATGTATCCAGCTAGGAAAGTTGGAGGACAATTCCTGAGAAAAGGATTTGAAGTCTTCTTTATTAAATTACTTTCAGTTTAGACAGGATAGGAGAATAAAATAGAAAAAGATAACAACTGCATTGCAGAGAAGAAATCTATACTATTTTTTTTCCAAAAGGCAATCATCTGAGCATAGCAATTGTTATGATGCATTAACTACATTCCTGATTAAAAATTAGAATTATAGGTAGTTCTTAATTAATGACTGCCTTTTAAAATAACTGTTCAAAGTTACAACACTGCTGAAAAAGTAGCTTTATGGCTGGTCCTTGAACTTCTGAGTGTTGCAATGTTCTGCAATTACATGACTGCCATTGGCCAATTTCACATCCAGCTCCCAACAAGCAACACCAATGGAGAAGCCAGCGATAAGTTGCCATTTGTGGTCACTGGGTGTTGCACTTCATGATTGTGGATGATTTATTGTGGAACTGATGTGGTAAGTTTGGCGTAGTCATGTAATGTTTCACTTAACAACCATATTGCTTAGAATAGAGTTGCTGGTCCCAATTGCAGTCATTAATTGAGGACAACTTGTAATATAAGGAGCAGCATTTTGACAAAATCTTCCTAAGCTTTAAATGCTCTCTACAGCTTGTCACAGATGTTTCAATTGTCTTTGTTTCAAGAGTCAAGATGTTAAAACACTTTATGTATAACCCAACTTTCTCTGATGTGGCAAGTCAGTATGACGTGAAAGCAAGTGCAGTGTGTCATGAGAACCAGAAAGATCCAGGTTCAAGTTTACTCTCAGCCATGGAAACTCCCTGGGAGTTTCAACCTACTTGGTTGGAATTGCTATTGTGATGATAAAATAAAGGGAGATTCTGTGGAGCTACTCACAACTCCTGGAGAAAAGGTAGATGTATTAAATCTAAACAAATAAATAAATGGTGCCTTCCAGCCATGTTGGACTACAACCCTACCTTATAACAGTTCTCTAGCTTCTCAGGCAAGGATTGTTTTCAGCCTTGCTACTAAGGTCTTCTTAACTGAAGATGTTGGCCCTGAATTATGTTGCTTCTCAGCAGTACGGTTCATCGTGGAGATGTTTCCCCATCAAAATCTGGTTCTGATTATTTAAAATTACCCAACCTGAGGTGGTAATTTTCTTTGGAACCATGTTGTGTATGGAAAAGGAGACAGAAAAAAAAAAAGAAATCAAAGGATTTGAACCTTCCCATATCTTATTTGAAAAGCAGATTTGATTAGGGCATTAAGAAGACTCTGTACTTTCCTTGAAGGAAACAAGAAGAAGAAAGTTCCTGATAATTTAATATGAGCTTTGAATTGGAGAGTATCCATTTTTAGTATTTCCAAAGGAAAAACTGATGAACAAATGTCTGATGGTTAATTGTTGGAAAGAAATTACACATTCAGAACTGGCAATTAAAGACTGAAGCATTTCCAAGAAAGGCCAGTTATAAGAGGGGAAAAAGAAGAAGTCAGGGTGGATCTTTAAAGGGAGTAGAGATTTACTGCAAATTTTATGCAACATCACAGAGTTCTCAGTCCTACAGACACCTGACAGCAATCATCATCCTCTTTCTCAAAGTTGTCAAAATGGCTGAAGCTTCCTTTTTTTCTGACAAAGGCAACTGCATAATTATTGTGCATTAGAATAAGTACATTAAAGAGATAGGACAAACATTCCAAATTTGAACTGTGTTCAATTTAAAATGCCCTTTTAAACATTAAACAGGCTAACAGCCCACACTGGTATATTAAACAGGCGAATTTGGAGATTTCTGGAATGATTTTGGGATCAAGAGTTGGATTCAGAACACTTTTGCATATGTCTATTACATGACATTCACATGTGGCCTTTCTACTAGAAGTTCAAATGGGTTAACATGGTGTCTCACTTCTTTTTATCTGCTATAAGCCTGTCAAACTGAAGAGCTAAGGAAAAAAATACCTAATTCAAAATTTTTAGGCAGAGAAAGACTTGAACCTGGATTTTTTCGATACGGTATTGCCATTTTTATTAGACTATTACCATATTTTTTTAAAAAAAGTTATGCAGAGACTAACATCTGGAAATGTATTTCAATTTGTGTGTGTGTATGTGTGTATACATGCATGCAGTGGCGCAGTGGCTAAGACGTTGAGCTTGAGACATGACCACAGAGACGTCTTCGGACAATGCTGGCTCTTTGGCTTTGTAACGGAAATGAGCATGCCCCCTAGAGCCGGAAACGACTAGCACGTATGTGCAAGGGGAACCTTTGTGTGTGTGTGTGTGTGTGTTTTCCAACATAATAGCGTAAGGCAGACAGGATCACTAAAATGTTGAATTTTATTTACCACAAGCTTTTACCACAGCTAAAATTATTTCGGAATGAAGTAACACAGCATCAGAGCTGTGGGATATTTCTATATAATGGTTATGTTGAAGGTGCACCACATCCTGATTACTATAGTGCTATGGTAAGGAAATTCTATAGGCCAGGAGTCACCAAACGTTTGGACCTCAGGGACCACCAAACTCATAATTTTAGATCCCAGGGACCACTAACCAGTTCTGTGGGTGTGGCCTAATCTGTGGGTGTGGCTTGGTGGTCATGTGACTGGCTGGGCATGGCTTGTATGTAAATATTATTAATATTTATATAAATATTGATTTTTTATTTAAAAAAAAAGAGCAACTTTTACCCAAAATCAGGCAAAGCAGGCAGATTGAGTTGCTCACAGAATCATTCAGTGATCTATCTATCTGCCATCGGCTAGCTGAGTCTCTCAAATTTGCTTGCCGTGAGTCTGCACTGAATTTACTTGCAAGCAAACCTTCAGTCCTAAGGAAGGTTTGGCTGTGCTGAGCAGAAGATCTAAAGACTAGCTAGAAAGCAAGAAATACAACCATTTCCTGCTTCCTAGCTAATTTAAATTTCCCGGCACAGTAGAACAGATGATGGTTAGAAAAAGGAAAACTAGCAATTTAGCAGGTAAGTTTGTCGGGTAAGGTGAGTGGGCGGAGAGGGTTCCTACAGGCCATGTGGGTGAGGCAGCCTTATGTTTCTGCACAGCCTGGATTCTTTGGTTTATGGGGGTGTTCTAGGGGTGAGATTTCTCTGCAGCCCACCAAATTTTTCTTACTGCCCACCAGTGGGCCATGGCCCACCGGTTGGCAACCGCTGCTATAGGCAATTTATATTGGGTTTATATTTCTAAAAAAATAATACCTATGCTTAATTTTGCTCCTTTTTGAAAGTCTGTTGAATAAAAATAATATTCCATCTAGCCTAGAATCAGTTTTAATAATGGTACATTAGATGCTTTGGGAAAAATCCTTTTGATTTCTTGTGAGTAGCATGGGTTATTTAGAGTTCACAAGTTTATAATATTCTTGTAATTCTCAACTATACAGCAGGGATAGGTATGGCCTATCAGTTCTCAATCATTATGAGCAATAGCCAAGTATCAGTCCAGAAATAAATGAAAGGGTATACCATAGCAGAATTATTAAAACCAATGGCTATTACTACAATGTATAACAGCAAATTCTATAAGTTAAGTCAGAATCACAGCAGATAAATCCATTGATTGTTGTTGCTGCTCTTAAATTTGCCCAAATAATCATTTAACAGAATAAATTACTTTGGGTTGTGATGCCGATATTGTCTTCTGAGCATTAGACAATTATAATAAAAGTTTAGCTTAAGGATCCATTCAGTAAAGTTTATTGTTCTTTTAGAAGTTCAGTATGACCTTTCATCTCTTTGACTGAGCCCCAGATATCAATATCCATATGCTGATCAATCAACCAAGATGTTTTCAGCATAGAACCAAAAGTATTCTACTTTCTAAAACATTCAAAACTGAATTGGGAAGCTGATGGAAAAATTATTCTGAACACTATTACTAGTTGAAGAAATCATTGTAAAACTGTTCCAGATGATTCATTGCAAGTAACAGCTTTTTAAAAATTAGCTCAAAATTGGGAGAAGTTCTAATAGATCTCTTCTCCTACTTATTAAAAAGATCACCCAAAAAGGATTGGTATAGATGTTCATCCATGCTACACCAATCTATTCGAGCTTGGGATTTCATTTTCATTATATTATCATGCACCAACTTGGTGCCCCTCAGAAAACAAAGGGGAGAAAATGACTATGTCCCTGCACTAAAATGTATAGGCAGCAATCGGAAGCTGCAAATTACATATATAAGAATCCGGGGGGGGGAGGGTTGGGGGGGGAGGGTTGGGGGGGGGATTCCTTCCATTCAGTGGTGTCCAATAATGGGAGATTGCTTGGAGAAATCCCTGTAATTTCCTTGGGCAAGATTTTCCAAAATGGCTTGCCACTGCCTCCTTCCTAGGGCTGAGGGAAAGTCATTGGCCCAAGTTCATCCAGCTGGCTTTGTGATTAAGGCAGGCAGAACTGAACTCACAACTTCCCAGTTTCTAGCCTGATGCCTTAACCACTGCACCAAACTGGCTCTCATAAGAATCATTTTAAACACATGTAAACTGCTGGATTGGAGTTACTGGAATGAAACATTAAAAGTTAAATTAAATTTTCAATTTAAAGTTTAGTTATCAACAGATTCTGCAACAAAATCCAGCAATATGGAAGCCTAATCACACTCTTGCATCCCTACATTGTTTTTAACATCAGACCACAAAATGTCAAATATCAGCATCATACACACCTGGTGTCATCCCAATCAGAATTCATTCCAGAGATGGTCCCTCTAACATCAGACGAGTATTTGTAAACCACTAGCAGGCACTGTTTACAAAGTTCAACGATTCGTTGGCAACACTGGAGTTGATCGGCAGTCACGGTTTCTGTGCTTTTACTGAATATTGTCTCCCAAGAGCTCCTGTTGGCATGGAAACAGACATGACCTCATGCTTTCCACTACAAATGACAATCTGAAATCTTTACGTGAGAAATTTAGCTACAGAAAAGGAAATGAATTAATGTATGACCTTGTTAGTTTACAGTAAAGAGCTGGTACTATTTCACCCATAGTTGGTGGGAAATAGGAAAATACAAATTAATAATTCAGCCTTTGTATTTCAAAGGCCTCGCTAGTCAGTTTCTTTGGTAAAACTGTTTTTGAGGAGAATAGAGCTTTAGGATGGGGATTGTATTCTGCTTTATTCCCAGCAACTATGCCCTTGAAATCCAGCAACATTGTCATTTTGCTCTGGAAGGAGCAAAAAGTAATTCAGGAAACACTAGCTCGATACCCGGGTTTCTCTACAAAACTTTGTGGTCAGGCTTAGCATTTGGGGAGGAAAAGAACGGGAAA
>BLBF01000020.1:20094495-20120946 GCA_015471245.1 Laticauda colubrina | reverse complement strand
TATATATATATATATATATATATATATATATATATATATATATACACCTTTGAAACTCCTACTCGCCAGCCTTTTTGGTTAATTTTAACTCTAGTATTCTTGCTTTTTATTTTAAAGGGAAAGCCTCAGAGTTCTTTCTTTTTTTCTTCTCTTTCTTTTTTTTTCTCTTGCTTCTTTGCTTCTTCCATTTATTTTAATTGGATTAGGGTCTAGAAGAACCTGAAGACCTTTCTTTTTCCTTTTTCCTTTTTTCTTTTTTGGTTTTGGGCTTTTTACTATTGGATTTTATTTTATTTTTTTTCTTTTTGATTTTTTTGGACTATATTTGGTTACTATACCAGCTGGATTTAAAGTCAAAGAGAGCTTGAAGACTTGGAAATATTAAAATGAGCAGGAAGCCAAAACCATTTGGCATTTTTGCTTCTACCTCTGCTTCCCCACCACTTGAAGGACAACTTTCAATTCAGACAATGTTGAAGCAAGATAAGGAACAAGAAAAAGTAAATTTACAGATGATTATGCAAGGAATTCAAGATATTAAGATAAAAATAGATACCATGGACAAAAAAATAGAGAAATCTGATGAAAATTTTAAACAAATGATGGGAAAGTATGAGGAGAGATTCCAAAAAATTGAGGAAGAAGGAAAACAAAGAGAGGAGAAGATTGGAAATATTGACACTAGATTAACAGTGATAGAACAAGAAAAAAATGGGATGTTGAGGTGGGAGATGGAAAGATCAGAATTTTATCTTAGATTTCAAAATATAGAAGAGGAAAAAGGAGAAAACTTGGCTGTGATAATGATAGAAATGTTGGCAGATCTGGAAATTACTGAGGAAAAAATGATGGACGGAGTAGATGAGATATACCGAGTTTATACAAGATATGCGATGAGAAATAAACTACCAAAGGAAGTACATATTAGATTTACTAAAAAATCCATCAGAACACAAATATTACAAGTGGCAAGAGAAAAAGCATTGAAATATAAAAGCAAAGAGATTGTAGTTTTAAAACAAATACCTAGAAGAGTGAGAGAGATGAGAAGAGAATATCGATTTTTGACCAAAATGCTATTGGAAAATGAAGTGAACTACAGATGGCTGATACCAGAAGGACTAATTTTTACGTGGCAAGAACAGAGACATAGAATTGACTCGATTGAAAAAGCAGAACTTTTTTATGCAGAATTTTTTGGAAGAAAAAAAGAGGAGGCAGAGAAAGAGGTCTCATTAATTGAGCTTCTGGAGGAACAACTGGAGATTGAAAAAGAGAAAGGAGTTGTAGGTGGACAGGTAGACAGTAAAGAACAACGTGAAGTGAGAGCTACAAGAGCTGTTAGACCTAAATATAAAGCATAATCATGGAAGAAAAAAAACTGATTACAATGAATATAAATGGACTTAACTCAGCTGTTAAAAGAAGGAAAACTTTTCACAAATTAGAGAAATTAAAATTTGATATAATTTGCTTACAAGAAGTTCATATTAAAAAGCAACATGAGCATTTGTTAGTACAGCCAAAATTAGGGAAAATATTTACTTCTTTGAGTCAATGTAAGAAAAGAGGAGTGGTTCTCTACATTAAAGAAGATATTCTAGCAAAACTGATCTACACGGATGAAGATGGAAGAGTATTAATGGTGGAAATAATGGATAATAATAAAAAAATACTCTTGATTGCAATTTATGCTCCGAATGATAAACAAGAAGAGTTTTATAAAAAACTACATATGGAAATAATTAGACTGGACTATGTTAATATAATCATGATGGGAGACTTTAATGGAATTGTGGACAATAAATTGGACTATATAACAACAACAACAAAACAAAATAGAAAGATTCTCCCTAAATCTTTTTTTAAAATGACAGATGAATTAACCTTAAAAGATATTTGGAGAGAAAGAAATGTTAAAACTAAACAATATACTTTTTATTCTAATAGACATTTATCATGGTCCAGGTTAGATATGATTTGGATCTCAACAGAATTAATATCTACTATTCAAGAAACAAATATTGAAATAAGTACTTGGGCAGATCATAGTCCAATGACAATTAAATGGAAGGGACAAAAAAAAAGATCGAGATGGACATTAAACAATACCATTTTAAAGGAGAAAGATTTTATACAATGGATGGAGAAGGAATTGGTCTTTTTTTTTAAAGAAAATAAAAAAGAAGATACCTCAATACAGAATGTTTGGGATACAATGAAGGCATATGTAAGAGGTTTGATAATAGACTATACAAGAAAAAAGAATATTAGGAAAAGACAAACCTCTAAGGCCTTGGAAGATGAATATATAAGACTTGAAAAAGAATTACAGAAAATACCACAGAAAAAAGATATTAAATTGAAACTGGATGTAATTAAGCATAAAATGGAATTAATAGAGAAAGAAGAACTGGCACAGAAAATTAGAAATTCTAAACAGAATTATTTTGAAGATGCAAATAAACCAGGTAGATGGTTAGCATATAAACTGAGAAAGGAGAAGGAATCAAGAAAAATATTGAAACTAATAAATGATCAAGGTCAAGTTTGTTGTGGTAATAAGGAGAAAAAGGAAATTATTCGAGATTATTATGGACAACTATATAAACAAGAGAATATTGATGAGAAAAAAATTAAACAGTATTTACAGAATGTTAACTTACCGAAGATACCTAAAGAGACTGAAGAAATGTTAGAAAGCAATATAACAATGATGGAACTAAATGAAGCATTTAAAAGACAAAATAATGGGAAAGCACCAGGTCCAGATGGGCTTCCGGCAGAATTCTATAAAAAATTTCAAGAATCATTGAACACTCCATTGTTGGAAATTATGAATGAAGTTATGTTAAAAAAGATGACACCCAAAACATGGTCAGAGGCTTATATTACACTTATTTTAAAGGAAGAGGCTGACCCGTTGCAAATTAAGAACTATAGACCTATTTCCTTATTGAATGCAGATTATAAAATCTTTGCTTCAATCTTAGCAGAAAGACTGAAAAAATATTTAAATAATTTTATCCATCCAGATCAAAATGGATTTCTACCAAAGAGACAAATTAGAGACAACATGAGAGTAATTTTGGATACCTTGGAATATTATGAGGCTCATCCTGAAAAACAAATGGCTTTGATATTCCTAGATGCTCAAAAAGCATTTGACAACGTGAACTGGAGATTTATGTTATTATTATTGGAACAGATGGGCTTTGCCAGAAAATTTATTCAAGCAATAGAAGCCATATATAATAAACAGACAGCAAAGGTAATGATGGAGGGAGAATTTACAGATCTTATTAATATAAGAAGAGGTACAAGACAAGGATGTCCCCTATCTCCTTTGTTATTCGTATTAACTTTGGAAGGGTTGAATAGAAATATTAGAGATGATAAAAATATAAAAGGAATGAAAGTTAAAAAGGAAGAATTTAAACTACAAGCTTTTGCTGACGATTTAGCTTTTATTCTGGAAGACCCGTTAGAAACCGCTCCAAAGTTATTGGAAAAGGTAGAGACATATGGTGAGATGGCTGGCTTGAAAATAAATAAAGATAAAATAAAGATTTTGACAAAAAACATGTTATTGAGACAAAGAGAAGAACTGACAGATCTTTTGAAAATTCAAATTACAAACAAGGTTAAGTATCTGGGGATATATTTGACAGCAAGATGTAGCACATTAAAAGAGAATAATTATATTAAACTTAAACAACAGATAATTACAGATTTGAAGAAATGGGAAAATTTACAATTGTCATTAATAGGGAGAATTTCAACAATTAAGATGAATATTTTACCTAGAATTTTATTTCTCTTTCAAACAATACCAATTAGACTTGGAAAAGACTATTTTGAAGATTTAAATAAAACTATGTTGAAGTTTATATGGCAAGGTAAAAAAGCGAGAATAAAGTTAAAACTTTTGCAAGATGCTAGAAATAGAGGAGGTTTTGGCCTGCCTAATTGGGAATTGTATTATTAAGCTGCAAGTTTGATGTGGGTCAAAGAATGGATAACATTAAGAAAACATAGATTGTTGACATTAGAAGGACATGATTTACTGTTGGGTTGGCATGCTTTTTTATGGTACAAGGGAACTAAAACACAGGGGTATTTCAGAAGACATTATATACGGGAGTCTTTGTGGTTAAATTGGGAGAAGATAAAAAAACAATGTTATTTGAAAATTCCAATTTGGTTATCGACTATTGAAGCATTTTCCTATCCTATGATCTATAAAAAGGAACAAACAGTTAGATATGGGGAACTGTTGGATGAAAAGGGTGGACTTAAAACGATCCAAAATTTAGAGGAACAAGGTATAAGGATGAATTGGTTTTCATATGCGCAAATACACTCAAGATATCTTGAAGATTTTAAAACGGAAGGATTCTATGATAAACAGACTGATTTAGATAAGATATTGATGGGTACTGATGAGAAAGTGATTAAAAAGTTATATGGTTATTTATTGGGAATTAAGCTAGAGGAAGAACAAGTTAAAGAAACTATGATTGCATGGGGGAAGAATTTTGGATATGGAATTGATTTAGAACAATGGCAAAAATTGTGGTCTCAAAATTATAAAATGACAATGTCAATAGCATATAAAGAAAACTTGTATAAGATGTTTTACAGGTGGCACCTTCCCCCGACAAGAATAGCAAGAATGTTCAAGAACAAATCTGAAAAATGTTGGAAATGTCATCAGATACCTGGCTCATACTATCATATGTGGTGGACTTGTGAGAATGCTAGAAAATATTGGACTAAAATTCACATGTGGTTGGAAAAAATGACAAAGAAACACATAGACTTGAAACCAGAGATCTTTTTATTGGGAATTTTACCTGATATATATAATAAAGACTTGAAATATTTGATTGTAAATGTATTAACAGCGGCTAGGATTGTATTTGCTAAAAACTGGAAGAATGAGAAAATGCCATTGCAGGAAGAAATTATTGAGAAAATATTGGAATGTGCTGAGATGAGTAGATTGACATTTGAAATTAGAGAACAAGAAGATAAACAATTTTATGCAATTTGGGGTTTTTTTTATCAATGGTTAGATGATAAAATACAATAATAGAGCATTAATATTATATATATGAAGAGTTTTTAGGATTGATTTGTTATGATTATATGATAAATTATAGAATAAACTGTTTGAAGTATTGTTATCTCGCAAAGCATGAATGATTAAAGGTATAGTCAGAAAAAGATTTTTTTTATTTTTATTTTTTTTTAGTAATATTAGAATATGGATTGACAATATGAGTGGTTATGCAATATAATTGTAATTGACACTATAAAATGAATGCACAAAACTGATGAACCAACCGATACACCGGAAGTATATATGAGAATAGATGTTTTTAATGTTTTGTATGTTTGTCTGTTTGTAGAAAATTAATAAAAAACTTTAAAAAAAAAAAAAAAAGAAGTTAGGAAGCTAATAGTACCTCAGATAATATTCATTCTTCCAGTATCAGGCAAATTTTCTCCAAAAGAACACACTTTCTACATGATGATCTAGTATAACCAGTGACCTAACCAGTGTATTGAAATATCACTTAAATCAGTCGAAGACAGCTGGTGAGATATGATGATTTTTTAATGGGGTCTCCTTCAACCACCTACAGGAAAATACATGTTGGGATGGCTTCAAGCCTGGGAACAAGCCTGGGGAAAGGTGGGAGGGGAAACTTGCCATTAGAAGCACCCCGCAGGTAGCCTCGGCTAGAGCATCCCACAGGCAGCCACGCCTCACCACCAGGCCGCTTCTATTGGCCGATAGAAGTACCCCGCAGGCAGAGTCGCCTCGCCATCAGCTGCTTCTATTGGCCGATAGAAGCAGCTTCGTGGTGAGGCGTGGCTACCTGTGGGGCACTCCTAACGGCTGTTAGGGGCACCCCGCAGGCAGCCACGCCTCGCCATGGGGCCACTCCTAATGGCTGATAGAAATGGCTGGTGACTCTGTCCGTGGGGCACTTCTGTTGGTCGATAGAAGCGACTGGTGGTGAGATGAGTCTACGCATGGGGTGCTTTAGGTGGGGGGGTGCATGGGGGGAAATTAAGTCACCCCACAAAAACAGGGCCTAGCTGTTTTTTCAGGGCTCAAAAAAAAATAAGTTGTTCACATGGTTAACAGAGAGTGAAAACAAGAAGTTACTACTCACCTTTCGCTGTTTTATAGAGTCTAATTTTATTAACCAATATGATGCCACTTTTGATTTATGGTATTTCCAGTTATCCATTATCTATATCAAGGACAAAAGAATTTGAGTTAGAAAGGAGAATGGGGTAGTTTCTAATCAATCAACTATACACGCTGCTCATTTTTTCACTCATTCATTTTGTCTACTGTAACATGTCACATGCAATTGAATTTGCTTCTCACCTAGACTGCTCTACTGAGAACAAACATTACCAACTATGCCAAAGTAAAAACATCGTAATAATTGATGCACAAATCTGAGGACTCCCTGCAAATTAACCATGATGCAACAGTATCTATAAAGAGGTCAAATTAGTCAGTCTCACAAAATCTGCATTATGCACTATGAAGGAAAGCCCATCCCTTTGTACATTTATCTTAATGTTACATATGCATCTCAACGAGGTGGTACTTGCAGCTGGAGGTATCTAATGTGATCAAGGTATCTCACCTGTCAGAAAAGTATACTTAATGTAAAAACATTACCTTCCTGGATCAGATCAAGGGCTCACTTAGCTCCGTTCACACAGTGGCCAACCATATGCATTCAAGAAACTCACAAACATATTCAGGAAAGCAATCTTCTTCTTTTACTATATGATATTTAAAATGTGCTATCTCTGATTCAGGCTATAGCCACCAATATTAATAGCTGGATTCTCCATGAATGTGCCTTTAAATACCATTTTAACCAAAGAGCACTTCTATATCCAATAGCCATCAGTTCCACACTTTGCCTAGATTATGCAAAATTTAAAAAAAATCACTTGGCTTTTATTAGTCTTGAATCCCTCCACATTTAATTTAAAAGGTGTCTCCAAGTTCTAGCACTGTATAAAAGGGGGGGGGGGAAACCCTTCTACTTTTGCATATTTTTCTTCCATGAATTTGTATAATTAAATTGTATGCCCCCTCTCAGCAGATCTCATCTTACTCATAATAATTTTGATTAGAATTTTTTAAATTTTGTTTTCATTCTACTGTGTCAACCCTGAGGGTTGGTCATAAAATCTATACCTCACATTCCAAATTAGTTTAAGAGTGTTTGCTGAATTGCTGGATTAAAAAAAATAGAGTAATTCTTTATCTAATGATTTGAGGCATGGAATTTCCTTTTTTAGAATGCTTGCATGCTATGTTAGTATTTCATTGATAGAATATTATTTATGAATATCATTAATATAACAATAATGTAGGGGTGATGTTTCAAATATTTTACCCCAATATTTTGCACATACATTATTTACTCTGAAATCATTTGTCAATTTGAGACTTATGCACCCAATTCTTTGGAGCTCTTGTGACGTTCCATTTTGAATTTGCTACCATGAACTATGGAGAGTTTAAATATCATTAAAAAACCTGGCTATCTCATGGCTCATTTTTAAATAGACCAATATGCCCACTCTTCTTCTTCTAATCATTGCTCGAAACTAAAAAGATCCCCATTGCTCCTGAATCTGCAAAATGCTCAAGTGGAAATTTCTTAAGTGTTCCTAAGTGTACATTTTCTATTTGTTTTGTTTTACAGCTGTCATTTTTCTATACAGATATAGGAAGCAAAATTTTGCAAACATAGCATGATGTGAAAGCATTTCTTTGAAACATAACATTTATTTTAAAATACTGTGCTATAGATAGTTCTACTAAGTACTATTCCAGTTGTGCCACTAGATGGCACAAGCACACTGCTCAAAAAAATAAAGGGAACACTTAAACAACACAATGTAACTCCAAGTCAATCACACTTCTGTGAAATCAAACTGTCCACTTAGGTAGCAACACTGACAGACAATCAATTTCACATGCTGTTGTGCAAATGGAATAAACAGGAGGAAAACATAGGCAGTTAGCAAGACATCCTCAACAAAGGAGTGATTCTGCAAGTGGTGACCACAGACCACTTCTCAGTATCTATGCTTTCAGGCTGATGGTTTGGTCACTTTTGAATGCTGGCGGTGCTTTCACTCTAGTGGTAGCATGAGACGGAGTCTACAACCAACACAAGTGGCTCAGGTAGTGCAGCTCATCCAGGATGGCACATCAATGCGAGCTGTGGCAAGAAGGTTTGCTGTGTCTGTCAGCGTAGTGTCCAGAGCATGGAGGCACTACCAGGAGATAGGCCAGTACATCAGGAGATGTGGAGGAGGCCATAGGAGGGCAGCAACCCAGCATCAGGACCGCTACCTCTGCCTTTGTGCAAGGAGGGACAGGAGGAGCACTGCCAGAGCCCTGAAAAATGACTTTCAGTGGGCCACAAATGTGCATATGGCTGCTCAAATGGTCAGAAACAGACTCTATGAGGGTGGTATTGAGGGCCCGACATCCACAGGCGGGGGTTGTGCTTACAGCCCAACAACATGCAGGACGTTTGGCATTTGCCAGAGAACACCAAGATTGGCAAATTTGCCACTGGCGCCCTGTGCTTTTCACAAATGAAAGCAGGTTCACATTGAGCACATGTGACAGACGTGACAGGGTCTGGAGATGCCGTGGAGAACGTTCTGCTGCCTGCAACATCCTCCAGCATGACCGGTTTGGCAGTGGATCAGTAATGGTGTGGGGCAGCATTTCTTTAGGGGGCCGCACAGCCCTCTATGTGCTCGCCAGAGGTAGCCTGGCTGCCATTAGGTACCGAGATGAGATCCTCAGACCCCTTGTGAGACCATATGCTGGTACGGTTGGCCCTGGGTTCCTTCTAATGCACAACAATGCTGGACTCATGTGGCTGGAGCAGGTCAGCAGTTCCTGCAAGATGAAGGCATTGATGCTATGGACTGGCCTGCCCGTTCCCCAGACATGAATCCAATTGAGCACATCTGGGACATCATTTCTCGCTCCATCCACCAACGCCACGTTGCACCACAGACTGTCCAGGAGTTGGGGGATGCTTTAGTTCAAGTGTGGAAGGAGATCCCTCAGGAGACCATCCGCCACCTCATCAGGAGCATGCCCAGGCATTGTAGGGAGGTCATAAAGGCACATGGAAGCCACACACACTACTGAGCCTCATTTTGACTTGTTTTAAGGACATTACATCAAAGTTGGATCAGCCTGTAGTGTCTTTTTTCACTTTAATTTTGAGTGTAACTACAAATCCAGACCTCCATGGGTTGCTAAATTTGATCTCCATTGATAATTTTTGTATGATTTTGTTGTTAGCACATTCAACTATGTCATGAACAAAGTATTTAATGAGAATATTTCATTCATTCAGATCTTGGATGTCTTACTTTTGTGTTCCCTTTATTTATTTGAGCAGTGTATGTTATTTTAAAAGGAATATGCTGAAAGACTAACAATATCAATGCTAATTTACACGTGAAAGTAAAAGGAGTTTCATATTCTCCTCTCTCCACCAAGGATGGAAACTTCCAACAATTTAAATTACATTCAGATGCCTTTCTGCCCACATCAAAAAAAAAAAAAAAAACAGCAATAGTGCAACAATATTCTGGAAATAAGCCACTCTTTCCAAAAGTTAATTATTGATTGAAAAACAGTCCCATGTAGTAGCTATGGAAGATACATAAAGGATACATAAAGGATCTTAAAGAATAGTAACTTGATTGTGGCATAAGCTTTTGATGTGTAAAACTGCTTTAGCAAAGACATGCAATAATTGAGTTGTCATTCATATTTTCTAAAAACTTTTTAGTACCTGACTTTCTAGCTTAGATTGTATCTTCCCCAACTGGTAAGCTGTTAGTTTGAAAAAAGTATGTAGCTCACACAAACAAGCCAGGTTACATACTATATATTAACAGCAATTTGCCCCAAAGAAAATATTTTTTTCCATTCCAATATCCCAAATATCTCATGACTTTAAAAAAAATTCAAGTCAGGTGGAAAAGCTATCCACATTCCATCTACACCAGGTATGTCCATCCCACGGCCCTGGACAGCTAGTAATGCAGTCCCACAAGATCATAAACTTTTTTAACATTATGTGATTTATACACCATTAACTATATTATATATTATATATGCGGCCTAAAACAATTCCTCTTCATTCAATGCACATGCACGGACACCCATGATCTACACCAGTGGTGGCAAATCTTTTTCGGCTCCCATGCCAATAATTGCAGGCGCGTCATGCGCTTGCGTGCCAGCACTCAGAAGGCAATGCATGCTGGCCCCCCCACACACACACCCTGCACCTGTACTCACGACCCCCTTGCAGCACCACGCTTCTGCGAACGCGCATGTGATTCCTCTTGCCGCATGTTACACGTCTTGCACATGTTTGCGATTCCCCTTGCCACGCACTGCACATCTGTGCATGCCTGTGCAATCACTCCTGTTTGCCATCTATTTGCACATGCGTGCATGATCCCTCCACACACCGCACATCTCTGTGCATCTGCAAGCCCAGCATGCGCTGCGCATTTCTACACATGCACACATCTCCCGTGCACCCCCTGTGTATGCACGCAAGACACACAATCAGCTGTCGGGCAGCGGCGACACACATGCATGTGCAGTAGGGCTCTTCCAGGCAAGCTCTTGTGTGTCAGGGGAAATGGCTCTGCATGCCACTTCCGGCACATGTGGCATAGCTTCGCCATCACGGATCTACACTGTTTACAGATTGGAAGACAAGTAGTCCTCAATTTACAACAGTTCATTTAGAAATCATTCAAACTTACAACAGCATTGAAAAAAAATGACTTATGACCATTTTTCATGCCTACGACTGTTGCAGCATCCCCATGATCATATGATGAAAATTCAGATGCCTGGCAATTGACTCACATTTATGACAGTTGCAGTCTCCTGGAGATCATGTGATCCCCTTTTGTGATCTTCTGACAAGCAAAGTCAATGGAGCGGCCAGATTCACTTAAGGACGTGATACTAAGTTAACAACTGCGTCAACGGTGGCAAGAAAGGTTGTGAAATGGAGCAAAACTCCCTTAATAAATGTCTCACTTAGCAATGAAAATTTGGGAGTCAATTATGGTCATTATGTTGAGGACTATCTGTACTTGTGCTGGACTGATTTCAGAAGAACCAGCCTCCCATTTGGCTTCATCTCAGAGAGGGAAGGAAAACTCTGCAAACTTGCTGAAAACAGGCTTCAAGGTTTTTTTTTCCGTCCCTAAACTGCTTCCATTCCAGTTCTTCATTTCAAGAACTACCATTTATCTTGATAAGCATGTGCCAGAGACTTCTTTTTTTTATTCCTATACTGCCCCACATACACACAACACACACATACACTTTCAAGTGTGTCAGGTTTTTGGATGCCTCCATGCTTGCAGGCAGAATGTATCTTGTTTACTGATTACATATAAATCATTTTGGCAGTTGAATGGGATAAAAACACTGTTATCAAATCAATCAACACCTCCGATTTCTCCAAGGAAGTTTTCTGTGAGAATATTTTGTCCCATCCTGTTTATCACTCCGTTATCGCTGCAAAACATAGTGTCGGCAATGCTCCCTCCACCTCACCTGCAATTAAAGTTTGCCTTAGTGACAATGTTCTTTTGCACTACTTACATCGTCAATGATCAGATCTGCTTCTTCATTTGTTTTCCCTGGGTAACGTATCTTCATGTCACTGAAAATGGCTAAAGTTTCCTTTGTCAATAATTCTTCCTGTTCCCTTGTTCCCTGCTGCATTTCAACCTGCCAAGTCAAAACAATGGGTATGAGAGAGCTGAAAAAAAATCTGTTTCAGTGCCAGAGACTGTAAAACCATTCAGTGTTTAAATTGTCAGTTCTTTCCATGTGAAATTGAATTAACAGGTAGCTCTTTAACAGGTCTAGAACCAGGAGTGTCAAACTCAAGGCCTGCGGGCTTTCAACAAAATAATGGTTTGGATAGCAAAAATGGACGGTAAAATAATTAATCTCATTGCTCTTCATCTCCCCCCTCCCCACTTGAGCACTTCTTTAAATATTTGTTATTACAAAATAAACATACTTTGCTAACTTACCCCAGATGAATGAACAGAACCTGGGTTGGCAGTGTGAGACACTTTGATAGTAGATGGACCTCTGTTTAAAGAATGTGACCTGTTCGCAAGTGATGACCGAGAGAGGTGCATTGATGGTTTGGTTGTGAAAGGGCGTTTATCAGCTTGCATTTGCATAGCCAACGCTGAAATGGATCGCGGGCAGCTTACAGAACGCCGGATAGGACTAGTTGAGGAGGCAGCAGACACATAAGATGGGACTTTTTTAAGAGGCTGCTTCCAGTGCATTCTGCCTGGAAATGAATACAAAAGAGTCAACTCCTCTCCCAAATCACAAATATAGACTAAATAAAAAATCTTCCAAACTTGCACACTCAGGATATATTCTGAATTTTGTATGGATTTTTTTGACTTTTCAACCCAATGTTGCAAGTGGCTTCTAAATACATTTCTGTCTCTTATTTTCCAATACCCTGAACTTCTATCATGCACCTATGCAAAAAACGATGGGGAAAGAAAGAGAATCAAAGAAGTAGAATTAAGAGAATTTAGTTTTCTCTAAACTCACTTGATTTCTCTAAACTCACCTATACTGCCTTGCGGGAGTATAAATGGTTCACGTTTCCTATCCCTATTAAAAAAAAACCTCTCTCTCTCCTCCTCCCTCCCTCCCTCTCTCCATTAAATTCAAGAAAGAGAAATCCTGTCCCTGTCCTTTATATCGCCACCCTGCACACACTGCCTCCTCCACACACACACACACAGAGGTGTTAACACTTATGTTAACAAAAGTGTTAACAGGTCAAAACAGACCTAATAACAAAACCACCCACAATCTCTTTCAAAATCTTCCCTCAGTTAATTGTGCATGTTATGGTATAATTCAATATCTCCTGAATTATATCAGTGGAGCTTTCTGTTAAGCCATGTATAATATAGACTTTGGTGCTGTGAGAGCTTCATTTGGATTCTCTCTTCCTGCGTTTTACTCATTATCAAATATTATTACTTCACCAAATTTGTTAGTCCAATTGCCTGACTTATTTGTTCAGTTCAGACTAAGGATGCTGAATTAACTCACAGCAATCCCAGCCAATAGAGCCAATTGGGATGGATTGTAGTCTCTGCTGTTAAATTATGAGGACTGAGAAAAACAATCAACAGGCATGTGGGGAACGAGTGGGTTTTAAAAAAATGGAATGTGCTTTAATTCTTATTATAACAAAAATGTTCTGCCTCCCCATAACAACAGAGCATGTATTAATTTCTGAAGTATTTCAAGGTATCACAGATTGCACATTTAGAAAACATTCCCAATCAAGCGGTCTTATAAAATTAAATGACCAGTAAATCTATTTTTTTAAAAAAAAATTAATATAAAAATTAATCAATTCCATTCATATAACTTACTGGATCGCTCTATTAATTTCCTATCTTCAAGATCAAATGTGACATTTTTCTCTTTCTTCCCATTTTCATCTTCTTTCTCAGCTTCCTCTTCCCATTCAGAGATGTCACTGCTGCTTTCATGACTACTGCCACTGCTGTCATTCTTGTTCTTTTTCATGAATTGTGCACTTTCTGGCATCGAAAAGAGAGGCTGAAAGAGAAAAAAGGAAAAATGTAATAAGCCTCTACTCAGCCTTCATTTTTATCAATTCAACCTGATTTAGAATCTGCAAGGAATGTTAAGATGCATCATATAAAACCTTAGACTGGTTCCACCTCTAGAATAGAAGTGAATTCTGAGACTAGAAATTCAATACATCTGAAGGAACACTACTTTGAAGAAGCCTGATCATAAAGCAGCACCATTAAACCTTTAAATTCCCAAGATCTGTGTATAAGATGACTAGATGTAAAACAGAAAAAGGATCCTCGGCCTTTAAGAGCCCAGGAGAGGAAGGGATTTCAGGAAATGAAAGCTATGCTCTCTGAAATTCCCTGTGTGGTATACAACTCTTTCAAGTGCTTGAAATTTATCTGAAGGAAAACAGCAAGGCACAATATTCTTATTTTAAAAGCCTATCCACTTTGGGCATTTTGGAGACAATTAGTTAAAGTAGCACAAATATATGTGTATTTGTATATATAAATGATTCAGGGTGTTTTCTCAAACACAGAGAGGCCTACTTTCAATATTTTTATGCTACTGTATTGGAGTTTTTCAACAGATACTATGTGAAAAAGCTAATAATTTAATTTAAAACTATACAGGGCTTCTGAAAGTTCAGAATTTCCCAACTTTCAAAGTGAAGCTTTTGATAGACTTCCTTTCAGAGATCACCCATACCATATTTGTCACTATAAAATTCCTAATTTCAAATATATTCTCAGTACATCAGTAACATAAGGAGATATCAGATTACAGTAGAAATTGTAATCTCATGATTTATTGCTATGTTAGATGACAACAACGCTAATAGAAAATAAATACCACCACGAAATAATTTCCATGATTCACTCACCCAAAATATAGCTATAAATTAGTGTCAGAGGAGAGGGGTCATTAAAATATATCAAACTATTTTATATTTAGACAAAGCTATCAGTGCTGTCTACTTTGAATAATGTAGCAAAGGAATATAAGGGAAATCTTTATTATAATCTGCAGATGTACTTAATAATTGGAAAAACTATAAATTAAAGGAGGGACTTTCAACATACAAAGAATATATTCTCTCATGAAACAAAAATAGATTTACTTCATTGGATCTTCTATCAATGTAAATTTACACATATATTTGTGGAATTAGCATGGCCAAAAAGTTAAAATCACAGACATATTAATATCAGATCAGCTTTCCCATATTGGCTTATATTAAAAAAGCTAGTTATATATTTAAGCAACATGCAATTTTACCCAGAAATGAAGCAATGATATGATCCCTCCCAATGGAGATTATTAATTGGGATGGGAGAAAGCTATCTAAGATTTGGGATTTTATACATACATACATACATGCATGCATGCATGCATGCATACATATATTCCCTAATATGGAATGCCACAACTGTTTGGCAGTAACTTCAATCTCAGTAACTTCAAACTTGGCAGAATGCCACAACTTTGATTTGGCAGTAACTTCAATCTCAGTTGATTGTCCCAAAGTGCTTTTTCAGGAGACAACTGGATTTTCTTGTTTTTTTTCTTTGAAGACATTTTGCTTCTTAAGCAAGAAGTTTCTTCAGCTCTGACTGGATGGTGGGGAATAGAAGGATTTATATTACTTGCAGACAGCTGGCCATTTACATTATTTTAAAGGGTCACTGAAGTATTTCGAGGTTTGTATCCTCAGGATAACCTGAATAATGCAAATAGGTATGGAGTCTTTTTGGCTGCAGGATGTTTTCTGCCCTACAAGGCGGCTCCACACCCATTTACACTATTCTGGTGATCCCGAGGACACAAATAAAGTGGCCTCAATGACTCTCTAAAAAGAATGCAAATGACCAGCTGTCTGCAAGGAATATAAATCATTCCATTCCCCACCATCCAGTCAGAGCTGAAGAAGCTTCTAGGATGTGTTAAAATGTGTTAAAATAAGTAACAAAGTCCAGTTGCCTCCTGAAAAAGCACCTTTGGGACAACCATGACCTGAATGACTGAGAATCTCCATAGGCTTTTAAAATCCCAGTTGATTCAGTTGTTCCAACTTCTTCTACCATATTTATCAACAGAGATAAACATGTATGAATAGGCCTACACAATGGCTTCCTGCCCCATCAAGTATCGCAGTGATGTATTCTTTTTAACATGCACTGAAGCATTTGGAGGGTTAAGCTACATATGAACACTAACAACAGCAGAAAAGATAGAATGAGAAGTTTTACGAATAATAATGTATTAAATTATTATGCTGCCCAATTTCTAGCAACTCTGGGCAGCTTACAAATTGTGAGCCATTTAAAAACACAAAACAAAATAAAGTAAACACAAAACAGAGCAAATAGTCATAATCAAGGACCCCATACGTTCAAGTATACTCCTGATTTAAAACTTTGGCAAATAAAGATGAAAGAAAAGAGCGTTTGCTACAACTATTTCTAAAGGAAATTATACATTTCCCAAACCTGCCACAAAACTACTTTTTTGTATTCCTGATTCATGCTCATTAGCTTAATGATCCAACACAAGCCACTACAATACAGTGTTTGGATGCCTACGGGACTCTTAGAAACTGAGCGTATGACACCGTTCTTTAGCGCCTCTTTTGCAAGGAAACGAAGCTGGAAAGTGTTGGAAGCTTAAATGGGCTGGAAGCTTCATTTCCTTGCAAAAGGGGAGCTTAAAAACGGAGCCATCCATTCTATTTCTTAAAGTCCCATAGGCGCCCAAGCACTTTTCACCTGAATGGAGAACTGACGTAGGCTGGAAGCTTCGTTTCCTTTCAAAAGGGGTGCTTAAAAACATAGTGAATAGCTTTTCACTTTGGGGGGTGAAAAGTGCTCAGTGGTGGCAGAAAGGAGTTGGGGGAAGAGAGGAGCAAGAAAAAGGCACCACAAACACTTTTCACACCCAGAATGAAAGTTTCTCGGGTCCATGATCTCGTGAGAGTTCAGGCACTCGGTCTCTGCAAAAGAGGATAGGTTCCTGAACTCGTGCGATATTACAGCACCCAGGAGCTTCCATCGACTCTCCTCTCCCTCAAAGGGAGAAACCACAGAAACCACAACACAGAGAAGATAGATCTTATAAGATAAATTAGTCCAGTGTGGCAGGAAGGGAGGGGGAAGCATGAGGTATTTTAGTGGTTGGGGAAACCTTGGGGGCCTGTTCCATGACTAAGGCACCCATAGCCTTCTCCACCCTGAGATCACTCATGTGCACGTAACGCATTGCTCGTTCAATTAGCGAATGCCTGGGCAGAAAGCAGGGAGTGATCTTGTTCAAGGTACGAGTTTCACTCTTACAAATCCTCGAAATACTAATGGAATGGACAGGCCCCATTACATTTCATAACTCGAGGACTACATGTATTTCATTTACCTTAGGAAAGGGCGAAGGGAAGGAAAGAAAGGGAAAGGGAACAAAGGACAAAGAAAGGAAAGAAAAACATGTATAAAAGACAGAAAAACAGCCAGAACAATAAACAAGGCCACTTAGGTATCCTTCTTTCATACAGGGAACAATGGAAGGTATCATTTGTTGTAATCTGCCTCCAATACTCTCCTCAGCTGAGACTGTTAATACCAGCTGATGGCTAGGAATTATCAGAATAGAAGCAAATAAAAACTTAAATAAAAAGTAGGTCACTTGACACAAAATAGTTAATTCATCTTCCAATGCTGTGCCACACATACTGAAGAGGATTAGGATATACCCTGCAGTCCTTTGTATTCCACAGAGCTATCATTAAGCTGACATCTCAAAGGGTTACAAGGCAATTCATCCTTAAAGGTATCTAAATGCCCCGTTTTTCAGTGAGACTAAATTTACTGAAAAGATTGCTATGAATCAATAGTTACTGTCATCTAATGGGTAAGCAACCAGTGATTGTGAATTTCTATGTATCTCATAGGACAAGGAAGTGGGGTGACAGATGTAGACAATCAGATGTCCTCCAGAGATTTTGGACTGCAACCTTTGCTCTTAGTAAAACTGGTGGACCAATGAGATAATGAGTCATCTCTTTTGCTAGTTTCCGTCTTCCATACAAGGGGCCTTCAAACTCATCTTACTCTCTACCGTAGTTATAGTCTGTCCAAAGTCTACCCAAATCAAAATTAGAGATATCTGAAGGATCCAATACGGTATTCTTTTTTTTTTCTAATTTCAGCAAATATATATTTCTTGATAGCTATTAAAGAACACTGGATCTAGTATTTTGTTAAACCATGGGTTTGTTTGGTCATAGTCACTTTGATTTAGGTGATATATTTGGTTTAAACCTATGTAGAAACTCAGGCTATAAGACAATATAAAAAATGTTAGTTGGATATTTTTGGGGGGAGAGGGTGTCACAATTGTAACAAAAACAAAATTCCACATGGCAGTCATGGAAATGGAAAGTTTAGGAATTGTTTTCATAAAATATGGTTTGTTATGATGAGACTGAAACTGTGTGGTTACTGGCAGTCTTTCCTAGTTCTGGTCTACAACTCTTGTCATTTCATGGATGAAATGGCTAAATTTAGGTCATGATATTGTGATAGATTGCAGGGGGAGCTGTAGTTCAATACACAAAAGATACGATTTTTAATATCATTTGAAGTGACACAATCCCCTCTTTCTTTCACCTAACACAGAAGCAACCAAGTCAGAATTATACAAAACTGCCTTAAGAAATCTTCCAGACAGAGGA
This sequence comes from Laticauda colubrina, assembly GCA_015471245.1. Lineage (NCBI taxonomy): Eukaryota > Metazoa > Chordata > Lepidosauria > Squamata > Elapidae > Laticauda > Laticauda colubrina. The sequence goes on along the minus strand of BLBF01000020.1, from coordinate 20,102,488 downwards.
TGAAAGAGGCAATTATGCATATGAGGCATATACATATTTTGTGAATAACTACAAGAAGTGTGATATTAGCAAGCATAAAAGTATTAAAGCAGTGACTAAGAAGAATTTCCAGTTAGAAAGTACAGTATGCCCTCTAGAGGACACAAACTAGCAGTTTCATAGATAGGAAGGGAGGGAGGGAGGATTTTGTTTGCAATCAGTGCAGTTTTGGCATGTCTTTTATTACATAACATTTTATTAATATTATTGTCCAAGTATAATGCAACCTCAGACAACAGTTCTGACATGAGTCTTCTTGCCTGCCTCTGTCTACAATCCTGTTACATTCTCAAAGTTATCAAGTCCCCAACTTCAGTTTCACTGTATTACAATATAAACAGTGTTAATATAATTGCACTGTAGTGCTGACACAATAGTCATTTACTTTTGATGAAGATAGAATTCTAAGCTTTGTGGGAGGATGAAGTGTTGTATCTTCTTATGAGCTGTGATAAATTCTGGTCAGCTATGTCAATTTGGTTCTTAATCTGAAGGTCCTCCTAGACTCAAACTCCAGTTGGAAGAGCAATGGTGGTTGTGTCTTGGACAGCTTTGTGTATTTGTCAGGGTCTTTTCTTATTTTCTTTTCTGTTGTCTCTGAGGACTGTTTTTGGCATCTTTGTAGATTATCTTCCTTTCAAACAGTCTATTTCCCTGCTATCTAACTGGTATCAGACTGAGCAGATGGGGCTATGCATCCACCTAACTTGTTTGACCAGAGCTTCTCTGCTCCATTTGTGTCTTCTAGTTTCAAGTTCTGGAGAATCCCTTGCTGTTAGGTTTTAGAGGACCTTCTTTGCCAATTCTTGGTCTTTCTTTCTTGCTGGGAGGAAAGAAATATGCCTCCAGACAGCATGGCATAGAGATATGTAAAGACCCACTCCTCTTTCTGGCTGTTCCACTGAATCAGTAGTTTGATAAGAGTATTTTAGCTTGGCCTTTGACACACAGCAATTGTGCAATTGTGATACCTGACTATGTGTGAGTCCTTGATGAGTGAATTTAGATATTGGAGATCATGCCCCCAAGTACCTTTCTAAGCCATTAGTGCAGTGGTGGTATTCAAATTTTTTTACCACTGGTTCTGTGGGCATGGCTTGGTGGGCATGGTGTGGCATTGTGGGCATGATGTGTCTTGGTGGGTGGTGTGGTGGGGCGTGGCTTGGTGGGAGTGGCAGGGGAAGAATCCTGTAAAATCCCTATTTCCATCCACTCTAGGGGAAGGATCCTGTAAAATCCCCATTCCATCCCTGCCCCACTAACCTGCTTTCCAGCTCCATTCTTCTGTGCAGGGCTACAAAAGAAGACCCAGCCAATCAGCTGGGACTCAGGAGGCAGAGAATAGAAGGTGGCGGAGCCAATCAGAGGTGGCATTTGCCGGTTCTCTGAACTACTCAAAATTTCCACTACCAGTTCTCCAGAACTGGTCAGAACCTGCTGAATACCACCTCTGCATTAGTGGATGTCTGTTATCATTTTTACTCAACTCATGGATGTCATGAAATCCCTATAGAGAATTTAAGGAGGTTTTTTTCTGAGAAGTTTCTTTAGCCTGTAGCTCCAAGGTTCAGTTTGGTTTTCTTAAACCTTCACTTAAGAACAATCCCTTTTGAGGTGACTTGAATTTAAAACACTTAAAAGCTAGCCTATCAGGAAACTTACCTCCTGGTTGTAAGTTGAGTGGTGCCGGATATTATAAAGTTGTTTTTGATACAATGTAGCTGGAACTGAACATGCTATAGACTCTGGGTTAATCTAAAGCCCATGTCACACTGGCCAACGGATGCAAAACGGACACAACGGACGAGCAAAATGTTGCATCCGTTGTTATCCGCTCTCAAAAGGGGCAAAAATTTGTATAACCAGAGCGGATAACATGGACGCGGAGAGGACGCAGGGCGGATGGAAAGCGGATGCGGAACAGAAGCACAGCGGATGGAAGTGGATGGGAGCGGATGGCGCAACCACAGGGCTTCCGGGGGACTTCAGCAAAACGGACGCGGAACGGATACAGCGGATGCAGAGTGGACGCCGAACGGATGAAGCGGATGCACAGCAGAAGCCTAGCGGATAAAGCGGATGCACAGCGGAAGCGGAATGGATGTCGAGCGTTAATTGTGCATGAGGGGGGGAAGTATTCCGTAAGCCCCCCGGATATAAAGGGAAGCAGCTCTCACCTGGCCAGCATTCCGAGGAAAGACCTGCTGCTGGACACTTCGAGTTCCTTGCCTGCCCTGCCAGCCTGCTTTCCAGCCAGCCTTGGTGCCTGCCTTCCTGCCAGGCTTTCTGCCAGCCTTCCTGCCAGCCTTGGTGCCTGCCAGCCTCCCTGCCAGCCAGCAACCCCACAACCATGGGGAGGAAGCGAAAGCCTCAGCAACCTGCCGCCATCCCTGGAAAGAGGGACAGGGCCAACCTCCCGCCCCCTGCCCCTGACTCTGCTGGTGCTGGGGCTTCTGCTGGTGCTTATTCTGTTGAAGCTGCTCCTGGTCCTGCTGGTCCTGCTCGACCTGCTCGTGCTCCTGAACTTGCTTGTCCTGCTCGTGCTCCTGGTCTTGCTCGTCCTGCTCGTCCTGCTCGTGCTCCTGGTCCTGCTCGTGCTCCTGGACTTGCTGGCCCTGCTGGTGTTTACTCTACTGCTGCTGATCCTGGTCCTGCTGTTCCTGCTGCTGCTGCTGCTGATGATGATGATGATTATGATCCTGCTGGTGAGGATGATGATGCTGATTATGATCCTGCTGGTGAGGATGATGATGATGATGATGATGATGATGATGATGATGATGATAATGATTCTGCTGTTGCTGCTGCTGCTGCTGGTGTGGAGGAGCAGCCCCTTCTACCTGGGAGCCCCTCTGATGAGGGCCCATCTGGTCCTGCCAAAGGGAGGAAGAGGTGTATGCGACAACGGGAGAGGAGGCAATACTCCATTGCGGAGACGCACGAGGATGAGGTGCTGGAGTGGCTGAGAGAGAAGACTATCTGTGGCGGAAGGGACACTGGCTGTACAGGGACACCAAGCAGAAGCAGGCTGCTTGGAGAGAGAGGGCGGAGAGTATGGGTTACACTTCGGAGGTGCTTCTCGGCTGGTGGAAGCACATGCACACCTGGTACGGGAAGCTGCACCTGAAGAAATCTGGCCAGGCCACTGTGAAGCTGACAGAGAGACCTACATCATGGCCAGGTGCAGCTTCCTGGAGGGTGAGGTCCGCCACCGAGGAGCACCAGCAGCCCCTCTCACCACCCTCTCTCTCCGGCAGCCTGCTGCCACCCAGTCCTCTTCCGGCCGAGAGTCAGTCCCTGTCTCCAGGCAGGTTTCTGTGGAGCGTGCCACGGCGGAGAACCTGCAGACAGGTGTGGTAAGCGTGGTGGAGTGCGTAGAGGACTCCCTGGTGCGGTGGGAGAAAGGAGATATCGAGTCCACCACACTCCTAGCCGCATCCACAAACCCCAGCTCCGCCTCCGCAGAAAGGCAGAGAGCCAGACAGCTGGAGGGGCAGAGCCACAATGTCCTGCTGGAGATCAGGGAAACCATCCGCACCAGCATAGATCTCCTCTCTCAGCTGGTCCACACCGACTCCTCATCCTCCAACCGCAAGCCCTTCCTCACCTATGTCAACCAGACCCTCAAGGAAATGGCGGATCCACAGTACCAGCAGGTGAAGGACCGGATCACCAAGCTGCTTCACAACCCTCCAGACCCAGAGGAACCTGCTCCCACCCAGTCCAGGCCTGCTCCTCCACCCCAGGTGATGTCCCTCCCATTCCAAGGCTTCCCACAGCCCCTCACCTACCAGGGCTATGGCTACCAGGAGGTTCAGCAGCACAGGCAGCAGCCCTTCCCAGTCCAGGCACAGAGTCATCAGGCGACACCGTTGCCACCTATTTCACTGATGCCACCGATGCCACCCACGCCAATGATGCCAACGACGACAGCGATGCCACCCACGCAAAGGATGCCACCGACGACAGCGATGCCACCCACGCCAGTCCTCATCCAGCTGCAGACCAGACAGCCCCACTACACTACTCCTTCCTCCGCCCTACAGCCAAGCCCGGCCTCAGTACATTTGTCATCAGTACTGGGGCTGACACCCCATGGCATGGAGGAAGGACCTCTCAGCATCACGGGGCTGAGCCAGCTGTCCGAGACCTTTCTCAATACACCGTCCCCTGTTGTCCTCTCGAGGCCAGGCACTCCAGCAGCACCCACCACCACAGCACCTGGACCCTTCACCCCTGAGACTGGGCACACCTCCGAGTGACCAAGAAGAGTGCCAGAGACCGGGTAGCTGGCTAAATAAAGCTGACTTTATTTGGACACTTGACTTGGGTCATTTTTTTTTTACAGCTTGTTGTTCAATAAAGTTTATCTTTGATTCACACACTTGCTTCATTTCTTTTTTTTTAATAAAGTCTTGGTGGAAACTTTTAGAATTGGCTTAAGCCTTTGCATGCTTGTGGGATGGGTTAAGATAGCAGTGGGGTGGGCAGGGATACCTGTGGAATGAGCAGGGATACCTTTGGGATGGCTAATAGCTGTGGGATAGATAAACCTCCAGTGCAAGCATAGTGGGACTGTATGGTCCACCCTCCCAGGTGCCACACCAATGGCCCTTTATTATCAATAATAATGTAATCAATCATCCACACATGTCAACATAAACACAACTCTTTATTAAACGCCCTGTTTATTGTAGGCCCACCCAACATACGTGGTCCAATCTCATCCATGTGATGACACAGGCTGAAGGAAGCATCCATTAAGCATCTACCATCCTGTCTTGCCACTCCACCGCTCCAGCTGGGAAGTTGCACCAGTGTTTCAGGAGGTTGCGCTGCTTCTTTCTTTCCCATAAGGCTCTGTTGGGGCCTTGCACATCCTGAGTGTCGATCAGGTTTCGCCCTTGCCTCCATTCCCCAGGCTCCATGTCCCCATTGCCTTGTTGACGGTCCACGAGCCTGTTCTGCAAGACTGGGTAGTGGGTGCGCATGAGATTGTGCAGGATGCAGCAAGCTTCCACGATCCTCCTCACGGTCTCTGGGCGATGCTGCATGGTGGTGAGAAGTACCTGGAACTTGTGGGCCAGGATGCCAAAGGCGTTCTCCACCACCTGCCTTGCCCTGGACAGCCTGTAGTTCAAGATCCTCTCTTCATGGGTCAGGAGTCTGGAAGTGTATGGCTTCATGAGATAGGTTCTGAGGGAGAAGGCGTCATCCCCCACAATGAAGTAGGGCACATCTTGCGTGTCGTTGGGCAGGGGGTCTGGATCTGGGAAGCCCACGATGAGGTTGCCTTCCAGCCCCTCCTTGAGGTGACTGGCATTGTATACCTGGGCATCTGAAGATGAGCCGTTGCCTGAAGCATCGATGTACATGAACTTGTAGTCAGCATCGACCATGGCGAAGAGGATGATGCTGAAGAAGCCCTTGTAGTTGAAATAAGTGGCCCCCGACTTGGCTGGCACTTTGCAGGCCACGTGCTTGCCATCGATGGCAAGCCAATGCCAATGGTGTGTGGGAAATTCCACCTCTGATACCACTGCTCTGCAACTTTCTTCCATCCTTCTTCAGTGGAGGGACACTGGAGGAGCTTCTCCTTGTATTCTTCGATGATGGCCTGCACCACTTCTCTGACCACAATGCTGATGGTGTTATGTGGCACCCTCCAGCCGTACTGCATGATTTTGTAGGTGGTCCCTGAGGCCAGGTGGCGCAGAGTGAGTGCCACCTTGAGCCCAGGTTCCAGGCTGGGCCGGAAGTTGGTGTTTGCCTTGGTCAACCTGGGTGTCAGCCACTGCACAACTTCGTCAAACATGGCTGGAGGCATCCTCATGAAGTTCTGGAACGCCCGAGTGTCTTCGTTCCTGAGCTCCACCATCAGCTTGTTGTACAGTCCGTACTCTGCTCTTCTCCCGATCCATTTTCGGACCCAGACGCTTCTTGGCCGCCTCTTTTTCTTCCCATAGTAGAGTTCACAGAGCCTGTAGATGGCTTCGTACTGTTGCAGAAGGATGGTGGCTGCCAAAAGGCCTGTGGTACGAACCACGGTGGACATAACTGGATGCTGTGGAAGAGCAAGAGTCAGATGAAGGCTGCAGAGGTCTGCACAGGTGGGCTGCTGGTCTGAAAGTGAGATGCAGACGAGTTGCTCCCCTTTTTTATAGGCAGTATAGGTGTCCCTTTGCATCCTCTAGGCATCCCCTAGGCATCCTCTAGGCATCCTCTAGACATCCTTAATATCCGAGATAGATCCCCTCTGCGAACGTTTTTTCCGCTTTAAACACTTTGTTTCCGTGCTGCATCCGTTCTGCATCCGTTCTGCATCTGTTCCGCGTCCGTTCCGCTTCCTCCCTGCGTCCGGGCGGATGCGAGTTGCGCGGATGCGCAGCGGACACCAAGCGGATATAGCAGATGCGTAACGAATGCGTAATGGATGCGTAGCGGATGCAGAATGGACGAACTGGATACATTTTCCGCGCAAAAGTTTTCGGCAGCCCAAAACTTTTGGAACGGATGAAACGTCCATAAACGGATGCTGGACGGATAGAGAGGAAGCAAAATGGAGGCAGTGAGTACAGAACGGATACAACGCGTTATCCAACGGATGGCAAGCTTTTTTGTCCGTTTTACATCCTCTTTCCATCCGTTCGTGCAGTGTGACATGGGCTTAATTAGCCAGGATTCTTCTCATTTTAGAAACATCTTGAAATAGTTACATTGAATGATATTGTTGGCTCCCAGAGAATTTGAATAATCCAAGTTCATCCAGAACTTGAATAATTCTGCACCATCTTTCCTACTGCCTCTAGGGCCTTGAATCCATTAGGAGACAAGAAGGTCAGTCTTTGGGCCATGAATTATACAAATTGTGCTGATTCTGTGACATTGAATCATGTTGGCTTCCACATGATCTTGCCAACTACTGTACATTCTTTTCACGTTGTGGTGAAAGATTGAGTAAGATTGAGATGCCTTTAGCAAGTGTGTCCTCTCCAGGAATTTGCTGCAGTCCTGAATATTGTACAGCTGTCCATATCATTCCTATTCATTTCATAGACCACTAAAAACAGAGAACTAATTCTCTTAAAAACTGAATGTACCAAATTTCCCTAACTTTGTAGATAAGACAAATCTTTTAAAAAATGTTCAGGAAGTAGCCTGGATTCTCCTCTCCTTTTCTGAACATGTCTACTTTCCTATAAAAATATTAGATTTAGAGAACTCTGCTTTTCACGTCTTCTTTTCTACTTGTTAGGGACATTCCTTTTCTTCCTTCTGCAGTTTCAATGTTTCTTTTTTTTTTCCAGCTCCATTTTTTAAATTCTTTTCTACTTCCATTTTGTTATGATTCTCCTCCTTCTTTATTTTAGTTCTATTCTAATTCTACAAGGGCTTAGAATTCTAATTTGCTAAACTCCAGTGAGTTGATAGATCCTATAAGAGTCTTTTGGCACCACAGAATCTCACTTGCTATCCTTTAAAATGTTGACTGCTGCTTGGATAAATAAATAGATTTTCCCAATAAAATAGAGTAGTGTTTTTCAACCTTGGCAATTTTAAGATGTTTGGACACACACAATCTGAAGGCCAGACATCTTAAATTGTCAATGTTAACAAACACTGGCATAGATAGAGAGTAGTTCTGCCCCAAATGGTTGTGTTTCAGTAGGTATTGTGTCAAATCCGGAAGCTAAAAATGCAAATAACCTGTCAGTCCTTTTAATATTTCTGCTATAAAGAATTTAAATAGAGAAAAGGGGGGAGGTAATATTCCAGTCAGGTAGAAAATAACATGATAGATAGATAGATAGATAGATAGATAGATAGATAGATAGATAGATAGATAGATAGATAGATAGGAAGGAAGGAAGGAAGGAAGGAAGGAAGGAAGGAAGGAAGGAAGGAAGGAAAGAAAGAAAGAAAGAAAGAAAGAAAGAAAGAAAGAAAGAAAGAA
>BLBF01000020.1:20065101-20094485 GCA_015471245.1 Laticauda colubrina | reverse complement strand
GAAAGAAAGAAAGAAAGAAAGAAAGAAAGAAAGAAAGAAAGAAAGAAAGAAAGAAAGAAAGAAAGAAAGAAAACAACTTATATTATTAGTTTTGCTGTTACTCAAGGCTGCCCTTCACTGTTCTTGATCCCATCAGAACATGGCGACAGGGCCCACTGATTGAAAGTCTGAAAGTTTCAAACCTCCTTCTCAAAAAGGCCTCTGGATCTCCACAAGCTGGCTTCACTTTCTGCCCTGAGGTAGGTGCTTGCCCGATACTGCCATAACCAGAGGACACCTCACCTGGTCTTTCTAATCTGATTTATGTTAAATGGAAAAGCTTTCACAACTTGGGATGGACTTCTGGAAGTGACTTTCACACCCTTCACACCTCTTTTGCAGATTCTTGACTAAAAATATTCTACTATTTCTACAGAAACAATCTGAATCTTAAGCAAAATCCTCTATTTCTTCTCCCCGGATATCCCCCAGTGTAATTCCAGGGACATCAGAACTATTCAGAATCTGGTACACTGCTGCTTTATTTCCCAGCTCAGGCACAACTTTTGGGGGGAGTGGGGTCATCCTTGGATTTCTCTCTTTTTCTTTAAAGGAAAAAGACTTTCTCTTTATCAAGGAGCCTTTTGCCCATGTGATAAATAAAAGCATCTCTCCCTTTGAATGTTGACTAAAGCACAGATGTTGTCCAATATTTAGAATAGCAGAAAGGCAAGCTATTCCAAAGAGAGATTTGTAGAACAAAGCTTTGTGTCTCAAATTTAGTAGCCTAGAAATGCACAAACAGCAATAACCTTTTAATTTTTTTAAATAATAAAAATATTTTAAATTATAATAAAACAGGATAAAAGCCCTTTGTGGGCATTCATACAAAACAAATGCACTGAGGAGCGAAGTTTGAGGTGGATATGTTTCTTCAAAAATTATTTTTTTTAACAACCTGTACCTTTTTCAGTGTTATCAGAATTAGATAAAAAATACAAATACACTGCCCCTTCTACAAGGAGGACCAAATACACTGCCAAATTTCAGATACAAGGCATTTTAGTAGACAAGAATATATACTGTATAGCTTAGATGGACCTGTGGAATCATCAGTGTTTTCAGAGTTTGTTTGCTTGTTTGCAGATTTTGCATTACCCAACTAGCTAACATCATCAGTGCAATAACATTACCCAATTGGGTAATGAAACATCTGCTAGCAAACAAACAACCTCAGAAGGAGTTTTACCGTGGATCAGATCCCCTTTATAAATTTGAGAAGAAACAGAAACTTGTTTGGTGGTTTAATTATATGATAACCAACAATACAGAGGCATCCTTTCCTAAGAAGCCTGACAAATTGTAAAAAGAGTGGTTTATAGCATTTTACCTGAAGTGCCATCAATGTTGATTTTCAGGATGGGAAGACAGAAAATTAACTGCACACATACACTTCACCAACACCACAGGAAAGCTCTTTAAAGTGTGATGGCATGGTTGAAAAACCACTATAAAGAGTGGAGAACAGCATGTAGCAAACTAGTATGACCGAAGGGCTGCTGATTAACCATTGAACTGAAAGGTAGACTTGTCAGTCATGGCTGTCAATCACTCAATTGGTTCTCTTCTCATTCTCTCTGCTTCAACCTAGCTTCTAGCAACATGAAAGCACAGTAACCTTTTTGGCAAATGAAATACCATTTTGTAATCTTCCAGAAAGTTAAATTGCTCATGAAATGTTATGACAGTGACAATCAGCTTCTGGTTGTTTCAGATGAAATTCAATTTGGGAATGGAACAAACAAAATTGATCCAAAAGAGCCTAATTCAGCTCAGAATTCAGATGAACCAGATGCACTTCATTTAAAAATATAGATATCATTTAATTTTATTCAATAAATACCTTTGGTCCACGTGGTCTGACAGATTTTCCCATTAGTTTCTCATCATCAAGTTCACACTGTTCCAGAAGATCCAATATGTCTTCTTCCTGAAAAGATACATTCTTGAATAAATGTGAAAAGGTCAGAATGCACACAACATTTAGTATGTTGTGAAAACCACCCTTTCCCCCCTTTATCAAACAGTGTCTGGATCCTAAAAATAATGTCAATGGAAACTTGCAATTATTCTTGTTGAGGTAATTACAAGGGTTGAAAGAAAAACTATGACTCCACCTCCAGTTTAAATAGGGCTATTTTAATAGCTTCAAGGATTATTTTCCATTTAATTTATTTGGCTATTTGTATTTACTTCTTCCCATAATCACCACCATTCGCTACATACTTTTGCCAATGATGTCCAAATGAATTACAGCTGTCACAAAAGAACTCCACACTTTAATCTCTTCAACCAGGTCCTGACAGTCCTTTCCATCTCTTCCACCTCTATCCCTCTGAAACAACAATTACACGGAATTTGGAAGCACAAGAAAAGAATTTTTGCCGCAAGGTGACAACACAAGACCCTAATACCTCATGAGCCATGACAAGAGGCAATTGCAAAGTTGGATCTCACCTCTTATTTCATCCGTCATAAGAGTCCAGACTTGGTTCTGTGCAACTTCCACCTTTTCCCAAAATTGAAGGAATATCTTAGTGGGCATCTGTTTGACTCAAACGAAGAGGCAGAAAGGACTACCAGGACCTGGTTGAAGAGACAAAGTGTGGAGTTCTTTTGTATGATTGTCCACTGTTGGCAGAAGTGTGGAGTGAATGGTGGTGATTATGTGGAGAAGTAAATACAAGTAACAAAAGTGCTCAAATTCAAGGATTATGGTCTGTTTTCTTTATTAAATTATCCCTATTTAAATTGAGTTATGGAGGCGAAGGCGTCACTTTTTATTCAACTCCTATATAATGGATTTTGCCATATTTTATTGATAGGTGCCCAAAAGCTAAACTTTTAAGCTGAAAAAGTTTTGATTCCTAACTAGGCAGTTGAACTCAACAATGAAGTTAATCCACGGCAGTCCTAAACATTTATTGAACCATGAGTCTATGAACATTAACATTCCACAATGAAAAGACAAGATAATACTAGCTAACCACAGCTGAGATCATTACATAGGAATTCCAGCACAGCTGTCCATGCAAAGGCCATTTGAAGCAAGCACGAAATGAACAAGCAGTTTAGCGTTTCTTTAAAAAGCTGCTTGAGATTTCAAAACCAGGCAACATCTATCAGATCTTTTGCCTAGAAATGTTGAAGCAGGAGTGTCAAACTGGCGGCCTGCAGGCCGGATGCGTCATATGCAGGCCACACCCACCCCAGCTCTGCAAAGGGAAAACCACTGCGATATGTTACGTGACAGCAATGTGACGCAATGAGTTTGACACCCATGAACTGAAGACGGCATATTTTTCAGGGTGCTATTTGCAAACTTGATAGATGAGTAGCCAGAAAAAGCATATAGGGAACAAACTATGATTGGATGCAACATGAAAAGACATTACACATGATTTATGAATCCATCATGTATGGATCCAACCATTCTGGTTTTTAAACCAACATTTAAAAGCAAGCAAATGCTGCAAAACCAGCGAATTGTACATTTTTCATCAAGCTGTGTTTGAATCATTAGTAAAATGTACAAAAACAATGTTGATTTCACTGCAATATAAACACAACTCTGCACGACAGTACTACAACTTGTATAAGAATTAAACATTTGGGTATTTCTACTCAGGAATCAACTATTTGAAACCATTAAGTCAATAACAGCACTACTGATACCTTCATCCTTTTCAAAGGGTTGTTTATTTCCCGTTGAAGTGAAGCTGCCCTCCCAGCAAGAAATGTTTGAAAAGCTGTAGCTAACAAACCTTCATATTTTTCAAGTAGAAGTTGATCATCGGGAGGGTAAATACGCCTACAATATGAATAAAAGAAAGGAAAAATCTATGAGATGCAAACAATTCCACAACCCATTATCCTGATAATGAAGTTAAACAAAATGTATAGCTTCTGTTCTCTCAAATATAGTTGTGCTTTGAAAGTTGTAACAACGTTTCGGCAGAATCTCATCTGCCATCATCAGGCTTCTGTATTGAGTTCATATGTGGGTCAGGCTATCACAGCTGTTAGTTGTGAGATATATATATATATATGTATGTATGTATGTATGTATGTATGTGCTGTTTAGCTTCCCTCGGGTATTATCCCACGTCATTGTAGTGTTGTTAAAGTTGTAGTAACGTTTCAGCAGAATCTCATCTGCCATCATCAGGCTTCTGTATGGATATGGGTCTTACAGCTCCTGGTTTTAAATTTGAGGCTGGTCTATTCTGATTGGTTGGGAGCATGAATAGAAGAGATGATTCCACCAGACTGTCAATCATTTGGAAGCCTGCACTCTCAAATAGAAAGATCTCCATGCCACAAGCCAGGCAAACACCTGGGCAAAAACAGACTCCCTCTGATAGCTCCAACCTAACCCCCCCCACCAGGCACCCAGGTGAAACCCAGCTTGCTAATGAATAGCAGCTTGCTAATGAAGAGCAGCCGTCCCTTCACACGGAGCCAAGCTGCACTAAAAGCCTCCAACACAAGAACAGACTGTTGCCAGCCAATCAAAGCCACAAAACAGACAGAAGAAACCAGGAACACCAATCAATCAAACTCCAAGTCCAATGAACACAGGTCCAGGCTCCCAGCCAATCAGAATGAACCAGCCTCAAATTTAAAACCAGGAGCTGTAAGACCCATATCCATACAGAAGCCTGAAGATGGCAGATGAGATTCTGCTGAAACGTTGCTACAACTTTAACAGAACTACAATGACGTGGGATAATACCCGAAGGAAGCTAAACAGCACATATATACATATATATATATATATATTTGTTTTCTTATATATATGTTTTTCTTATATATATGTTTTATGTACATGGAGATTTTCAGGGAGAACACTGACTTGGTAATATATTTAAGCAAAACACAGACTGTGAAAACACTTTTTCTACTTAAAATCTACTGTATTTTCACTGGAGAAAGGAGACACTACAACTAAAAAAGCAAAATGGGAATAAAGCTTGTCTTTTTACAAACAATAAGCTTAAGTGTTCGAATACTCACTGTAATGTCAACCAGGATTGCATGAGACACGAAACATTATATATTGCATTCATAATTCAGAGACAGAGAGAGTGAGTTTGAGAAGGACATTACAAAAACCACAAATATTGCATTAGACACCCATTACTTTCTTTCTGATAACAACTATCAATTATAACCCATTTCCTCCTTTCCATTCCCTGTTCCACACAAATTGTAATTTATTATTAATATCCAGCTTGGCTAGTATGGATTGCTGGATAACACACACCAAAAAAGTTCCAGACTTCAGGACAGATGCCTGCCTATCCTTCTGCCGTTTACAAATTCTGAAATAAACCAGATACATTAAAGCTACTTCATAATAAATACGCAAAGTATTACAACTACTTTGGAATTTCACTAGATCTGCTCTGTGTAATGGCAACATTCAATGGATGCTTTGTTTGAGAAAAAGAAGTTGTTTCCAACATACAACTTTTCTCTGTGATGGTACATTTCAAAACACATTACAGAGTAGGCTACATGCAGTATTACAAAATTTACACATATTGAGGCTGTTATTTGGCAGTGTTAGAATAGCGGGGGAGGGAAATTATTCCCCAATGGTATTGCTAATGATGATTCAATCCATGTTATACAAACAATGCTTTTGTAGCCAAGCATTAATAATGAAAAGTTGAAAGAGAAAGGATTAACGTTTTCAGTTTTTTGTTTTGCTTTGTTTCTTTTGTGATCAAAATATTTAAAAATAAGATGATAACATTACTAGATTTCAATGGCGTAAAGTGAAAAGGTTCCTAGGGATATAAAAAGGCTAGGGGGCTGAATTATACACTGTCTCTATTAGTTGCCCATACTAATCAAGAAAAATTAAATCCCCTAAACAATTCTGAAAGTCAGTTACATTCCTTATAGTCACACCAAGACCAATAGTTTCTAGCAGCAGACACGCAAGCATACTTTAATTGTGTATCTTTAAAATGTGGCACAGTGGTTAGAATACAGCACTGTATGCTAACTCTGACCATAGTTTGAAGCTCAATCCTGATGGGCTCAAGGCTGACTCTGCCTTCCATCCTTCCAAGTTTGGTAAAATGAGGATCCAGATTGTTGGGGTCAATGTGCTGACATAGAAGGGGCTGAAAAGCACTATGAAGCAGTATATAAGTCTAAGTGCTATTGCTATGTTGCTATATGCCATCCTTCAAAACCTGATTTTCTGGAGCATTTTAAAAAACACAAATATCACCCAAATTTTGGAAACAAAAGAAATATGAAACAAAACATAGCAATAAAAACATGTAACATTATATAATTCAAAGGAGTTCTAATAAAAAGTTTCCAAAAACACTATATTAAACACATTACCAGATTAATATATCAGAAATAATAATTATGATTTTTTTTTCTGATTCCAAACTAACAAACAGGTTGGTATCAGGAGAATATAATGCTAGAAACCCAGTGGATGATGAGAGATCAAATCAATTTTCATTATGTTGCAAGGACTGAATTTAAATTTAAAATTTTTTAAAACAAGGTAGTAACAGCCCAAATTTCCTCTATCCTTACTATATATTTTATAAGATCTTATGCAACAGCACGTCATCAACTTTATCTGCAATTTGATTAGATTTATTAGATTTCAGCTTTTTTTTTCCCTTTTTAATTGGGGAGCAATCAGGCATCATCAACAGTTATACCAGATATTCTGCTGCAAAATGCCAGTAAAACACATTATAAAGCCCTTAAAACTAGTTCTCTATTTTCTATCTTTCCTGATGCTGCATTTTGAGATTCATTTCAGAAGAAACACATTTCTATATCTTATTTTTAAAAAGAGCTATCACGACTCTTAAGGAATTTCTGATGCATGACAAGAGATTCTTCTGTAGGCCATCAAAAGTGACTTATTTCAAACTCTGTCTTAAAGTTTAACAAAAAGAAAAACTCAGTTAAGATCTTGCTTTTATAATTTGAGTTTGGGGAAAACATTATTTAAGAAAGTTGGCTTAGTTATGGCTTTGCTTTCACACTACATCTGTCTTTATACTGAGATCCATTTTAACCAGAAATCTCTCTGAATAGAGGAAATAAATATCTCTGAGAACTATAGAACCATGATTCATCTTGTTGCTAGCAATAGTATTTTGAGAACAAAAAGCCTAAACCCATGCTAAGGTCTATTATTATTAGCCCATTTCATCATTCAAGAAGAAAGCACCTTTATGCAAGCATGATACAAGCAAAGTGAATTCCATTCTAAATCAAATTAATCCAAGATAGACTTTGAATTAGGAATCTAGGGATTACATAGTTACCTATAATTTCCCATGTGCCTGTTTTCATGCTCTTCTTTGGAGATCTGCCTGCGTACTTGTGCAAGTCTCTCTTTCTGGAAGCCAAGAACATGTGGAAATGACTGAACATACCGCTAGAGAAAAAAGTAGAAAACATGGCTCCTTTATTTATATATACATAGATGTTTTAAATTACCAGTTCTTCTCTCCTCCTTTCTAGGGAACGCCGTTGCTTTTCCCAGTCAGAAGATATAGGTGACAGTCTTTTCATTGACCCTTGGCCGTACAGTCTCTTCTGAGCTTCAGCTTTTTGCTTGGCTAAATTTTTTCTTTTATCGCTTGTCCTGAAAAAATATATATATATATACTTGAAAGGATCAACAAAAGCCAACCAAGTGAGTTTTTCAGCTTTTCTGACACAATGATGTCAGAGTCCAGGCAGTAGGCTGCTGGGGGTTTGCAGGGGTTTGGGAGACTCTCTAGCTAAGATTCTGCACAGTTTGGAGAACACCCAAATCCCACTCCTGGCTTGCTCCACCCACCCCTTCCCAGGAGTCCCCACGTGGCCAGTTTTGGATGCAGGATACTCGCGGGGTGCAGGGTACGCGCAGAGGCTTGGGGAAGACAAATAACGGGCCTCCCGGAAGTTCACGAAGGCCTTTTTCTGACTCCCAGAAAGCCTCTGGAGCCCAGGGACACTGTTTTCATCCTCCTGGAGGATTAAGGAAAGCTTCCTGAGCCCAGGGAGGGCACAAACGCCTCCCTTCCCCCTGGCTGTGGTGCAGGAGGCTGACTAGGCCACGCCCACCATGGCCACACCCTCCCAGCAACCAGGCAAAGAACCTGTTGCTAAAATTGTTGAACCCCACCCCTGGGTCCAGGGCTATCTTTATTATTAACGAATAGCAAGCTCGCTCTTTTTCCCACACCTACCAACCTCCCAGATGAAGAAGGAGAAATACTTCAGTTTACCATGGTTACAGAAGTAGAGGGCACCCATTTTCTTCCTTTTCCTACATGGCAGCTATTCCAAAATACCGTTTTTATTTTCATGTACCTGTACTGGCAAGCCAATGAGTGCTTGGTACTAACAAGCTACAGTACAATGGAGAGAGGAAAGTTGCTATTACAACTGCTCTCCCCAGGATAGAGCAGATGGGAGCTACCTCTGTCAGCCAAACAATGAACTATCAGAAATAGGTTCTTCTCAGAAACAATCTTCCTCAGTTGGTTATTAATGTCATGCCCTGATAGGATGCTAAATGCCTGGCAACTGCTAGACCATGCTGCTTTCAGATGCTTCACCTCGTAATACCTTAACAACTAATTCCTCCTAAAGACCTGGGGCAGATGATACCAAACAAGATATTGGAATTCCTACCAACAACTAGATCACAGGAATACACAATGTCCTCAGAGGACTCATTTATAATAAACTGTAATTCTATGAAAGAAAGTAATTCTATGGCTTTAGGCATTTTCATGCTCTAAGAGAATATGCACAGATATACAGTAGTACCAGTCTCATTGTAATCTTTTTAATCCAATCAGAAGGATAACAGAGACATGAACAGGTCCTTCTTCTGCCTCACGAATCATTAAAAAAATCTGGCCAGACCACTATAGTGCTTGGATCAAACTAGGATTTAACTTACTCTTTTCCAATCATGACAAAGATTGTATTAGATTAGACCTGGATTAAATACTCAGAGTCAAAGGATTTAACTTAAATTATATGAAAACAATTTTTGTAAAATATGGTAAATGTACATCTATTTCTTTTATAACCAAAATAAATAATGACAACTGGCCGATGCATATTTACCTGATGTTGAGAAGCTCTAATGCATTCAAAAGGACACCTTTTTTCACATCATAATCGATTTTTTGGTCAGTACCAAAGCTGGGGGCTCGATTAATCTGAGCAAATGGGAGGGGGGGAGAGGCAGAACATTTTCAGGAATGTTAAATACAAATAATAATGTGTACAAAACTTTCCATCACTCACACATATGCATGTATCACTGAGCAAGTTTTCAAGATCCTTACTTGTAAATGTACCAAGTCAGCATATTTGGTATATTCTGTACTCACTGCCTCCGTTTTGCTTCCTCTCTATCCATCCAGCATCCGTCTATTGACATTTCATCCACTCAAAAGGTTTTGAGCTGCTCAAAACTTTTGAGCGGAAAATGTATCAAACGTGTCCGTTCTGCATCCGCTAGGCATACGGGGGACATCCGTTCTGCATCCGTTGTCATCCGTTACGCATCCGCTATATCCGCTAGGCATCCGCTGCACATCCGCGCAACTCGAATCCGCTCCAGTGGTAAATGGACGCAGGGAGGAAGCGGAACGGACACGGAACGGACATGCAGCGTTAGTAGCACGGACGGAGAAAGATTGAAAGCGGATGCAGCACGCAAAGAAAGCATTTAAAACGGAAAAAACGTTCGCAGAGGGGACCTATCTCGGATATTAAGGATGTCTAGAGGATGCCTAGAGGATGCAAAAGGATGCTTCCGTTCGCATCCGCTTTCCATCCGCTCTGCGTCCTCCCCCCGTCCGTTCCTTTCCGTGTTATCCGCTCTGTTTATGCAAATTTTTGCCCCTTTTGAGAGCGGATAACAACAGATGGAACATTTTTCTCGTCCGCTGTGTCCTTTTTACAAACGTTTTGCATCCATTGGGCAGTGTGACAGGGCCTTAAGCTATAATATATACTGTATGGTAGCCTATTTCAATAGCACATCAATAGAATTTTATAGAATTAGCTAATAATAGGCCAATCAATTATTTCTGCAGCAGACTACAGATCATAATAATGTTGCTACTCAACAAATGCACAATAATGAAAGGATTAAGTGCTGTTCAATATCTTCGAGACTATAGCAATTAATACAATTATGTGGGGTTGGAAATTATCTTCCTCTTGCAATACCAAGCCAGCAGTCACACAAATTCACTGTAAAAGTTTTGCTAGTGGCATTTTCTCAAACAGCAAAAAAGCAGTTATATTTTGATTTTTGAATTTGAATTTCCCCAATTATAGTAGGTATCAAAAACTAGATAAAATGTTTCACAAAATCTAGAAGTTCTCTACTCTTAATCTTTTGCTTTTTTGCTTAATATAACGTTCATAGGTTTCTACAATCCAAATATGTATTCTAATAGAAAATAATTACAATGTACTCTCCTCTCTAACCAACAGGGAGATGTTAAGCCACAACACTCAATTCTCACAAATACTGAGCTGCTTAAAAATTATCTCTCTGAGTTGGAGATAAGCCAAAACATGCTACATTGTTATTCTGGAAATATTTTTGGTATACTTTGCTAAAGTATCACTCTATTGACTATATTGCCTATGACTGTACATAGTTGTAGGCCAGCAATATTGGGGTGTTAGGTTTTTCCTCCCTTAGCTTAGATCCTGAGAACAGGAAAAGTAAGAAATGATTTATTAAGGTAGTTTTAATTGTTTAGGCATTTAAAATCAAAACTAGTATTTTAAACTGGACCCCAAAACAAATTCTTGATCAATAAACATTATGTTTGTATATTCTTCTTTACTGGCTTCACTTAACTGCAAACATCTGCAGTCTGGAAAACTCAGATTATCAACAACAGAGGACATCACAATATATTCTGGTGTCAGAGTTGCTTTGCAGAGTAAGATGGGTGGCATATCATTAATTTGAATGAATGAATGAATGAACAAACATATGTATGCATGTAGTTTGAGTATACATTATAACTTCTCAAGCTGATGTAACATCAAACTGGGAGCAGCCATTCCTAGCTACAGCTACCATGTCATCACCCAGGAATAAGCTTCAGTCTAGAATCTTTCCTAACTATAGTTTTCTTCTTTTGTCCATTTTCCAAAGGAACATCTTTATGTCCAACCACCTGGTTGTATTTTCCCAGTCTTTTTACCTGGGAACTTTACTCATTCTCTTCAACAGCTTTGTGTTCTGACAACTATGCCCAATTATGCAGCAATTTACAGTTGTTATTGAGATGTGTTAAAACTGCAGATCCCTCATTCCTGTATTCAATATTGACCAGATATCCGAAAGTAGTGGTCAACATATTTGATAGAGGAGAACTACTTTCAAGCACATTAATATATCTGTAATTTATTTACATTATTTAAATTTGTTGGAATTTAAAGGCAGTTGAAAAAGTATCTGACCATAATAGGATCACCAGGGCCCTGAAGAAACAGGTTCTGTTCAACATGGAACCCCTTACAGTATAGATATACATCTCTCTCTCTCTCTTCGTATATTGTTGATTGCAAATGCTAATACAACATGATCCAGACAAATTAAAGATGAAACAAAATAGACAAGATTACTTTATTTGGAACAGAGCATTTCATGTCTTATCCACTAGATGGTGTAAAATACTTGTAAGATGACATACAAGCTTCTGCTAGAGGAAAAACTATGTGAGCATAGCTGAGGAAAAGAGGTCTTGATTCATGGTTCAAACATGTAACTAATATTGTCCCTATCATGTTTCATCTGAGAATATTTTTATCGTACATTTCTAAAAATATCAGCCTTGATCTAAAAAGCTGCTAGTTAATTGCAGAATATACAAATAACAGGTGTCATCATAATCATTGTCATGATTATCATCCCAAATTACTCCATCTCAGGATGAAGCCCTGCCTTCTCCTTAGGGAGAAGATGACTGGCTCAAAGTCAGCCAGTGGGCTTTGTGCCTAAGGCAGGAATGGAACTCATGGTCTCCCAGCCTCTAGATCAGGGCATTTAACCACCACACAACAAAATATTGTATTATAGGCTTTGTATACATATTCATGTATTAGTGTGTGTATGTACAGAGTATGCATTTTCAGGAGTCATATTTGATTGCACAATACACTAAGTCATCCTCTTAATTCTATTTTTAATGTGCAATATATAAACCAGTGGTTACATAAAGGTAAAGGTTTCCCCTAACCAGTCATATCCAATCCTAAGGGGCGGTGCTCATCTTCATTTCTGAGGGATTAAGCATTGTCCGAAGACACTTCTGTGGTCATGTGGCCAGCATAATTATGTACCAAGGCACACAGAACATTGTTACCTTCCCACTGAAATGGTACCTATTTATTTACTCATATTTGTATACTTTTGAGAACTGCTATGCTGGCAGGAACTAGGACAAGTAATGGGAGTTCATGTGATGCTCAGTTCCAGACTGTCTGCTTTTCAGCTGAAAAGCTCAGCCTCTTTAATTGCTGAACCATCACACTCACTTCTAGTGGTTAGATAGGAACATCTGATTTTTAATTCAACAATGGTATTAAGTGGCATACCAGTTGCTGTTGTTTTAACCTTCATACATTTATTGAAATTATTGTAAAGCTGCTCACCTCTAGTAGCCATGGCTTGAGTTTCTTGTCCAGCAGAATGTCAAATCCCAGCACTTCAAAGCAAACGCTGTCACTTCCAGGGGGTTGCCCTGGTCTACACATACGATAAGCATGAAGGACATGTGGCTCTGCTACTATAAGTGTCTTCACAACTAACTCCTGGGAGATTATGCAAAAGATAAGAACAGCAGACAAGCATCATTGTGTTTATTTGAATTTTACAGAAAACCAATACATTAAAACAGCAAAATATGATGTTCTAACAAAATAAGAACTGACTGATTGTTGGCTGTAGTCTAAATCACAAAAAAATCAAGCGGAAATAATATTTAGGATCTAATCAGGACTGCCAAAGTATTCTAATAATTTGTTCAAAACATTATTCAGTTTCCTGGGGGTGGGGGATCTGGTATTTTGCCCATTTCCCCTCTCTGGCATAATGACAAGATTCTACACATAACACTTCTGTCTTTTAGTAATTTCACCATATAAAAAAATTTAAATAAGAATTTCAGTTGCATGCATCAAAATCCATATTATGTCCTGGTCCAAGAAGAACTGTACAGAGCATTGCCACTATGATGACCAAACACAGAACAGCTATTGCATATTAGTTTTCTCTTACTGAAATATCATTCCAGAATTTGGAAACGTCAAGGTGATTTGTTTGCAGAAACTCAGTAAACCACTTTATAGAGCGCTTACTGCCTTTGTCTTCTGTTTCATCCCGTTCAAAATGCTCATTATGCTTATTCACAGAGTAGTTGGTCAGATGCATATACAACTGGCTCTGAAACAAAAATCAGAATGTGATTCCTCAGAGACAAGTAGAGAAAGAGAGTTTACAGTTCTATTTGAAGAGAGACTTGAAGATGATGCTAATGAAGCAGTTTTTTTACATTGAAGAAAAGATACAACATTGCTCAACAATTATTTACAAAAGATAAATATAAGATGAGTATTGTAAACAGTTGTAAGTGATATCAAATAAAGTGACAGAGCAAGTGTGTACACATTTTTGTTTAGTTTTTTTAAAAGTTAAATAATATGGAATACAACAGAAGAATAAAAAATATGCATGATATGGGGGGAATCAACCTCGTAGTTTTTTTCTTGATACAGAATAGTATTTACCTAATTTATTTGTTATTTATTTATCTTGTTTATTTATCTAATAAAAATACCAAAGTTGGAAATTCAGGATAGACAAAAGGAAAAACATCTATTCAAATTTGCTAGCATACAATTGGGTAAAATGAATAAACTGATGAAGAATACATCTTTCTAGTCATGAAATCTCTGAATTGTCCCCAGGATCAAAGGCTAAACATAATCCCATGGAGAATTCTAAAGGAAATGAATTTGCTGGACTCTTTTTAAATCAGTAATTAGGACTGAACATGGAACCGAGAAGCACTAGTCACACATCCATGTTGGTTGTGGATGAATATTGTGGACCCATTCTGGCCTTTTTAGGCCTCTCAGCAAGTTCTGATACCCTCAACTATTGTATTCTTCTGACTATCAACTCAACAGAAATTAAAAACAAAGCCAAATATAATCATTCCAAAACAATTTCTCTTGCAATCAATGCCTAGCTGTTCACTATTATAATACATACATTAGGTTTGCCTAAGCATACATTATTGCACTATTTTTATTCACCTAACTTTTACTTACCAGATTTGATTCATTGGGTGGGTGATATTTCTCTGTGCCCATTCTCACTAATCCATCATGATATAAAAATATTTTAAGTGGATCACATGAAGTTACCAGAATGTACACCCTTAAATCAAATTTGTAACCTTCCATAAGGAAGGGCTTGTCAAGATATTCTTGAACTATGAGGTGGTCCTGGGAATGAAGTTTTTCTGCATTTCTGACAAGGGAGATCCTGATAAAAGGCAAAAAAGAAAAACTGAAGACTTTTCATTCTGGCTAATTATTTATAAAAAAAAATAATGTCCCTTAAATACGTAGTAAGATGCTGGGTTCATTTGTTTTAAGCTAGATCTATCAAACCTAACTTCTTAGACATGAACACCAAATCTATTATACTGTATCGTTTACCATGTGTTTGAATACCTCTCAAGCTATAATTATTGTGCAGTTACATAAATTAGTTTAATAAATAAATAAATATTACAGGTAGTCGTCACTTCATGATTACTCATTCAGCAACTACTCAAACTTACAACAATACTAAATGAGTGATAGTTACAATTGTACCTTGTACTTACGGCTTTTAAAGCAACCTGAAGTCAGGTGACTGTGATTAATGACTTTCCCTGCCAACTTTCCATAAGCAAAGTCAATGGGGAATCTAACAGGAAGTTGGAAATTGTGGTCATGTGGTGTGTTTGTGGTCCTTGTTTAATGACAGCACTGGGACAGTCAGAGCTACTATCATTAAGCAACAAAGTCACTTGGTTTTGTTTTTTTTTTATTTATAGCTACATGCCTTAAGGATAGAGTTTCCAGTCCCAATTAGCATTGTTAAGCATGGACTACCTCTATACGGAAACAAAACTAACAAATCCAGTCCACTATTTGGAAGGAAATGTTTGTTTCCTTTCGTAGCAACAGCCTACTTACTGTCCTTGTTATTAATGAATAGCATTTTTAGAAAGTTAATATCTAATTATAATTTCAGCAATATAAACAAGTGTCCTCATGTGGAAGAATTGGGTTACCACCGCACCTACCCATGTCCCATGGCCCCATTAGCTGGTTTGACTATGAACGTCTTCTGTCGGCGTTTTCTTTTAAGTTCTTTTACATAGTTCTGGAACTGGGTAAACTCTGCTGGAAAAATCCACGTCCGAGGAATGAAACTATATTCCTGTGGCTGAGATTTGATCATTCTGAAAAAAAAAACAGAAGAACAAAAAAAAAATCCCGTGCATTTTCATATCTGCGGTTTCAATCTGATTTAATTCAGTGTTTAGCAGTAGCAAACTGGACATAGAAAAACATTCATATATTGTATACTTAGAAGTTAGATAAAGGTAGTCCTCAATTTACGATCACAATTGAGCCCAATATCTCTGTTGCTAAGTGAGATGGTTGTTAGGAGAGTTTTGCCCCATTTTACAACCTTTCTTGATGCCATTGTTAAGTTAGTAACACAGTAGTTGTGAATCGGGCATTCCCATTGACTTTGCTTGAGAATAGGTCACGAAAGGTGACATGACCCCAAAATACTTCACCTGTCATAAATATGAGTCAGCTGCCAAGCATCTGAATTTTGATCACATGACCACGGGGGATGCTGCAAAGGTGGTAAGCATGAAAAACAGTCACAAGTCACTTTTTCCAGTGCCCTTGTAATTTTGGTCACCAAACAAAGGATTGTAAATCGAGGACTACTTTAGTTTAATGGCATTTATCCCCACATAAATTTTGGATTCCCACTGAAATGGTTTATTGGAACCATAACTCAACAGGATAGGTGCCAAAATTAAGAATATCCAACAGTATATATTACCATTGTAAGATCTGAATTTCTGTGTGTGTTGTTACTTCAGTAAATCTGCACAATCTCTTTTTGTTCAAAATGACCTTCACACTCAGAATCTTTCCCAACAACTGAGATAGAAACTTTAGGAACAAAACTGTATGTTAAATTGTTTACAATTTATTTATACTCCCTTAAAAGAGACGGAAAAATATGAAAAGATTGTTCTGAGAATTACCACAGAAATGAAAGGTATAAATAAGGATCTTCATATTCCCCAAAGGTTATACTAAAGAAATGTTGATTCAAGTCAAGTACTACTATTATATTCGTCACTTTACAATAAAAAGAATGCAAAGCAAAACGAGAAGAAAACCATTACAACTTTCCTGTCATTCTTTTAATTTGCCTGAGATATTATATACAATTACTAATTGCTTATATGGGTACAAAAAACTTGCAAAAATGGCCATCTGCAGATCCAGGATTGGAGCCAAGAGTGTCAGGGTCTGTGTACAATAGACAGCCTGTTACAAAAGCAACAAGCTAATTGTGGAAAGAACACTTCAAAATGAAAACAGAAAAACCCACAACCATCATGGCAATTTTTATAATTGTGCTTACAGTTATTATAGATCTCAAGTAATGGCAGTATTGTGGTTCAGGATTGTAGAATTGCCTTACTGCCTTGCTTAATCACACAGCACCGTGATTTTTATTTATTTTTTATTTTTGATACAGGTAGTTCTCAAGTTACCACTGTAACGGAGTCACTTTTCACGGTCATCTCTGTCGTAACTGGTAACAATTGTAAAATGGTTGATCACAAAACCAACCTAATTTTACAACTTTTTCTGAAGTAGTGGTTGTTATGGGTACCATTTTATGGAAAAAAAATAGTAGGGAATGCCATTTTTCGCAAAACCATCGTAAAATGCAGGTATGTGATCGCAAGATACTGCAGACAGCCACAAATGCGGCCTAAATGTCAAGCCTCCAAAGCACAGTCATGTGACCACGAGGGAGAAAATGACTATCAAAACTTTGAATCTGGGTCATAAGTCTCTCTTCGCATGCACACACACGCCCCATAGGCCCGTCAGAACTTTGGACACTTGTAAGTCAAGGACAACCTGTTCTCTTAATGTCACATGTATAATCAAACTAAGATTAGGCTCATATCTTCACCCCACTAGTTGATCCTACTTTTTGATGACTCATATCCTAAATATCTGAAAAATGTGAACTGTATTTGATGTGGTAGAAACTGGTCAAAAAATGATGAACAAAACGCCTTGTTTGCTGAAGTTAACACTTCAATACAGGTAGTCCTTGACTTACAACAGTTCATTTAGTGACCATTCGAAGTTACAAAGGCACTGAAAAAAGTGACTTATGACAATCTTTTCACACTACAGCATCCCCATAATCACATGATCAAAACTCAGATGTGACTGGTTCATATTTATGATGGCTGCAGTGTCCCGGGGTCATGTGATCACCTTTTGCGACCTTCTGATAAGCAGAGTCAATGGGGAAGCCAAATTCACTTAACAACCTTGCTACTAACGTAACAACTGCAGTGGTTCACTTAACAACTGTGCCAAGAAAGGCCGTAAAATGGAGCAAAACTCAACTTAACAAATGTCTCACTGAACAACAGAAATGTTGGCTTCAGTTGTGGTCGTAAGTCAAGGACTACCTGTAACTCTGAAGGTTGCTATTGAAAGTCAAGACTAGGTCTTCTCTAATCTGAAGCCCTCTGGATATATAAAATTATATCTTTCATGATCTCTTCTTAGGATCTCTTCTTCTTCAGCTGAGAATGCTCAGAGATATATTTTAAAGGGTGCTATTTTGGGGAAGAATGAGCTAGTTTTCCATGGGGTAACTGTTCTGTGGGCACGGCTTGGTCGGTGTGGCTTGGTGGACATGGCAGGGGAAGGATACTGTAAAATCTCTATTTCCATCCCACCCCACTAAGCTGCTTTCCAGCTCCATTCTCCTGTGCAGTGCAACAAAACAAGACCCAGCCAATCAACTTGGACTCAGGAGGCAGAGAATAGATGGGGCAGGGCCAGTCAGAGGTGGCATTTGCCGGTTCTCCGAACTACTCAAAATTTCTGCTACCGGTTCTCCAGAACTGGTCAGAACCTGCTGAATACCACCACTGGGAATATGGGATGCTTTCTTCATAAAACTAAATCTGTTTTCTATTTGGGAGGAAATCCCATTAAGCTGCAAAAGACCTTGATGAAAGGGGAAGGGAGAGAAAAGAAACCTCATTCTACAAAGCCCCTTCTGTTTTTCTAGGAACCTGGAAAACAGACAATTCAAGTATCAAAAAAAGAAGCATTCATGCAGGCTTGTCTTCCCTTGGTTTAAGGCGTTAGTAATGCTCAATTAATTGGTTCAAGCTCTTTTTGAAATGACAACTAAAGTGATTAATGTCAGAATTTTTTTTTCTGCCTGCTGAGCACTGAAAGTATTGATATGAATGCTTCTATCTTATTGTACTATATGCTTTAGGACAGAGAAAAGAAAGCCCACAGGCAATGGGTTGCATGACTACCTAACCCATTACTATACCATGCTGCCGTGCCCAAAGTTCCTGAGATCACACCACTGAAACATATTTATTTTTATCCCTATATTATTTTTTATAAATAGCTCAAGGTAGCAAACATACCTAATACTCCTTTCTCCTCCTATTTTCTCTCCACAAACAACCCTGTGAGGTGAGTTAAGGTGAGTAAAAGTGATTGACCCAAAGTAACCAAGCCAACTTTAGTTTACTTTATTGTCATTGCACCTCGTACAACGAAATCAAACACCATCTTCAATGCACATCATGACCATGACCATGAAAATAAACACAAACACACCTCCTTCACCCTTCACACATTGAACCGGAAACCCCCAACACCACACCAACACTGCACTATACAGCAAAAAGAGCTACTACCCTGGGATAGAAGCTGTTTTTCAGCCTATTTGTCCTTGTTTTTATTTTTCTGTACCATCTGCCAGATGGTTATAGTTCAAAAAAAGGGTTCCCAGGATGAGATGGATCTTTGAAAATGTTTTGAACTTTCATAAGGCAGCAGGAGCTATAAAGCTCTTCCAAAGAGGGGAGAGGGCAACCAATGATCTTCTGGAGTGATTTCCTATCTGCCACTGTGCAACTGTCAAATCATACAGAGGTGCAGTATGTTAAAATGCTCTCTATGGTGCAGTAGTAGAAGGTCACCAGCAGTTTCTCATTCAGTTGTTGTTTTCTGAGAAGCCTCTGGTAGTATAATCTCTGCTGAGTCCTTTTGACTAGGGCTGCAATGTGAGCATCTCAGGTCAGATCCTCTTTTATGGTAACACCTAGAAACTTAAAACTGGCCACTTGCTCCACTCGGTCTCCATTGATAAGCAAGGGCTGGATGTCTGATCTGTTCCTTCTATAGTCCACTATAAGCTCCTTGGTCTTATTGGTGTCGAGGACCAAGTTATTGTCTCCACACCACAAAAGCAACCAGTCTACCTCATCTTGGTAGGCAGACTCATCTTCCCCGGAGATAAGGTAGACCTAGAACTCAGAGTCTCCTGGTTTCTAGCCTGGTGCATAGACCAAACCGGCTAGCAAAATTGCTGATTTTCAGTTTGACTTTGTTTTCAAAGTAATGTTTAAAATAGATGTGTTAACCTCTACTAATCCTAATCTATTTATTATTTAAAAAAAAAAATCACAAAAATTGAGAATTAAGAGTCATATTACATGCACAAACATACACGCACATCATGATTATAGCTGAGATCAGTATAAAGCAGCTTTCTGAATATCTAATTATACTTCTCTGCTACCTTGGTAAAAATTTCATAAATGCAAAAGAGATGAGGGGGAAAAAAGGCATTATCTTTTATGCTGGTAAATTTAATAGTTGAGTGTTGTCTAGAAACTCTCAGCATAAAGTAAAAATAAAATTATGTCTTCAAATGTATATCAATATGGTTTGCATATTTACAACATAGACATATTTGAAGAATTCCTTACAAGAAAACCTTTTTTCCAATTTGAAATATTTTCCTGTTGCTTATGAATGAACACAAAGAACACATAATCAAACTGATTAAAAAAGTAAATTTTCCTGGATCAGGCTAAAAAGCCATCTTGTTTGCCATGCAGGTTAACTGGAAACGTTCAAAACGTTTTAAGACATAAAGCCAAGGTGGGAAACCATGGCCCCTTTATGACTTGTGGACTTCAATTCCCAGCATTCCTGGATCAGGAATTCTGGGAGTTGAAGTCCACAAATCATAAAAGGGTTATCATTCTCTACCCAAGGCATAAAGCATGCAATTTTCTTGCGTAGTTGCCCCTGAACTCACATCAAATGCCACTTATGGCAGCTGCTGGACGTGTGGCTGCCCTATAGCTATTGATCGATCCATCCTTCATAACTCTTTGGAAGAACCACCAAAGACTGGTAGAGGACCAGCTTATTTTGGACTTTAGGAACTGGATGACATTCAGGAACTACTGACTACTTAGATATCCAGTAAAAAAAAAAAAAACCTTAGTAGCTATATTTAAATGTCTTAACCTGCATTGTAACCAACTGTTTTCCATTATTTAAAAAAAGAAAAATTACTTGGTCATGTTTCGTGCCAAGAAGTCCTTCCTACAGATTTCCCCCATTCCAGGAAAATGGTTGATTCTCTGGTTAAAACAAAAACAAAAACAGAAGACACACATTAGACAGGAATTTCTGATGCAAAGCTGATATATATTAAAGCTGAAGGTCAGTCAATAACTGTAAGTCAGGATAATGTTTTTAAATATATTCCGAAACTTCTGACATTTAGTAAATAGTGTATTGACCAGAAATACATACAGATAATGCTCACTAATCAACTTTCTCAATTTAGCAACCATTCGAAGTTACAATGTTTTTTAAAAAAAAACAGGTTTGCAACCAGTCCTCACATTGATGACCGTTGCAGCATATCAGTCTTTTGATCATGCTTTGGGTGCTTTGCAAGCAGCATGCATTTGCAGCCGTCAGTGTCCTGCAGACATGTGACATTCTTGTGCTTCACAACCAGCTTCCAACAGGCAGTTAGGAGAATGGGAAAGTAAAATTACAACGATATTGCCATGTGATATCTTGCTTAATGACCATATTGGAAATGACATGGTCATACAATTTTCAACTTAGTAATTGTGGTGCTTAATGGCAGACTTGCCAGTCCAAATTGTGACCCTTAAGTGAGGAATATCTGTATGGGCTTCTTAGCAATCTTACATAGAGATGATTAATCTTTCTCTTTTTCTCTCAGTTTAAGAATTTGGTCCCAGATCACTGAAATCCTGAATAAATTATTGATTAGGAACACAATGGCTCTTTGTTTCTTACTATTTCAAAAAGAAAAAAAAATCAAATGTGGAGTGGAGGAGAATGCAAACGAAGTAGGCATATTGCAAAATATTAACATAGCAAGTGCTTTTATTAGGATATTTCACTGGTACAACTCCCCCATCCAAACAAGAGGAAGAACAAAAACTCAATAATGTAAGAACCATTGGCTTACCTGAGGCCTCATACAACATAGTAGAATACTTTATTTACTTATGGAATTTATAAGGCTGCCAGCTCAAAATAAATGGTTCTGAATACAAATTTGAAAGACTGATACATTGAGAACCAAATAACAAAGACAGGTAGACAGCTTGGAAGATCTCCTTGACAGTAATGATCTGCTCAGCAGGAACTATTATTCTAAGATAGTCCAGCACATCTAATTAATATAGCCAAGAGATTTTAGCATAAATCTGTGTAAGTCTCCAGCAATCAAACTCTATTGATTGTGTCTTTAGCTTTGTCCTGATAGATAGCAGTACCTAGCTAAAATTGGTTATCTCAAACCAACTAAGTACAGTCTGATCACTTGATAAGGATAATATTAGGGTTGTGGACTAGACAGTGAAATAAACACATGTACACTCAGACACTATCCTAGAAGAAGACAAGGACAAACCATTTTTGTACCATTGCCCAGAAAACATAACCATGTCCATAAAAATACCAGAAATCTAGCTAACAACTATGATACCCTGTTCTAAATTGACTCATGTATAGAGAACTCAGTTCCAATTGTGACTGTCCATGCAATTTGATTTCTGCTAAAATGTGACAGGGCTCTGCTGCTATAGAGAAATAATCTTGAAAAAAGATACACAGTGGTTATAAACACATAAACTTGCCTGGGAAAACAGGAAAGGATAAGAAATAAACTCAATATAGCAATACCTTGACATTCTTGAGTATAAGAAGTGGGGACACAGAAAACAACCTATAACAATAAAGTATTAATATTTCTTATGTTGTCTGTTTCCCAACTTAGACTATTTCAAAGAGTTGACAATTGTCTAAGCTATAAATACTAGAGTCTTTGCCTGGAACTCTAAACCATACTTTGATCATACTTCTGCCAAATGTATTTATTGAAAATTGTTTGTTTTCAATTTTGAGCTAAGATTAATTGACCTGGACTACTAAGAGAAATCCTGAATATACAACAGTTTACTACTTTAATCAATGTCTCAGCGCTTTCTGATTTTTACCTGGTAGTTCTGGAGATCTGCAATTTTTTCTTGCTGCACAGCACAGTCATTCCAGATGAGGTTTGCAGTCTCGTCATCATCCCGAGTCTTCACAAATCCCATTTCATCTATTGCTACCCGGACTACAAGACAGAAAGCGATACATGAAAATCAGCAGAAACAATTAGATTTCTCAATATCCAGAAAACCAACCTTTTCTAAATTTGGATGTATAGTAGATATTAGCCTACAACATTATTATTAAAACCACTGACACTATTCAGTTCACAATATGAATTTTGGTAGTTCTCAACTTACAAACATTTGTTTAGCGACTGTTCAGAGGTACAACTCTGAAAAAAATGACTTATGACCATTCCTTGCACCTTCTGATTGTGACAGCATCTTCAGTCACATTGATCAAAAATTAGGGTTTTGGAAACTGGCATGTATTTATGAGGGTTGCAGCATATCTGGGTCATCTAATTGTCATTTGTGACCTTCACAGCTGGCTTCCAACAAGCAAAGTCAATGCAATCAAACCTGCTGCGACACGAGCTAAGATTCCTGTTTCGGTCAATGGAACATCGAAAGCACTGCCTATCTTGCACGAGGCTGAGCAAAAACTGGGGAATGCTGAGGAGGAGGAGCGTTCCACAAATCAAGCTCAGCCTATGAATGCGGAGACTGAAGCACCTCCCACTACTGGATGCTCTGAACAGCTCATAGGAGAATTTTGGTTACAATTTTGGTCATAAATGAAGGATAATATATAAAAATACTCCCTACTGTAGAAATACAGCGATTGTGTGTTAGGTTGGGAGCAAATACTAGTTTATAAAAGAAATATTAAGACTTTTTAGCTTTCAAAATAATTAAAACCTCCAACTGATTTTTACCTGAAACAGTAGGAATATGTTGACTCTGACAAGAGTTGACTTTATAAAGCTTTCTTAGTTGTTGCTTTTCTAACTAAATTTACATAATGGAAGATACAATATATTATTCATTCTCTTCTTGGTTAATTGTTGTGTGTTAATTGTTGTGTGTTAATTGTTGTGTGTAAGGATTAGGGTTAGGGTTAGTTGTGTGTTAAGAGGCAATGTCTGTATTTTTCTTCATTTATGCCAACTAAAAAATCAGACAAAATCTAAGTGATCACAACTATAGATAGGCAAAAGCAGAATGCTGAAGGGATAGTAGATAATATTCAAGAATGCTGAATGGTTAACATTAAGGTTTAAATTGAAACAAAAAGAAAACCAAGGAATCTTGTCATATTTTGTATAAAAGTGATAATTATCGCAAAAATATGGTATTGACTGGAGAGATTATAACAGCATATCATAATCCTCCAATTAAAAACAAGACTTTCCCCAGCTGAAATGCTAAGCTCCAGTTAAATGTGCTCTCTTTTGTAATTCATGTGTAAAATTAATGTGAAATTGAATGACCACACTGAGCTTAATGCATTAGAATATTGAAAAATATTAGATGCTAGATATCTACAGAGATGAAATGCACCTTTAGGGTTAACTGCTAGAGCAATTTACCAAGACAAAAAAATACATTCTCCATCCACCTTTCTTTATTTTACTCTAGGATTAAATGTAAATTAAATAGAATGTGTAGCTTGCTACCAATTTCATATTTTGTGCCAGCAATATTCGCAGTAATGGTTGCATGTTTTTTCTTCTCTCTGACTTTTCTCCTTATTGAGTTTTGGAAAGTTAGGCCTGAACTCAAAGTCAAAGACGTGGTTCCTTGGTTATCTGTTAAAAAAAAGGGGGGTATAGTAAGTCATCAGTATATACTTTTTTCAGCAAATTGAGAATACACAGAAAATCATTTTACCGTATGATCTTAAAAACATAGCAAAGTTAAACAAGCTGTTAAAAAACTTTTGAAATACCAATTATAAAATTTCAATTTGAAGTGACAATGCATCATATACGCCGCTGAAGTAATTTACAATCTTCTCAATCCTAGCAAAACTACCACATGATCCTTCTTCAATGTAAACAGGCAATCCTTGCCTAAACATATACCCGTAATGTGGCATAATGTTTCAGATTATTTTCAAGAATGATATTTTAAAATGGCAGGGAGTACAAAAGCAACTCTTGCTTGCAACTCACTAAAACATCACCTGTTCCTTGGGTTTCCGCTGCAGCTAAATGAACTTGAAAGCAGATGGAGTTGTTTTGATAAACAAGTCAAGTTCTTTGATTACATTTCTTTGTGTCCAAAGCAATTGTTATATAGGAAATATCAACACAGCATGATCCCAATATGGAAGTAGCTTGATAAGTACTTAAAATCCTTTGCTGTGCCCCCACCAAATTCCCTGTGTCTTTTTTAAAAACACAGAGAAGCGGCACCACCCCTAATGGAATTATTCCTGGAGGACCATTATCTAATCATGCATGTAGTATTGCCAGGACTGAATAGAATACATAATATCTGAACTGCCCAAAAGTTGCTTGTTAAACCCAAAGTATAAGGTTTCTGTAATAAGGTAGCTTACCTCCTTCATTAGGCAAGGATGGCATTATATCTGGGATGCTGTAATTGGACAGCTACACACAGTGAAGGAATTTAAGAGGCTTTCCAAGCCAATCTTCCTTTCATACCATTTCAGTTCAAGATTGCCGCAAAACCCAGATTTAAGAAAGAAAAACCACCTGTATTTAAGTAGAAAAATGTCCCAATTACAAAGCATTCTTTGCAGATCAGTTTTTAGCATTCAGATTTTCATAAAATTTCTTTGAAAGACATCTTAAAATATGATGAAAGGGCAGATGAAGAATAAAATGTTTAGTTTATCTCATTTGCAGTAAACCCTGACGCAATCTTATAGAAAGATTCTAATTGGGGGAAGAGAACTTCTGAATTTAAGCCAAATACATGTACATTTCCTTGTGACATTATTAGGCAGAAAAGATAAAAACCACTATATTGTCTTAGGCCAAAATCCTGAATTTTTAATAATGTGTAATGATGAATTTTAATAATGATATGTTTTAATAATAAGTATGTCATAGTTGTCTTTAAGGCTAAAAAAACAATATATCCATGTAAGGGGGGGAATGAGAAAAGCCATATGAAATGATACCGCACATATAAAGTTACAAACCTACAATTAGTTCCTTAATCTTTCACAAAGAAAATCCACCGCCAGATGACACTTAGAAACTCATTCTCTATCCTATTCTGGTGGTTGTTCAGAAGCAACACTCAACCTTTTGTTCTCTGTTAGTCACTGCAAGTTGGTATTTATTGAAAATTATATGGACTAAAGACATATTTTAACAATAACACAGAAGAGCCATATTTGTCAATTCTCAAAGGAATCTACGTGGTTTAAAAAAGGTGGAACAATTTCTCACCAAAGCATTTTAGAATGACCGTCAACCTCAAACAGAATATTACCCTTTTATTCAAAGGGGTATGATAACCTCAATAAGTGCTTTCATTTGTACACCTTGGATTAATTAACTCACACTGACCAGTATGGACTGGAAATCATCTCTGCTATCTTCCCTACCTCTTTCAGTTAAACAGTAGTGACAAATTAGAATGATAGGGCATGGAAGAATTGGGGTCTGAAACAGAAGAAATAAAAACTCGAAGGAACACCATTGGTTTAGCACTGTCAGAGCTTTGAGAAGTCACTGAATAAATTACAAGTTGAGGACTATCTGTAGATAAAGGATGAGATATGGGAATGAAGATACATTCATCTGTAACTTTATGTGGGTGAAGAGTTATTAAATTTGTATTTGTTGTAACGAGGGTTAGAAGTCACTCCTTCATATAATTTTATTTTGTCAGAGTGCGCACAGGAGATAACC
This sequence comes from Laticauda colubrina, assembly GCA_015471245.1. NCBI lineage: Eukaryota > Metazoa > Chordata > Lepidosauria > Squamata > Elapidae > Laticauda > Laticauda colubrina. Next base: position 20,067,850 of record BLBF01000020.1, on the reverse strand, counting down.
CAGGAGCAAATACAGTAAATGGAGGTTTGTATTTTAAATAGTGGGTTTATCTACAAAGAATATATACATACACGTACTTTAAAAGTCAGACCTCAAACAGGAATCAGCAATTACAGCACAGAAGCACAGGGGGCGGGGCGAGAGAGAGATACGCGGCCTCTTCTTATTACAGGCTCCTTAAAGTGATAGCCCAAAAACCTTGCTGACTCATTCCCAATATCACATCATCATAGCATCTGGTCATCATTACCCTGACATATTTTTCTTTATCATATTCTTTTTTTCTTTTTCTTCACTTTTTCTTCATTCTTGCTACTCCTTTTGTTTTACATTTAGTTTGCATTGGATTTTATTTTTACTGTTGTAAACAAAATCTTTAATTTAAAAAAAAATGCATAAAAGAGGAGGAAAAACATACATGACTTTCAGGCTGCTGTCTGAACACTATTCTTGGTGCATCATGATTAAATTTGACCTGGGTATCTTAATCCATCATGCATATCCCAAATCAGAAAGTGTGTTTATTAGAACAGAAACACACTTTAAGCAGAATTAAAATCATGTTTCGAAGAATCCGCATACTTGTTTATCCTCATTTAGAAGAGTTATATCAGTGTCCAGAGAGCAAAAGATTTATACAATCTGAAGAGAAACCAGAATAGGAACACTAAAAAGTTAAATCCTTAGAAGATGGGGGGGAAACTATACTCAAGCTATAAAAGATGCTAGAGATAGCAAATTTGTAGAAAATTACAGATTCTATCAACCAACAAATGCCACATTGTCTCTTCCTTTGAGAAAAAAATTTGGACAAGATTCATGTTTCAAATATGTTTAAAATGAGATGCACTTGGAAAATATTTGTAGTTAAAGTGGGATTAAAGATTTAAAGTTAAAGATTTACCTTCTTAGTTAAAAAGAGAAAAATCTTTTTAGTTAAAGATTTTTTTTCTAAATCTTTATTTATTGGGGGGAGTCCTTTTTTCTTCATGTGTAGTGAGCTGTTCACTTTTATTTTATAGAATAGAATAGAATAGAATAGAATAGGATAGGATAGGATAGGATAGGATAGGATAGGATAGGATAGGATAGGATAGGACAGGACAGGACAGGACAGGACAGGACAGGACAGGATAGGACAGGACAGAATACTTTATTGGCCAAGTGTGATTGGCCAATACAAGGAATTTGTCTTGGTGTAAATACTCTCAGTATACATAAAGAAAAGGTACATTTGTTAAGAATCAAGAATCATAACGTACAACACTTAATGATAGTCATAGGGTACAATCAATCATGTATGTTTGTTTGAAAATTTTGAAGGAATAAAAGAGTCAAGAGGCAATGTCCCAAAATGCTTGCTTTCCTCACACACACACACACAAAATAATCTTACAGTAATTATATCCTGTATGCCTTTGAGAAACCTAATCTTTTGCCTCTAATTAGGTTTCCCTGACTTCCTCTTACTGCTTTCTAGTCCTTTGCAAGGAAGGACCATTTGTCTTCTGTGTTTAAAAATACAGAAGGGAATCAAAACACAAAGCCTCGGGGGGGGGGGGGAAAAAGCAGCCCCCTAACCAGACCCCTCCTCCCACCCACAGACAGCAGCTGCTCTTTCGACTCATGGTGCCAGGGCTGTTTTGTGCTTAACTGGACATTTCTTGCATTGCTTGGTGGCTGCTGAGTGGGGCAGTCCCAGATCCAAGTAAACAAATGATTAAATTTACTTGTTCTTACTTCTTCCTTAAGCATGAGTTACAGGCAAGGACGGAACAGTAGTCCTTGTTTAATGGCTACAACTGGGGCTAGCAGCTCAGTCATTAAACAAAGCATTCACTTCCTTCAGCTTTCCTTTGTTGGCAGACCTGCAAAGGTGTTTGTCATGCCCTTGGTAGAGTCGAACTCTGAGGGAGAGGAGGAACAGCCAACAGGGAGTGGAGGTGTGGCTCCAGAGGTTGTGGAGGAGGCTGGGGAAGGGGAGAGGCCAGCTGGGCAGAGAGGAAGAACCAGGCCCATCCCCTCTGCATCCTAGGACACACAGGGAGGAACGAAGAAGGAAACAATTTGACTTACAAGAGAGGAAGCAGCCATGATCCTCCTCATTGGTTGCAGTTGGGAAGACTAGTATATAAGAGAGACGATTACAATGCAGTGTTCCAGGAGCAAAGTGTGTTTTATTTTGGGCTGAAGTTTTGGTTGGCGTCCTTTCAACAGACTGTGCCTTATCTCCTTGAATTTGGTAATTACTTATCCTGGTCCATTGTGGAAATTTTGTCATTGTAGTTTGTTTGGTTTTTTATTTCACCTCTATCTGCTCATTAAGTTTGGACTGTATTGCTTTCTTTTAAAGACTATTTTTGAGTACGTTTTATCTCCAACTGAGAATTATTGAACAATGGGGCCAAGTTGGAGGCATTAAGGGACATTTATTTACGTTTTGGATTTTGTTACGTTTGTGTTACACTCCAAGTCATCACAGTCTTAAATGTGAGGATTCGTTGCAAAGTTACATTTTTGTCACTGGGGGAATTGTGTATGGACTAGTGTCCATACACAATTCCCCCAGTGACAAAAATGTAACTTTGCAACGAATCCTCACATTTAAGACTGTGATGACCTGTTAGTCATTTAAATGAAGACTACCTGCACTCGGAATTCTATGGGTTTTTACTCCTATCAACTATGATGATGATGATGATGAAGAAGAAGAAGAAGAAGAAGAAGAAGAAGAAGAAGAAGAAGAAGA
>BLBF01000020.1:19976693-20043286 GCA_015471245.1 Laticauda colubrina | reverse complement strand
TTAAGTTTTCGCGGGTACTTACATGTATGCTGTTCAGTTTCCTTCGGGTATTATCCCACGTCATTGTAGTTGTGCTTTTAAAGTTGTAGCAACGTTTCAGCAGAATCTCATCTGCCATCCTCAGGCTTCTGTATAGAGTTAGTTCCTGGTTTCAAATTTGAGGCTGGTCCATTCTGATTGGCTGGGAGCCTGGATCTGTGTCCATTGGACTTGGAGTTTGATTGATTGGTGTTTCTGGTTTCTTCTGTCTGTTTTGTGGCTTTGATTTGCTAATGAAGAGCAGCCGTCCCTTCACACGGAGCCAAGCTGCACTGAAAGCCTCCAACACAAGAACAGAGTGTTGCCAGCCAATCAAAGCCACAAAACAGACAGAAGAAACCAGAAACACCAATTAATCAAACTCCAAGTCCAATGAACACAGATCCAGGCTCCCAGCCAATCAGAATGGACCAGCCTCAAATTTGAAACCAGGAACTAACTCTATACAGAAGCCTGAGGATGGCAGATGAGATTCTGCTGAAACGTTGCTACAACTTTAACAGAACTACAATGACGTGGGATAATACCCGAAGGAAGCTAAACAGCATATATATATATATAATTTTGCTATATAGTATTTATATTTATATATGATGAGCTAAATAAACTACATACAATATACAGAGCTTTGGGGAAATACATAGTAAACTAAAACCAATTTCAAAAACCTCCAGTTTACTGACTTCCTAACATTTAGTCATGCTAACACTTCAGCAATACATAAATTATTTTGAGAAATGTGAAGGATTTTTTTCTGGAAATAGCAGTTCTGAATACTTATTCCTAACACTGTCCTTCTTCCTAAAGTGTCTGTAATATCTTAACAGCATGGCTGAAATTATGAATGGAAAAACATCAATTTTCAAAAAATTGAAACATCAGTTTATTTGTTTTTATGTTAATTGATGAAAAAAGTAAAAGACTACGTAAAGAGACTCTGATGTCTTCTCCATATACACTTATCAGAAGCCTACATCCTTGACAATCTTTTCCTGTGCTAGGAGATTTCTAATGCTTTCAAAAGTAATATCTTGTTTCCAGTAGTATATTCAGCAGAAATTACATAGCAATAAATTCACTATACTGTTCAACAATATTGAATTGTTCAACAATTCAGCAATATTGAATTGTTCATTGATTACTGGAAAGTAAAATCCAAAAGTACAGAAGTAAGCATATGAAAGCACCAAAGCCTCACTACCTTCCCTTCTTCATAAATACTCACAGTCTGCTTCTAACTGCTCTGAATTGACTTAGCCTTTCCCATCAGACTCAGCTCCCAGCTTTTTCAAAGGCCACATGTAGGTTCACTAATGTTTACAAAAGTTGTCCTAGGCAACCAAACAGAACATAGAGATTTAAAGGGACCAATTTCAAAGCTATATACTGTATGAACTTCACCAAATATTGCTTAACTCCCACAATCTTAAGCAAATATAGAAATTTCCCAGCTGATGGGAAAACTATAGAAACACATTTCAGTTCCTTTTTCTTTTTCTTCTCCCCTGTTGGCTTTGGAGGAAATATTTTCTCTCTATATAAAATGAATGATTAAATATGAGCTCCATCTCTTTTTAAAATACCACAATATCACATTCTTCCTTGCGTGTATTTTAAAAAATAAAATCAGTTTCCTCTAATGACAAATGTATAATACATTTATTATGTGGGAAGGGGGTGATATGGCAGTGGGTAAATCTGAATATTGTGAGGGAGGAGATTTCAACAGATTGACTGACACAGTTATTTTAGTGGTTTAATGATATGGCTAATACATCATTCCTTATCACAGATGATTCTGTTGAATTGACAAGATCTTGGAATGGCTAGTTAAGGATTTTTGGGTGGAAGAATAGTTAATATGGTTCAGTAGTACTAGTACTTAAAAATATTTCTTGATCTCAAAACTCATTAAAAGTACAGAATCACAAAATGTGGAATCACAATCTAACCAAGCCTATTATGTGAACATTCTCTGTGTGACTAGTTTATGGTTGAATGTGTTGTGCAAATGTACAGTAAAAAAACAGATATATTGAACAAACCATGTTTAAAATAATCAACAGTAATTCTGTTGTAATAAGACAACCATTTTGTAAAAGGCAACAAGTACAGGGCTTAGTGTTGTAATTTAAAAAAAAAAAAGCAAAATAAATTCTGCAAGCTTGAGACTTGCATTCGTTCATATGAGGTCATGTAAGGACGAAAGCCCTGTTGAACACAGCCTATGACATGTTCTGTTTGTGAACACAATCCTCCACCTGCCCAGAAGACTACTCAAGTTATAAAGATTGTCAAGCAGAGTCATAAGGGACTGAAAGCAAAAGTATTCCTCCTCTTTAAATACTAAAGCTGCAACCTTATATTTAACAATAAGTTCAATAGGATTCGCTTGTAAGTAAACATGTTTTAGGATTGCAAGATTAGGACCTTGTTAAAGCAACCACTGTGCATAAGATCAGCCATAGGATGAGCATGCAAATAAATAATTATTTAACAACTTGACTATATTTACTTCCAAGCTGAATTGAAATTAACCATTATTTTACTTACAGCTTTAATAAAACCAGGTCCTTAAAGTTATGTATTTATTGACCTTTCAAAATCAATTTTAGATCAATAAAAGCCTACATTTTTTTTAAACTATTGTTCCAAACACTCAGATCTACCAGGCTCCACACTAGCTTCATTTCCTCCCCCCTACTCTGCATCTGTTCTAAAAGATGATTTTATACAGAAAGCAAACCTTTTTTCCTTCTGCAAAATCAAAAGTTGGTAGCCTGAGACAGTCATTTGCAACCTGCTAATGAATCAATTCATTGGATTCCCTTGTTACATTAAAATGATGTATTAAATAAGCTATAATTCAGCAATTTCATATAACAGATTAAGTCAAAACTGGGGGGGAACTATGAATCTCTATGTTAATCTCAAAAGAGAATAAATTCTGTGTGGTCTAGTTTGGATTGCTACAATGTATTTTTATAGTGCTATTTTTATAAACAGTTTGGAAAATTTAAAACAGAGTTGGGACTAGCCAATACGATGACGAGTGTCTCATCCTGTTCAAAGTACTAAGGATAGTTGATGAAACTCAATGAAAAATAAGTATTTCAGAGAGAAGATATGCTGGTCTTCATTATCAGAGCATAAATGACTTAGTTGATGAAACTCAATGAAAAATAAGTATTTCAGAGAGAAGATATGCTGGTCTTCATTATCAGAGCATAAATGACTTATTGTTTTGAAGAATTCGTCTTGTAGAGTTTCTGGTTAAACAACACAATCTTGTATTTAATGGAGCTCATATGATGCAGTACCAAGTGCACATACCAAATTTTTGTCATTCCATTTCATTGGCAGTTTTCAGATTGTCAGTAAAAAGTGTATATATTGCATATTCACATGCAGAGAGAGAAATGGAATCAGCTATTAGATGTATAACTTAAAATGGTAGACATGGAAATATATCCTGAATGTAGATATTTTTTATTCCATAGGCTATTACCCACACTCCAGCAACATCCAACAATTATTATGCCACTATCATAACAACAAAGATAGCCTTCTATTGTATCAGCAATGGCTGGCAATGCTAGAAGATATTATTTATTAATCATTACTAAGGAAATAACTACTTCTACCTGAAATGCTGGGGGACTACTGGCATTGAAGGATAAATCTATGACAGCTTTCTGTATTTACTCTTGACTTACAGGCATGATAAGCAGACTCTTATTCAAGGCTGTGTTAGAAGGGAGGTACATATCATCATGATTTTGACTGCTTTCTCTGATAAATTTATCAAATTCCTCTTACTCTCCAATCTTTTATAGACAACAGAAATACATTTTCAGCATCCCAAATGCATATTCCACAATAATATACAGTGGAGGTAGAGTGAGTTCAATAGTAATTGGTTCCTGAAGTTGTTTAAGACAAAAGGCTTCCTAAGGTGTAAGTGCTATTCCAATTGTTCAACTTTTGTATGCTTTCCTTATGTCACTGCTTTAGTCTTTCTCACTATCCGCCAGCAAGGAATAAATGGATGTATGCAGCTACTGTACATGAATTTCAGACTGAGGGATTGTTCCTTGGCAGGATTTCTGAAAGTCAAGAGGCGGTGCTTCTACACTCTTGCCCTTGGCTATTTGCTGCACTCCCTGAAGGCCATTCTATACATGCTCACTCATCCCAGAGAAAACCTTTATATTGTTGCTGAATTATGAAGCCATGCAGATCCTTCATCTACCAACAGATACTTGGGAACATCCTGTCCTTGAACTTGAGTTTCATATAATTTCCTTTGAGTATGTTTCAGTTAGCAATGTTTAAAATATTTATGCATTCATTTGTTTATCTCCTTAACTATAGTAAGCTTCTCTATTTCAATAAGTTAAATTAACAGGAATGTTTCCATCAATGTTTGTACTAGTCTGTAGACTATATCAGAGCAGTTGTTATTTGCTTTTACTTTTGTCTTCATTTCTTGATGCAGAAAGATTAAATGTGGCATGGAGGGATCTGAATCCATACCATTTAGGTGGCCTTAAGAAGTATTGGAGAAATGTTTTGATTCTACAGCTATTGAGTTATTTGTATTACCTATGTCTGGATTGTATGGTCAAAATGGCAAGTGTATATAATGGGCTGAAAGTATACAGTATTTGCAATAAAGCTGAGTATCCTCATTGCATATAGGAAGTATGAGCACTGAACACTAATGAGAATTCTAGGAAAGCAATGGGTATGTCTTTTATTTTTATTTTGCATTTGGATTCTTATATGGCAGTTTTTACCTTCTGATACAGCAGACTAAGGTAGGAACTATGCAAACAACACAGTAATGTTTATCGAGTAATTAACTAATCCTGATGTCAAAAAATAGAGCTTGTCCCAATCACACACTCTGTAAAACAGTCCCAATTTAGAAAGTCCAACAGAAACTTAGAAGCTTCTGACCTTAATCCAATCTTTTTCAATCTAAATAATTTACTCTCTCATCTGGATCCATCCAATTATTTATTGAGTCTTTTCTTTCTCATAGTCATTTACGAGAGATTGAGTTATATGTCTAGGCTGTGGCTAAAGATGATTTCCGAGTGTCTCAGAATAAACTGAACCCTTCTTGTTCTTTCTAGTTGTGTTACATTTGAAGGTTAGGTGAGGGAGAGCTACCACTTTGTTCACCTGAATGAATGATATTGTCTAAAATAAAGCACAGTATGAATGTTCTGTAATGCAGCCATTATCCAAGGTATAATGTGAAGCATCTGAAAACAAAAACAAAAAAAAAACTCTCGAGTAGCATAATATTTTCAGATTGGTCAGACCAAGTTAAAACTGATATTTTTCTCCTGTTAATTGAGACTAATTGGTATAATATCAGAGATCATTTACAAACTTAGCTCATTGATTTTTAACTTCGCCTCCAGTAGATTATCCTATAGTGCACACCAGGAAGAATTTATTTCCTTCCTCAACAATAGATAATGTGAAGTTTATCCACTACACAGTTTTTCAGAAAAGGAAATCACTGAATTTTGTAATCTACCAGGTCCATATCTAACAGGCATGTCCATTCAGATTTTGGTTCTCCCTCATAGGATAGGTAAAACAGTAAACTTCCTGTATAATTCTGATGATTTTAATGGGGAATCTTTTCTGAAATCTTGCCAAGAAAATGGTGGGGACTTAGCCTGGAAATTACTAGGAGTCAACACTGTCCTGAAGGCACAAAAAGATAATTCAAGTCATAGTATGGTAAATGAACATAACATCGCTACATTTCTCAGTCTAAGTAAGTAATTAATATTACCAATGTTTATGCTGATTTTTGGCGGTAGAAAGAATACACTTTTTATTACAAATACAAAATACAATTGCATACAAATTATCCTACAGTGAGACTGGTTGTAAAGATCAAATATTTTATTTTAGAAAAAGCAAAGTCTACGTAAAGCTCTATGAAAAATATAAATATAATCTTTACCATTTACTATAGTGGTTCCCAAAGTATCATGAGAAAGAGTTAAATGCACTTACAGAAAATGGCTGAAACATCCATTCATTATAAGTCAAAACTGTCTTGCAATTCTCTGCCACGCCAGCCACCATCATAGGAACATTCCCTGTTCTCTCCACTTTATTGGGTTTTTTTTTTTGAGGGGGGGAGTTTGGTGTCCTACCAAATACAGTATTAGTCTTTAACTACCTGTCACTTTTACTTTCTAATAATATTTATGGAGTTCTTTCTTGGAAATGGTGATTCTGAGAATTTGCTTTTCAGTAAAACGACTACCACTTCTTATTTTTAATTATTTTTTTCAGAAATTAAGTGGGGCAGAGAGTATGGCATTTAGGACCAGTAGGAATGTCCCTAAGCATAATGTTAGGGATTTAAAATAAATTAAAGAAAAGTAATAATAGTACTGTTTCTCCATCTTCTTAGAGAAAAGAGCAAAGCATACTGGAAGAAAAGAAAATGCTGCTATTGCTGGACAAATGAAATATTTAAACATTCTGAAGTTAGAATCATTAATTAAAGTTCCTTAATTGGGATCAGGTAGAGGATGTAAATAAACTACAATTTGAAGAAAATGCAGAGAAAGAATATATATTTTTGAAGAACATAGCTAAAATTAAATTACTAATGTCCTTAATAGCATACCAGAAAGACAGAAAAGCTAGGATGGGTGCGTAAAGAGTAAAAAGTCTGCAAAATATGGCATGCCAAAAATATGAGTAATTTGAGGGTCTGATTTCCATAGAAATGTTCACAGTCTGAATATTTCGAAAAATTCCTTCCACCCATTTGATAGGTCTCTTGTGGGACCATAGTGTAATAAGAGTCAGGAATTGGGGAAGAATTGGAAGAGTATACAAGAATAGTTTCCCAGCTAAGAGGCACTCCCTCTGGGGAAAACATGATAACATTCTAATTTAAGTCATGAATGTATGACATTTTTAGAAACTTTAGATCAACAATAGGCAGTATTTTTCAACTGAAAAATCTAGTGATCTGGAAAAAAAACAGTAGGTGGTAGGGATAACTTGAAAGGAGGCAGGGAAGCACTATGAAGATTAGTGGCTTTGCAAGCAGGATATCATGATGGACAGATTGATATAAAGGAGAAAAAGAAGATATTGTGAATAATGGTGACGATATGGTGAAGTGAAATCAGGGTTAGGCGAGTTGATAAAAAGGAGTGAAAAGTTGTAAATAGAGGGGGGTGTACAGTGGAAAAATTATGACAAGAGCAGACTGGATGGAAAGGTTGTTAGATTGATAGATGGTAAACTTTGCCATGAATGGTCAGTAAAGGTAGTTTATTTTCATCGTGTAGGTGCAATTGTCTGGTTAACAGAGAAGCTATAGTACATTATAGAAAGATATTTTTGATTTTTCTAGTCTGCTTATGAATATTTGAAAGCGATTGGGATTGTTCTAGTGAAGTCAGTTTTGTGTGACAATGATGTATACCTAATAGCAATATTAAATTGCAAAGCAACGCCTGTAAACTGTTGAATTTATTGTTATCATAAGAAAAATATTTTAATATACTTTTTCATTAATATAATATGACTGCAGCTAAAACACTGAATGCTTGTGCTTCAGCTGCAGTCAGTACCAATTATATGAAGTACAGTTTCACTGCCATAGAAACAAAATATGACTGATAATTTTCAGTGTGTAGTATATTAGTCATTCTTAGTATTAATGCATGAGATTTAGTTTTTTTGAGCAACATTCTAGTCACAATACTTTGAAAGACAAGCCAAAGGAATTTTTGTTGTTCAACTTGCTAAAAGTGGAAATACCTGGATTTGCATTTTATTAAAACAAATAATCAAGTATTGGCTGAAGTATTGGCTGACAAATGGGCATCTTAAGTACATTTCTAATTCTTAAGCAAGAAAATAATAATACAGTTGAATCTCTTTTAATATCTTGCTTGCTGAAAACAACTAAAACTGAATATGAAACTTTTTCCCTTTTCAGTACTTCTATAAATCTTGTATTTAGCACCTGGTCAGATATATTATCCTTTTTTATAGGTCAAAAATATGTACCACAATTTTATCTGTTGTCTGCCTACATTTTATTCACTGACAATGGAGGTGTGAAAGAAGAACTACTTTTTCAAAGCAATTGAGAATCACCTCAAAACCTTTCCCACCCCATCTTGTTTTATTAATTTTTTTTATTGGAAAACTGATTGGTTTATTTATTACTTTAATTTGTAAAGTCATCTGTCTCAAATACATGACTTATGTATGCATAGATAGTGCTCCAGTGATATTTGGTGAAATAAAAACTATAATCATAAATCAGTGCATCATGCAGAGAACCACTGATAGCTAAAATTATTGTAGATAATGTGCATCATACATTTAATTTTTATCTCTTCACAAAAGTTACAAATTTGATGGTAAAATATATACTTGGATATTGTTGAGTAAAGACTTCTGTTTTCACATAAAAGTATTACTTTTAAAAGTCTTTTGAAAATATTGAAATTAAAAGATGGTTATTATGTTTCAAATAATAAAAGAAAGAATTACATGTTTCACATTCATTGGAATATTTGGGATACATTTTGTAATTTTTTAAAACTGGAAACAAAAATACTACAAAAGTAATGTGCCACAAAAAAAACCAATCCTGGAAATTTTGAATGCAAGCTGAGATTCCTAATTTTATTAAACTTCTAAAAATAACATTAAAATGTTCTCATTAATTAATTTGTTAATTAATGTTACCATGAACATTATAAAGAGAATGTGGAGATTAAATCTGTGGCACAATGGAATTTATTGGCAGATGAATGGAATTATTATTTTCCAGATAGTTCTCATAAGTCTGTTCATAAATGCAGGTACTGTAGTCCTCAATTTATGACCACAATTGGAAGTAGAATTTCCATTATAAAGTTAAAAAATGCAATTTCACTTGATTGCATTGCTTAGTGACGGTAATCCAACTGAATCCCACCAGTCAATAGCTGAGAACCCACCTCAATCCAGACCATTCCCAACTTGGTCCCAGCCAGCCCCAAACCTAAATTCTTCTAACGTAAGGACCTACCTCCCCTTCAACTCCCCCCAACTGCTTATTCCTTACTATTTTATCTTCTGAAAAAAAAAAATCTCACTGGACTTAAGATTTTACTGCCAGTTTCTCCACTGACTCTACTTGTCAAAAACTGGTTGTGAAGCATGCAGATGGTGAACACATAAATGTGGGATGCTGCTGAAGTTGTAATTTGAATGGTCATTAATTATATCAGTCATTGAATGAGACATAGAACCGGTTCTATGTCTGCTGTTGTTTTGGCCCACCTGCACACCTGGGCTCTTACCTGATCTTTATTTCCTGCTTTTTCAACCTCAGTTGCTTTGCGTGGCACAGCTGTGGTTGAAAAAGCAGGAAAAAAAGTGCTTTTTGAAATGCTGCACACCCGCTCACAGCACTGCTCAGCTGTCCAGGCAGCAAGCTGACAATGTTTGTCACACACGCACAAAACATAAATCACCGAACTGGTAGTTACACCAGTCAGATTCCACCCCCTGGATACTCCCCAGCGAAATGTAGGCATTCCATTACAAAACTTAGAATAACAGAGTTGAAAGGGACCTTGGAGGTCTTCTAGTCCAACCCCTTGCTTAGGCTGGTAGCCATAAATATGCTGGTAGCCATAAAACATATGTCTGAAACACTGGCTGCAGGGTCTAAGCCATGACTACAACTGGTCGGTCAGAAAGGAGGTTTTACTATGAAGCCTCAGGAGCACCCACTGCTCAATAGTTAATAAGATACCAGGCACAGCTCAAGAAAGAAGGCATTGTATTTTCCTTCATTCAGTTAGCATTCATGTATGTTGCCAGGTCATCCAGTTTGGAACAATCTTGTTACTTTATTCTTCAATAACAATTGGTTATCTTTGGTTTCTGAGGCCAGAGTGCACCACTCTTGAATTCTCCAACAGAAAAGAATCACAGGGGTTTAGCCTTGAATACGGTCAGAAAGGATGGGACAAAATTCTCAGCAGCATTTTTCCCCTCTGTCCTTCACAACAGAAGAAACAAAGTTGGCCTTCTCTTATCAGAATGCTAGTAAATAGATAGTATCACACTGGAAAATAAACCCTTAACAGACTGAATTATAGTGTTTGGTGAGAGGATGGGTATAGATCACTGATTATTAGAATTAGAACATTTTATCTGGAATTGACAAAAATAATGAAATAGGCATCTTATATTTGAAAAGTATTACTTGAAAGGATCTTCCACATTTAGATAGTCTATCTGAAAGTAGCATTGTTAGTTTAAAAAAAAATGCCATCATTGGTGTTTCATCCTAAATGGCAGCAATCCCATCTGAACTCCATCAGTCTCCCAAATATCTTAAGGTGCATTTCACCAGACTTAGTGCACTGATCAGGTGTAGGGAGATCAAGGTTCAAGTCCATCTTCAGGCACAGAAACTCAGTTTTTCATCCCAGCCTACCTCACAGGGTTGTTGTGGAAAAAAAACAACAGATGGGAACTCTACTACCTTAAACACCAGAATAAAAAGCAGAATATAAATAAAACCAAGAAATGTGCTCGGTGGCTGAACATTTATTCTCACATGTTATGTCTACCCAGCATGCATTTTTGTCTTCATTCTGTTTAGATCGCTCTTTGACCATGATTTGAGATCATGGTTGTCCCAAAGGTGCTTTTTTCAAGAGGCAACTGCATTTTCTTGTTTTTCTTTGAAGACCTTTCGCTTCTCATGCAAGAAGCTTCTTCAGCTCCCCACCATCCAGTCAGAGCTGAAGACGCTAAACGTCTTCAAAGTAAAAAACAAGAAAGTCCAGTTGCCTCTTTAAAAAAAGAAAAAAAGCACTTTTGGGCCCCTAATTCCAACTATAGACAGCGACGCAAGATTGCAGCCACTCAACCCAAATCAATGCACGTTTACTCATAAAAGTTTCTCTGAAAATTATTCCCACACACGCAGAAGAAGTACATGGATGGCGATAACCTAAATTCATTTATTCTGAAGTCGCAGAGTCACGAAAGCGATAATTTTCTCCTCAGCAGAGATATTTAGCACTACATTCCGATTCCCCTTCCCCCCACAAATAACTTCAGAGCAGAGCCCCTCCCAGGCCATCGGGAACTCATTCTCGAGTAAGCCTAAATTTATTTTATTTTATTTTATTTTATTTTATTTATTTGATCAGTCAATCGCTTACAAGATTATCGGTGTAAGCATAAACGTGAGTAAGAATACAGGAAATAAATGGGGACAGGGACGGGTCGGCACAATGGCAGGCACTTATGCACGCCCCTTAGGAATGGGGTGAGGTCAATCGTGGCTAGTTTTGAGGTGAAAGGAGTCGGGGTTAGAGGATGTAACAACGGAGCTAGGTAGTGCGTTGCAGGCACTGACCATTCTGTTGCTGAAGTCGTACTTTGTGCAATCGAGTTTGAAGCGGTTTACATTCAGTTTGTATCTCTTATAACTGTTGTGGTTGAAGCTGAAGTAGTCATCGACTGGTAGGCTAAATGCAATCGTAAAACCAGCAACTTTATTTTCAAATGCGCCTAGTAAAGTAGCCGCGGCGTGAGGTACGGAACCGATAGGTAGGTGGCGACGATTTCCAGTCAGAGCAAAAACCGGGCTCTGTCACCGGCTGCATACGGTGCGGAGGAACCGGGGAGGTTGGGGAGGTTTCTTTGTCGCGGTGGCACCTGCTTCCCACCTCCTTCGGGGAAGGGACCAAAACACAACCAGAATTATTCAGCTCCCACCGGGCACTTTAGGCCAGCGCCTCAGAACCTTTCCCGAGACAACCCCTAACCTCCACCCCGCAACAGCCCGGGCCGAGGCACGGCGAAGGCTTTTTTTTTTGTTTTGTTTTTTTTTGCGGACGTCGGGCACGGAGGTAAGGACTCCGGCTCCGAAGGAGGAGGCGCTTCAGAGGCCGTCATTTCCGTCGTGGGTGAGTTGGGGAGGGAGGGAGCGAGGGAGGGACGGCGGCAAGCGGACAAACCAGCCGAGCGCTCTCGCTGCCGCCTCCTCGCTCCTCAGGCCGCCGGTCAGACCGCCCCCCCCTCCCTCCCCGCAACCAAAGACTCGGAGCGGAGAGGAGGAAGAGGAAGGCGAGAGCGGGGAAAGACAAGCGCGAGAGGGGGAGGGAAGGGGAGGGAAGGGGCCGGTCCCGGTCCCGCGTCAAGCCAAGCGAAGCGCCCGCTCGACACGCAACTCGGGATTCCCGCCCTTCCCTCTGGACGGACGGCGCAGCCCCGACCTCTCTTGCTCGCCTCGGTCCGGCCATGGGAAACGCCGCCACCGCCAAGAAGGGCAACGAAATTGAGAGCGGTGAGTGAGCCCGGAGAGGGGACGAAAAGGCGAGCTTCTGGTTCCGTGGAAAGCAGGCAGGCCGGCCGGCCGGCAGCTCTCTTTTCTCCTCTCCCACCCGCCACCTTTGCTTCACCAAGGTGCGCCGGGACGACCAACGGCAGGCCCTGCGGCCTAGCCTGACGGGTTGCGGCAGGAGCACCTCCTCTTCTTCGCCCCGGGCAGCAGGCCTGGAGGTGTGGAGGCTGTGCTTCGGCGAGTGCTTTCGGACCTCTTTGCTTGGCCTGCGGGGCCTGCTTTGCGTTAGGAGCCGGCGAGGGGGTGGGGGACGGCGGCTCGTAGGTGAGGCGGATTAACCCGTGTCTGAGAGAGGCCTTGGCGGAGAGGGCACGGAGGCAGCCCCGAGCCCCCCGCATCAACTCTCCCCACTTCCAGGCTCGCTGTAACTAAGCTGCCCCGCCGGAGGAAACAAAATTAGAACCGGTGAGGGGGTTTTCCCTTTTCTCTCTCCCCCCCCTCCCCCAGGGGATATCTATACAAACCTGCGTGGAGAAGGAAACGTGTGTAACATAACAATGTAAACACTGCACTGATTTGTCGGTTCCCCTGTGTTTCTTCTCAGGTAACAGCCCCAGAGATCTCCTATCCTTTTCCCACGATAAAGTCCTTTGAGAAAGGATTAGTCCCAGCATCTGCAGTGTAAAAAGAAAGTTTCAAGCACGTTGGTCGTATAGAAAGGTTTAAAGTTTCCTGGGGTGGGGGTGGGGGTGGGGGTGGGGAAACGTTAATTGATTTCTACTTCAAGGTAGAGTTCCAATAATAAACTTGGATCACCCAAAGTTTTAATAAGCAAAAGAAAAGCAAATGCCCCAATGATCCATTATTATTATGAGATAAATATTTGGATTAGTCTTTCACCCATCAGAAGGAAGCAGATGATAATTTTTGTCTTACGCTGTACTTATAATAAGCATATTGATTTGCTTTTATTTATATACTGTTTTTTGTTTTATTTATTTATTTATTTGCACCCCACCTTTAATTATTTTTATAAATAGTTCAGATGGAAAACATATCTATCACATCTTCATTTTCCCCATAACAATAACTCTGTGAGGTGAATTTTGCTGAGAGAGTGTTTGGGCCAAGGTCACCCAGGTGGCTTTCATGGCTAAGGTGGGACAAGAACTAAATACTGTCATGTTTTTAGCTTAGTGGCTTAACTACAAGGCCAAACTAGCTCCTTCATTTCAACTTACTTGGACTCATTTTTAAATAGTAGTTTATTTTGATTAGATATATAGTCTGGCAAATAATCAAACAGTTTGCTTTATAAGCTTATCAGCTTAGTAAGATTTTAATTGGAGGAAGCTATGAGTCTTTCAAACAAAATTAAATATCTGGCTGAGTAATAAAATAGGATGCCACTGTGGGCTTTCTTGTCATTTCAAAAATGAAAAAAGGAGTGAAATATGTTTAACACCATAATCCACTTCACATTTATAAAACAAAGTCCACGGAATTCAATTAAATTTACTCACAGATAAGTTTATATAATCTCACAGCCTTACTCTATGTTTATATAATATCACAGTCCTACTTAGAGGAACATCTCAAGATTCAGGCACCAATGTTTAAGAACATAATGTTAAAATGAATTGTTGTGTTCTTGTTTAAATAATAATATGGAGAATAGTTTTCTTGACTTCTAGTGAGTGCTTGGTATGATGAATCAGGTGAGCCTGACATTTGAAAAAAAGGCCCCTCTCATTTTGGATTTTGTACCTGAGAAAAGGATTTTCCTTGCAACTGTTGTTGAAACTTTCCTTTCCTGCCATGGTACTTCTTCTGAGTGGTACATTAATGATATCCCAAATGAGCTGTGGATGCAGAGGGCTATTTATGTAGACAACGTCTTAATCTTGTTTCCAATGCTTTAATTTTTCCGGCTTTGTTTTGCTTCTGCTGAATGTAAGCTGTACATTGAAGGGCTTAAAAGAGACAGATTGCTGGGTTCTTACACTGAGATCCTCTTTCAATCTTTTACTTCTCAGATGTGTTGTTTTACAGTTCTGTTATCCCTAGCTAGCATTCCAAGAGTTTGAGGTCTGTTTCTGTAAGACGAAGCCTGAGTTCTAAAGAATGACCTCCTACACTACAGTATGCTTTAGGTACAGAACAGCAACTTTTGGGCATCCATTTCTTCCCAATGAGGGATTCTTGTTTTCTTCGCTCTGGAATCCATGTATTTAGTGTACAATTTTGTGATTCCTTGAAGCATTTTTGAACAAATTCTATAATCTTGTCTGGATTATGCACTGACCACTTTTCATTTCTTTTAAACTAATTAAACTGAAACTCTGGTTACCAATTTACAGTGCAAAAGTTGGGTTTCCATGATTTTGAAGTCTATAAATTGGTCATCTCTTTACACTGTATGCATATAATTAAAAAGAGTCAAGTATTAGGCTGTGGCCTAGATTTGCTGTTATATGGCAATATTGATCATGGTGTTCAATAGCTATGTGCACTTAAAAGCAATTTTGACCCTTCCCTCAGAGTTAATTACGGGTTTGCCTTTGGTGCATTATTTTCTGATCTGGTTGGAATTTTGCAAAATAAGGCAGTTCATTGTTTGAGAAGAAAATTCTAGTGAAGAACTTTTTTAGGTTTACATACTAAAAATTGTGGAATAGTAATATATCTTCTTCCTTCTTTATGTGATTTACTTTTTGATAGAGGGTGGGTAGATTGATCTTATAAAATTTTGGCCCTAGAATTTGTTATTTCTATAGTACAGCATTGGTGCACCTACTTTTTAAAAACCGAAGTGTTTACTAAAGAAGAGGTCCACAATGAGAAATTCTGGCTTAACAAATTTGAAGTGTTGGATGATGACACGACATTGGGAGGGCATGATAGTGTAATAAGGCAACCTCTCATTTGAATCAAGCTTAGCTCCTCGTGACTTCATAGATGTGCACAATACTCATTGGTTTAATTAACTGTGAAGCCAACTATAAGCATAGAAATAATCTCTCAAGGACCAGAGTTGGATGTTTTTTTAAGAAATGTGAAAGCGTAGTATCTGTAGGCTGATAATGTTTTGTGCAAACTAACAACATAAAATGATAGGACTGTAACTAAATATGCTGTATGAAAATGAGATTTTAAAAACTCTCAGCTTGCAAGGAACTAATTGAAAAAAATAAGTCAGTTGACTAAAACAGTGCAACTTTTGTTGGTTGAAAAATTAAATTTGTCTGTTTTCCCCCTCAAATGAGATACTTTCAGAAATGTTAATCTAAAATATATTTATATATAAATATTAACAAACCTAGAATGTATTAATAAAATTTTTAAAATCTTATATAAACATTTATGGTCTAGTAACTTTTGGAAAAGCAGAACTTTAAAAACTAAAATACATTTAGAGCTAAGAAACAATGTATACTTTCAAAGAAGATAAACTCTTTAATTTAATGTACCTGTCAACCAATAGGGAATTCCCTTTAATATTTCAGAGTATTAAATAAAATATTGAAATATTGATGGTTTCATGATTTAAGAAAATATGGTTCATGCAATTTAACAAGTGATCATTTGATATTATAAATTTTAAAAATGTCTTCCTGTGTTGGAATCATAATTCTGATTATAATTATCCAATTCATAATCAGAATTATGTTCATCCTCATTTCAGTGAAACTATGAACTCCACAAGATTGAAAAAAAAAATCTAAAAATGAATTTTTCTGGATAAATGTAAAAGTAGTCCTTGATTTACAACCACAATCGAGTCCAAAATTTCTGTTAAGTGAGACATATTAAATGAGTTTTGCCCCATTTTAATGGCTTTTCTTGCAACATTTGTTTAATAAATCACTGCAGTTATTAAGTTAGTAACTCGGTTGTTAAGTGAATCTATTTCCCCCCGTTGACTTTGCTTTTCAGAAGGTCACAAAAGGTGATCACATGACCTTGGGGCACAGCAACGGTCAATAGTATGAACCAGTTGTAAAGCATCCAAATTCTGATCACATGATCATTAATTACCCTTACATTGATGAATTGTGAGCTAGCTACAGTAATAAGAAATGTGCATTATTTGAAAAAAAATAAGGTGAAAATTGTTATAGGTAGATTTCTGAAGCTTCAACCAGATTTCCCTGGTCTCGTGTATTTCCAGTCTGATTTCTTCCAATTCTGAGTGTTACGATCCTAATATTGCTTACTGTTTATAACCTTAATATTTTAATTCTGGGTAAACTGACAGAGTTTACCCAGAGCTAGTTGTAAGCTTAGAAATTAAAGAAATAAATATAATTTGAATTGTACTTGTTTTGCAATTTGTACTTGGGAAAGTTTTCCTTACTACTCCAACATTTTAAATTTAATTCACAGAATATATTCTATTTTATCTTCATAAAATTTTGTAGCAATGTCTTTAATTCAGGTAATTTGAATAAAACATTAATATTTATTTCACTGGACAGTTTGATCAAGAAATAGTTGCAGAGAATCGAATATAATGGACAAATATGAGATAATATAAATGCATGAGTATAAAAGATGGTTGTAAATATGTACATAATTGTATATAAATGGAAATGGAAATAATATGCAGCTAGCATTATACTAATAACATAAGGGAAAAAGGAAATTAACTGTTATGTGTATCTATACTATAGCTTGTATGGCCAAAATGATGGCCAAGAAATTTGCACTGTGTTCAATTGTTTTTAAAGTTTATTCAATAAAATTTATTTTTTTAAAATAGAAGTGGGCTGCTGTGGGTTCACAAGGGTTTGGGAGATCCTCCAGCTAAGATTCTGCACAGTTTAGAGAACTCCCAAATCCCACTCCTGGCTGGCCCCACCCACCTGCCCCTTCCCTCCCAGAAGTCCCTACATGGTCCATTTTGGATGCAGGTAAAGCCCATGTCACACTGCCCAACGGATGCAAAAAGGACACAGTGGACGAGCAAAATGTTCCATCCGTTGTTATCCGCTCTCAAAAGGGGCAAAAATTTGCATAACCGGAGCGGATAACACGGACGCAGGGCGGATGCAAAGCGGATGCGGAACGGAAGCCCAGCGGATGGAAGCGGATGAGAGCGGATGGCGCATCTGCTAGGCTTCCGGGGGGGCTCAGCGAAGCGGACGCGGAATGGAAAGAGCGGATGCACAGCGGATGAAGCGGATGCACAGCGGAAGCCTAATGGATTCCTGGCATTAATTGCGCATGCGGGGAGGATGCATTGCGTCAGCCCCGCGGATATAACGGAAGCAGCTCGGAAGCAGGTCACCATTCAGAGGAAAGACCTGCTGCCGGACGGATTGGCTGCCTTGCCTGCCCTGCCTGCATGTCTGCCTGCCAGCCTTGCTACCAGCTTTCCTGCCAGCCTTGCTGCCAGCCTCCCTGCAAGCCTTGCTGCCAGCCAGTCTGCCTGCCAGCCTTGTTGCCTGCCTTCCTGCCAGCCTTGGTTCATATCGGCCTGCCAGCCTTGGTGCCTGCCTGCCTGCCAGCCTCCCTGCCAGCCTTCCTGCCAGCCTTGGTTCCTGCCAGCCTCCCTGCCAGCCTTTCTGCCAGCCTTGGTTCCTGCCAGCCTCCCTGCCAGCCAGCAACCCCACAACCATGCGGAAGCACAGCAAGCCTCAGCCATCTGCTGCCAGCCCTGGCAAGAGGGACAGGGCTACCATCCCGCCCCCTGGCCCTCACTCTGGTCCTGCTGGGGCTTCTGCAGCACGGGCTCGCTCTTCTGGGGCTGGGGCTTCTGCTGCTTCTGCTTCTGGAGGAGCTGATGACAAGCACTCCAGCACCAGCCACCTCCACAGCACCTGCACCCTTCACCCCTGAGACTGAGCGACCAAGAGGAGTGCCAGAGACTCATTTTTGTCTTAAAGCTTGTTGTTAATAAAGTATTTTTGATTCACACACTTGCTTCATTTCTTTTTTTTCATAAAGTCTTGGTGGAAACTTTTAGAAATGGTTTAAGCCTTTGCATGCTTGTGGGATGGGTTAGGATAGCTGTGGGATGGGTTGAGATAGCTGTGGGATGGGCAGGGATACCTGTGGGATGGGTAATAGCTGTGGGATAGATAAACCTCCAGTGCAAGCATAGTGGGACTGTATGGTCCACCCTCCCAGGTGCCACACCTACGGCCCTTTATTATCAATAATAATGTAATAATTATCCACACATGTCAACATAAACACAACTCTTTATTAAACGCCCTGTTCATTGTAGGCCAACCAAACATACATGGCCCAATCTCATCCGTGTGATGAGACAGGCTGAAGGAAGCATCCATTAAGCATCTACCATCCTGTCTTGCCACTCCACGGCTCCAGCTGGGAAGTTGCACCATTGTCTCAGGAGGTTGCGCTGCTTCTTCGCTTCATGTGAGGTTCTGTTGGGGCCTTGCACATCCTAGTGTCGATCAGGTTTCGCCCTTGCCTCCATTCCCCAGGCTCCATGTCCCCATTGCCTTGCTGGAGGTCCATGAGCCTGTTCTGCAAGACTGGGTAGCGTGTCCGCATGAGATTGTGCAGGATGCAGCAAGCTTCCATGATCCTCCTCATGGTCTCTGGGCAATGCTGCATGGTGGTGAGAAGTACCTGGAACCTGTTGGCCAGGATGCCAAAGGCGTTCACCACCCGTCCTGCCCTGGACAGCCTGTAGTTGAAGATCCTCTCTTCACGGGTGAGGCATCTGGAGGTGTAGGGCTTCATGAGGTAGGTTCTGAGGGAGAAGGCGTCATCCCCCACGATGAAGCAGGGCACATCTTGCGTGTCGTTGGGCAGGGGGTCTGGATCTGGGAAGCCCACGATGAGGTTGCGTTCCAGCTCCTTGAGGTGACTGGTGTTGTATACCTGGGCATCTGAAGATGAGCCGTTGCCTGAAGCATCGATGTACATGAACTTGTAGTCAGCATCGACCATGGCGAAGAGGATGATGCTGAAGAAGCCCTTGGAGTTGAAATAAGTGGACCCTGACTTGGCTGGAGCTTTGCAGGCCACGTGTTTGCCATCTATGGCTCCAACGGTGTGTGGGAAATTCCACTTCTGATACCACTGCTCTGCAACTTTCTTCCATCCTTCTTCAGTGGAGGGGCACTGGAGGAGCTCCTCCTTGTATTCTTCGATGATGGCCTGCACCACTTCTCTGACCACAATGCTGATGGTGTTGTGTGGCACCCTCCAGCCGTACTGCATGCTTTTGTAGGTGGACCCTGAGGCCAGGTGGCGCAGAGTGAGTGCCACCTTGAGCCCAGGTTCCAGGCTGGGCCGGAAGCTGGTGTTTGCCTTGGTCAACCTGGGTGTCAGCCGCTGCACAACTTCGTCAAACATGGCTGGAGGCATCCTCAAGAAGTTGTGGAACGCCCGAGTGTCTTCGTTCCTGAGCTCCACCATCAGCTTGTTGTACAGTCCGTCCTCTGCTCTTCTGGCGAACCATCTTCGGACCCAGACTCTTTTTGGGTGGCTCCTTTTCTTCTCGCAGTAGTGTTCACAGAGCCTGCAGATGGCTTTGCACTGTTGCAGAACGATGGTGGCTGCTGAAAGGACTTTGTTACAATCCACGGTGGACATGACTGGATGCTGTGGAAGAGGAAGAGGCAGATGAAGGCTGCAGAGGTCTGCACCGTTGGGCTGCTGTTCTGAAAGTGAGATGAGGGCGAGTTGCTCCCCCTTTTTATGGGCAGTATAGGTTTTCCGCTAGGCATCCTCTAGGCATTCTCTAGACATCCTTAATATCCCAGATAGGTCCCCTCTGCGAACATTTTTTCCATTTTAAACGCTTTGTTTCCGTGCTGCATCCGTTCTGCGTCCATTCCGCTTCCTCCCTGCGTCCGGGCAGATGGAGTTCCGCGGATACGTATTGGACGCCTAGCGGATATAGCAGATGCGTAACGGATGCGTAGCGGATGCGTAGCGGATGCAGAACGGACGAACTGGATACATTTTCCGCACAAAAGTTTTAGGCAGCCCAAAACTTTTGGAGCGGATGAAACGTCCATAAACGGATGCTGGACGGATAGAGAGGAAGCCAAACGGAGGCAGTGAGTACATCGCGTTTTCGAACGGATGGCAAGGTTTTTTGTCCGTTTTACATCCTCTTTGCATCCGTTGGTTCAGTGCGACATGGGCTTAAGTATAGAATTGGGGAGGGCAAAAAATTGGCCTCTCAGAAATGGGCCTGTTTCTGGCTTGGAGAGAGCCTCTGGAGCCCAGGGAGGCCATTTTCACTCTCCTGGAGACGCAAGGAAAGTCTCTGGAGTCCAAGGAGGGCAAAAAGCCCCCCCCCCTCCCATGGTGCAGGAGGCTGACGGCCATGCCTACTATGGCCATGCCCACCTAGCAACCGGATGGAGAACCCGTTGCTAAAACTTTTAAAGCCCACCCCTAAGTAATTGTATCATGGACTAAGCCATAATACAGTTGGTTGTTTTTTCCTAGCATGTTATATGAAAGCAGCAATAATGTTTTATAAACCATAGTTTAGGCTCACTATATTATGTCAGTGCAAGTGCATTTTATTCCAAAATCAGAAATAAAAGGTTATGTATGTAGTGTGGGAGGTAAACCAAATTGTTTTATCGCACTTAAGCCTTGGGTTAGAAAACAAATCCTTGTTTCTGGCAGCAGGTATTTTATTGTTTGCTTCTGTTTCTTTTTTTAGAATTTTATCATTATGCTGTAATATTCTGAACAACAAATAAATATCCAAAGGTCAGTGAATGAAAGCAGTTTACATTGGAACCTTTTGCATTGCAGGATATTGCCTCAGATTATCTTTTATCATCACAGAATTCCACTACTTATGTATACGTAGGGAAACAGAATTGCCAATATTCCAGAAGTAATTACACGCATATGTTTAATTGCACGACCAAATTATAAGGATGATTTTCAAGAGCCAAAGTTCTTTCCAATATTGATTATATGTTACTTTGGCTTTTTGCAAATGTTGGGTGTTTATTTTATGTTTACAGTTTTTGCTCTACCATTTTGACAAGGTGTATATTTCAATGTAAAAATTTAACCAGAACATAATAAAAGTGCTTAATTGGTTCTATTAAATTAAATTAGGCTTTCTTTCTTGCAACTGGCAGAACAGGTAATCCTCAATTTACAATAGTTCATTTAGTGACCGTTCAAAGTTACAAGAGGACTGAAAAATGGAACTTATGAGAGTTTTTCACTTATGATCTTTGCAACATCTCCGCCTATGGTTCATATTTATGACCAGGGTTACATGATCTCCTTTTTTTGACCTTTTGACAAGCAAAGTCAATGGGGAAGCCAAATTCATTTAACAACTGGATTATTAACTTAACTTCAGTGATTCACATAACTGGCAAGAAAGGTCATAAAATGGGAGAAAATTCACTTAACAAATGTTAACATACATTTTGGGCTCAATTGTGGTCGTAAATTGAAGATTACCTTATTTTAATCTGAACACTAGTTCTATGGTTTCAGAACTTTTAACTCTCGTGGATAAGCTTTCCTCTGAATATATAGGTAGAGCCAGAAATATACATCCTTTGTGTTTGTGCTCAATATTTTTCTTGTATAGTTTGCCCCAGAAATAATAGTTGTCTCTTCAAAGTGATCACTCAAAGAAAACTTTGAAAATTTTATCAAGACCAAATCTTGGGCCAAGATTAACATTATTCTCTAGTTGACTACAAAACCATTGTATACAGAAACTTCTATTTTTAAAAAGAGTTATGCAAAAACATATTAGCCTTAGTTTACCTTAAAGTATCATAAATTGTAAATAGAGAGAGCAATTGGAAATATTTTTACAAAGGTATGGCACTTTTCATAGTTAGTGGCAAGCATGCTTATTCTCAGAATTGTAACTCATTCTTCATATTGATTAAATAACTTGCTCTAATCTAAACATGATATGAGTAGAGCTCTTTTTTATGGATCTTTCATTCTAGCTTTACAACTGGATAATGAGATCTTGGGAGATAAAAAGTATGCAGAAGTTTATATGCAGTACCGTACATGTTTTAAAGTAATAAAAAACAAACCCACAATCACAGATATAGGAAATATTTACTATAAATATCTTATAGCAACTGCCAATATTGGTATTACAGATAAAAAGGCCACCTGTAAGTTGCATGTTATTCCCTGTATAAACAGATATGTTTTGATTGAAAAGTAATTGCATGCAATTAATTTTTTTTTGTGGTTGATGAAATGTTTTTTAGAATATGTTGCTTGTATGTTTTTGAAGTTTAATTCTTAGAGTTACGTATTATTACTAATCTTGATTTTAATGCTCAGTGGCAGTGTGGTAGTTGAGACTCAGAAATTTGTCTCCTAAGTTATAGCATGGCATTTAAACATGATATTCTCAATGGCTCAGGATCTAAAAATAAGAAATAGAGACTTCTTTCAGAAACTATGACAAATGCTTTTTGCTGTAATTGGTTAAATCTTATTGCAAGTACCTGCTTTAATGTTACTTTATTGTAACATAGAAGTAATTTAATCATAGATGTGTGGCTTCCATTTGTCTGGAAATGTTACAATTGTTTCCAGTTTAGAAAATGGAAAACCTCTATACCATCTCCCAAGTGACAGAATTAGTATTACCCAAAGTAGAAGTTGAATATTTCAGAGTTCTCAAGTCTGTTCCATTCTGTACATACCTTGTAGGGATGATGTATATGAACTTAAATTGGGAGAGGAGCCACATTTAATCAGCATGGCATTTTAAAGTTACAAACAATTTACTTATGAATGTTAGTAATTTTATCCAGTTGGTTTTAAATGTCCTTTGAGTATTCCTTATTTGTGTTTCTTTATGGGGTTTTTTCATTGTTTGCTTATTTGCAAGAAATAGCCAAAGCAATTTCACTTTAAAATTCATGAATAATTTCTATTCCTTTCAATTGTTTTTTCTATTTTTGGTTATTAGATAAAGAATAGTGGAATGTTTTAAAACCTTGTTGTTGTAACATTCCTGAATTTAAATGGGTAGACTCTTGTCCTAAGACAGAACTTGCTAAAATGATATGATAGCCATACACAAACAAGATTTGTAATTTGTATAGTGAAACTATATATAATAATGTAATTCAGAACATTTTAATCTAGTTATATTTTTTAAATTCATATTTACTGTTCTAACGTGATAATTCTCATGCAACATATAAAGGTATATTATGTGAGCTCGTTAGAAGTTGCTGTTTAATATTGTAAGGTATACTAATAAAATGATTTTATGAACATACTGTAGTTAAAAGAAAGTTCTTTTTTTAAAAAGGAATTATATGTCTAACACAGAACAGAATCCTAATAGCTTAATGCCTGATGGCTTAGAAACATATGCCATTAGTATCATGGCAAACAAACTAAAGATCTCTAATTTTTAATAACAAAATATTATTTTGCAATCTAATGAAATTATATCACACCAAAATAGTGAAACTGCCCGCAAATGTTTACTTGATTACTAATAACTAAGTACTCTGGGTTTTTTTTCTCCGCTAAATATGTAATCATCAAACAATGTTGAAATACAGGTAGTCGTCAACTTAATGACTGCAGTTGGGACCAGAATTTTCATTGTTAAGCAGTCCTGTTGTTAAGTAAGTTGGGCCCTATTTTTTTGTCACAGTTGTAAAGCAAATCACTGTAGTTGTTCAGTGACTCACACGGATGTTAAGCAAATCCTGCTTCCTGCATTGATTTTGCTTATTGGAATTTTGGCTAGGAAGATCATGAAAAGCAATTACATGACCCCAATGTGTTGCAACCATCATAAATATATGCTAATTGCCAAGCAACCAATTTTTTATCATGTGACTTGACGTGGTTGTAAGTTTGAGAACTGTTCATAAATCACTTTATTCTGTGCCATAACTTTCACCAGCCACTAAATAAGTGGCTGTAAGTGGAGGACTGCCTATACATTGTTAATTTTTAGTATCAGTGGCTATTCTGGAACAGTTCAGTACACAGCAAATTCTTACTAGTGCTAATTTTTAAACCTCATTTATTAAGCAGTGTTATATCAATATTTTTTATAAACAAGTTCAAATTCCATGAATTATGTTCTTATAAAATTGGCTTTATGTTCTAAAAATGTTCATGTTTTTCACCATTGTAATGTGAGAAATAACATAAACATACAGGTATGAAGCAAACTTTGCAGTAAAATAATCATGACAGTATTTTTGAAAGGTTAAAAACTGATAGAATGTGAAGTTGTGTATAAATTTGAAATACAATAAGTTAACTGTCAAATTGGTGTGGGATGGCATTAGCCATATTGTTTAAAGTAATTTAAATTCTCTTTTTGAAAGTAGTTTGGTACTTCATTACCAGCTTCACAGGTGTCTAAACATTATCTTTTCATACATGGAAATGTTAATTGTTTTGATATATTTACCCATATGAAAGAAAATTAATTTTCTTTGTTTATTGTTTAATCAGACAAGTATATATCTTTATAAGTTTGCACAATGCAATACTTATTTGTCTTTCGTAATTACTGATTCTTAGTACATATTTTCCTGTGTCCCTGTCATTTTCTAATTAAAATAGCTCTGTAAATTTTTATCATGATATAAGTAGCTTTTCTTCTCTATTTTAAAATAGAGAAAACCCCCAAATATTTTATTCATTAATAATTGATCTGGCATTTACACATATTCTTGGATAGGTTTCTAGGTCATAGTATAGATTTGTTTTTAAAAAAAAATGCTGAAAAGAAAGTTCATTGTGTTAAATCTTTACTTCATAGGTTTCATTTTTGATAAAAAAAAAAATTAAAAATATGAAACATGTTTCAGGATTATGGGAAAAACATAATTTTGAATTTCAATTTTACAAGGCTAAACTACGCTACTTTTCTTCTGAGTTTAAAATAATAAAATATTGTGCTTTTAACTGTATTTGTATTTCCAGTTTGTGATTATAATAGTTACACTGAAAAGTTTATAAACAAGTTTGCATAGTATATAAAAATGGATACCGAGCACCTAGAAATATAGTAATTATTTCAGTGAAGTAATTCTGTGAATTATATTACGTGAATATGGTATGCATATTTGTAAAGTTAAATAGTGAACATGGTGGTGGTGTAAATAAATTTAGCTATATTAGTTATTGCAATGAAAAATATAATTTCCAAGTTGTTTTCCAGGGAACAGAGGAGGATAGACTATATCCCAGGCAGGAGGCAAAACCATACAATAAGCTAATAATCCAATAGAGTATTTCAGTAGAGCACAGTGGGGGGGGATTCTTTGGGAGAGAGGAATTCATAATCCATATTGACAGGTGTTTCATCCAAGAGAGTTTTATCCAAGTTATGATGTGGACAATACAGATGTTTTGTCCCTTCCTTGTAGAAAAAAAGTTTTGCAGAGCTTATTACCCCTCTACCCAAATAGAATATTTAGACTTTAGAGCTTTGCATGCTACATTCTCACTACCTTATTTGGTACCATCGGGGAGCAGAAGCAGAGGAGGAAAAGAACAAGGAATGAGGAGTCCATTGTATAGTTTCCCACCTCAAAGTGTGTGTATGGTGGGTATGCCACACATAATTTCTAGTCTTTTTCAAAGCTATCAACTGACCCATTTCTTTGTAAACCATTCTGGTCCTGAATAATGCCATCATTGATAGTATCCAAGGCTCTTAAGAAATCAGAGAGCCAAGATGGATGCACCATCCCCATCCTGAGCTGGTCACAGACCATCAGCAAGCACTACACATACCACCTCAATACTATACCCCAGTCTAAATCCTAGTTGGAGATGATCCAGATTGCCTGCTTTTTCCAGGGCCCTCTGAAGTTGGAGGCTGGCTGTTTTTTCAATAACTTTCCCGAAAAAGGGATGATTGGAGATTGGATAAAAATTGTGCATTTCAGTTGGTTCCAAGGTAGGTCTCTTGAAAACAGGCTGTGCCATTCCATCTCTCAAAGAAGCATTTACTACAGTGCTGCATCATCTATCCATATGTCCATTTCTTTGAGCCTTAACCAACCAAGAATAGCATGGATCAGATATATTAATGACAGGGAACTGCTGAAAATTACTTGTTTTCTATCGGCAAAGTTCAGATTGGATGCAGTGTCACTTACATTTATGTTTGTCATATTTGAATACTACAGAGTATTTTTCAAAGCTCCTCAGATACCACTAATGGGTTACAGAGAAGTTAACATTGTTCTATAAATACTTTGAATAGAATGGTTAGTTTTCAATTTATATTATTTATACATTTAATATTCAATTTGCAGCAACCTCCAAGCAGCCATCCTCAAAAGATATTTCAGGCTGTATCTCCTAAAACAGTAAAACTGAAAACACATTTGAAGAGTGCCAGGATGAGAATATTTTGCTAAACATTCTTGGTATATTCATAATCTATAGTTTTGCAGAATTTTATATTCTTGGCAGCCTAAAATTCTTTATTCCTATATTTAGCAATTGATAAAGCAGGGCTTCTGGCTGCTTTCGAATTGATGAATTCACAGAATAAAAAGGGGATGTGACATTAATTTTAGGCTTACACATTTGAACAAATTCTAAGAAGCATTAACTTTGAAAATATAAATATATAACTTGGTCATTTTCCATAAAGAAATGAGCAAGTATAATTTTTAATTTGGTTCCCTTTATCTAGTTTTAGAACTTGTTAGAGAACAAATCAGTGTTTTAAGTAATATTTATGTAGAAATACTGAAAATCCAAATGGGTTCATAAACTTTTAAACACCACTGTAATAGATTAGTTAAATTTGTCCTTTGTTTTATAGTTGCCAAAGGCTTTCTGGGATAGTTATATTTAAATAATCACTTGAAGTTCAAATTTCCAAACCCTTAAAGAATTTTGTTGGCCAATAAAATATTTAGGATTCATTTACTGACTAGTGCTCCAAAAGTTGCTGGCTCCTTCTCTACTATTGGAAAGGTACAAATTCCAAACCATTAGTCCACATTTTGATAAAGGCTAAGCTGGTCATTCAAATACAGCATAACCCCACATTAAACTATCTCTAATTATATTTACATTTCATGCTTGTTATGGCTGAAAAAGGACACTAGCATCACTGTATTCACTGAATAAAAAGGGCATTTGCATTCTTTTGTCAAAATGATGAGTATGGTGCCACATCTCAAACTCCACCTCTTGGATATATGTGCTAATCAGATTGACTTGCTTGGACTCCCACTGCAGGCATTCACTGCTGCATTGCAAGCAAAAGCAGAACTATTCTGACTTGTGTCGCCAGTACGCTGAAAGCCATGTTTCCAAACAATCATGTTGCACATTTAAATGGAATATTGTGGTCAATGGTAGGGATCTAAAGTTTCTAGAAGATAGTTTTTCCTAAAGCATGTACGAAAACAAAATTAATACTATTCCAATTTAAGTTCACTGATAGTTCACTGTATTGCATTAAAAAGTTAAACAATCTCAAGTCCCACCACTATGTGTGTAGCATATACCAGTTTTAAGTTTCCTTGATTTAATTATTGAAACACTTTATTTTAGCTTTACTGTGCAAGACAAAATTTGTGCCAGTTTGTTGCACAGTAAGGAAAAAAGAGATGCCTCATAACTTTCATCTATCAAAGTTTGGAGAGAATACTACCAGCGGTTTTTAGAAGTTTTTTTTTTATATGCATGCTATGGAGGGGAGAAAATAAATCTAACAAAATGGAAGCTACACCTTTTCTCGATTACCAGCCCCATCATTTGACATCACCAGTATTACATCCAGTTCATCTCTTTGTCTAATCCTATCACACCCAAATTGACTCTCTCTGTCTCCAGCCAAAACTTCTGCAAGCCATCTAGACTAAAGAATAGAAGCTTCTGTTGAGGTAATTCCCCGTTAGGAGAATGAGTGTACACAGGGAGATGTAATGAAATTGATGAGGAATAACACAACCAGCACACAGGTGCACTGTATAGTAAAGTATAGGTTTTTACTTCCAGTAAACAGTTAAGCAAAGTCCAACAAGCAGTCCAAGTCATACACGGTTATAGCAGACAGTTTTCAGTCCAAGGATAATTCAAATATCAAAAGTCCAGTATCAAAAACAATTCAGTAATAGACTCACATCAGTCCAAGAATAACAATGATCAATACGGAAATGCAGTCAATAGGGAAATGCAGGAACAGCAACACTCTCGGAAACCAGGTTTCTGGCTCCATCTTATGGCCGTTTGACGAACCACACCCAATTACAATTTTAGCATTCCCTTAAAGAGACAGTATTAAAATGTTTATCCTGGTTTATATATTTCCAACCCAACTGTTAGGTGACTTACATTCCTAACAGCTTCCTCCCAGCACAGCCCATGGGCAGTCCTAATATGAGAGACATAGCATAGTATGTGCTATGTAGGAAACCCCAGTGTTCTTTGTTCAATCAGCCTGATTGCCTCATCATTCTATCTTAACAGCGGACTCCCTCAGAGGAAAGTGCTGCCGCCATTCAGAAAGGCTCATTTCTCCTAGTAAAAGCAATCTCCAGAACACTATCAAGGAACTACCTAGATTCCCATAACTGTTCAGCAAGAAAAATTGATCCTTAAAATTTCCTGCCTTACAGCCCTCAACTTCTATAAAAACATATTTGCTTTTCAGGTTCCTCTTAAACAAACAGACACCTAATTATCCCTGAATGTGAATGAAATTGGAGGAACGACATTGTGCTCCTTCAGTGGTTTCCACAAATGTTTCCCGTGCCAGAAGGTTCTGAAATAGATTATTTATTTATCTATTTATTTATTTGCTGTCTGTCTTTTGAAAGGATCTGAGTAATTATCTGTCTTTTGAAAGGATCTGCGTAATTAACAGAAACACCACCAAACAATTCCCTCCAGATAATAAATAAACTCTGATTGTCCTTCCCTATGCTATTCCAGAGACAAAATTATAATCCAACAACAGCCTTTCATCAGAGATGATTACATTGCTGGGTTGAGAAATTGAGTTATCAATTATATATATATTTTTAAAAAATACTGTTGACAATATTCACTCTCTTATTGCTATCCATTTTAGAAGTTTGAAGCAAAGTAGGATAGAAATATATTATTTTTATTCTGCCCTTATTATTTTTATAAATATCTGAAAGGCCACAAACATGTGCAATGCTCATATTTTTCCATAACAACAAAGCTGTGAGGTGGGTTGAACTGAGAGAATGACTGGCCTAAAGTCACCCAGCCAACTTTCAAGGATAGGATAGGACTAAAACTCCTGGTGTAATGGTTTCTAGTCTATGCCTTAATCACTAGACAAAACAGGTTCTTATATATTACTAATATTAATTCTTATATTAATTTTAGAAGTATTTTTAATATATTTATAACCATTTAATTATTTTAAAAGTATACATTTTTATTTATATTTATTATATTTAATAAATATAAATCTAAAGTATAGATCTAAAATATAATCTAAAGTAATACAGAGTACCTCTGTATTACTTTAGATTATTTAACATGTCTCCATACAAGTAGGTATGGGAAAAATCCAAATCAGAGACTAATATTTAGTGTATCATTTTAAAGTAGAATTTGTCCCTTTGCTATAAAAAGATTCACTAGTTTAATGTGTGCCCCTTTGGCTGCATTTTAATATTTCAACAATAGATGCCAGTAGTTATCTTCTGAATTTAAAATAGAAATGTGATCAAGGCTGTCATAGCAACAACTTCCTCTTAGCATTGTTATTTATAGAAGTGCTGTTGCTTCTTTTTTTTTTTTTTTTTAGATTGTCAGGCTAAAGAAAGACTGACTAAACAGCTTTTTATAAAGTCTTAAGAATATCAATAAACCTCAGTCCTTGACTGATTTTAAACATTGTGCATTGTATTTCAGCTGCTATGTTGTAATCAGGAATCCAAGCATTTCAGCATAATTACTAAGATGCTATATTGCTCTTCTGAAAACTTCCTGTTAGAAGGTTCCTACTAACTATAATGAACTGAAATTGTATTCTGCTAAGGATCAGGCTGCTTGGCAGGAAGAAATGGATAAGGAACTGAAATCCTTACAAAGGTTGAAGGTATATGAAAATGTCAGGTTACCACCAGGTGAGCATGCCATAGGGTATAAGTGGATTTATAAAATTAAGACAGGTGTGGATGGGATTGTTACCCATAAAGCCAGGTTAGTAGCACAAGGGTTCGATCAGTCAGCTAACGACTACAATGAGGTGTTTGCACCTAATCTCAAGGCTACCACATTAACGAGCAACATTAGTGTGGGCAGCTAAGAACAAATACATAATAAACCATTTAGATGTGGGGACGGTATATCTACATGCACAATGACAACATACTATATATTTAAAGAAGCCTTTGGGGATAAAAACTGAGAACAAAATTGATTGCTGAAGATTAAAAAAGAGTATTTATGGCTTGAAGCAATCAGGCTATGAATGGAACCAGTGCATAATGGAGGAATTAACTACGATAGGTTTTATAGCTGGCATGGTTGATCCATGTTTATTCAAAAAAGAAAGTGATGGTGTAATTTCAGTGTTGCCTTTTGTTTACTGATGACAAAGCATTAATCACTAAAACCGAGAAAAATGCTACTGGGATTATTTAATATATTTAAATAAGAAATTTAAAATGAAACAGTTAGGTGAGATTAAACAGTATCTTGGTTTGAAAATAGATAAAACTAAGGGAGGCTATAAAATCTCACTGGCAGATAAAATTAACCAGTTACTGAAGAACTTTAAAGTGGAACATTGTAAACCGGCTAAAACACCAGTGAGCCAGGAATTTAGCCACAATGATGTACAAAGTCGTGTTTTGAGAAAGATATTTATCAATCATTAATTGGTAGCTTATCCTATCTTAGTCTAGGCCAGACATAACATATAGTTTCAAGCAATTAACCAGGTTTAATGCTTAGCCTACTGAAAGGCACTGGCAAGCTGCTAAGCATGTGTTGAGATATCTTAAACAAACAATACATTATGCATTATATTTGGAGCCTAAGGATGAACGAAGTTTAACTGCACATGCCGACGCAAGTTTCGCTACAGATGTACCTACATGTAAATCAACGTCAGGTACTGTAGTGTTATTAGGAAAGGTGTTAATTGGATGGCGGTCCATTCGACAAAAACATCTAAGCTTATCAACAATGGAAGCTGAATTCCCATATTTATCTCTGTTATGTACAGAGTTAGTATGTTATAAACAACTAATGACAGACATGGGAATTAATGTAAATGAACCTATAGTTGTATATGAAGACAACCAATCAGCAATTCAGATGGCTTCCAATCTTGTTGTAAAGACAAGATCAAAACACACCAATCTACGATATCTGAATGTGAGACAATGTGTTCAAAGTAAAATGATTAAACTTGGAGTCCTGCATGTCTGAGAATAATATTGAAGATCATTTTACAAAAGCCCAAGGCACTGTAAAACATAAGGCTTGCTGTGAGGAGTATGGACTTAAACTGTAAGGTTTTATATATTGTCCTACCCAAAGGGGAGAATGTTAGGAATGATAGTCACCTAACAGTTCAGTTGGCAATACATAAACCAGGATAGTTATTTAATAGTTAGTTATTTGTGTCTTTAAGGGAGTGCTGTAATTGTGGTTGGCTGAGGTTCCTCCGATGGCCATAAGATGGAGCCAGAAACCTGGTTTGTTCTCTTGCATTTTCCCAATTGCCTTTTGCCTGATTGTTGTTCTGCTTAGATTGCTGTTAGCAAACTGTTGCAAACTGTTAGCAAACTCCAATTACTGAATTTTGTTTATGATACTGGACTTCGTTTTTGGATTATCCCTGGACTGATTGTATTGAATACTACCTGCTTTAACCGTGTTTGATTTGGACTGTTTTGTTGGACTTTGTTTATCCAATTTTAGGAAGTAAAACCTACATGTTACTATTCAGTGTATCTGTATGCTGGTTGTGTGTTTCCTCACCACTCTCACTACGTTTCCCTGAGTGCACTCATTCTCCTAACAGGGAATACCTCAACACTTCCACTTCCTATGTAATACTGTAGGCAACTTTTGAAGTATCCCTTGTTTCAGAATTTTTTTGTGTTCAGTAATTAATGTGAATAGACATGAATGGACATGTGCACCTAGATAACAACCGAAAGATTTGTTTAGATCTCAACCACAGTAAAGTTGATTGATCTTATATGTGCCGCTACAGTTAATGTATAAGATATGCACAGTTTGTTACAGTTTGATTGATTGTGTGCAATTAAGTCAGTGCTAACTCTTAGTGACCACATAGATATATGATGATCGTGTTTCCGATCTTCCAGCAGTACACCCACCATTGTTGCTATTCAGCCTCCCTTTTTTCTGATCCTTCTCTTTTCTTTCCACCCACCTTTCCCAGTATAATAGACTACGTCAGAGAGATTGGTCTTCGTATAATGCTTCTGAAGTATGTTAAATTGAGTCTATCATTTGGGCCTCAGGTGGGAATTCTGGATTGATACGTTCAGTGATTCATTTATTTGTTCTCTCTGTGATCTCCATAATAATTCAAAAAGGTATTCTCTATGGTATTCTTCTCTAATATCACAGTTCAAAAGCATCAACACTAGTTCTATTTTGCTTCTATAAGTTTCCTTTCCATATATTCCCATATCTCTAATAGAAATCAGATTTATTTGTTTGTTTATACATTCATTCATTTATTCACTCATTCGATCAATTTCTATAGCTGCTCTTTTCAACAGGTAACGCTAGGTAGCAAACAATATAAAATATAAAAACTATTAAAGTATTAGTGGCAAGAGTTTTTGAGGCAAGTTTTTTTTGATATTAAGGAGGTATTCAAAGTAATTTTACATGTTTCTTAAAGTCAGTTTTTTTTCATTCCATTATCTTTGGAACCATAGGCAGTGGAGAAACATAAAGAAGGAACCTAGAGAAATGGACTAGGAATATCAATGCTGTTCTTCTTTTACATCAATTACATCTATAAGAGAAGCATGCACTGTGTGCACTGACATCTCTTTAAACCAAATGTGTTTCTATTCCAGAATCACACACTAATAATGGAGGGCTATTATAAAGACCTTGGAAAGATATGCCAGCATTAAGGAATTGCTGATGGGTACTATATGAGTGGATAATAAGCATAATTTGTAATGAGTGGATAATAAGTGTACCAGCAGACCTTGTGCTAATACAGTACCTGTTCATTCAAGTAGTCTATTTTCAAGCATCTGGAAAAGAATACTATCTGTTGAGGTAATTCCCCGGAAGGAGAATGAGCGCATACAGGAAGACGTAGTGATAATAGTGTTGAATAATACACACACAGCACACAGATACACTGTACAATAAATGTAGGTTTTTACCTCCAATAAATGTTTTAGCAAAGTTCAAGATAAGCAGTCCAAGTCATTCACAGGTAAGGCAGTTAGTGTTCAGTTCAGGGATAATCCAAATATCAAAGTCCAATATCAAAAAACAGTTCAGTAACAGACTTAGATCAACGATCAGTCACAGTCATTAGAAGAAAATGACTGGCAAAACTCTTTCCAACAGAAGAAAGAGATACACTGAGACTCTCTTCTGAGACTAAACAACCCAGGTTTCTGGCTCCATCTTATGGCCATTTGGGGAACTACACCCAATTACAGTTTTAGTATTCTCTTAAAGGCATAGTATTAAAATGTCTATCCTAGTTTATATATTTCCAACCCAAATAACTGTTAGGTTACTTGTATTCCTAACATTATCACTTTAAGGAGTTGACTCATTAAAAATCATGTATTTTTAAAGAAGCTACATTTTTTAACCTATAAAAAAGATGAGTCTTATTTTCATGAATAGCAGAGGAACTGTGCTTGCCTTTGTGTGGAATCTGAAGTGATTCTATTATTTTTTTTAGAGCAGGCACAGCCCTAATACCAGTAGATATAACAGAATTTTGAATACCAATTTATGCATTCAGAACAGTGTAGAAACTAACATGTATAGAGTATATTGCCTTAACATCATTAAGGGCATAAATAGTTTTGAAATAAGGCATAACACTATATTTAAAGCTATGTGTGCTGTATATGTGGGATGTTGTTTTTTCATGGATTGTTTTTATACTCAAGACAAATCTTATCAAAGTTAGTATTGTTATAGATTCAAGGCTTTAAAAACACACGAGTGTATGAAATAAAAAGTTGTGCACTCACATGCCAGGAATGCTTGTTCTTTCTCTGACTGCTATCTGTTCATTACTACCAGTTGTAAAGCACCTGGATAAATGTGAAAAGTGAGATAAATTATGAACCTTCAGTATCTATATATACAGTGGAACAATGCAGATCTCAGCAACATAACTCTTTAGAACAAGGAAGGAGATCTGCCAAGGATTTTGTGTTATAATCACTATCTGTGTGCATACTCTGCAACCGGCAAATCAGTTTTAGAAAAGTAGATATGACCTGCAATTGTTTTCAGATGCTTCCCTTGATGTTGACATACTATAGAAATTGTTATTCAAATATTTTTTGAAAATTTCTCCATTCTCAATAAATTGCCCAGGATTTAGATTTTCTTGCTTACTGCTTGTGTGTATAGTGGACTTTCATGATCTAGTTTTTTACATTCTTGGACTTGTTCTCATATTATTCTTAGTTGGAAAGAGAAAATTAACAAGCAAACAAGACAAATATTTTACTAGTCATCATCTTCAATTGGGATGAAGTGGCTTTTGCTGAGAATAGCCCTTAAAGTTTGGTTTTATATTAACAGGAAACAGAAAACTGTTGTGGTTTAGCTCACTGCATACAGGAAGTGTGACACATTCATAGTCTTTGGCTTCCGTGTTCAGTTCTTAAATTCAGAATTAGAATTTGCTTTTAACTTACATCTTATATGCATAAAAATGGCCACCCAAAGGGAGTCACAGGGTAACCCAGGTACCGGGACAGCTAATGCTTTGCAGAGGCTAGAAGGGTTTGCGAACAGACTTTTTCATAGGCATTCCAAGGGTTCTGCAAGTGAATTGAAAGTAACGGCGGAAAATGGATCTTCGGACATGTCTGAACTTACTGCACTGTGGGAAAAATCAAGTAAGTGTGTCCAGGTTCTTTGGTTTGAAACTGCAGACTTTGCAATATTACCTGATAAGTAAAGGAAAATGCTGAGAGCTAAACTGCTAAATTAAATGATTGGCAGGTTGATTCAGGGCTGTGGCTCTTTTTCTTCAGCAGTTGCAAGTGGCTTGCAGCACATACCATCAGCCAGTTTTCTTTTGTTGATTTATTGCCATGCAGACTGTTCCATCTGCTTAAATATGTATTTTTTTTCATCATTGAAAATAA
Source organism: Laticauda colubrina (assembly GCA_015471245.1). Taxonomy (NCBI): domain Eukaryota; kingdom Metazoa; phylum Chordata; class Lepidosauria; order Squamata; family Elapidae; genus Laticauda; species Laticauda colubrina. The sequence goes on along the minus strand of BLBF01000020.1, from coordinate 20,007,556 downwards.
GTCTTTTAAAGCAAAAAATGGTAGTATAAAATTAATAACTGTTGTCATACCTACAAATGAAATAGAAGAATAAGATGTGCCAGATGTTATCAGACAACCAAGAAAGGCATTTGTTGAGGATAGATGGGGCCTCAGGTACATAGACTGATAGAATGTGGAGGAAGATGTCTAGTACATAAAGGCATTAGAACTGAAAATATCTTTTCTAAAAGTACTCAAAATTCTTGGATGTCTGTGTTGTTACTGTCATAAAGTTGCTGACCATGTTTGGGATATGTGAGCAAGGGTGTCTTTAGTGACTGAGGCTGGAAAATGGATAGGGAAGTTCCACAACTTCATAAAACCAAACTGAAAATCTAATGTTGATTTACTTTTCCAAATGATAGGCTACTATGCCCTAATTTTAGCCTACCTATTGAGTCCTTTCCAAGGACATGGGATAGGCAGATATGGATGTTTGATGGTGTTACAGATATTGTTGAAGATGTAATCTGTTCTGAGTAAAGCTGCCTTTTGTAATTGACTCATAGTGAATTTGTCAATGCTAATGGTGTTCAAGTGATACTTCAGTTGTTTTAAGATTGCATCCAAGGCCCTATTACCTTTGCTTGGTTTTACCATAGTCATTCTATTTCTGTTTGCAGGTCTTTATATTTTGCTATCTTTGCCAATTCTTTCTCTTCTTTCTATTGTATTTTTATTATTGTTGTTACTACTGAAATTTTATTTACTGCCTATTTTGCCATATATATAGTAATTAAGTTAATATTGACAAATGTGCAGTCTGCTAATTTTAAAATATTTACTAGCATGTTAAAATATAATATACTTTATAAAAAGTTGGGACTTTTAAGCCCATGTCACACTGAACCAACGGATGTAAAACGGACAAAAAACCTTGCCATCCGTTTGAAAACGCGATGTACTCACTGCCTCCGTTTGGCTTCCTCTCTATCCGTCCAGCATCCGTTTATGGACGTTTCATCCGCTCCAAAAGTTTTGGGCTGCCTAAAACTTTTGCGCGGAAAATGTATCCAGTTTGTCTGTTCTGCATCCGCTACGCATCCGTTACCCATCCGTTACCCATCCGTTACCCATCCGTTATATCCGCTTGGCGTCCGCTGCGCATCCGTGCAACTCGCATCCGCCCGGACGCAGGGAGGAAGCAGAACAGACGCGGAACAGATGCAGAACGGATGCAGAAAGGATGCAGCACGGAAACAAAGCGTTTAAAGCGGAAAAAACAGAGGGGATCTATCTCGGATATTAAGGATGTCTAGAGGATGCAAAGGGACACCTATACTGCCTATAAAAAGGGGGAGCAACTCGTCTGTATCTCACTTTCAGACCAGAAGCCCACCTGTGCAGACCTCTGCAGCCTTCATCTGACTCTTGCTCTTCCACAGCATCCAGTCATGTCCACCGTGGATCGTACCACAGTCCTTTCGGCAGCCACCATCCTTCTGCAGCAGTACGAAGCCATCTACAGGCTCTGTGAACTCTACTATGGGGAGAAAAAGAGGTGGCCAAGAAGCGTCTGGGTCCGAAAATGGATCGGGAGAAGAGCAGAGTACGGACTGTACAACAAGCTGATGGTGGAGCTCAGGAACGAAGACACTCGGGCGTTCCACAACTTCATGAAGATGCCTCCAGCCATGTTTGACGAAGTTGTGCAGCGCCTGACACCCAGGTTGACCAAGGCAAACACCAACTTCCAGGCCAGCCTGGAACCTGGGCTCAAGGTGGCACTCACTCTGCGCCACCTGGCCTCAGGGACCACATACACGAGCATGCAGTACGGCTGGAGGGTGCCACACAACACCATCAGCATTGTGGTCAGAGAAGTGGTGCAGGCCATCATCGAAGAATACAAGGAGGAGCTCCTCCAGTGCCCCTCCACTGAAGAAGGATGGAAGAAAGTTGCAGAGCAGTGGTATCAGAGGTGGAACTTCCCACACACCGTTGGAGCCATCGATGACAAGCACGTGGCTTGCAAAGCTCCAGCCAAGTCGGGGTCCACTTATTTCAACTTCAAGGGCTTCTTCAGCATCATCCTCTTCGCCATGGTCGATGCTGACTACAAGTTCATGTACATCGATGCTTCAGGCTACGGCTCATCTTCAGATGCCCAGGTATACAACGCCAGTCACCTCAAGGAGGGGCTGGAAGGCAACCTCATCGTGGGCTTCCCAGATCCAGACCCCCTGCCCAACGACACGCAAGATATGCCCTACTTCATCGTGGGGGATGACGCCTTCTCCCTCAGAACCTACCTCATGAAGCCATACACTTCCAGACTCCTCACCCGTGAAGAGAGGATCTTCAACTACAGGCTGTCCAGGGCAAGGCGGGTGGTGGAGAACGTCTTTGGCATCCTGGCCAACAGGTTCCAGGTACTTCTCACCACCATGCAGCATCGCCCAGAGACCGTGAGGAGGATCGTGGAAGCTTGCTGCATCCTGCACAATCTCATGTGCATCCGCTACCCAGTCTTGCAGAACAAGCTCGTGGACCGTCAACAAGGCAATGGGGACATGGAGCCTTGGGAATGGAGGCAAGGGCGAAACCTGATCGACACTCAGGATGTGCAAGGCCACAACAGAGCCTCACGGGAAGGGAAGAAGCAGCGCAACCTCCTGAAACACTGGTGCAACTCCCCAGCTGGAGCGCTGGAGTGGCAAGACAGGATGGTAGATGCTTAATGGATGCTTCCTTCAGCCTGTCTCATCACACGGATGAGATTGGGCCATGTATGTTGGGTGGGCCTACAATAAACAGGTTGTTTAATAAAGAGTTGTGTTTATGTTGACATGTGTGGATGATTATTACATTATTATTGATAATAAAGGGCCATAGGTGTGGCACCTGGGAGGGTGGACTATGCAGTCCCACTATGCTTGCGCTGGAGGTTTATCTATCCCACAGCTATTAGCCATCCCAAAGGTATCCCTGCTCATTCCACAGGTATCCCTGCCCACCCCACTGCTATCTTAACCCATCCCACAAGCATGCAAAGGCTTAAGCCAATTCTAAAAGTTTCCACCAAGACTTTTTAAAAAAAAACAAATGAAGCAAGTGTGTGAATCAAAGATAAACTTTATTGAACAACAAGCTGTAAAAAAAAAATGACCCAAGCCAAGTGTCCAAATAAAGTCCACAGGTAGCCAGCTACCCGGTCTCTGGCACTCTTCTTGGTCACTCGGAGGTGTGCCCAGTCTCAGGGGTGAAGGGTCCAGGTGCTGTGGTGGTGGGTGTTGCTGGAGTGCCTGGCCTCGAGAGGACAACAGGGGACGGTGTGTTTAGAAAGGTCTCGGACAGTTGGCTCAGCCCTGTGATGCTGAGAGGTCCTTCCTCCATGCCATGGGGTGTCAGCCCCAGTACTGATGACAGATGTACTGAGGCCGGGCTTGGCTGTGGGGTGGAGGAAGGAGTAGTGTAGTGGGGCTGTCTGGTCTGCAGCTGGGTGAGGACTGGCATGGGTGGCATCGCTGTCGGTGGCATCATTGGCGTGGGTGGCATCGGTGGCATCAGTGAAACAGGTGGCAACGGTGTCACACGATGACTCTGTGCCTGGACTGGGAAGGGCTGCTGCCTGTGCTGCTGAACCTCCTGGTAGCCATAGCCCTGGTAGGTGAGGGGCTGTGGGAAGCCTTGGAATGGGAGGGACATCACCTGGGGTGGAGGAGCAGGCCTGGACTGGGTGGGAGCAGGTTCCTCTGGGTCTGGAGGGTTGTGAAACAGCTTGGTGATCCGGTCCTTCACCTGCTGGTACTGTGGATCCGCCATTTCCTTGAGGGTCTGGTTGACATAGGTGAGGAAGGGCTTGCGGTTGGAGGATGAGGAGTCGGTGTGGACCAGCTGAGAGAGGAGATCTATGCTGGTGCGGATGGTGTCCCTGATCTCCAGCAGGACATTGTGGCTCTGCCCCTCCAGCTGTCTGGCTCTCTGCCTTTCTGCGGAGGCGGAGCTGGGGGTGGTGGATGCAGCTAGGAGTGTGGTGGACTCGATGTCTCCTTTCTCCCACCGCACCAGGGAGTCCTCTACGCACTCCACCACGCTTACCACACCTGTCCGCGGGTTCTCCGCCGTGGCACGCTCCACAGAAACCTGCCTGGAGACAGGGACTGACTCTCGGCCGGAAGAGGACTGGGTGGCAGCAGGCTGCCGGAGAGAGAGGGTCGTGAGAGGGGCTGCTGGTGCTCCTCAGTGGCAGACCTCACCCTCCAGGAAGCTGCACCTGGCCACGACGTAGGTCTCTCTGTCTGTCAGCTTCACAGTGGCCTGGCCAGATTTTTTCAGGTGCAGCTTCCTGTACCAGGTGTGCATGTGCTTCCACCAGCCGAGGAGCACCTCCGAAGTGTAACCCATACTCTCTGCCCTCTCTCTCCAAGCAGCCTGCTTCCGCTTGGTGTCCCTGTACAGCCGGTGTCCCTTCCACCACAGATAGTCGTTCTCTCTCATCTTCATGCGCCACCTCAATGGAGTATTGCCTCCTCTCCCGTTGTCGCATACGCCTCTTCCTCCCTTTGACTGGACCAGATGGGCCCTCATCAGAGGGGCTCCCAGGTAGTAGGGGCTGCTCCTGCACACCACCAGCAGCACCAGCAGAATCATCATCATCATCATCATCATCATTCTCACCAGCAGGATCATAATCCGCATCATCATCCTCACCAGCAGGATCATAACCACCACCAGCAGCAGCAGCAGCAGCAGCAGCAGCAGCAGGACCAGCAGGACCAGGATCAGCAGCAGTAGAGTAAGCACCAGCAGGGCCAGCAAGTCCAGGAGCACGAGCAGGACCAGGAGCACGAGCAGGACGAGCAAGTCCAGGAGCATGAGCAAGTCGAGCAGGACCAGAAGCAGCTTCAACAGAGTAAGCACCAGCAGAAGCACCAGCACCAGCAGAAGCACCACCGCCAGGAGCAGCTTCAGCAGAAGCCCCAGCAGAAGCAGAGTCAGGGGCAGGGGGCGGGAGGTTGGTCCTGTCCCTCTTTCCAGGGATGGCGGCAGGTTGCTGAGGCTTTCGCTTCCTCCCCATGGTTGTGGGGTTGCTGGCTGTCAGGGAGGCAGGCAGGCAGGCAGGCACCAAGGCTGGCTGGAAGGCAGGCTGGCAGGGCAGGCAAGGAACTCGAAGTGTCCAGCAGCAGGTCTTTCCTCGGAATGCTGGCCACGTGCGAGCTGCTTCCCTTTATATCTGGGGGGCTTACGTAATACTTCCCCCCCCCCCGCGCATGCACAATTAACGGTCGGCATCCGTTCCGCTTCCGCTGTGCATCTGCTAGGCTTCTGCTGTGCATCCGCTTTATCCGCTAGGCTTCCGCTGTGCATCCGCTTCATCCGTTCGGCGTCCGCTTCGCTGAGGCCCCCCAGAAGCCCTGTGGTTGCGCCATCCGCTCTCATCCGCTTCCATCCGCTGGGCTTCCGTTCCGCATCCGCTTTGCATCCGCCCTGCGTCCTCCCCGCGTCCGTGTTATCCGCTCCGGTTATGCAAATTTTTGCCCCTTTTGAGAGCGGATAACAACGGATTGACCATTTTGCTCGTCCGTTGTGTCCGTTTTGCATCCGTTGGCCAGTGTGACATGGGCTTTAGAAAGCTGCTGCTGTCATACAAAATTGTTTGATCTACTATTCAAAGCAGCACTTATTTTAATACACAGTTGCTTTCATTTGTTCATATGTTAAATTGTCTATATGATGTAAAATATTATTAGTTATATACTAATATACATTGGTTTCTTTTCCATAGTGACATATGTACTGTATGTCTATTTTTATTTATTTATTTATAAATTTAGCAAATGTAATTAGATCTAATTTTAATTGATTAATATATGAGCAAATTATATTTTGGACTTTATTGTAGAATATTCTACTTGGTCCTTTGTGCTTGAAACACAACAGTCTTAAGAGGATGTTGTTTGAGATAAAAATCAACATTTTAGCAAGTTCTTAGATTTGTATTTATGTTTTTACACATAAAGAGAGAAACATGAATTTTATCTGTACTTAAAATCCATGAAGGAAAGCTGCTCCCCAAATATTGATGGCTCAAGAGAGTTGGGGAACAACGAATAAAAAGACTCCCTAAATTCTGTAAAACAAATTCATTGGAAAAATTCTGGCCTTCAATCTGGATTCCAGCAGTAATTGATTTATAATTTATAACAGGAACATTTATTAAATCAATCTTACAATATTGAGGGAAGTTGCTTCAAATATCAAGACAGTGTTACTTATTTTATGCTATCAGGAGCAATTGCAATCATGAGGCTGGGTTCATTTTTATAACTTAAGGAAATCTATATTCCGTTAGGAAATCTGTATTCATACATATGTATGTATGTATTCATACATATGTATGTATGTATTCATACATATGTATGTATGTATTCATACATACATATTCCATTATGTATGCTCTGAATGGAAAACATGGAACCAATCTAAAAAACCAGATTTATGTTATGAATCTGGAATTGACTTGGAAATCATTAGACAGTTGCATTTTTATTGGGGGTTTTTATTTGTTCAGTTCATATCCATCTGCGTTGCAGAATTCTGAGTTGACATGTACAATAAAGAATGGTTTTATTGCAATCCTAGTTAATACCTTTTGCTTTTTCACAAAATGAATCTGTGACTGTTTTTAGTTGATAGTGTCTGCCTATCTTCAGTGAGAAAATGTGTCATGTTGAACTTAAGAGTTTAAACTTTGAACCAATTATTATTTGTTTAATTATATACTTGTGAGTCAGCTGATCCACTTTAACACCGTAGCTTGTTGAAACAAGGGAATACTGGTTCAAGAAATGTTCTGCATTCATACTATCAGACTTGCTTCAGTTTTTAAGTGGTAAAACATTTTAAAGATAATATCATGTCCTGAGAAATACTCATTCACAAGGGGTTTTTGTTTTTGTGGTAGGACTAAAAGTCTGCTCCACAACAATTTTCCAAATATTGTTGACCTTTCCTTCTGCATAGTTTTAGATGTAATAATAATAATTCTTATTATTTTGAAAGAGGGTAATATGTACTAAATTTAGAGCCATCAGTCTAGTTGATGACAGCTGAGAAATAATTTGTGCTATCAGGGTTGGTGGTGACCCTGCCTTCTCCCCACATGTTATAATGAGCATTTATTTCTGTTCATGCCTGGTATTTCTGCCAACCAGTTAATGCAATGGAAATTAACCTCAAATAAACACATAGCACTTTGTTAGAAGCAGTACTACTCATTTGTCTATCTAAAACAGGACTGCCAAACTCGCGGCCTGTGGGCCAGATGCATCATGTGCTGGCCACACCCACACCCGGTTTAGCGAAGGGGGAAAAAGCTGTGATACGTCACATGACAATGTGAGTTTGACAGCCCTGCTTTAGAAAGTTTTTTTCTATTTGTCTATCTACAGTAGGGGTCTCCAAACTTGGCAACTTTAAGATTTGTGGACTTCAATTCCCAGAATTCTGGGAGTTGAAGTCCACAAATCTTAAAGTTGCCAAGATTGGAGACCCCTTATATATCTGTTACAGGTTTCTAATTTATGAATATTAGGAAGTAATTTTCAACCCTCCAAGGAAGACAATAGGAAATCAAAATCATGCAAGCTAATACTATTATTTATTGTAAGGCTATAGTAAATAGTCTTGCAAGTCTGAATGCATTCTTCCCTTCCCTTCCCTCATCTTCATGAGAACTAGGGTGGGTTTTGTCTGAGACACTTTCTTGGGTTACAGTTCTTGCCTATACTTGGATTTCTCTTATCTAACCATTGCTTTGGTTGTGACTCTTTTCCCTCTTCCTCAAGTTTATTCCTTCTGCCCATCACAGCAACAGATAAAGAGTATTGAGTTACCTCCACTTTAGTTTCCAGTGATTTAAGCAATTAGACAACTTGCATTATTTTTTTCTTTCCCTTTGCTTCTGTGATAAAATATCAGAGGCACAGTTTCTTAAAGCTTCCACTTTTTCCACAGTGAATTATCCCAATTAAAGGGAGAGGAAGGTTTATCTGGGTGATTGCACTCTTGAGGAGTGATGGAGGACTCAGTCTTTTAAGATCTGCTTGAAGCCATTGGATATTATTTTGTTCAGAGCTTACAATATTGAATTGTATATTGTCACCCTGCCAATAATTTTGTTGAAATCGTGTTCCAGTAATCTGGAAGATGTTGAGCCTAGATGCAGATTTGTAATTTGGGAATCTCTTGGAATTAGCTTATTTATATTAATAAATGTATATGGCCATTTATCTCAACTTTAAGACTCTAGACATCAGTTAAAACAATACACGATGAAAACAATAAATAGAAATTAGCAACAAGGTTTAAAAAATCACAACCATCCCACAGGATCTGTCATTCATCCAAACTCCCATGGCCAGTTTATAGTACCAGTTTTCAGAGCTTTATGAAATCCACCATAATTGGATCTAATTTGACCTCTGGCAGAATGACATTCCAAAGAATAGAAATGGCTCTCATCCTGAATCCCACTATATAGCTCGCTTTAATAGACAGGATTCAAGCATACCCCTGCTGCCAGATCTGCTGGAATAAGGATTAAGTAAACACAATCTAGGAGAGGCAGTCCCAAATAACCTGGTCTCATGTCATAAAGGACTTTATAGGTAACCAGCACCTTGAATTTAACTGAGAAGCACATTGGCAGCCAATGAACCTTATGGAGGAGAGATGTAATGTGCATGGATTGAGAACTTTGGATAAGTAACTGCAGCATTGCACTTTTGAATCAACTGCAGCTTCTGGATGTTCTTCACATGCAGCCTATGTAAAGCACATTGCAGTAATGCATTTAAAAATTGACTAATGCATGACTAATGCATAAGGAACAATGTTTCTTGATCCAGGAACAGGTGCAATTGGTGCACAATACAAAGCTGCATGCATGCAAGTCTTCTCAACCACAGCTGTCACCTAATTCCTCAAAGCAGGGGCTGTGGATTGACTTCTGTTCCATTATCACAACTGACTGAAACCAGCTCTGAAGAAATAAATAAAATTAATACAGCATATTGCCATCCATTTGTAATCCCCAAAGCTGACCCAGAAGTATAGAATGCTGCTGAGAGTTCAAGAACAGCAAGGATGGATGTGCCATCACCACACCAGCTCGAGAAGTTATCCATAAGTGTAACCAATGGCATTTCAATCACATACCTAGGCCTGAATCCCAACTGAAAGGAGTCTAGATAATCCACTACTTCAATGTTTTCTCAAATTTAGGAAAGACTAGGCCTAGTTGCTTAAGCAGATAAAAGTGGCTGTGGGAAATTTATATATACCTTTAGCCTTGTAGGATTTTGTTACAATAAAGTAATCTAATTGGACTGAAGTGTTTTCTTCTGCTTCCTATTTGGTTTATTTAGGAGGGCTGACAGATTATTAAAAGGTGGTTTCTGAATTGTTTCAAAAGTCAATATGAAATATTTTTTAAATGCCAGTATCAAGAGAAAGGTGAAAGAATAAAGAATTAAAGAATTTAGTAAAGAATAAAAGTGTATGAAAATAGCTATAACCTACAAAGAAGAATGAGAGTAGAACGAATGACAAGCATGCCATAAAAATACATGGTTTGAAATTGTCTTGTGTTGAGGATAAGCAATCACATGTTGTTGCTATGAAGAAATGGCATAGGAAACAACTGAACAGAATATGTGCAGCTGTTTCCAACCTCTGCATCTGAGCACATTCACACTCATTCCCATTTGCAGATATTGAACAACAATATCCCCTTCATCACCTTTAAGGTTAGATGTTAGACCTTGCTAATATGAATGCCTTTCTGCGTGGGTGGAAAGGATGAGGTGAAGATATTTACAGATGGCATAAAGAGCATGGTCTCTATAGTGGTAGCGATAAAAGTTTCTATCTGTTACTTTGTAGGTCTGAGTCAAACTCAGCTTAGTCTTGTTTCCTGGAGACAAAATCGATTAAGCCAGGGTTGGAGAGATTGCTGCAAGCCAGATCGGAAACTATGAGCTCATTTCAAAAGACAGTATATTTATGTACCATGTTAAACTGGGCCAGGGATTTGCCATCAAATACTTGTTTCAGCACTTGAAACAACAGAGTTTCATATAGATTCTCTACTAGTCTAGAGTAAGGGTACAGCCAAGATGTATACCAATAAATATATAGGCCAGTGGTGGCTAACCTTTTTGGGCTCCTGTGCTGAAAATTGTGTGCACGCTAATGCGTGCGCGCTCATGTGCCAGCACTCAAAAAGCAATGCGTGCAGCCCCCACCCCCCACGCATGCATGTGCAATTTCCCCCACCCTGCTGCCCCCTTACCTGCACTGCGTGCCTCCCAGCTGATTTTCAGCCTCCCAGAGGCTCAAGGAAAGCCTCTGCAGGTCAAAAAAATGTTTTTTTTTTCCAAAGGCTGCAGAGGCTTCCCTTGAGCCTCTAGGAGGCCGAAAAAGGCCTCAAACGGGCTGAAAATCAGCCGGGAGGTTGGGCTTATGCGCATTGCAGGTATGTTTGGCTGGGGGTTCATGTGCCTGCACAAATGGCTCTGCGTGCCACCTGTGGCTCGTGTGCCATAGGTTCGCCATCATGGATATAGGCTATGGCGCAGGAATGCAGAATGTAGATCTCAGAAATTTTGACTGAGTTGGTTTATAATACCATGGGATTTTTCTTTTCAAATAAATATAGGATTAGAAAATGTGAGATATTTTGTTTGCATTTAAGGTATTTATGCACCAGAGACAAATTCTTTGTGTCTTACTTGGCCAATAAAGAATTCTGTTATCCTATCCTATCCATACATGATAAAGCAATTGCCTTACACCTTTTAGAAGGGGGTGGGGAGGAGTTAACATTGTAGAAAGTTTTTAAAAATATTTTAAAAAGCATATTTGGGAATGTAAGAGTTCAATGAATTATATTTGTTGTGTACTGAATGTTTATAAAAGTATATTAAGCCAACAAATGGGATGGGGGATGACGACTGATTTAGCAAATAATATAATGCTTACAAGTGACAATTGCCATTAGTTCTCAGTACACAGAATTTTATTCAAGTTTATGTTCTCCAAATTGATACCTGTTAATGTTTAAAAGAGAATAAACCTTTAGTTTATTCAATTTGACGTTATAAACATAGGTATATAACTTTCATGGAATTTAGGAGCAGGAATTGGATATACTTTATTGCTCTACAAAGATATCATGGTCTTTTTCAATTATTTTCAAAAGTCTTCATCAAATGGTATGACAATATGGTAAATAGTTATACAATAAACTGAAATAAATCTAATTTGTATCTAATTCCCAATTTGTAATATGTTAATTATAGAAGCATAAGAGAATTAGGATTTATTTGTAGTAAAAATGAATATAGCTTCAGTGTATACATACTTTGAAATTATTGTTTTATTGATTCTGCTTTGGTATTTTTTAAAAACTAAGAAGTTGGTGTGTTTCTATTTGATTAGGCATCAATACTTTTGATTAACCAGATTCTTGGGATGAAGATGTTGAATTATATTTCTCCTAATTTGGAATTTGTCTATTTTTGAAGGCCAGTGCATATACCATGCACGGACTATTATAATCTATGATTATGCATTCCTGGAAAGATTTTTTAAAATTCTAGCTTAGGTTGCTTCATGAAATTGGTCAATTCTCAGCCTTTCTGTCTATGGCAATGAAAGATAATTAGGTTCAATTTCGCTAGGTTCAGTGTTTTGTTTTTTTTTAAAGTTGCAATTGGCATAAAGAAAAAATTTCTACTCTTATAATAGAAAAGTAGTCTTAATTCTATTAAATTTCTTTTTTTTATTTCTTTTTCTACTTCTTAAACTAATTCATAGAGTATAATAGTTTTTGATTTGCTTAGATTGTATTCATTGTTTTTTTTTTTGTGATTTCTATCTCTTAAGACAATCAATACAATTATTTGTAAAACTATAAAAATATTTTTTTATATTGACATTATTGTCAACGCAACTTATATCTTCTCAGATGTAAGTCTTTCTTTCCTCTGCTTCTTTTTCTTTCCTCAAGCTTTAAAATACGAGATACCAAGACTGCTGCACCCTGCTCATCTTCCCCTTAGCTTCCAGAAATTCTGAGGTCTGTGTTGCATCATTATCAGCACCAAGGAGATCACCCATTTTGTAATTTAGAAATTCTGTAAACCTCTTAACAAAACAACAAAGTTGGAAGGGACCTTTGAGGTCTTCTAGTCTGGGGTTTCCAACCTTGGCAACTTTAAGATTTGTGGACTTCAACTTGCAGAATTCCTCAGCCAGCAACCTGGCTGAGGAATTCTGGGAGTTGAAGCCCACAAATCTTCAAAGTTCCCAAGGTTTGAGACCAGAGGTGGTATTCAAAAATTTTTACTACCGGTCCTGTGGGCATGGCCTATTTTGTGAGTGTGGCCTAGGGGGTCATGTGACTGGATGTAGCTTATTTGTTGGGCGTAGCTTGGTCATGTGACTGGCTGGGCGTGGCTTGGTGGTCATGTGACTGGCTGGGCAGAATATTCCCCCTAAAAAGAAAAGTAAAAACTCAATTAAGGCAGAAACTCACCCCCCAACCTTTGCTAATGGGCCATTACTCTGGCCTAGGCCAATCTATTTTACATAACAAAGATCTGCTCTCGGTAGAGCTATATTAGGAATTGCCCAAAGCCCTTTCATTACATCATCATCCAGCAAGGCTCAACCAAGTCTGGGACTCAGGACAGCCGACAGAGTTGTCCCTGCATGGCCCCATGGGAGTTTGACAACCAATCAGAATACAAGCTCAAATTCAAATCCTAGCAGAGGGCATTCTGGATTTAAAACCAGAAATATTTTGTTGGATTCATTTAATTTTTACACATACAACAACTGCTAGAATTGTGTTTGCACAACAATGGGAAAAAATATGAAAATGAATTAAATATTAAGAATGTGCAGAAATGAATAAATTAACAATTACAAATTTACAAACGAGAAGGCTTAGAATACTTTTTAATTTGGGATTTCTTTTATCATTGGCTAACTAACAGAAACAGAAGTTGGAAATGTAAAAATATAAAAGAAAACACCAATTATGTCAGGAAAGTTCACTAAAAAGGATAAGCAAATTTTAGAATTTGATCATTGTTAATGAGTAGATAACTTTAAAAGCATACACACACAAACCCCCAAAAAAATACTGCAGATAAAGACTAGCTTTTTACTTAATCCCCAGACAAAGCTACTGCAATAAAAACCCTGGATTGTTCCCCCAAGGACCCCCAAAACCTCACATCAGAAATCTCAGCCCCTCTGTTTTTAAGAAACTCCCAGGCAAACAAGCAAGACAACAAAAATCACTACTAAAGTACATTAAGGTAAATCACCTGGAGGTCCCCTTTTCCTGATAACTGGCAGAATTAACCACCATGATAGGAAAGACAAAAGACCCAGGCAAGAACAAAAGCAGGGCAATCATGAGCACTCAAAACCCATCAAGCAGGCTCAGTTCCAGAAATCTCAACATGTTAAAACCAGCTTTTATAATGGTGAAGTGTTATACCCCAAAACAAGTTACTAATTTTCTCAGAAACCATAAAAGCAGCTGGACTTCACGTAAAATGTCATCTGGCCTGCATGCTGGAAGCATCAACATCAAAAAATGCTAGAACATGTTGTTATGTGCCTATAAATTAAATTTTTCAGATTTTTTTCCAGCTGTATCTGCTTTTGTGTGTGTGTATGTGTGTGTAGTTTTCAGTTGTGTAAGGAGTGTGTTTTTAGTTGTGTAGTTTTGTGGGTCTGCTGCCAATTCAGTCATCCCCAGGCTGGAGGCCATGGCCTCCGGAGGCCCAGGGCGAGGCCAGGCGGCGTCAAGAAGATCCACAGGCTTTTGGAAGCCTGGCGGCAGGGGCGGCCGGCCGCATGGGTAGTGGCCAACCCACAAGGGACCCGTGGTGGCTTGGGCAGCTACACCAGACCGCGGATTGATGCCACAGCTGGCAAGGAGCTCCATGGGCTTTTGGAAGCCCAGCGGCGGGGGTGGGTGGCTACAAGGGTAGCAGCCGGCCCACAAGGGACCTGTGGCAGCTTGGGGAGCTATGCCAAGCTCCGGATTGAGGCCGTGGCCAGTGCAGGCTGCCAGAAGCTCGGGGCAAAGCCAGGCGGCGGGAAGGAACGCTGGGGGTTCAGCCCAGGGCCGGGGGTTCAGTGCTTATACCTGGTCCTATAGGCAGGTCCTGTAGGAAGTCCATTGGGGAATGGCTGAATGCCACCTCTGCTTGAGACCCCTGTTCTAGTCCAACCCCCTGCTCAAGCAGGAGACTATATCATTTCAGACAAATGGCTGTCCAATATCTTCTTAAAAATCCCCAGTGATGGAGCACCCACAATATCTGAATGCAAGCAGTTCCATTGATTAATTCTCACTGTCAGGAAATTTCTCCTTAGTTCTAGATTTGTTCTCTCCTTGATTAGTTTCCACTATTGCTTCTTGTTCTGCCTTCAAGTGCTTTAGAGAATAGTTTGGCCCTCTTTTGGCAGTCCCTCAAATATCAGAACAGTGCCAGTCCTTCTTTTCACTGGGTTAGACATACCCAATTCCTGGAACTATTCCTCGTATGTTTTAGTCTCAAGACCCTTAATAATTTTTGTTGCTCTTTTCTGCATTCTTTCAAGAATCTCAACGTCTTTTTTATGAGAAAAACTGGACGCAGTATTCCAACTGTTGTCTTGCCAAGGCCTTATAAAGTAGATCTAACGCTGTACATGATCTTGATTCTGTCCCGCTGTTAATGCAGTCTCGGACTGTGTCGGGTTTTTTGGTGGCCGCAGCACACTGCTGGCTCATATTTAAGTGGTTCTCTGCTAGGACTCCTAGATCCCTCTCATAGTTAACTACTACTGAGCCACAGATACCACCTATTCTGTACCTGTACATTCGTTTTTTCTTTCCTTAGAGTAAAATCTTACTTTTCTCACCATTTTATTTTTACTTTGTTAAATAGGGCCCAGTGTTTTAATTTGTCGAGTTCCTTCTGGATCTTCAGCCTACCTTTTGGGATAAAGATACTAAATCTTAAAATAACATGATTAGGTGAAATATGTACAAAATATAATATAGCACACAAACTTAGTCAAAATAGAAACAAAATAAACAACTGAAAATGATTTGTAAAGAAGCTCTGGTTGTTATAATAAATAGGTTTTTGTACCATCAACACCACAGCTAGAACCTTTATGGAGTAAAATGAAAGGGGATACTATTCTTAATTAAAGTATCTGCCATCAATAGTGTTCTGCACTTATAGAGAAAAAGGACAAAGTATTAATAACTGGAGGTGTGTTGCATTCTTCATAATCTTTTAGCGGCTATAGTTCTCTTTGTTCTGTTTTACCTATGATGTTAATCTAACTTTCTTTCCATCTGTCAAGCTAAATCTTCTGACCTTGATTCTGTCTACTTTACATCTTTGAGGATTTGATTCACAAGGACTCTGGGGATGAGGTAAAGGAGGTTATGTTTATTCCTCAGAAGCCTTCCACAAGGGCTTTCTGCATAACTAAAGAGAAATACTTTTAGGACTTCATCCAGAAATAGCAATCCGATCTCATACAAATCAGATCATGTGTTGGTACATTTGAAAGAGTAAGGCTAGGCTCCATCTTCATTTTTGCAACTAATTCCTCTTTTTTCCTTCATTGGTAGGACTTCTTTTTTTTTAGCTAAGCACACATCTCTATCTTCTTGCCTCCACATTGCTTCTGACCTCTCCCTTCCTTTAATGTCAAAGACCTTTAAGCTGATGACTATCATACTGATTCACCTCCTGCAGAAGGTGGCATTACTAATAACCATGATTTTGGACTGTTGAACTGAAAAACTACGTGATTTATTAGAGTATTATTTTCAAAACCTCTTCAGTTTGGGAGGAAACATAAATTATATTTATTTTATCCCCTACATAGCAAGTTGGATACAGTGAGTTTCAGGATTGATAGCTAGCTAGACATAAGCTCTGACTATTTCTAACGACTTCCAGCTTCTGTCTGTATTCTTCTGCCTTCATCTTCATGAAGAGTCATCCTCTTTCTTCTCCAGAATTTAGAAAAAACTGAGAGAGGAATCTTATTTGGGCCCTAGCAAACAAGATGGAGTGGTCTAGTATTTATTTTTATTTATTTATTAAATTTTTAAACTGATCATCTCCCCTATAAAGTGACTCTGGGCAGCTTCCAAATAATAAGTACAAGGTAATATTCAAACTGTAGGTTGAAGTTTCCCAATCCCCTTTTGAGATTAAAATACATAATTAGTTTGATAATACAGAGCAGTAATTCAGAATTTATATGCATACAGGTAGTCATTGCTTATATAAAGACCTGTAACTTTATCGCTAAGCATTGCAGTTGCTAAGCGGAAAATGAGATGACCATAATGGACTCACAACATGACTTTCCATTTGGTTGTTAAGCATGTTACTGCAATTATTAAAGGAAAAATCACGTGACTGCGACTTAGAATTTTACTTCTACATTCTCCATTAACTCTGTCACAACAAGGTGGTCAGGAAGCACACAAATAGTCAACACATGACCACAAGATACTTTGACAGTTGTAAATGTGAGGATTGATTGGTCTCAAAACTACTATTTTTACACATCAGAACTTCAGGCATTTGCTAAATAAGATAGTAAGCAAGGACTATCTATCTGTACTACAATCTTTTAAGAGGATTTGAATGGTTGATTTCAGAATAATTACCATATGTTTGAATCTATTTTAAAACTGTAATTTAAGGATTTAACTATACTTATAGAAATAAATAAAATTTGCAGTTTAGAAGAGTTTTCAGCTGGATACAAATACATCCAGAAGCCATTTCTAAAGTTTGTACATAAATCCTTTTTTAAATTGTCTGAAATCATTATTCATGAGTTGAAAGGCACACAGCGTTAATAGGCTATTCTTGGGAATATGCAACTGAATTATACATTGCTTCCTAGAAAGTCTACTTAAGCCTTAGGGGTTAACATGTTATATTATCATGTGGGTAGCATAAAAATTTAAGTACAAGAACAGGCATCTCCTGGTTTTTCCTCAGAGGGCTTTGATATCAGATGTTTAAAAACATGCCATGCTCATCTGTAGCAGAACAACAACAACAACAAAAGCTTAAGTTCCTTTTTTTCCCAGCCTGGAATTTACACTAATCCCTCAACCCATCCATTCTATACCATTAGAAACAATAACAAGAAAATATATAAGCTTGTATTTTGATCAGAAATACCTTTCTCATTTCACTACCACATTATCATCCAACTGTTTAATGGAGAACTGGAACACATAATATCAAAGGTGTGGGAGCTTAAAATGCTTAATAATAAAATTAATAATTAAATTTCAGACACATTTTTGACAGGAAAAAGGAAAAGATCTATATTAAGGTGACGTGGTGAACATTATGATTGCAGAATCTTTTAAGACATTGCTTTGGCATATTCTCTTTGGAAAACTTCTTACACCTCGTGTTGGTGCACATATATAAACTCTCTCAAGGAGGAAGCTGTTTGTCCGTGGCTTAACATGTTGTGGTTAGTAATAAAGGCAGAAGTTCAAATCTCTCCACCCTAAGCTGATTTACTCACAGAACCTTGTATTTATTCTATGAAAGTTCTAACATTGCTCTCTTAGGAACAATATTGCCCCATTAATTCTCCTCCTAAACATCCAGTGCATATAGCAGGGGTCTCCAATCCCCGACTGGTAGACCAGCACCAGTCTATGGCATGCCAGAAACTGGTCTATGCAAATAATCAAAGCCCCATCCACGGGATGCAGGCAGCATATGAAACTACACTCCTTTTGGTCCGTAGAAAAACCTCTATTGGGAACTGTTACCTGGTGCCCAAGACGTTGGCGACCACAGGTATACAGTATTGTAGTTGTTTAGGCAGGTTTTCAGAGCTGCAATTTTTTTGATTTAGAAAAACAAACACATTTGTTCTTGCTCTGTTTTCCATTTTGACATGGAATGATACATTATTTAAATTTATCGAGGTTTAGAAAAGTAGGGTTTTCGTACAATTTGCTTTGTTTAGCAAAACCGTAGCAAAGAAATTGTAATGTTGATACTCAATTTAAATTTTCAGGATCATAGACATGCCTTCATATATAGTTTTTCTTAATTACAGTTAAGCTTACTGATATTTCATACTTCATGCTAAACAAATATGAAACAAAGCACATTATGGTGTAATATTATGAATGTCTTAGCCCACTGCATACTATACTATGTCTATAAACCTTAGTTTCTATAGTTAAATTCTATTCAAAATTAACGTAACAAACACAGTTTTGTGAATCAGAATCCTTAATGCTTTGGAATCTCAAAGTCTGGCCAAATTATGGATTTCTTATAAAGTGCTTGGCAAAAATGGGGGATTTTGTAGCTGTTAACATTGGCATATCACACTTTATGTGATTATACAAGGGAATGGCATAATATAAATCATGTTGTAAATCACATTGGGTTTGTTTGAATTATCTGTGTGAATGTTCTAAAGTGAGCAGTATTGATAACATGGATATTATTGTAAGTAGTTACTCATGAAAAAAGATTTAACATGGAACACAGTTGTGTCAACCCATGGCTTTGTTTCAGTATTTGAATGATTGTCCTGTGTACCATCACAAAATATCGAGTCATAGAAAATAAATGATTTCCCTGTATCCTAAGCTGCACTTTTATCTCAGAGTATCCATTTCCAAAATTCCTTGATAATTGTAATAAATTACGTTCCTGAAATCATACAAATATGTACATTTAACAAATGACAGTCAAAACTACTAAATTCATAAGTGCCAACCAAAAGGCAATATTTTATACACTTTTTTAAAAAAATACATGAACATAGACATTACAAATTTTTAGCACATGCCCTTTCAACATACCCCTTATATGAACAAATGGTTAAATACATCACCGTATTGCCATTCACCACATAAAATCACAGAACACATGGGGAAAGATAATCCATTCCAAATTCTCAATGAAACGTGTTTCACACACAGTGAGTATTGTCTTCCTTCCCTTCCTGCAAGCTTAAATAAAGTTAACCAGAATGCACAACTGTATGAAAATGTGCATGTAACCCAGCCTGGCTTGTCCTGGATGTAAAAGGTAAAATCTAAATCCTTAGGGAGGATAAGAAACTGTTTAAATATCATTTGTAGTATCTGGGTCACAGGTGTCCTGCAAACACTATTACATTAGAAACTTGAGAAATGTGGTGAAGATGGTAAAGATTTTATAATATAGAGAGCAATACATTATAGTACAATAATTTATGGTTTGGGATACTGATATAGTAGTATAGAGCTTCAAGTAGAAAATTCAGAGTTGTTTGCCTTCAGAGATATATTGAAGCTTATATATTAAAAAAAAATGAGATATTTTCTGTGTGAATAAATTAAAGCTTTAGAGAAAGCTACTGGTTGGGTACAAGCAGACCGATAATTCTCCTCTAAGGTTGCTATGGAAACTAGCAGTGCTTGCTATAATTGAGAGCATCTTAAAACATCCTGACATTTCCTTTTTTTCCCTCAGCCATTTTACATTATTTTTATGTTGTATAGGTAACACCAGTTGAAAAGAAAATAGTCAATGAACATTCCTGTTTGAATATCAATCTACTTTGCTGTTATTTTTTTATTGGATAGTGTTCGTATTTTAAACTGCATGAAAGCAAGCTCCCTGGATTTGTTTGTCTTCCAGTTCTAGTGGCTGTGTATATGGGTTCCATTGCATCTGCTGTAAAGACTAAAAATTCATTTAACGGATAAATTTTATAGCAATATGTTTCTGAAAACTAATCTTTCAATATGAATGGTAAGTCAATTCATTTTTTCACTTCTGCTTTTAGATTATGAATTGAATTGCGTTTCTTAAAGAAATTATAAAATTATTGTTGTGCCATTACACATTTGTTATGAGCATTTTTTCCTTTCTATAGTTTGGATAACACAGAGTTTCTGTTTTCAGTCATTTGATACCAAATTATTTAATATTGTACAAACCATTGAAAAGAAGCATTTCTTACTCTAAGAGCATTACAGAGGATGTGAAAGATAATGCAGTTAGCTTATTTTCTGTTGGTTGCTTTTAATATACAGTATGTAATTAAATTCAGTAATTTTAAATTAGATTTAGAGCGAATAACCTTTTATTTCAGTTTATTGGCATTTTTAATATCATACACATTTCTACATAGTATTTAAGTAATTTGTTTCATGACAGGCTAAGGACTTTAGTTTTCTTAGTTGGCAATTGAAACTAATATGTGAAGGAATGGTCAGATATACTGATTGGTTTGCCAGACTGATTTTTGTTACCATTTCTGACAAGAAAACTTGATTTTGATATCAAGCATGTACTGTAATATACTGAAACAAAGTATTCTTGTCATAAATTTAATGGAATAGGAAAATTAAGAATCAAATGATGTATACAATAATTATTTATAGAACCTAGATGGAAATTTGTTTGACCTTATTTTAGCAAAGACCTCTAAATCTATACTTTCAGAAAAATAACTTATTTCAAAAGGTTTTATATAAAATTGTAAGTACCTAAGCAGTCTCAAAATACAGCTTGAATAGGAAAGCTATTTATGTTTATTTTTAGTAACCTTGGCAGGGGAATCAATACAGAATAGAACTGAAAAATACTTATTTGCAGGATTGAATGAAAAAAATATTGATTAAATATAGTCTTATGAGGCTTATAGTACACATGCAAAAAGGAGTTCTGGCTTGTACAACTATCTAATTTAGTCATGGTAACTGACTACATCTGTCACACAGATTGCAAAAACATGGCCCATATGGAGAGTAGGCTATCTTCCCTTGAATTTCCTCTGTTCTAAATAGGCATTATACTAAAGGATTGTGTTTTTCTATATTCTTCTCCATTGTGGTATTGTCTTGAGTACAGTTTGCCTCAAAATAATACATAACATTTAGAATCAGGAATCCACATGATAATTCTTCCTCTGGATCAGTTGCTATGTGTATAGTTGAATGTTATACTCTATTTTAAGATGATGTGCTTTTAGTATTTGAAGGTATCCATAAGATTTCACACTGGATGCTTGGAAAACTAGCTTTAGTCAAAAGATCAGTGAAATATTTGTCAATTGTATGAGTACATGTCTCTATTTTGTTTCCAATCAAAGTACTTCCAGATGAATGAATAGATAGATAGAATCTAGCATATGTATGTTTGAACTTATATTTGGTATCTGAAGCAAAAATCTAGGAATGATCACACAATTAAAAACTATATGCATTTTTATTATTTTGTGGTTATACCCCCACATACACACATGCATACATTATGCTGAGATATTATACCAACTCATGAAGACCAAGAATATTACAATTAAGCAAGAGATAATGTTCTTACTTTTTATTTGAAGAACAAGATCTGTTGAACCAATTTAAAAAAAGAAAGTCTAAGCTCATCTTCAACAGTCTCAATATAGTTGTTTATAGTCATCAGAAGATTCTGTCTTTGGGTATTTGGCATTAAAGAAAAGTTTTGTCTATTCGTCTGAAGAATGTGATATATTTACTTTCTTTTGTACTTCCCCATAGACTTAAAACGGAGGGGAAAAAGAATTAAAGATCACAAATTAACTAATGAGATGCATATTTTCATATATGTATTCTCTTGTTTCCACTGTGGTCTGCTTTCACTTGTTTTTTTTTTCAGATTATTACTATCCTCTGGAGTATTAGTAATGAAGCAATATGCTTCCAAGGTAATTTGAATACATTGGAAAAAGAAAACGGTAGCTTATAAATCCTCCCTGGATTTGGAGGATTAAAACATAACTTACTAATCAGTGGTGGGTTTCCAATTTTTTTCCTACCAGTTTTGTCATGAGAGTGTACTAACTTCACGCATGCGTGCAGCACTCAAAAACTGCCCTCTGTGTCTCCACTAGCGAGCTGTCTTTTAGCTCAGCTTAGGCATGACAATCCGCTCTGTCACGCGTATCAGCTGAGCTAAAAAACAAGGGAATTTAAGACAAGAAAGGGTGGGGCCAAGGTTAGCCAGAGGTGGTATTTGCCGAAACTAGTCAAAATTTCTGCTACCAGTATACCAGAACCGGTCCAAACCGACTGAATACCACTTCTGATACTATCTTTGGCAGCTTGAAAACTCAGACTTATGTGCTGCTCTCTGAAATTCTTGGGTGCAATTCTCAAAGCCACTCTAAAAATTATGACTGTATTATAATGCTTAATGTGATAAAATTAAATTAATGAATGATGGGGAATAATTATGCCTAAATGGATTTTTAAATTTAATATACTGAAATTGTAGTTACATTTCACTGTAAAATAAATTTAGTTTGAATTTTAATCCTATCTATTTCACGTGGCCAAACTTTATATATCTAGAGCGCAGGACACAATCTAAAGGCCCACAATGTCCATTTTTTGATCTATGGTGAACTTTGGAGCAGAGCTGGAGGATATCCCATTGCGAGATTATGAATTCAAACTCCAGTCAGAAGCATGACATTTAAAAATTGAAATACAACAATCCAAAAATTGAAAGTTAATACAACAGATGTATATAATACACGTCATTTATTTAATTTTAATATTTATATATCAAAATTAATTTTCTAGGCCAGAGCTGTCAAACTCGTGGCCTGCAGCCAGATGCGTCATACGCTGGCCATGCCCATGTGTGATTTAGCGAAGGAGAAAAAAAAATCATACATCATGTGATGATGTTGTGATGATGCGAGTTTGACACTCCTGTTCTAGGCCATGGATATGCAGGACTGAATAAGACATTGTAGATTGAATGTTGCTGACACATAGAATTGAAGTAATAGGCTGGAAGTGGAGATGTCTCATAAAATCATGTAGTATATACACAGCCACTGATGTATAATGCAATTACATGGATTATCAGTTTGTAGAAGAATGCTCTTAAAGGATCAAGTATTGTCCTATGGCTGAGTAGGAATGGCTTTTGAAACAACAATTAACTTTAGGTTCTGTTATGACCCAGGTGGTCAAGGCAAATCTTTAGAGAGTCTGTCAGTAAGTGTTCGACAAATGGCTCTCCAGCAACCAGTAAGGCTCTTCCCCACGCTACCCTGAAGGCAGGCACCCTCAGTCCCCCCAATAACAGCCTATATATTCAGGGGTGGGATTCTACCAGTTCACACCTATTTGCTAGAACCGGTTGTTAACATTCTAAGCAGTTTGGAGAACCGGTTGTTAGAAGAAATTACTGGCCTAATCCTGTAAGGAAGGCAGGAAGGAAACATTCTAGTGTTGCTTACAGAAACTGCCTCTCCATTAACCCTTATGACATTCTTGGCAGGACGAGACTTCCTGTCTCAGGAATGTCTCTGGAGTTTTTTCCCCCTCCTTTGCTGGTACTTTGCTTGTGTGGAGTGACCATTCAAAGTTATAAGGGCACTGAAAAAAGTGACTTATGACTATTTGTCACACTTATGACTATTGCAGCATCCCCACAGTCATGAGAGGCCAGGCAAGGAGATGCATGCCTCAATGTGAGTGATATTGAGTTGACCACGCCCAGTCAATAACATGTCCACCAAGCCACATCCACCCAGTTACATGACCACCAAGCCATGACCACCAACTAAGCCATGCCCACAGAACTGGTTGTTAAAAAATTTGAATCCCACCCCTGCATATATTACCAGAAAAGTCCACAAGGCGAAATCCAAGCATAAGACAAATGGCAGTCCTCAGAGCAAAGACAAAGTACAAGGCAAAGGCAGTTCTGAAGGTAAAGCAAAGCAAAGGACAAAAGCAGTCCACAAGGCAAGGGCAAGACCAACTGTGGTGACCTGGGGCAAGGCATGGAGGCAACACAGCCAGCTGATAGTTCGAACTTTATTGCTTCAACTTTTCCCCAAACGCTCTCACGTTTATAGCAAGTCCCGGAGCAAAGCATTCACACACATCTCCAGCAGCCCTGACTGAGTAGTCCAGCAAAATGCTGTTAGCACAGTGGCTTCAAGGCAAGAAGTCCAGCAAGGCAAAGAAGCAAAGAAGCAGTAAGGCAAGAAGTCCAGCGAAACCCAAACATCGGCAATGGCACACAAAACTCAATGAACTCAGCACTTGTTCCTGACAAGCGCCCTTCCCCACAGCATCTCCTTAAGTCTCATTCCCCAGGTAAGCCTTATGCATACCAGACTATGAGATCTTTATGTGGACAATACTCCTCTCACTATGAGGAAGCAATGTAGTAATCCAGAAGTAAACTTCTGAGTAATCATGTAGAAAGGCCAAAATCAAACATTGATGGAGATAGAATTGAAAGATTAATTATTGTTGCCCAAGTCACATTCAGTCATAACACTGAATGTGAAAAACATGAACTAAGGAAATACAGAATTATGAACGTGGAAATGAAATAAGTTGAACATCTGAGAAATTGGTGTAATTGGTGAAGTGAAGTACAGTCAACATACACATACATGTCCAGGAACAGACAGTGAAGCAATATGAATTATTGGTGTCAAATACAGAAAATAAAGAGTTGATATGCCAATTTGGGAAAAATCAGTATATTTCATACATTTAGTAAAGATAGTCTTCAATTTATGACCACAATTGAGCCCATAATTTCTGTTGTTAAGCAAGAAAGTTATGTGAATTTTGTCCCATTTTATGACCTTTCTTGCCACAGTTGTTAAGTGAATCTCTGCAGTTAAGTTAGCAACATGGCTGTTAAGAGAGTTTAGCTTCTCCATTGACTTTACTTGCTAGGTCAAAAAAGATCACATGTCCCTTGGACATTGCAACTGTCAAAAATATGAGTCCATTGCCAAGTATTTGATGGGGATGCTACAACAGTTATAACAATGAAAAACTCATAAATCACTTTTTTCATTTCGTCATAGCTTCAGTCACTAAATGAACTGTTGTCCCAAAGGTGCCTTTTTTCAGGAGGTAATTTGACTTTCTTGTGTTTTCTTTGAAGACTTTTAGCTTCTCAAGCAAGAAGCTTTTTCAGCTTTGACTGGATGGTAGGGAATGGAAGGATTTATATTCCTTGCAGACAGCTGGTCATTTGCATTCCTTTTTGAGGGTTATTGAAGCACTTGGAGGTTTATCTGTGTCTGCAAGGTCACCTGAGTAGTGCTAATGGTTCCTATAGTCCTCAGTTTGTTTACTTTTTGGAAATCCATTCGTACCCCCACACCATTTGAGGGGTGTTCATTCCAAATTGCATAGCTAAAAGTCTATAGAGATTCTCAGTCATCCAAGTTGTGGTTGTCCCAAAAATTGAGAATCTACAGATTTTTAAATGAACTGTTGTAAGTTGAGGATTACCTGTATATGAAAAGAGCATTTGAGAAGCTAACAGAAAAAAATACTTTGGGGAAAAAAAGCTGAAAACAATTTCTCAAAAATTGAAAGATATCTAAGTAGCTTTTACAATAATTGGTGAAGTAGCTTTTAGAATAATTAATGAATAATTAGCAAATAATTAGTGAACAAAAATTTCTAAGGATGCTTTACAGTGAACTTAAAACGAATCAGGTTCAAAAATGAGTTTGGAGAAACAGTGATCCAGACTAGTGAAGATAGTGAAAACGGGTATGTTAAGGTAAAGGTTTCCCCTCTCCAGTTGTGTCTGATTCCAGGGGACAATGTTCATTTCTATTTCTTAGCCGAGAGAGCCAGCATTGCCTGAAGACGCTTCCATGGTTGTGTGGCCTGCATGACAATATTCCAAGGCACATGGAATGCTGTTACCTTCCCACCAAAGTGATACCTATTTATCTACTCACATTGCATGCTTTCGAACAGGAGCTGATGCAAGTAACAGGAGTTCACCCCATCATACAGTGCTGAGGTCTTGAACCTGAGCTGCAGCTTTCCAGTTGACAAGCTCAGTGTCTTTAACCACTGAGCCATCACACTCCCAAGAAGATAGTGAGGCAGAGATACATACTATCCCCATATATATTGTATTTACGCCAAAAATATATTATAAAAATGGCACAATTGGAAATTAAATGCTGGTACAAGAACCCACTTTTTTAACTGTTGTCCAAGATACCGTCACTGTTTAATTGTAAAATGAGATTTAGACATTTGCTTTAATATTTATCCCAAATATTTGAAAGGAAAGAAAAAAACATCATCAATAATGGTGTTATGTACACTTGAAGACATTTCTTAAAATTTCCATTGTGTTTGTTATAAAATATTGTTTTCAGATCATACAGTTGGAATATCATAAGCAAACTGCATTCTATATTCTATATTCTATATTCTACTGCCATCATTATATATCTTTATTTCTACGCAAGGCAAAGAAAGCTTTTTTTTTTAACTAAACTTTCTTTTCTTGCATATTTTTTTTAAAACAAATTTTATTCATTTTACAATTAAAAACACATCAACAACACATACACAGATGAAAAGACAGAAAAGAAAAGAAAAAGGAGAAAAAATAGAATAGATTTCTTGCATATTAAATAGGAATGAATTAATTTTATTCTGGGGATTTAGCTGATACTTACATTGCATCCAACATAATAGCAAGCAAATAACATTATTTCTGCATGTGTATATAGTAAATTGAGTTAAAGAAATAAAACGGAGGAGGGAATAGTTTTGGAGTCGTCTGCTTAACTGTTTTAGCTAAGAGTTTTACATCATTTAATCACATAGAAATAGAAGGTTGTAATTTTAGTAGTTGCCCACTTTGTTCTGGTATTCATGTATATAAAGATCGTATGTTGAACCTCTCTTTTTCACTACCTAGTATACATCTTGTGATATGTGGGAGCAATATTTTAAGGCAGAATGCAGTATAAGAGGATGTGTGGGGGGTGATAATGATTGCATAGTACTTAAATGTTGTTTAATTCCATCACCCACTCACTTGAACTGCTGAAAGGCAGGCTACTCTTTCATTTCAAAATATGAGCTGCCTGATCAGATATGTGTATAATTTCTATGAATTCTACACAGAATGTGAAGTTCTCTCCCACGCCCCCATGTTGCTTGGCAGCCTTGAAATTTCACCTAGCATTTTTTCCTATTTATGCAGTGGGCAAAAGAAAAATGTTAAGACTATCCAGTCTGCACAGCTATTCTGTGAATGTTATACTGTTTCTTCTGAGTTTTTTGTACAAATCTATTTTAATATTAGTGTGCTTGAATTTGATTGTTCAGATTCCCTATAAAGCTATTAGAGGGTAATTTCTGTAGCAGTTTTTAGTGTATAATACTGTACAATTGCTGCCTGCACTTGATGTAAAAATTGTGTGTCTTTTTTACAGAAATTCATTTGTTGTTGTCTAGTCCACTCTGGCAACATATGGAAGGGCTGGTGTATTTTGGTGTCCATTCCTAGAAAAGAAAGGAATGGAGACAAGAACATGATAAGAATTAATCTAATTTTTTATATATCATATGTAGAAGATGTGTAAATCCCTTTTCTCTTTCTTCTTTCTTTTCTTCACATCTGTGCGGGTGAATACTCCTGCAAATCCTTGGCGAAAACTTTAGAAATCTTTGGTATGGTCATTTTTTCATTAGAACCCAGAGTCATTGACTATATTACAAAATTATTAAATGGGGAAATTACAGTTATCCTAATTTTTAGAAAAATACGACAAAGCTTATAGTAAACTTTGGGGAAAAACATGAAATGTGCACTAGATAAAAAAAAATCATAGTGGAATTTATTTTGCACTTTAAAAGAGTATGGATTTTACATGATACCCCTTTTTAAATAAGTAGCTAATATCAATTAATAAAATGACTTAATCTCATTTCTCAAAATATCTTCTGATTTTGGTTGAAACATTTAAACAATTTGATGTTAGATTGTTCCTAAATTCCTAATTTCAAAGAGTTAATATTTACCTTTCCACTCTTTTCAAATATAGAAAGGCAAAGTGAAATATAAAAATAACAATAGACACAAGTAAAAGAAATAAAGCAGGAATAATTTGCCTTGAAAATCATCTATATTAAAATCATTTGTTTTTGTTGGGTTTATTTCCTTGTTATTGCAAACTTAAAAATAAATACTTTAACTTTTGACATTATTTTCTTAAATGCAGGAATATGAAACAAGCCCACTTGAAGTACTCATTAGGTGATTTTAATATGTGGGGAGGACAAAATATTTCCTAAAACGTGCTGGTAATATTAAATATTAACTGCTGGTAATATTAAATAGTATTCTGGGGCCATCACTATACAAACCAGTATCTGGAATTCATATTCAAAATGTTCTTAATATATTGGCAAGTATTAGTCATTAAAGTCTTTCGATGCCGTATTTGATCTTAAAACTTAAACATTTTAGTCTATGGGATATTTAACAGCCTGTACAAAATAACCAAAAAAGATGATTCCCAGCATACAGGATCAAGACCAAAGCATGTTTTCCCCACAAATTGTCAAAGCAGCTGCAAAGTTTTTAAGATTTGCACAGCTACGGTACTTAAGGGGCTGCTTCCCAAATAGAAAATGTAATAAAATCAGTGTACATATATGAGACAGTTGGGAGCAGTTTAGAAATAACTCTGCAAGCCTGAAAAAGGTGCAATTTCTTTTAATGATTCAAAAACATGCCCCATGCTTTTTTCAAAGGATTTAACTTACTTACTGTGCTTCAAAATTCCCATCTCAGATAATAGATCTCTTTATTGTAGAAAATTATTTAAGACAGGAACCTAAAAATTGCTTAGAAAGTGGTGACAGTGGAACAGATTGCCTTTTGCTGCTATTTCTCAAGAAAACATTCAATTTACTATGCAGGTTATGATGCAATATAGATGTGTGTAATGTTCAAAAGGAACATTGTTCCTGTT
Organism: Laticauda colubrina; assembly: GCA_015471245.1. Lineage (NCBI taxonomy): Eukaryota > Metazoa > Chordata > Lepidosauria > Squamata > Elapidae > Laticauda > Laticauda colubrina. The sequence goes on along the minus strand of BLBF01000020.1, from coordinate 19,978,666 downwards.
TTTGTTTTAATCCCACTTAACTACATTGCTATTTATCAGATTGATGTTTCTCAACTTTAAACAACTTTAAGATAACCTCTGACTAGGGAATTCTGGGAGTTGAAGTCTGTGCCATTTTAAGTTGCTAATGTTGAGAAACACTGGGGTGCTATCGATGAAAGTCATTTCTGTAATAAGCTTTATGATTAATTACAGATATGATTCAACCATTGGCCCATCTTAACCCATTTCTGCCTGATTAGTCACTGATGTACTTACATCATAGCAGAACCCAGTACAGGAAAACAATGGAGCATCATTCTCAAGTCTCCAGATTTTCATTAAGGATATGGGATTGTTCTCCTGATTGGGGACAATGGAAAGAGATGTCTCATTTGGTCATTATTACAAAGCTTACATTCATTATAATAAAATGCACCACATCCCTTGAAACGAACTTACCAAATTTGCAGATGATACAAAACTGGCAGGAATAGCTAACACCCAAGAAGATAGGCTCAAGATCCAGATGGATCTTGACAGACTAGAACACTGGGCCGTATCTAACAAAATGAAATTCAATGTAGAGAAAAGAAAAGTCCTACACTTAGGCAAGAAAAACCAGAAGTACACATATAGACTGGGTGAAACCAGGCTCAATAGCAGTAATTGTGACAGGGATCTTGGAGTCTTAATGGACAACCAGCTAAATATGAGCCAGCAGTGTGCAGCAGCAGCCAAAAAAGCTCATGCAATCCTAAATTGCAGAGGGATACAATCGAGATCAAGTGAGGTATTAATACCACTCTATAAAACTTTAGTAAAACCATATCTAGCGTACTGCATCCAGTTTTGGTCACCACATTATAAAAAAGATGTTGAGACTCTTGAAAAAGTACAGAGAGGAGCAACCACAATGATTAAGGTATTGGAGATTAAAACACATGCAGAACGGTTACAGGAACTGGGCTTGGCTAGTCTCGTGAAGAGAAGGACCAGGGGAGACACGATAGAGGTCTTCCAATATTTGAGGGGCTGCCACAGAGAGGAACGGGTCAAGCTATTTTCTAAAGCGCCTGTAGGCCAGACAAGGAATAATGGAAACTGAACAAGGAGAGATTTAACCTGGAAATAAGGAGAAATTTTCTGACAGAACAATCAATCAATGGAATAGTTTGCCTTTGGAAGTTGTGGGAGCATCATCACTTGAGACTTTCAAGAAGAGGAGTGAGGTTTCACAGTATTCCCACTTTATCTGACGAAGCCTTAAATATTGTGACCCCCCCACTCTAAATCGTTTATAGCCCTTATGTGATTGCAAACTACACCTTAAGAATGGATAATCTGGATGGCCATTTAGGCCAGCAAGTTTTTTGAAAGCATTAATCTCTTCCAAAAAACCCACACTCACCTAAGGTACTATAGCTTTTAGCAATATTCATTAATTCATTGGTTATTACATGGATTTTCCATTTATACAATATTTGAAATGGCTTATGGCAGTTAAAATACAAATATAGGTATAAATATAGTTAAAGAAAAGCATAATCAGTTTATTAAAACCCAAATTAATTCAAGTTAAAGGAAAGATGATATTTTTATATTTGCCTAAATACAGGGAGAATTAAAGTAAAATCCATGCCCCTGAAGAGTGCATTCCATAGTCAGGGAGAGGGACATCTATACTAGAGAAGCACTCCCAGATAGCAAATAGACAATCTTCTTTGGAGGAAGGAAGGAGAAGAGACTTTAAAAGGCTTTTCCAACTGATCTAAGTATTCTGGCAATCAGTAAATGATTTAGGACTCTAAAGTTCTTATCAACATCTTAAATTATGCTGTCAGTTAATTGGCAATTAACACAGAACTTCTGTATGTAACCCAACTGTAACCAATTGGGATTTGTAGAGACTTTTTAAAATCCTATGAAAAATGTACTGATTTCTATATCCTTTCCTTGAGGGAGATGAGCAATCTAGAAACAATATATATAAA